>CM070534.1:51783220-52383220 GCA_036346415.1 Raddia guianensis | reverse complement strand
TACGCTGAAAAGAACAAAGCCTTAATGCCCAAGTGCTGCCAGGTGTTAGGAGATCCTTAATGCATGTGCAACACTAATGCATGTACGATCGCAGTACTCTCCAGTGCTGCACTAGTGCAGGTGCATGATCCTGAAATTAGAAGCTCCTTCGTTTTGCAGAGAACTAGGTTAAGTCCTATTGCTAGATCTGTTTTGCAGGCGTCCTGAATGAAATTTGACAATTTGGGCGGCGTGACGGCTGTTGGCCTGGCCCACGCTCTCGCCGATGGCCTAAAAGGCCGAAACTGATGGGACCTATATGGGCTTTGAGCGATTGGATTATTAGTGGGCTTTGTCAGGTAAAATTTGGGGTGGTAGTGGAATAAAGGAAGAAGTCCATTTTACCCCCCTGAACTATCGCACAAGTTTAGTTTTCCCCCCTCAACTTCAAAACCGGACAAAACACCCCCCTCAACTATCAAAACCGGTACAAAATACCCACTCACCTAAAACCATGGTTGTTTTGGATGACATGGCATCCTAATCAACATTTTTTTCCAGAAAATAAATTCAAAAAATTTCTAGAAAATCATAGGAAGCTCAAAAAAATAAAATAAAAATACCAAAAATACAAAATAGGTAGAATCCAAATATTCATTGAAAATACTTTTCTATGTATATACTTATACGTAAAAATAGTACATAATGTATTTCATTGAATAAATAAATCAAGTATTTAAGAAAACTTAATTTGGCTTGTAGGAAAAATGAGAGAAACTGACAGAAATAGAGTGATGCTAACTTTGCCTTTCAATTTATATTTTCAAATTCTAATTCTAATTTATTTTGACCTTTCAATTGCATTTTAAAAAAAAATCAAATTCAACGGTCAAAATAGCATCTTTATGTTTTTATTGATTTCTACATCATTCTCAAAACTAAAATATTTTCACCATTTTTATAGAGAACAAACAAAATTTTCTTGAATACTTTTTTTAATAAATAAAACACCTTATATAAAAATAATAATTTTTGCAAATAAGTATGCACATAAACTTTACAGTTTTATTGCATATTTGGATTCTAGTATTTTTTCTATTGTTGTGCATATTTTTATTATATTTTTTGAGCTTCCTATAATTTTCTAGATTTTTTGAATTTATTTTCTAGAAAAAAAATGATGACTAGATATTATGTCATCCAAAACCACCATGGTTTTGGGTGAGGGATATTTTGACCGGTTTTGATAGTTGAAGTGTTTTGTCCTGTTTGAAGTTGAGTGAAAACTAAACACGCATGATAGTTGCAAGAAATGGACTTCTTCCTGGAATAAACGCAGGAGACACGGATGGGGGCCTTTCTAGGCTTTGTACGGCAAAATCGATGGCCTTTCTGCCTGGCGAAGTGTGGGCTGGCAGTTGTTTAGTACCACATCGCTTGGCCAAGTGGGAGAGGGCCGGTAGCTCGGCTACCTAAGCAAGCGGGGTGTGCATGGTGAGCACAAAGCGAACTATTCTTTCGCCTTTTACTAAAGAATACCGTGTGAATGCCACAATAAGCAGCATACGCGTGTGAATGCCACAGTAAGCAGCATACATAATTCTTGGAGGGCGCTCTCTTTCTTATGAGGAAGCCCCAGCAATACAAAGATTTCAAATTTTACATTATAATTATATTATATTTCAATTCAATTTCAAATACTCTCTTCGTGGCTGAGCCAGCCAAACCCAAACTTCCATTTGGGCCTAGAGTAGGCCTTTTGGGCTTGACCAAGTTAGGTCTGACCCAAACCAAAACTTGTTTTTATTTAGAAGGAAGAAGTCCACATTGCCTCCGTCAACTATTGAGATCTGGCCGCCCAATCTTGCATCGAACGGTCACAAATGAGTTGAGGGAGGAAAAATGAACTTCTACAATAGTTAAGGGAGGTAAATTGGACTTTTTCCTATTTAGAAAAAGGTCCCCTTTTTTTGAATTTAGAAAAAGGTCTTTTGTTGCCCCTTCGGTTCCAGTTTTCCTTCAAATTCCAAAATTAGATAAACAACCTTCAACTCGGACAAATACCCCCTTGAGCTAAAGCTGATTTTAGTTGACCTACATCCTTGCAAGAAACATTTTCTACAAAAACAAATTCTAGAACATTATAAGAAGCTCATAAAAACAAAATAAAAATACCATCAAATTCAAAAAAATGTCTAGAATCCAAATATGTAATAAACACTTGATGTTTTTAGATACTTATATGGTAAAAATTATATTTGTGCTAGAGGGTTTTATTGCTTAAATAAATCAATTTTTTTAGGGAGATTATCTTCTTGGTAAAAGGATAAAAAAATTAATTATTTTACATCCAGAAAACAAGGAAAGAATCACGAGCTAAAATGCTGAACCACAAGGAAAGAATCATGCGTTGGCTAATCTCTTCTTTGGGCATGCAATTTAAATTATTTTTGGGGAAGGATAACTAATCTTTCCAAGTTCAATGATCAAACTAGCATCTTTCTACTTTTAATTAATTTACTCTTTGTTTCAAGAAATAAACTAATATTTCTTTAATAATTGACTTATTTAATCAATAAATAACCTTCTAACACTACCTTCTAGAATATAAGTATATCAAAACATCACGTTTTTATTACATATTTGGATTGTGGACATTTTTTAAAACTTTATTATTATTTATTTTATTTTTATTAGCTTCCTACAGTTACAATTTTCTAGAATTTATTTTGTATTGTTGCTTGATAGGATGCCACACCAGCTAAAACCAAGGTGGTTTCAGCTTAAGGGAGATATTTGTCCCGGTATATATGAAGAGTTGAAGGGGGTTTGTTTACCTGCTTTTGGAGTTGAGGGGAAAACTAGACTTATCCAATAGTTAAAGGGTTCAAAATGAACCTTTTCCTTTCATTTTTTGAACTAAGGATACTTGTTAGTCCGTGACTCCTTATCGCTCGATTGAAAATGGAGAAAATTTCAGACGACATCTTTTACACTAGTCAATAACTAAGGTCCTGTTCTTTCGAGCTGATCAAAATGGCTGAATGACTGAAATGATTAAATTTCTATAGCTTCTTGAGATAGTCTTGATATTCGGATCCATTTTATTTGACTTGCTTTTTAAAGCGTTAGGACCCACCTTTGAAACAACGAAAAAATGAGGTCAAAAAACCTAAATCATATGCCTTTTCAAAACGTACATAAGCTGTTAAACCGTTAAGATGAAAAGAACATGGCCTAAATTTACATATAGTTTGATGTTGTAAGAAAGTGAAACAATCAATGAGAGAATTTTTTTAGTTGTTGCAAGTTCATTCAAAAGAAAAAAGAATAAGATATACAAGAGGCTACTTATAGAACTAAAGGTATGTGTCAAAATAGTACACATTTTTTTACGATTAAATTATATATATTTTACAACATTGAAACATATGTAAAATTATTTATTTATTTAGATAAATACGTTGATTGAGATTTTATCTATTTTCAAGCGACTAAAAGGATCAATTACGCACTTATTATTTACATATAACAAGTAATCTTGTAATCACCGCATCACGGCCTTTCGCAGTAGTCTCCAAATGAACACAATCCGTACTTCGCAATATATAAATACTCTCTCTGTTCTAAAATGTAAGGCATATAATTGTTTTGGTTTAGTCAACAAACGTAAACTTTGACCATTAATTTCCTTCATATTATATCATCAATAACTATAAAAATAACATCACATATATTACAGTTTTTTCAAATACGAATCTAAGTATATCACGTGGATAACATTGAACATATATGCTCGTAGCATAATTATTAGTCAAACATTCTAAATATTGACTTTTTAAAATACATGCACGCCTTACATTTTAGAACTGAGCGTATATATCATTAACACAAACCAAACAATCAATAAATCACACCGACACGAGACACATGCACATGATTAGCCGGCAACACAGGGCGGGCACACACACATACACACATAAACTGCATGCACTCTGTCCATCACTCCATCTCCCAGAAATCAACCAATTTGGCCCATGGCAACAAAGATGTATTCGTCTAAGCTTGGTTAAATAGAACGGCACGTTCGTGTACGTGTCTCGCGCTAATCGTCGGATAGGTCAGGCTCTAGCTTCACCTCCCTGCGTGTATGGCGAGCAGGTAGAAGAGCTGCGTCGCCGTGAGTATGATGGTGAAAGACTCCATGGTTATCTGCAATTGAAAAATAAATTCAAGGCCATTTATATACAAGTTCATAGCGTGTCACAGCCCTAGTAATTTACACACGCGTCGACCCGTACGTATGATGATGGCGAGAAAAAAATAGTGTACTCTGATCTTACCAATCTGGCATTCCTGCCGTGCAGGTCAATCTCCTTGATGGCCAATCTGAAACGTAAGGAGTAGCCCATCAAATCACCAAAACGTTAGGAAAACAATGATGCATATAGATAGAATTAAATCGAGAAGCGGCCCTGAAATAGTTAGTAATTGAGTGTACCCCATGGCAACTACGGTGAGCGCCCAGGCGATGAACCCAGAGGAGGCCGCCGCCGGCAAGCTCTCGTGGCTCCACGCGCGGACGTGGTGGAACCCGGCGAGCGCCGCCGCGGCGCCGACCACCCCGGCGATCACCGCGAAGATGACGAAGAACCCAGTCGCCGCGTTCCCTATGGGGAAGTAGATCGGCGAGAAGTGCGCCGGCAGCGCCAGCTCGGACCCTGCACACATTGATCAGGCACACGTTTATACGCACGTAGGCACGTACGTCGATCTTAACGCACATGCAGACATGCATGCATGCATGATACATACACGAATGGACGAATACACGATACGATGCAATTCATCACCTATGAAGAAGCCGTTGTTGATGGCGTGGTTGATGGCCCAGCCCCCGACCGCCGCCACGATGACGTACATGCAGAAGTTGAGCACCAGGAGAAGCCCAGCCACCGGCTTCATCCCCGCGCTCGCCATGTTCTCCCTCCCAGTCCCTTAACGAATTGAACACTCTCCGCAATCAACAGCCTAGCAGCTGTAAGAGCTAGCTATGCGTAAATACCTACTGTTTCTACTAGCTAGCTAGTTTCAGGCGGCACAAGGGCCGCACACCGGCAGCTGCGAGCTTATATACACACGCGCGACAGAGAAATTAGCATGGTGATCGAGACTCGAGAGACGGCATGCATACGTGTAGCTAGCTTAGCTGGTGATCGAGCTTTGTTCCTTGCTTCCGGCTGGATGCATGAACAGCCAGTTTGCTTGCGGGGCTTACGTTAAGTTTGTGGCAAACGTGATGCTTAAGGCAGGAAAGGAAGCATCAGCCGTCTTCGGCGCTAGCTAGATTATCTAGCTGCCTCTACGGTTCTACCTGTCAGAGATTCCGTTCTTCTGGAGGTTAGATCGTTAGCACGTCGTCGACAGCCGGCCGGCTAGCTGGTGGAGCTTGGTCGGCGCTGGACAGGATCGAGCGAGCTAGCTGAGCTTTTCTCTGGCAGGCATTCCATTTGAGTTCAGTTCCCGCGCTTTGGAGCATCTTTGTCCGGAGCTCTAAATATACACTTTGTAACATTATCCATTGTATTCACAGTCATATATTTTTTAAAAAATTCTTGCACATTTTACACCTTACTTTAAATTATACACTATTCCTACATATTTTATTTTATCGGCTTTGCTATTTCGCAGGCGCCTACGGTTTAGCAAAACGCGCAGGCGCCTGCCGTTTATCAACAGTGCTACATAGCATGCAGGCACGCGGAGTCCAAATCGATGCTGCTAGTTAGTAGTTGTATAGATTCATTTTTTCCCTTTTAGATTTCTCTTTTTTGTATCCATTTTATCCGTAGTTCAAATTGCGTAGAAAAAATTTCATAATTCTTCTAAAATCCTAATCAACCCATTTTAAATATTTTTCTGATTTTTTTATTTAATTAGCACTTAATTAGTGAAAATTCCATTAAATTTCTACTGTTTTCCACATTTTCATTTATTGAAAAAAATGTTTTGCGATTGTGGAATTTTTTACGAAAAAATTTCACTTTTTTCTACTGTTTTTCTACATTTGTATTTATGGAAGAAACGCTTCGCGATAGTGGAATTTTTTACAAAAAAATTCCACTTTTTTCTACTTTTTTTCCACATTTGTATTTTATGGAAGAAATGTTTCGCGATAGTGGAATTTTTTACGTGAGGTCGATTTTTGCATAGATATATTTTGTTTTATGTTTATTATAGATTTATTTTGTTTTTTATTTATTATAGATTTATTTTTGTTTTCTATTTATTATAGATTTATTTTGTTTCTATTTATTTTAGATTTATTTTCTTTTTTGCAGTAGATATTTGCCTGGTTGTGCTGCGTGGCTTATTTGCTGCAGGCGCCTGCACAATCGGCTGGGTACAGGCGTCTGTTAGTTAGCTAGCACGTCCCTTATTTTATATCTTCCGCGCTTTACTCTTGACAACCGTTCAAGATCGCAGCAGCTTTGGCCACCGTGTATCGTGGAGGCGTTAGATCCAGGTGATGCTGCGTCCAGGACACGTCTAGTAGATGCGCGAAAACAGAGATATTCAGAGAGGAGGAAAGTAGCCGTGGTTCTGGGCCGTCGGGTTACAAGCCGGGTGGTGAAGATACGCCCAAATGCAGAAGCACAACCCAGGGTGAAAAGCATCGGTTCTCCTGCCCCTCACGCAGTCACGCCTGCATAATAGTAGCGTTGTTGCTGGGCTAGCTATTGCAACCGTCCCATCTGGCGATTTAATTACACTTTTCTAGCTAATAAAGCCATCAAATTTATTCCTTCGGCTCGACGATAAGAAAGGAAGGTTGATGGCGTTTTTTCTGTCAGATTAAAGCGGCAGGTGTAGAGTGTACACTGTAGACCGCCGTACCTTTTTTCTGCTTTCGGTCCGGCCACTTCGACGACAAAATGCATCATCAGTCGCTTTTTTGTGGGTCTGCTTCGTTCGAAAGAGAGGCGGATTAATCTTTCGAAATTCGAATCGTTAACGCGATGTCAAAACTTGGACGAGTAGTTTCGATATATGTCTTTTTATTTGCTATCTATTTTATGGGAGAGCCTGCGGAACAAACGACTGCTCTCGCATGCGTGCCCCTTGGGCCCGATCTTCGGTGACATTAGGGCGAGACACAGTCGTCTGCATTAAGCAAAGTCGCTATCTTATATATATAAAGGAGATTAGAATGAAGCCACCATGTTTATTCCAAAAATACTAAAAAATTCCATATTAATCGAAAGTATTAGAAATTCTCACGTTAATCAAGGAAAAAGAAAATGATCCGTACCGTGGATCGGATTATAACGACTAATATTAAAAGAAAGAGACCATATCTAATGCAATTATAAAATAATGGAAATTCGAAATAAAAATTATAGAAATAATAGTCCATGTTATATTAAAAGAAGACTTCATATCATCTACCATAAAAAATAAATTTATAATAAAAATAATGTCCATGTTAGGTTACAAAATCGACACAAGTTTACTCATGCAAATGCATGGGACATTCTGATCATTTTTAATGTATATATTTTTTTAAACTGCTTCCGTTCAGAAAACCACAAACCCCAAGTCCTAACGCGTAACACGATTGGAGGCTTAGGCTACTCTTTTTTGTGCCATTATAGAAGTTTCTAATTATCTTATATGCTAGTGTTATGTCTATAGCATGTGGGATCAAGATCCACCTGTCGTAGACATAGGCGATGACATATAGGGTGATTAGTCCAAATGCAGTGGCACATATGATATTTCCCCTTGTTGTTTGATCTAAAATGAGTTTTTATTTTAAATGGTTGAAACTCTTCGCCCATTCGGTTCACAGATATGGGCATGGGTATGCTTTTACCTGGATCCACTTCACTTGTTAACTGTCAAAATCACATGGGCCTAGAACTCCTAGGCCTAACACCTTATACCTCCTAGTTAGGGCAACGCCCAACACCTATGCCCACTAAGGCTGACATCAGCTAGCCGATCCTCTCCTCACTCCTCATTCTCAAATTCCATGCTCTTTAATTCCCTTCCTCTCGAATCCCAATCCCCCTCACAACCAGTCGGCCATGACCCATTAATCTCGCACTAGGACGCCAAATCCAGACGCCACTGGTGCATGTTGTCGAGCTTCTTGCTGCCTCTCTCTATAGACTTCGATGGCACAAAGCTCTAGCCTCCTCCATGTGTGGTTGTGTCACCCTTGACACTTTGGAGCTAGCACCTGCCTCTTTCTACAAACCTCGATTGCTTGAAACTCCGGCATCCTCCATGTGCCACCCCTAACACCGTGGAGCTCATCGTCGCCTTGCTCCACCGATCCCAATGCTACCAATCAATAGTTGCCTCCTCCGCTACCCTCGACGTTGTTCCTCTCCCCTGCACTGAGCTGCCTCTCTCTACTGCTCCCACTGTTGTCAATGCCATTCATCTCTCCTTCCGACGAGCTCACGATCACTTGGTGACTGCCGCTCTAGGGGAGGGGGGAGAGAGAGAGAGAGAGAGAAATGGGCGGGGTTGTCTCACTTGTCTTAGAAGGAAGGGGCGGTGGCTCGCCGAAGCAAGTAGAGGGAGGAGGAGGCAGCTGCTCACTAGGCAACAAAACGAGGAGGGAGTGAGGGAAATAGATGGGGGAAGAGAGGTTGCGAGAGAGATGAGACAAAGAGGACGTGGTCAAAAGATAATTTGACAGCCACATCAACAAAACTAACTCAGCACCACGTGGTCAAAAGAGAGGACGTGGAAGCCACATCAACGCCACGTGACAGCCACTTCAGCTAAACTGAGCCCCATCCGCCACAAATCTCTAAAACAAACCACTTGACTAAAAAATCGTTTGAGTCCGGTTTTACTACTTGAGAGACTAATCTTGTAGGATATTATTAGGGACCAACTAGGTTGACAGGTATAGTTGAGTGATCATAGTTTCTTTCATGGAAGAAAAAAAAGATAGAAAACATCGGAGAAATTGTTCCACACATGGGGGTCTTGGAGAGGCCGCCCAAGCTAACAAAGCCCAGTATCCTAGTGGGCCGCCTGGCCCGGCCAGATACCGACGCTCTCTCAAAACTCGCTATAGCCCAGTTATTATCTATTAACGTCTCAACCCCAGCCCATGCTGTCGCCCACTTGCTCCTGGCTCGACGTGGCCCCGCTCCCGGCAGGAGAAGCGACCGCAACAGAGAAAAGAATAGATTGTGGGCCAGCCGGAGGCGGTAACGTGGGCTTCCGGTTACCACGAACGACGAATCCATGAATCAATGATCGATGGACTCCCCTGCACACGCCCGGCGGCCGCGCGCGGTGGGCTCCTCGGGCGACCGTCCACGGGAGAATGACGGCGCGAAAACGCATTTCACCACGGGATGCTGCGCTTCATGCGCGGCGAGATGCCCCATGCGGACATGCGGCCATGCCCTGGTCCTTCTTTAAGCTTCACGCTTGCTCGTACCCAGGTCCAAGCCTCCAAGTTAACTGAACCTAGGATCCAAAGCCTCCAAGTTAACTGAACCTACAGCAGGCGAGATGTGACAGGCGAAGTTTCCGGTGCAGCTGTGCAGTGCCGCCGGCGCCACCGTGCACCTACTAACCTCGTAAGTCCCGGATTTGACGCTGTTTGTGTCAGTATTGACCTTGTTCAATGGTGTCAACAGTAGGGAGCGCCACTTGCGTAAATGGCTTCTATTGCGCAAGCTTAATAAATTCCTCCAGCCCGCCGCATGTCTGACGCACTTTCTGCGATGGCCATATTGATCCTCCAAGTGGCCACTAATCCATGTCCAGGAGTGGCTATGGACTGCAGGCGTTTGCTGGAAAACTGCTGCTGCTTAATCACCGCAGCGTCGTCGCGCAACTGCACTAATCGTTCGTGGTTTTGGACATAGAAAATGGATTAATCAAGATCACAGAAAACGAATGCTATTGATACCCGACCAATGGAGCCGCCTACAGTATGCACGTGCAGGTGCTATGCCTTTTTCTCTTTCTTCCAAGTCCAACACAGCGTGCTGTGGAAACAATCTGAATTCAGAGCTCAGGTATTGTTTCCAAGTCAATCTTTTTAGAACCTCTCTAAAACAAGCACAACGAGGTTCCTTCCATCTCGTTTCCTTTAGAATTTTCGAGCACGAGGTCCACATTACGAATCAACCTTACCCCAAAACTAGAGAGCTTTTGTCACATTTTTTACCTCAGGCTACCTCAAATATAATCATTTATCCTATCAGATTTATCGGCTATCAAGACTTGGTACCTCATGCATCATTTCTCCACCATCTAGCATTCCAAGCACCTCTTCTATCCACACATCCTGTATTCACACATCCCCACCTCTTCTAACCTTTAATGTCCAAAAGCTATGGGGTCCTCAAGCATTTGCCGCCATGTTAAGTATAATACTCCCTCCGGTCATAAAAACAAGTCATCATTGACTTTTGGATACGTCTTTGATCATTCGTCTTATTCAAAAAACTGCGTAAGTTATCATTTATTTTCTTATAATTTGTTTTATTATTAAAAGTACTTTAAACATAATTTATATTTACGCATGTTTGCCTTAATTTTTTTAATAAGACGAATAGTCAAAAGTCAACGACGACTTATTTTTATGACCGGAGGTGGTACATTTTATGCCTTAAAAGCATCCCAACAGCTCCTCTATACCTCTCTAAAACATTATTCATATATAAAGACATGAATAGTGTTTTGGAGGGGAGTATAGGGAGACTGTTGGGAATACTCTAAAAATCTTTAGGTGATCAATTATATGCTATTTTTCAAAAATATTTGATGAATTTTGCCAAATTGCAGCATCAAATGTCCCTTTTATCCCTTCTCGGCTCCATTAAGAGAGAGAAGGCTACAACGAGAGAGAGTGACCACACAGAGGCAGAGGGGATCGAGAGGAGAGGCAAATCAGGAGAGGAGGCGGTGAGGATGGTCGGCAACGAGATGCAACGGGGCCGGCAGCCATCGTTGATATAAATTTTATAGAGAGAATTCCCTGTATGTCACTAGAAAAATTTACAATTCCCTATCTGCCACTTGAAATTCTCTCTTCCCTTACATGCCACTGGTTCAAGTTTTCTCTTCCCTCAGTGTCGTTGCCGTTAAGTCCGTTAGTTTTAGCCTTTAAAAGTTCATTAATGTCTAAAATGCCCCTTCGGTTTAATACTTTAAAAATCATAACTCCTTCATTTTAATTCCAAATTAAGTAATTCAAATTTTTTAATTTATGTAAAATCATGCTCTACTAGCTATTTAAATATTTGTAACATTTGGTATTTTCAGTTTTTGTTCTCCTTTTTCATGAGGCATGGTAGGTTTGATTAATTTTTAAATAAAATTTACATCCAAAATGTTTAAGTTTTTACTTTCAAATCTGGTTATACATAATTTTATGAATCTGTAGAAATTTTTCTCATGTTTTGATTAATTCTATAATATTTTTATGAATTTTTTCTATTTTATAACGTATTAAAAAGGTAGTATCATAATGGTCATTTTGTAACCCCGTTATATTCTTTACCGCTTGAGTGGCACCGAGGGTAAACCGGTGGCATGTAACAGAGAGAGAATTTCAAATAGCAGATAGGGAATCATAAACTTTCCAATGGCATACAGGGAATTCTCTCAATTTTATACCCTGTCATTTGTAATCTAAGGTTTTGTTAACAACTTTTTAATTAATAAACCATTGAAAGAGCTTAGCAAATGCCAAGTCTAGGTCAAAATGCAAGTGATAGGTTTTTTATATATGAATTATTGCAAAATTGGCTTTAATGCAAATAAAACAACCTAAGGCTTTCTTAAAGAAAAGTTTGCATCATTAAATTGTATTAGGTGAAAAATTGGCTCGCGCATACGGTTGAATTGGCTTTTGTCCTTTCCCACATTCAAGTTTTTAGGTGAGGGCAATGAGGATGACCTATGTAAGATCAAGCCTCCCATGCGCTGAATGATTTTGGTAATTGATGGCAACTAGGCCGTACAGCTGGATCACGTCAAGATTAAGGACATTTGTTTCTTAGTTCTTTTGATTTCTTGCGTGTGTGTAGCCTAGGACAACATGCCTGCAGATCGTCGTCTCTCTGGTTACAGGGTCCCACTGAGCACAGGTCAGACAACATCAGTCGTGGGTTCCATGGGGTTCCGGGAGTACCAGGTGTTAGTCTTGAGCGAACCATCTAGAGCGAGTACACCTGTCTCAGGGTCGAGAAGGTTCGAGGTCCAGCTGTCCAGGGTTTTCGTAGCCGCTAAGTCTCCAAAATACCTGAGAGCGCGAAACTCCCCGCCCAAATGGTCTAAAGTTTTCGCTTAACCCTACCCAGGTTGTCACCGTGTCCACAAATCAACAAAAATGTCCAAAGACCTGAGGCGTGGTGACGAGGGGGCGAGAGGGGCTAAGTCCGAAGAGGTGTGCAAATTAACCCTCTGTCGGACGGCGTCCGATAGCCATTGGACGGCGTCCGATGAGAAAGTGAGCCCGAGAGACTAAGACCGGAAAACACCGCCCCTGTCGGACGGCGTCCGACCCTCTTCGGTCGGGGTCCGACAGTGTCGATTCCCAAGGAGTGAGCACGAAATTTGGCTAAGTCCCAACCAACATCGCCTCTGCCGGACGGCATCCGGAGACCATCGGACGGCGTCCGATCAGTCGAGACTTAGCCAAAATGGCAAGTCCTCAGCCTGGAGTCTACTGTTGGACGGAGTCCGATCCGCACCGGACGGCGTCCGATGTCGGCTAAACCCGCGAGCAAACACGTGGCGAACATATTTTGTGCGCGCTCCAGCACTTCATCGGACGCGTCCGATAAGCCACCGGACGGCGTCCGACGAAGTACAAAAATTGGCTTTAAACCCTATCGGACGGCGTTCGATAATCACCGGACGGCGTCCGACAGATCGAGCTGAATCTCGCGAGATTAAATCTGAGCCGCCCATCTTTAGGGTTTTGCCTTATGCCTATAAATAGGGGCTTGGAGCACGGGAGAATGGCGAGAGAGCCTCATTAGCAGCCACCCCTTACCCTTTCCACCCAAGAGAGCTCCTCCCATGGCACCCACCTCCATCTAGGGTTCCATGTGTTTGAGAGATTGAGAGAGAGGAAGGAGAAGAGAGGAAGAGGAAGAAGAAGATGCCCCCTACCTCCTCTCATCCAACCCCAAGGTTTGCCCCTTCTCCCATGGTGGTCTTGCCTTAGTTTCCATGGTGGGAGAGAAGGGGTAGTGGTAAGAGACGGTCTCCGATCTTGTGCTCTTGGGACTTCGACACCAAAAAGATCATCACCACACCACGAGCTTCATCAACCGTACGACTACATCAACCGAAATCCTCCGTGTGTCGGGGGGTCACTTCCGTGTGTCGGAGGTGGGTGGCCTTCATTCTTGAAGGTTGTGTGCAAAATCCTCCGTGTGTCGGCGCCGCGGGTGCGAGGAGCTTCCGCGTGTGGAAGAACTCGTCTTGTGTGAAGGTTTGGGGCTCGCCTACCATGTGTTGGTGAAGAGCCACCACGAGTGGATTGAGGGCTAGGGACGAGAGAGTCCCGACTTCTCTGTGTGAGAAGTTTCCTCAACAGAGACGTAGGTGTTCATGTGTTGAGCACCGAACTTCGGAAAACAACTCGGTTTGCGCTTTCTTGTCTCTCTCATTTTTACTTCCGTATATTGATTTGATCGTTTGCATGTGAGCGCCATCGAGCCTCCTAATAGTCGCTTGTGTCTCATTGTGATCGCTTCCACAACTAGACTCTAGATCAATTGATTGCTTGTGTTCCTAATTTGATAAACTAAGCAAGCGAATTGAGAGAAGTAAAACTTGAAAAGAGCCGATTCACCTCCCCTCTCGGCCTAGAATCCTTACAACCTATATGAGTGCTATGAAGACGACGAGGATTTGGATGATGATAACTATGACGGATGAAGGGTGAGACTCCAACCGTTTGCTTGATCGGGAATGGGCGTAACCATGGACCTCAATGCTTGGTTTCATCTTTTGTTTTCGCTAATGAACTTTGATAAAAGCTCACCTTTTGGTATTGTAATATTTGACAGAACTGGACCCTCAAAACCATGAGCCAACTATGTATTTTGTTGGTGCTGTAATAAATGAAACTAGTGATATTGTATGAAATGATTGAGCTATTCGTGAATTTGTGATGCGCTAGTAAGATCCCGTGCTAGCGCAAGTTTCACATAGGTTCACAATGTTCAAGGACCTGCTCGCCATGCTTAAGCTCCGCTAAAAAACTACTCTTAAGGATGTCTTCAATAGGCTCCTCTAAAGCACCCTCTACCCTAAAATAGGGGATGGATTCTTCCCCTATGTGCTTCAACATCATTCCCTATTCCGTTCTCTAAAATAGAGTTTTTCTCTCTATTCCCTTATATGTAGGGGTTCTCTCTCCTCCCCCTATACAATTCTCCATATAGGGAACGCTGTTGGAGATAGGTGAAATATAGGGCGAGATTTTTTTTTAAGGGAACCTGTATATGAGGCTATAGAGGATCAAATTTAGGGGTTTCTGTTGAAGATAGCCTAAGCTTCGATATGGGCCGGTGGGTATGGGTGTTTTTATGCTTTGGTCAGTAATCCATTCGTGGTTTCAAGCTGTAGAAAAGGAGTAGGGACTAGGGATTAACAAGGTGGTAGGAAGCTATTTTTATCCTTGTTCAACTCTACAGATTAGAATTAGGTGTTTCTTGATGAATCCTTTGGGCTAGTATGAACACAGCGTTTAATCACACATGAGCTAATTTGTCTCTGCATTTCATTGATGATTTGATCATCGCTCGCAAGCCTCTCTCGCCCTCCATACACGTCAAAGATGCGATTTTGGCTCTTCGAACAGGCAGGTGTTTTAATACAGTCGGAAGGATCGCAATGCGACTCTTCGACGCAGACCAGTGTTTTTAACTATGATCAAGAAAGGCGAGCTAGTCTCTAATCTCTACGTACAAAAGCACAAACACGATAAGTATCAGTGAACAAGATTTAACAAATTCGTAAACGGTACTAGATTAGATTGGTCGTCAAAGATATTTTTATCGTCCAGCTTGCGCACTGTCTAATGCTAGCTGAACGAGCCGGAGCATGCGCACGTCTCCATCATAGAGTTTGCAAGGACGTTAATGCACTGGCTCAGCGAGAGTGACATGTATAAAGAGCCGATCTGATCATCCATTCTACTGTCCGGGAAAGCGAAAGAGAAGTCGGCGATGGGGTGTGCATGAATCTCTCGGGTTGGGTAGGTCCACTGGTTGACCTTTGGCAAGGGCCAGGCCGCCGCTGGAAATTCCAACGGCCAAGCGAGACCGGAGAGAGCCAGGTCGCCGGGAGAGGCCACCGTCGTTATGCTCAGCTTATCTGCTCATCACCTCATCTGCCGGCTGCTAGTGGGGTGGGGTGGGGTGGGGGGGGGGGGGTTGGAACCGTCCGGGCATTTTCCTGCTACTTTTGGGGTACTTTTAGTCATGGCCTGAAGTCTGACGTCATTTCTTACGGTTAGTGGTATGGTGCTTGGAACGTCATTTCTCTATTGATCACCTCATCGCGCTCGTATGGGGTTTTCCCCGTTCACAACTTGCTGATGGAGTCATGGCCCTCGATTTTTTACTCTCCATGGAATGGATCAATTCCAGTGAAAGAAGCGCTAGTCGACGTCGAAAGAAGGCATGGCTTGCACAAGCTAGAGAGGAAGAAAGATGAATCGATTAATTAAAACACAAGCCGGGTCTTGATTACTTGATTAAGCAGCCACAGCACGAGATTAACGTGCAGTCATGAGACTAGTACGTACCCGAAGCAGACAGACCGGATTAGTACAGGCATGGCCACCAACTGCGTCTATCTCTATCCTCGGATCATGCGCGGATCCTGTGCGATCCGTCGTGTGTGATGAAGGAAAAATTGGCCGAGGTCGAACGCCCGCAAAGATGGGGAATCCCATCGAACGCGCGCGCCTGGCACTACAATTTGACCGTCCGCTACCTGCAGGCTGCAGCGAGTCTACTGCGACGAGCTCGTTGGCTGTTGCGCCGTCCCCTTGGCGTTGACAAAGCACATGCCGCGCTGCACGTGCGTAGGCTCGGCTGAATGATTAGCCTTTTTTTGTTAATACTTGCGCCGATTTGCTGCATAGCAGTCGCCCCTATTTTTTGATCTTGACTCTTGAGTATAGGTAATTGTTTCTCTACATTATTCTACACTAATTTTTTTCACTTGGTAGACAAGACACAAGTGGATATGTAACTATTTTGTATTGGAAAAAAAATGCTTACGGACACAAGCTGTTTTTTTTTTAAGATTTATTGATGAACTAACTTTTTAATGCTTCGGCTAGAAATTTGGTTTGCAAATTTTTTGTGTGTTTTTGAGTTAACTACATTTGGATTTTTTGTTTAACTTCTAAAAAAAATTTGGTGTGTAGTTTTTTAGGGTTACGAGTATGGGCGTGACTTCTCATCAGTCAACTGGAAATGGAAGAAATTTTAATCGCCATTTTTTGCATTAGTTAACTAAATTTACATATAGTTAGATATTGTAAAAAGGTGCAACAATTAACTAGATGATACTATCTTTTAGCTGTTGCAATTAACTGGATGATATCTTTTAGTTGTTGCAAGTTCATTCAAAAGAAAAAAGGTACACACAAGGCATTCCATAGAATCTAAGGTATGTGTCAAAATAGTATATAAACTTTTTCTCATCTAGATTGTGTACCTTATACAACATCGAACCATATGTAAATTTAATTATTTACTAGTGTAAATATATCGACTAAGAATTTATCTATTTTTAAGTGACTAATATGGAGCAATTCAAATCTAGTAGTTCTAATTTAGGGGTGAACAAACTTTTTCCTAAAGATAATTTTCATCTTTCACGTCCATAGTCTGTAGGTTGTTGATTATATATATGCTTTTCAATGGTTGCCCTTTAAGCCCGAGGAAGTCATTGGATATTTAGTTTTGTCAGTGTTTGTTCTATTTTTATCGGTTTTTGTCCAACGAATCTCTGACATATTTTTATGGTGCCATCTGCAGTACTACTATAATTTGTCCCACAAGACATGTGGGCTTCTAAAATCACGGACCCACGTATCAACAGTACAAGATAGACGGTAGTACTACAGATGATGTGTTTCGGGACAAAGGTTGCTTATTTTGATCATTGAGCACAGGCAAAGTTCAAGGACGCATGGACAGAAGTAACGCTAGATAGAGAAATCAGACGGTTCAGCGAATCTCCGATGCAATGGCCGAAAGGTCAATATGCAGACAGTCGGCCACCGATATTAAAATCGACCTGGAAGCATTCCACAGGTGCATGATTGCCTACAAGTGCAGCAGACTTTCTGGACAGCAAAATATTACTACGTTTTGACCCCGCTTCTCCGTCGTTTATAAAAAAAGCCATGCATATGGCAGCGATGATGCGTGGTGGTGTGAAGAAACAGGATGAACTAGCAGAGAAACAGAGGAGATGCAGTGCGCTCTTTTGGGTTAACTCAAAAAAGGCATTACATATCACACGGTTTTTCTCATTCCCTATCCATTTAATTTAGGATTTTTTACATATATGCCATTACGAAGTTCGTTTATCTCATATTTGCTATTACAAAACACATAATATTATAGATGCCATTCTTTTTGCAACTATCTATCCAGGATGCCATTATCGGGGGTTTCAGAGGATTTACAGCTTATACCAAATCAAAATTCAAAATACGAAAAAAATATGACCTGACACGTAGAGCCCACATGTCATACACTCAATCTTCTTCCTCCTTCCCTCGCCCTCTCTCTCACTCTCTCTCCATCAGCTTGGAAGAAGGAGGAGGTAGCGGGAGGCGCCTCCGCCGACGAGTAGGAGAGGCGACCGGCGACCTCGAGGGCGGCGGCGAGCAGGTGAGTTACGGCGGCGATGGTGACTGGCAAACTCGAGGGCAGCGGCTAGCAGGCGAGCTACGGCGGCGACGCGAGCTGCTGAGGGCAACGGCGAGCACGTGAGCGGCGGCGGCGAGAGCGGAGACGGGTGGCGGCAAGACGCGAGAGCGTGGCGTGGCGGTGGCGAGCTTGGCGGCGCCACGAAGCTACGGCGCGGCGACGGCAACCGGCGACCTCGAGGGCAAGGCGAGCTACGACGGCGATGTGAGTTGTGGCAGGCGGCTGCGAGCACGCGAGCGGCGAGAGTGGAGACGGGCGGCGGGAGCAAGCGAGCTGCGGCGCAAGAGCTACGGTAGCGGCGGCGAGCTACATTACGGCTCGCCGGAGGAGGAGGCGGCCGTCGGGGCGCTCATCGCCGGTCTGGAGGGGAAGGAAGAGGTCGTAGGTCGTCGGAGCTCGCCGGTTGCTGTTCGAGATAGATGAGGGGAGAGAAAGAAAGAGGGGAGGAGGAGAGAGGAAGAAGAAGCCACTGCTTTGAGAATGACATGTGGGGCCTACCTGTTAGGGGCGTATTTCCGTATTTCATCACATATTTGGACCTCATATATACTAGAAAAGTCTGAAAAACCCTGACAATGGCATCCCTGATAGATAATTGCAAAAAGAATGGCATCTATAATATTATGCGTTTTGTAATGGCAGATCAGATATAAACGAACTTCGTAATGGCATGTATGTAAAAAATCCTTTAATTTAACGTGTCCGGAGCTTGAAATGCCACTACCATCTTCGTAAAGGTTGTGCAACAGTGGAAAGTGGGAAAGCCCAGTTTTGGGGTTTCATCGGAAACACAGGCAATTAACCTGATCGGGATTAGAAATCCGGTGAACCACACACCAAAGAGCGACGCCGCCTACTATCCGGTGCCGCGTGTGCACTCATGCCTGGAAATGCGTTGCGCCAGAAACGGGAGGTAAGTAGGTAACTACTAGTCCTTGGGCCAAACTCGATCAAAGGCGCACATGGATGTTGAAACCTGAAAGATCGTCCAGGCTTATCCCTCGGAGAGAAAAGAGGGGATATTCTGCCGAGGAAGAGCCCACCGCCCACGTAATCTGAACCAAACGTGCTGCACTCCCCCAAAATAGCTCCGGGGTGACTGTGTGCTTACCCTCACCGCAGCCCGTCCTCCCAAACACCTCCACGTCGCGAGGCGAAGCATCAAGGCATGCCCGAGGACGAGCGTGGTCGTGACGTTACCACTTACCACTTACCAAAATACCGAGCCGAAGAAGCACGGAAAGGGAGAGTGTAACACGATCCATCCAGCCGGCCAGCCTTATCCGCTAGCACCTGACCATCGTTGACCCATGTCTAACTAGATTAACCCAGCCGCTATTTATATATTCTTTACGTTACTTATTTATATTTTTCTATTCTATTTTATTCTTTACATTATTAATTACCGGAACAGGGTGAGTTTAATACCGAAATTATTTGATTGTTCGTTAAAACTGGGTCCGTAGACTTTGACCAATGATATAAAAAGACTAAAAATAGGTAATCAAAACTGGATTTTAGAATGGTTAATGTTATGACTTTGCTATTTTCGGGAAATTAGCGGCGTGTCTTACGCATTTGCATGAATCGATTTGTTTTAAAAAAAACTAAAAGACCATTTATTAAGGGAGCTGCTAGCCAACGGTGTTCCGTTGGAACTGTTTCCAATGAGCACCAAATACAAATAGTCTCACCTAATCTACGTGTAGCTTATGTGTTTTTATGTAGTTTCATAGGGTAGTTTTATGTAGTTTCAGAAAGTTTCATATAGTTTCAGAAAATTTTTAACGTATTTTTATGTAGTTTTCACAAAGTTTTGCGTAGTTTGATAAAGTTTAACCATAACGATGTGCTGACCTTAGCCATGTATCCCTATGCAAAGTAGCTATCTGTTGAAACGATCCTCCATTCATCAGTATTTTGTAAAGTTTTATTGTGTAGCCATAATATAAATCATATCACTTTTATTAGTGCAAGCTTAAATATAAACGAACAGTGTGCAACTAATTTGTGTTGTTTTATTTTTTTTATTATACTTTGTTCTTTTAGTTTATGTTTTTATAATTTTATCTCTTTTGAATTGATGACGTATATATATTTTTTTCTATTGGCATGGTAATTTCTTCGATTAACATTGTAACTCCGTTATCTCTTTTTTAAAACACGAGCGGGGTATCACATATTTAATATGTGCGGATAGATTTGTGTTAATGTTTAACCTGACATGGTCTTTTTCTTATGAATTTATGCATTTTTTTGCAGCCGATATTAGATCTTTCTTTTAATATCACATGAACTCTGATTTCAATTATTTTTATTTTGAATTTATATTATTTTATTTTCTAATTTTAGTATGTATGGACTTCCTTTTAATCTGCCACTATAACCCAATCTACTGTAATCAGTGGTGTATATCTTTTTTTATCTGATTAATATGAGAATTGCAAGTTTTTTTATTAACGTGAGAAAATCTAGGAGTATTTTAGAATTAGCTGGTGGTCCTGTTTTATTACGTCGTGCGTGTGTCCGATCAAAGCGTTTAAAATGTAAAATCATATTGACGGTCAAACAGCGTGTGCTCGTGGATTATGCTTAGGTACCGGCCCCGATCCGTAAAACCCAAAACGCCGATCCGTCAAACGAAAAGGGCAGCAGAAAAACGCCGGAGAAGTGCGAAAAACCACGACCAGAACTGGACCTACAAGTTCGTTACACCTTCCTTTGCAGCCAGGGGGCGCGCGGGATCGCTCTCGGGCAGCCGCGCACGACGCCCACGCCGCCGATTTCCGCACGTGTTCCACGCACTCAGGTGGACCGTACAAATACTCCTCCTCCTCTCCCTCCCATTCCCCACGCATCGAGCATAACAACCTCCATATTCCTCTTCTTCCCCTACCTCCAACGATTCCTCCACTCCAACTCCAAGAATGGATGCCACCATGGTGAAGAAGCAGCTCCGGCGGGTCCGCACGCTCGGCCGCGGCGCGTCCGGCGCCGTCGTCTGGCTCGCCTCCGACGACGACTCCGGGAAGCTCCTGGCCGTCAAGTCGGCCGGCGCCGGGGGCGCGGCGCTGCTGCGGCGCGAGGGGCGCGTGCTGTCCGGGCTCTGCTCCCCGCACATCGTCCCCTGCCTCGGGTCCCGCGCCGAGGCCGGTGGCGAGTACCAGCTCTTCCTCGAGTTCGCGCCAGGCGGCTCGCTCGCCGACGAGGCCGCCCGGAGCGGCGGCTGCCTCCCGGAGCCCGCGATCAGCGCCTACGCCGGGGACGTGACGAGGGGGCTCGCGTACCTCCACGCTAGGTCGCTGGTGCATGGGGACGTCAAGGCAAGGAACGTGGTGATCGGCGGCGACGGCCGGGCGAGGCTGACGGACTTCGGCTGCGCCAGGGCCATGGACTCCGCGCTGCCGATCGGCGGCACGCCGGCGTTCATGGCGCCGGAGGTGGCGCGCGGGGAGGAGCAGGGCCCCGCGGCCGACGTCTGGGCGCTGGGCTGCACTGTCATCGAGATGGCCACCGGGCGCGCCCCGTGGAGGGACATGGACGACCTCCTCGCCGCCGTCCACCGGATCGGGTACACAGACGCCGTGCCGGAGGTGCCCGGGTGGCTGTCACCGGAGGCCAAGGACTTCCTGGACGGGTGCTTCAGGAGGCAGCCCAGCGACCGCTCCACGGCAGCGCAGCTCTTGGACCACCCGTTCGTCGCCGCCGCCGCCGCCTGCGACTGCAGGGCGGAGCCGGTGAAGCAGGAGTGGGCGTCCCCCAAGAGCACGCTGCTTGACGCATTCTGGGATTCGGACACCGACGACGAGGCGGACGAAGTCGAAATGTCAACGAGCCCGGCCGAGAGGATCGTCGCGCTGGCGTGCTCCGCGTCGGCGTTGCCGGACTGGGACTCCGACGAAGGCTGGATCGACGTGCACGAGGACGACAGCTCCGACGCCCCCGACGCGCCGCCGGCCATCCTGGCCGCCGACGCGGACTACTTCGTCTGGGCTGAAGAATCCGACCAAGAGCTCGAGCAATTCCTCGTTCCCGCCACGGATGGCAGTGGCAATATCCCGCGCAACGCAGGAGCCGACGCCTCCACTTGGCACGACAGTTTGTTGTATCATATACATTTAGGCAATTTAGGCAGTGTTAGAGATAAATTTCCATCCCCGTTCGATTCCGACGGGAACGAAGCAGTAAGATTCAACCATTTCTGTAACAGAAACAGAGTAATGCAATCAGTTTTTGCTCAAATTTCAACTCTTTGCAACCAGGCAGTTTCTTTTCCTCGAAAATATTTTTTCACCAACCAGTTGGTACGATTGGTGAGCGTATGCTTTACGCTGAAAATCTATCAATCAATCGCTCTACAGTGCGAAGCAAGAGCGACGTCGAGTCGTCGGGATCAGCTCCCAAGCTCCAACCGATCAGGATCGAACTTGTTCCACCAACACCGATTCGTCTCCTTTTAGCAAAGTAGGCAGATCTGTGACTCGAGCAGCCTTCGCGTACGGAATATTCACGTGTGATTATACGGTACATCCATGTGGCGTACGGTTGGACCTTGGAGGCCAGCTGGTACTGCCGTGCTGATAATCTGCAGGGCACACTACTAAAGATGAACGACATGTGTCACGTGTCAACTCGGGGAAATAGAGTCGGTCACATGAAATCTTCGCCTTCTTGGATGGAGGGTGTGCCACTGTGGTGTGGAGTGTGGACCAAATTCGCTAGGCTTATCAAAATTCCGCTCAAATCTTTGAAATTTTAAGTGAAATAATTGAAAGTCCGACACACTTAAAAGAAGTTTGAAATCCCGCTCAAAATTCTTGAAATCATACGTGCACGATCCCCCCCTCCAGAAAGAAAATAGTTTGAATGTTGAATTTAGATCATTACAGCCAAAACTCCACCCTAAAAATATGGAAATCTCATAGGTTTCAAAGCCCTAAGACAGACAGGTACTATTGGTTTTCGACAAGAGCAGTGTTTCAAATCCCACAAGATTTTGACATTTTAGATTGGAAAGGTAGCGATGTCCCAAATCTTAAATGGCTAAAAAAAATTAAAACTCAACTTCAAATTTAAAATTTAAACATAGATGGTTTTGAATTATAAAATCCCTAAAATTCTTTTTTTAATGTTGAAATCCTTTAAATTAAAAAATAACCAATTTTAAAGTCTCTGAAATTTAAATTTTTATGGTTCAAAGTCTATGAGGCATCCACCTTGATGTTTACTAGCTACGTGGCATCCACCTAAGCGGTTAACAATTATGTAGTACTGTCGCGTTAGCATTTGACGGTTGTCCTAACGGTTTTGATACAATCGTGCAAACGGTGACAAGTTTCGGAGGCGACAAAGTAAAATACAGTTTAGATGGATAAATAACAACGAACTATACAAATTTAGGGGATTGCAGCGTAATTTTCTCGAATAAAAATTGCCAAGCATTACTTAATGACACATAACAAATGTCTGTGTACAGGCTAGTCCTAGGAGTACAGCTCTGAAAAACGGTGGATCTCGCCTAACCTTTCTCGTCCATCGAAGCCTCGCCGAACCGATCAAGAACATGGCGCGGATACGGAAAACAAACGCGCGAATGCGATAGCTTAGGCTGAGGACCAGTTGATCTGCGCAGAGCAGTAGGAGAGGAGGAAGAACATGCGATTTTCCTCGTATCTTGCATGTGTGGGCACTGGGCGCATGTTAAGTGTCGCGCGACTGCACGAGGCACTGCATCACGCGCGCGGCGCGCCAGCTTCGCGTGAGAGCAACCCGTCCTCCCTTCCGATCTGATCGCCATCGGCCGAACTGCTCATGTGATCGCGAGATATCGCAGATCTGATCGATCTAGCAGGCTAGATGCCTGCCTGACTGGCTGGCTGGCTCGTCAGGTCGCCACGGATGGAATTGATTACTTATTACGCGCGCTCCCGCCTTTTCTGTTCTCGATTTAGAAGATGTAATAGAGTTCCGGCATCTGCATCATGAGATGTACATAGCCAAATTCGTATACAACGGTTCGATTTAAGTCTAACAATTTTAAGACGAGCAAAATAAAAATTACATTAAACAAAACATAATTTATGAATATTTCTCCAACCATAATTATTGAAGAACATTATAATCACCTCTTCTAAAGATTGACATACTTCGATAACTGGTTTCCGGTCATCCTCCTTATACAGTAATTTTCAATGCTGCAACCAGTATGTAGCTCTAAAAATGCCCTGCAAAAAAATGTATCTTTGCGACTGTCAAAAACCACATTATTTCAACAAAGTCAAATAGATCAAAACATAGTTGCCATGCCACTTAAAAATTTACATATCTTTGATAGTCTTAAACTATGGATCCAACTTTCTCTCAAATGAGAAAGACTCCTTGGTAATCTAAATTTAGAGCTACATGAACAATCCGCCTTTTATGTTCTATTGACATGCGTCTTCACTTGATTCATCCGTCCTTTGGTAGCTTCTTTTATAAAGGGTTAATTTGCGTAATTTTTTAGAACTCTTTTCATAAAGGGCTAACTAGATACGCCATTGATAAGATGACAATCTACATATATATCATTATACAATTGAAGCTGGTCGGATGCTATTACAAAGTGGCAAAATGTTTTAAAATATGTCACTAGGTATTTTTTGAGACCAAAACGTTTTTGCTTTCTCCTCCATCTTCTCTCTCTCTCTGGTGACATGGCATGGCCGTTCTTCTCCTTCCTAGGTTCTTTACCAGCAGTGCTGCTCCCTCTCCTTTCACTCTTCCACACTTTGCTAGTGCTCCCGCTTCGGAGCTCTCCCACGCTAACCGCTACACTCACTGTTGTCAAGGGCACTAAGGCTCCCATCATGCTGGGAGCTGGTGGGCAGCACATCGTCATCGTCATGGTCCTCTCTATTAAATAATTTTCTCCCCATCATCGAGGCACGGAGCTGCTAGATTGAAAATGGTGGTCCAGCAATGTGTTGTGATCATAGTGTCCTTCGTCTCTCTATATCTCGGATCTAGTGGAGGTGGCATCGAAAGCATGGAGGTTGATAGGAGAGGAGCTATTAGAGAGGGAGAGAGAGTCCTAGGTATTTTTGGGGAGGTGATCGTCTTGCTGAAAATGGGAGAGAGAAAATGGAAATGGAAGAAGGGGAGACAGGAGAAAAAAGACATAATGGCAGATTTACCTTTAGAGTAAATTTGCAGACAAGAAAGGGGCCAGAAAGAATATAATACCATATTTCTAAAAGTTACAAATTTGAGGTAGCATGGAGTGACTTAGGATTTTTTTAATTACAACTTTAAATATGCATTTTGTGGCATATATCCAATTATTCATTTAGCTTTGAATTTGCATTTTACGACATATATCTAATTATCCCTTTAGCTCAAGTTGTTCGTCCGAATTATTAAGCTATGCATGCACTGATCAGTTTAGCCAAAAGTAATATGGTGTTGAAGGGTGGGCAACTACACACTTATACTTTTTAATACTCCTCATTTGGAGGCTCCGTCAAACATCAGATGTTGAATAAGAGTAGACGATTTATTTAGTTGCATTGGTCAGAATTTAAACTCGAGACATTTGTTTCTGGTACTATATAAAGTTGCATGTACTCACCAGTGACTCCATTATATAGCTTAATATGGATCCGGCACGTGTTTTGACTTGGACAAATTAAACGTGCCGCAGCTTTCATTTGGCACGCCAACCCCAAAAGTAGAACAGAACATGCACCTAAATACTATTATAAGAGCATCCCCAACAGGGGTGCTATACGCACGGGCCTGCATTCACGCGAGCTCACGCGCGGGAGTATTTTTTCAAACTGCACAGATCGCATAAAGGACCAAATACCATTTATTCGCAGTATTAGCAATGGAGTAATGATGCAGGTCGCGATGCAGGCCCTGCTGTGCATGCTCTAAGCTTTGTGTCGACGGTTGAGATAACGATCTCAAGTCGCTAAGGTTCTTGAAGATTGAGATAGGAGACACGCCGAACAACCACGAACAACCACGAACAGGAGACAGGGGTTTTTATCCTGGTTCAGCCTCTCGGGAGATAATAGCCCTCGCCCAAATTTTCTTATATATCGAGGAGATTACAGAGGTGGCTCGACGAGACGAGCAAGTCTCGGCGAGATTATGGGTGTATGTTTAATATCGATGTCTAAAAGTTAGATCAAGTCGTAAAACTCGTCCCTCTACACGCCGTAGGGGCCTTGTTTATATAGTGCAGAGCAAACCGACCTACCGAGGGAATATCGGGCCGGGCTAACTACGAGATCGCAACGAACTCGACATGCCAAATATATCCCGAGGCAGATAAGGCATACTCCTAGTCTTGGGGATCACGACTCCTATTCCAATCCGGGAAACCACGTCCGGGTCTTCACGTAGCCGTGCAGAACTCTTGTTCGAGTCGGACTCAAACATGAATTCTAGGCCATTATGCATCGTGCCAGCGAAGGGCTGTTCGGTAGAATGCACATGGGTCTGATAGAACCTTCCAGGGAGCTGGGCCCTGGTAGGCTGTTCGATTGGGCCGTCAGGGAGTGGGCCATGGCAATGGGCCGTAATTTTATCCCCGACAGCTAGCCCCCGAGACTCAAGTGGAAGGACTCACTAGAGTGGGGTCTTCCTCTTGAGACTCCAAGTCACGAAGAGGGTATTTTTCCTGCTACAAAGACATGCAACAGGCGACCGAACAGGTTATGGTTCAATCGAACAATACTTGTTCGGGACCGAACAAACCCATCGGGCCGAGCAACTCATTGGTCGATCAGGAACGACATCCGTCCGAGCAGAGTACCCAGCCCTCGATACAGAAATCGGAAGAAGTGAGGTGAATCATCTCCTTGAGGCTGAACATCATCAAGGAGGGTTTGAATTCTTAGTAGTGAAGAGCGTACCACCGCATCCGGTAAGATTAGATCTTCCGGGAGAATGAACATAGCAAGTCGCGAGACGGACTCGTGCTGCCGCATCCAGGCATTCAGATGCCTAGGAAAACATAAACGAAAATAGAGGAATCATCTCTCGGGCTAGAGCTTGCCCGAGGAAATATAGATTACGCTCTCGAGCGAACGTCGTGCTCAGGAGCGAAGGTGATGTGCCTCCAAACGTAGATCGTGTGCTAGGAGCAGACAATGCATACGAATGGGAAGGTGACCCAGTCCCCGAGCGTAGAGTTCGTCGAAGGAACCAGGTAAAGAGATCTAGTCCCCGAGCACGGAGCTCGTTAAAGGAACCAGAAAGTGCGACCAGGCAAAGACATACCCGGTAGGAGCCCGCGCTCCGGGCGAAGAGCTGCCCGGTGCGAGGTGATCCAGCCCCCGAGCACGGAGCTCGTCGCGGGACCGGATCGCGCTCCGGACGAAGAACCGCCGGTCTGAGGTGAATCACAACCCGATGCGCCGAGCCGCAAGAGAACGTGTGAAATCAACGCTTACCCATGACATATTCCTTGCACAAGTTAGCGTTGTCTTGGCAAGTGCGTAACCGACGCTTGAGTGCCCGCTATGATGAGAATCGCTTACGGTGCGGACTCCATTGGTGGCGCACTATCTTAACTTAGCCGAACTGTGAAGGTCAGTGCCGGGCAAAGGCGAGAAATCATACGCGAGTGAAGTGAATCAGTCCCCGGGCATGCGCGGAGCAAACCCGGGAAAAGAGGGATGCAGACATCGGTTTTGATGGGGAAGCCTGGAACCTCGCCGCGACCATCACCGGAGTCTGACGTTCCCCGTTCCTGTATTTCCTGCAGAAGACAAACAAGAAACGAGCCAGCAAGGGGAAAAAGAGAGCAAGCACAAGCTCTAAGAAGAGTAAAGCGAGTTTTGGAAAACACGCAAAGGACGACCTACCAGCACAAGACATATTTTTTTCCGAGTACGTCCCCCGATAGCGTTAGTGTCACCTCGCAAATGCGAACCGACGCAAGGAGTGCCCGCTATGATGAGAATCGACTTACGGTGGGCGGGACTCAGTGGGTGGTGCATTGCTCCGGATTACCGTACAAGGAAGGACGAGTATGGATAAAAAGACGCGTGTGCGGGCAAGTGCAGCTCAGCGTGGCTAAGACCGCTAACCGTGGAAGGCGATCGGGACCTTAGCCGCACCAAAAGCGTGAGGCGAAATCTTATCCGGCATGGACCCGTGCAATACAGTGTCGCCTCGGCGAGTGCGGAACCAGCGCCAGAGTGCCCGCTATGGCGAGAATCGGCTTAAGCGGACATGCCCGCTATGCGATGAGAATCGCTACGGTGGGCGTAACTCCATCGGTGGTGTACCGCTTGTTAACCGGAGCCGCATGGTCGCCGCCAAATAAAAGACATGCTCAGACGCGGAGAGCGCCACGGGAGCGAAGACCAACGAGGTTTTGGAAAACCAACGCTAAGGAAAGGAACTGAAAACTGAAAACGCATCGGGTTGCCAAATTCAGCTCAAGTCCCAATCGACCGAGGAGAGGCGATCCTCCGGGAGCTGGCCGAGCGACTCAAGACCGCCGAGCAGCGCTTGAATCAGAAAGCGCTTCACGCAAAAAGAGCAAAGAAAAGATAAGGACGAACAGGAAACCAAGAGCAAGGCGAACAGCGCTAGAAAGTTTTAAGAAAAATCGGTAGAACGCTTAGCCTAACTCCCACCCATTGTCAGCAAATGCCGAGGACTGAGTTTGTGAACTCGAACAGTGTATAAGAGAAAGAGCGACGCCTAACCCCGATGCACGGACGATGCATGAAGATCTGAACTTGCGACTTCAAGCACGCGTAGAGAGTTAGAGCGACACCCGTATCCTGATCGACTCGCTCGAGAACCGCCGTTAACGTAAGTTAGGCGATTCAAGGTAACCGAACAAGGAAAGTACCTCCGCCATGGAGGGCTTACGAGAGCAGCTTTACCAAGTGGTTGTGCCGTGAGCGGTAAGTGCCTCTCGCCATGAGGGCTTACGAGAGCAGCTTAGCCGCGAGGCTGGATGCCGTGTTACGCAACTCTGAGTTTAGGAACTTGTTGAAACAAGATACGGGCAGGGAAAACCCTTAAAATTGCGGAGCCAAGAGTTCGCAAGACCGAGCAGCCATCAAGTGTTAACAGAGAGAAAGAGAGTCTGAGAAGACGAGTGGTGAGAAGGACCGCAGGGGGCCGCGAACATTCACCGCTCAATGGGTTGAACTTTACATGGCAGCCCGAGAGACTTAGACGAACTAAGACTCGAAATTTGAGAAAAAGAGCGAAGCTAGGAAACGAAAGACCTACACGAGGAACTTACGAAGCTGGTCGACGTTCCAAGTGCTGGTCAGCTCTCTCCCGTCATCCACTGCCAGGCGAAAAGCCCAGGGATCCGGAAGGAGTTTTGATCCAGTCCCCGAACACGGAGCTCATCGCGGGGACCAGACGCGCGCCCCGGGCGAAGAGCTGCCCGACGCGAAGAGATCCGAGCCCCGAAGCGCGAGCTTCGTCGCGAGGACGAGACGCGTCCCGGCGAAGAGCTGCCCGGCCAAGAGATCCAACCCGAGCACGGAGCTCGTCGTGGGGACTAGACGCTCTCGGACGAAGAGCCGCCCGCGCGAGGAAATCCGATCGGCGAGCACGGAGCTCGAACCAGATCTCGAAGGCGATCAAGATCAAAGGATCGATCCGACCGGCAGGAAAGAGACATCCTGCCTTTCTGAGTCGTAGTCCTCAGAGAGAATCTCCTGGTCGCTGATAGAGTTCGACATGCTCGATCTGCGTGTCCCCACGGTCGGCGCCAACTGTCGACGGTGGAGATAACGATCTCAAGTTGCTAAGGTTCTTGAAGATTGAGATAGGAGACACGCCGAACAACCACGAACAACCACGAGCAGGAGATGGGGTTTTATCCCGTTCAGCCTCGGGAGAGATAATAGCCCTACGTCCAGCCTTTCTTATATATCAGAGGAGATTACAAGAGGTGGCTCGACGAGACGAGCAAGTCTCGGCGAGATTATGGGTGTACAAGCGAATATCAGATGTCTAAAAGCTAGATCAAGTCGTAAAACTCGTCCCTCTACACGCCGTAGGGGCCTTGTTTATATAGTGCAGAGCAAACCGACCTACCGAGGGAATATCGGGCCGGGCTAACTACGAGATCGCAACGAACTCGACATGCCAAATATATCCCGAGGCGATATAAGGCATCGACGGCGTGTTCACCGCTCAACCATCGCGGATCACACCTGGTCGATTTCTATCCCGCTAGCCTATCACCGCCGCTCGATTGAACTGGGGCGCAGCAAGGAGCAACACACGGGATTACCTGTGTTCGACCCCCTGTGGGTAATAGTCCTACTCTGCCGAGCCTTAGCTCTCTTGTTGTTGTGGTTGAATGGAATGTGTTTACGTAATGTTTCAATGCACGTATGCTAGTGCAACCTCCCTCTTCCCTCTCTCTCTCTCCTTTTATACAAGCTTTGAATCAAGCGGAGAGAGCCGAGGTGGTAGGCGATCTGAGTAAGATTTTAGTACAATCGATGAGACACGACAGAGAGACGAAAACATGCCGCCGCTTACGCCGAGTGGCGCCGCCACAGTGCCAGCAGTGGCCACCCACCCGCCACATCACACCGTGAGGTCACGGGTGGGGCCAACCGCTCCTCCCGACGCGGGCGGCCATCTCAAGCAAACCTTCTATGCCGGCCAATTCTTCACGCCCAAAGGATGTACCGCCGACCGCAGGGTCATCAGAAGCGGTAACATTTCTTCACCGCCTATCCACGCGTGATGTCGCGTTAACACGCCGTCTCTTCGCAGCAGGGAGAGCCTTCGCCAGAAGACTCCTTCCGCAACGCCTCGCCACGGGGCCCCGCTGACAGTGGGGGGCCCTATCGCGCCGAGGCTCGCCCACGCCCACTGGTGCGTAGGGCCCTCGCCCGCTGATGGGTTTCGCCCACACACGCTGCACTGTCGCCGCCGACGTGTGGGGCCCTCGCTTAGTCTTCTAAGGCTCGCCAAGCGGCTGGGTCTTGTCGCCCGCCGACGTGGGGCCGCCACGCCAGGGGCTCGCCCGCCTGTTGGGTCTGACGCCACCGACGTGTGGGGCCTCGCTCGGCGCCTCGAGGGCTTCGCCACGCCACGGGACCTTGTCGTCCGCCGATGTGGGGGCCCGCTGATACGCCAGGCTCGCCCACACGCTGGGTCTCGATCGCCCACCGACGTGTGGGGCCCTCGCCCGGCTTCGAGGGCTCGCCAGCACGCTACCGGGCCTTGTCGTCACCGACGCGTGGGGCCCGCTGATCTTTACAGACTTTTGCACCTGGTATTTATTACACCGACAGAGCTCCCGGTCCGCCATGATACGCGAACCGTCGCACGTACACTTTTTTCCGCTTTCTTGCGGCGAGACGAATCGTGGGGCTCACTCTCAGCAGCCCGTGACGCCGATTCTCCATTTCGCACGATCTTCCTGGGTAACCGCCCGTTTTCGCGGAAATCAAACGCTGGGCAATGATGGCGCGCGTGGGCCGAATCCAAACCGTCGCCCGCGCGCTTTGCTTATAATACTTTCTTGGCGCCACGACCAATCCTTCCGCACGCTTAAGTCCTCAAACCGCTTTTCACCTTCTTCTCCGCCGCCAGAGCCCTCTTCGCCGCTACCTTCTTTTTTCGTCAACTCTTCCACCGCTTTCCATGGCGCCAAACGCAGCAAGGCTCACCGGGGGGGCACGCCATCATCTGGGCCAGCCTTGCCTGCCTCCGCCACCGACGAAGACATGGTGACGCGGCTTCAAGTGTTCGTGCCGCCATCATCCGCCCGGTTCCGCTGCGGCACCATTGCACCACGCCCTCGCGACGGAGAGATCGTGACCTTCACCTGGGCGGTGCTGGCGGGGCTCGTCCCGCCATACTCCGAGTTCTTCTTGGGGGTGCTCGCCTTCTACGAGATTCAGGCGGCGCACCTTCCCCCCAATTCCATCGTGGCCCTGACCATCTTCGTCCACCTCTGCGAGATGTTCGTGGGGACGATGCCGAACCTCCCGCTCTGGCGCCGGCTCTTCACGCTGCATGCGAAGCCGTGCTCGAAGGGGCCATTGAAGTCGCTACTTTCGCCCGCGATGCCGCCGCTTTCATCCTCGGTCGCGTCAAGTCCAATCGAAGGATCGGCAATGCATCGGTCAGACGCAGAAGACTCCGGCCGCGACGATCTTGTTCTCCCGAGGGTCGCGGAACCCTCGCTAGCCGGGATCTATGCCCGACGACTTCGGTGGGCGGAAGTGATGTTTGGGCGCGTCGCCGAGCTCCGCCGCGCGGGCTCACCGGAACCCACGCTGCGGCGGATTTTTACAGCGCGCCTATGCCCGCCTCGAATGAGGACACGCCCCGCCTGGTTGTATTATGGCGACGACGAGCGTGGTCCGCGTCGCCCGGAGGTGAGTGCTCTTTCACTCTTTTTGGGTCCTTGTCTTTTGGTACGCCTCTTACTTGGCCCTTGTCTCTTTGCCAATCGGGCGATTTTCTTTCTTGTTCATCCAGCCGCAGGGAACGTGCCAGACGACGTGCTCCGGCAGTGGCTGGTGGGACTTCTGTCCGCTCCGTCCGGCGACACTTCGCCGCCTGCGAGCATCCGCCCCTCAGGATCGGGATCCACGGGGCGCAACAAGACTTGCGCGCTGCCCCCCATGAAGGTCTCCGTCCCGCGGTCCGTGGCCCGGGACCACTACAGATCGCGATCCGCCTCGGCAACCGCCATAGCTTCCTGCTGCCGCCGCCGCTCTGCCAGGGCGGCCGACTCCGATCAAGGCTCTCGGGAAGCGCCACCTCATCTTGCTGCTGGCGACGACGACGAGGAGGGAGGGCGAGCCCAAAGAGAGCTCGCCGACCGATCTGAAGCTTCCGCCGCCTCCTCCGACCCGGCCGGTGGGGCCTGCTGCTTAACGCCGCCGCTCGCCACGGGCGAAGCGTGCGGCGATTTTCCGAATCGGCGCCGCTGCGCGGTTTCTTCTTCTCCTTCGCGCTAACGCCGCTTGATGGCGCCGATCACGATCATCCGCCGCCAGCCCCGCGAACTAAGCGGCTTGAGGTCGCCCTTCACTTTCGCTTTCAAGCGCGCCGCTTGTGTTGGCTTCCTCGACTTACGTTACTTCGTGTTAGGGTTAGCATGCTACGCGTTTTCGCATACCTGAACCCTGCCTCTGTTCATCGTCGCTAGATAGAGAGGACGCTGGAGCCTCGAGCTCCATCCCGCACAATCCGCCAAATTTCCCCGCCTGCGGGCTCGCCGACGGAGACGAGGCCTCCCGCCGCGGAGATCGCGTCGGAGACGAGGCTGGGGGAACCTCCGGCCGTTGCCGCTGCTGGCGCCAACGCCGTGAGCGCCGTCGCCGCTGACATCGGACGCTCTGCTGAAGCGCTCAGCGCCTCGCCACACTGGCGGCGCGAAAGTGCTCGCCTCGGCGAGCAAGTCGCCGCGAAGCCGCGACGCGTCGCTTGAGGAGGCGAAGCCCGAGGGAGGCGGCGATCCGCGAGGCTGCGATGGCGCAAGCCGCCGCCGCCTCGGCTACCAAGGACCTCGAGGACCTCCGCGCGGAGCATACTGAGCGCCTCCGGGTGTTCGCCGACATGCTGCGCGCCGCCTACCACAGCTTCCGGGACGTCTTGTATCCGCTGGGCGTCACCCTGTACTCTCCGCTGGAGGAAACGGCGGCGCCGTATGCTGGCGCCGTGGGGCGAGCTGCCGACGCCTTGCGTGAGCTGCCGGCGCTGAGGCGGGCGCGGTCGATCGAAGACGGTCGCCACGGCGCTCTCGAAGCGGCGCGGTTCATCTCTGGCAATCGCCTCGCCTGTAACGCCGCGTTCGACCTAGGCGCCGCCACCAGGGAGCCTTCAAGGCCACCGGACCGGATCGAAGAGTCCGGTCGATCTCGCCGCCAGCCGTGTCTCGATGATGGGCGGCGCTGCTCCAGCAGAGGGCGGCGGAGATGATGACGAGGAGTAGATGAACTCCCTCATCTTGTTTTTGTCCTATACATACCCTGTTAATGCAGACTTTTTGCCCTTTTGCCATGAGTCTCGATCAAACTTCGCGCAAACTCTTACTTGCGAAAAGAAATGGGGCACCTGAACGCTAAAAGCTTTAGACAGAACGTTCTATTGAAAGTGAGCGCTTTTTCCTTAGGCATCAGGTTACTTCAACCCATACGGCCTCTCAGCAAACCTACCTTAAACGTTGCGTGGCGAGAGCTTATCTTCCGGAAGTGGTCTAGTCGCTGGTGCCGTCGTTGGCGCATTGCCTAGACCGAGCAGACACACCAGGTTAGAACCCGCCTTCCGTCCGCCTCGCCTCGCCCAGCCGCAAGTTTAAGCGTTCGCCCTTGCAACTAAGGGGCCTTCAGCCTTAAGTATTTTCGCTACCAGCTTTCGATAGAATGCCTTCTAACAGACTTTTAGCGGCTAAACAACTGATCGCCAAAAAGCTCTAGACAGAACGTTCTGCTGCAAGTGAGAGCTTTTTCCTTAGGCATCAGGTCACTTCAACCCTTACGGCCTCTCGGCAAACCGACCTTAAACGTTGCGTGGCGAGAGCTTAGCTTCCGGAAGTGGTCTAGTCGCTGGTGCCGTCGTTGGCGCATTGCCTAGACCGAGCAGACACACCAGGCTAGTACCCGCCTTCCGTCCGCCTCGCCTCGCCCAGCCGCAAGTTTAAGCGTTCGCCCTTGCAACTAAGGGGCCTTCGGCCTTAAATACTTTCGCTACCAGCTTTCGATAGAATGCCTTCTAACGAACTTTTTATGCTAAACAAGCGATGGCCAAAAGCTCTAGATGTAACGCTCTGCTGCAAGTGAGCGCTTTTTCCTTAGGCATCAGGTTACTTCAACCCTTACGGCCTCTCGGCAAACCGACCTTAAACGTTGCGTGGCGAGAGCTTAGCTTCCGGGAGTGGTCTACACGCCGGTGCCGCCGTTGGCGCATTGCCCAGACCGAGCCGACACACCAGGCTAGAACCCGCCTTCCATCCGCCTCGCCTCGCCCAGCCGCAAGTTCAAGCGTTCGCTCTTGCACTAAGGGGCCTTCAGCCTTAAGTACTTTTTCGCTACCAGCTTTCAACAGAATGTTTTCTAGCAGACTTTAGGCGAAAAAGAACAGATGCCCGCGGAGAGACAGAACTTATCTTTTTATTGAAGATGGCTTTGTACAATGCACCAGCCCCCGAGGCGAGCGGGGAAGGAGGAAGACCTCGCCGCTCGGCTCCAAAGGAAGCCCAAAAAAGCTCCTGGAACAGCTACCTACGGGTAGAACTTCCTCAGCTACTCGACGTTCCAAGTGTTCGCCAATTCGCGACCATACTCGAAGGCGAGCCTGACTGAGCCTGGACGGGAGACTGAGACCACCTTGAAGGGGCCCTCCCACGGGGAGAGCAGGTTTGTTGCGCCCGGCTGCGCTTGATTTTTCGCAGACGAGGTCGCCTAACGCCGAGGTCCTCTCACACACCCGTCTTGCTTGATAACGGCAAGAAGGTGCTGCTGATACTGGCGGCCCAGATCGCCGCCTTGTCTATGATCTCCTTCAGAGATTTACTTCATCCTGACGCCGGTCAGGGTCTCTGTCTTCGCTGAACGCCGCCACCCTTGGGGACCCAAAGGCGAAGCTCGATGGGAGCACCGCTTGAGCCATACACCGTAAAGAAAGGGGTCTCGCCGGTGGCTCTGTTGGGAGTTGTTCGCAGCGCCCACAATACAGTAGGGACTTCTTCCGCCCAGCGCTTGCCGCGCTTCTCCAGACGGTCGAAAGCCCTTGTCTTGAGTCCTCTGAGTACTTCCGCATTTGCCCGCTCCACTTGCCCATTGCTCTTCGGATGCGCAACGGAGGCAAAGCACAGCTTGGTACCCAGCTCTTCGCACCAGTCTTGGAAATCGGCGCTCTTGAACTGCGCGCCGTTGTCGGTGATGATCCTGTTGGCGACGCCGAACCGGACGAAGATGCTCTTCATGAACTTTATGGCAGCAGCGGACGTGATCGCCGGGACGGGCGATGCCTCCACCCATTTGGTGAACTTGTCGACGGCGATTTAACGATGTGTGTAACCTCACGTCGCCCATGAAACGGGCTCAGATGTCCAAATTTCCGCACGCGAATGTACCAGAGAGCGGAATGGTTTGCGGCGCTGGGCGGTCGGTGGATCTGCTTAGCATGAAATTGGCACGCTTCGCATCTCCTCACCAGCTCGAAGGCATTCTAGAGGGCAGTAGGCCAACAGAAGCCGTGGCGGAAAGCTTTCCCAACCAACGCCCGGCTTCCTGAATGGCTCCGCACATGCCTCCATGGATCTCGAGAGAATTGCACTCCCGCTTCCCGGTGACGACTTCAAGAGAACCCCATTTGCGCCTCGGCGTCTGGTCCCCACCTACTGTATGTGGCGCTTGGCCTTGCGCGCTATCTTCTCGGCCGACGCAGCGTCGCTGTGGATCACTCCGTCCCGCAGTAGGCTAGGATCTGATCCATCCACCGACCTTCCCGGACGAAGTGGCGACGTTACAGACTGCTTGTCGTCGGCGTACTCCGCTCGCTTTGGCGTTTCGCCTCAACCGCCTCAGCAGTTCTTCGCCTCCTCCCTCAACCGAGGCAGCGCAGATCGGTGGCGTCTCCTCCGAAGTGGGGCTGCGTCGAAAGCGTAGTCCCCGCCGAATTGGGGACGGACGGACGGCCGCGTGAGTCTTTCTTCAAAACCCCACCAAACAGGTGCCTTTGACGAGGCAATGTGGGGCGATTCGTCCGACATATAGTTGTCGCGGCGAGGGCGTCGCGCTGCCCAAACCCTCGGTCGTTGCCCCAACCGCGCACCTCCGCCCGGAGTAGGCCGCCATGACGGATCCGAGCAGTGAAGTCCTTTCGCTGGTTGATGACCAGAGAGAGTCGCCTTTACTTGCGGCCGCCAATGCCGTGGTCGGCCACCCCGAGCTCGGCGAGTAATCGTTCATACTCGCGACGTTATTGGTAGCGCGAACTCCAGACCACCAGTGCCGGATAATGTCGCCGGTGGGAGACACGAGCGACACACCGCCCAAATTCTCAAGCCGGAACGAACCGTCGAAGAAGAGAGTTCATGGCGAGGGGACTGGGACGTCTTCAGCTTCTGTGTCCACCGGAGTTCACTCGCTGACGAACTCCGCCAGAGCTTGCCCTTTGATGGCCGTTCGGGGAGCGAATTTGAGGTCGAATTCCGTCAGCTCCATGGCCCACTTGGCGATGCGGCCCGTCGCCTCGCGGTTGAAGAGGATCTCCCGCAAGGGGTATTTGGTCAAGATGGTGATCTCTCGCCCGAAAGTAGTGACGCGGCCCGGGGCGCCGTCAACACGGCGTGAGCATCTTCGGCATCTGCGAGTACCTTGTCTCGGCGTCGTGGAGGACTTTGCTTGACGTAGTAGATGGGCGCTGAACACCTTCTCTTTCCGCCACCAAAGACCGCTGTGACCACTGAGGGTTTGCCGCGACATAAAGGATCGCGGTGGCCCGGTCCGGAGCGACCAAAGACGGCGGGAAGTGAGATACTTCTTCAGCCCGTCGAACGCCTCGTGCACCTCCGCCGTCCACTCGAATTGGTTGGTCTTCTTCAGGAGCTTGAGTAGCGGGAGACTTTTATCCCCCAGGCGAGCAATAAAGCGGCCCAGGGAGGTCAAACAGCCCACCAGACACTGCATTTGCCGAAGTCGCGTCGGGGGCTTCATGTTCTCGATCGCCGCGATCTTGTCCGGGTTCTCCTCAATCCCCCTCTGGGAGACGAGGAAACCTAGCAGCTTGCCCGACGGAACGGCGAATACACACTTCTCAGGGTTGAGCTTGATGCAGTACTTTCTTAAGTTGGCGAAGGTTTCTTCCAGGTCGCTGATCAACTCCTCCGCCTTTTTGGATTTCACCACCAGGTCGTCGACGTACACCTCCAGGTTCCGCCCTATTTGGGGGCGGTGAGCGATATGCATGGCTCTCTGATAGGTTGGGCCCGCATTCTTTAAACCGAACGCCATCCTTGTGTAGCAGTAGACGCCCATGGGAGTCACGAAGGCGGTCTTGTCTTCATCTTCTTCGGCCATGCTAATCTGGTGGTACCCGGAGTACGCATCCAGAAAGCACAGCTGCTCGCACCTTGCTGTGGAATCGACGATGAGATCAATGCGGGGCAACGGTTACGGATCCTTCGGGCACGCCTTGTTGAGGTCGGTGAAGTCCACGCACATCCTCCACCGCCCGTTGGATTTCTTGACGAGGACGGGGTTCGCGAGACACCTGGGATGGGCGACACTGCGAACGACCCCGGCCCTTAAGAGCTTGTCCACCTCCTGACGGATAACTTCCTGGCGCTCCACCGACTGCTTCCGGACCTTCTGCATGACCGGTCGTGCGCCGGGAACGCCGCCAATTTGTGTTCAATCACCGCACGGGACCCGGCCATGTCGGACGATTGCCACGCAAACACGCCTGCGTTAGGCGGAGGAAGGAGACGGCGCGCTTTCCTATTTGGCGCCGAGAGAGCGCCCACCGAACGGTCTTCGCCGGTCTCGACTCACTCGGGAGACCGCTTTAACCTCCGCGGACAAACCGGGAGGCACGGTTCGCCGGAGGAGCTCCTGTCGTCGGCTCGGCCTTCGGCGCCGACGCTTCGCCAAAGCGAGAGCGTCCTTGTCGCAGCGGAGCACCTCCGGACGGTCCACTTTCAAGACGATGGGGCCAGGTGGCCCCGGGATCTTCACCACCATGTACGCATAGTGGCAAACCGCCATGAACTTGGTCACGCGCGGCCGACCCAAAGATGGCGTTATGCGGAGGTCGAAGTCCGCCACCAACTCGAGCATCTCGGTGCGGAAATTGTCGAACCTCGAACGTCACCGGAGGTCGACGCGCTTCAGCCGACGGACTCGGCCCGGCGCGATGTCGAAGAACGGAGCGTCGGCGAAGCTCTCGCTCTCGATCTGAGCGCCTTGGCGACTTCGGGCGACGGAGAGGTTAAGAGAACTCCTCCGCCGATCAAGACCGCCCTAGCTCTACATTCCGGACCACAGGCGCCACCACGATCGCGAGATGTCTAGGGTCGGCGATCTCGGGCCGGTGATCGGTCGGATCAACGCGATCGGTCGCTCCGACCACGCCACGCCTTGCGACCCTACGCCGCACGGCGGCGCGCCACCTCCTCATCGCGACGCTTAAAGCTAGCGTGAGACGGATAGGTGGCCGATCCGCCGTGGATGACAAAGAACCGGCGCTCCGCCTGCTGGAAGCCAAGCGAAGCCGCTTCCTTACCCTTGCCGCTGCCGGACGCTTGTCCACCAACTTGTTGACGACATGGCAATCCGCCAAGTCGTGGGAGCTGTTGCGTTGAATGGGACAATAAGCCCCCGCTCCACTCGCGGGGCGGCGGTTCGCTTATGTCGCGCCGCGGGGACCACAGCCGCCTCGCGGGACCGTTCGCCGCCCGCCGCCGCGGCCTCCACCGCGGCCTCCTCCTTTCTTCTGCCCGCCGCGCTCGCCGCGCGGCCGGCCGCCGTCTTCATCGTCGTCGTCGTCGTCGTCGCGCTCGGCGGCCATGACCTGTCCGGTCTCGGCCGCCTTACGCTTCTTCTTGTCCTTGCCGCCGGGGTTTCTCGAAGTCCCGGCCTCGCCGCCCGCAGCTGTCCCCACCCGTGCCGCCGGGCGGAAGCGAGCCTCCGCCTGGAGGGCGCACTTGTGCGCCAGGGTGAAGAGCTCTTCCGTCGTCTTGATCTTGCGGGTGGCCATCTTCTCCTTGACCCTAGGGTCTCGGGCGCCTCTCCTGAATGCCGTGACAACGGCGTCGATGGAGATGTCAGGAATGGTGTTGCGGACCTGACTGAAGCGCCGGATGTAGTCGCGCAGCGACTCTCCCTTCTTCTGCTCCACGTTGTGGAGGTCGTCCTCGACTCCGGGCTGCTCAAACGTGCCCTGAAAGTTGGTGATGAAGAGCTCCGAGAGCTCCTTCCACGACCCCACGGACTCCGGGGGCAGGTTCATGAGCCAAGAGCGGGCTCCGCCGGTGAGGACTGCAGGGAAGTAGTTCGCCAGAACCTTCCCCGACCCTCCAGCCGGCTGCATCACCGTAGTGTAGATCTGCAAGAACTCGTCAGGGTTGGTGGAGCCGTCGTATTTCTCGATGGGGGTGGGCCGGAACCTCTCCGGCCACTGGACTCGGCGCAGCTCCTTCGAAAAGGCGCGGCACCCAACGTCGGGAGCCTCCTGCTCCTGGACGCGGGCCGCGTCCCGCCGCCCCCGCCGTCCGGACGGCGCTGAAGAGGCGCCGCCCTCTTGGCGGACGCGGGCGCCACGGAGTCCTCGCTGTCCTCGCTAACGACAGCGGCAGCAGCGGTCGCGCTCTCGGTCATGTTGCCTCACGGAGCTTGTCGCGCAAGTCTTCTCCGCGTCGTAGATGGCGGTCCTCCGCGGGACCGAGATCTCGCCCACTTGCACGCCCGCCAGTCGAACCCGTAGGAGTCGCCTGCTCTGTTATCTGGCCTCGCTTCCTCCCGCCAGAGATCTGCGAGAGGTGTGCGAGACATGAGAGAACGAGAAGAAGCGAAACGCCGGTTCCGCCCTCCGAAACCTGCACCACCGCCAGCGGCAAAGATCGACGTGGCGGGCCAAATCCGCCACCACGGCGCCGCCGAGGAGTCCGAGTCACCGCACCGTGGGTTGTCAGCAGGCCACGCCGCGTGGAGGTTCTGCGCCGAGTGCACTCTCCAAGGCCGACGCCGCCTAGCTTGGCGAAGCGATCGCCGCCCGGCGATCCACCGCCATCGCCGCGCCCGACGCCATGGCAGCGCGGCTCTAGCGTTCGCCTCGATCCATCGCAGATCGCTGATCCGCCATTCGATGAGGTCAAGAGCAGGCGATGCTAAGCGCTCCCCTACTGGCGCGCCATCGACGGCGTGTTCACCGCTCAACCATCGCGGATCACACCTGGTCGATTTCTATCCTCGCTAGCCTATCACCGCTTTCGCTCGATTGAGCTCGACGCAGCAAGGAGCAACACACGGGATTACCTGTGTTCGGACCCCTGCGGGTAATAGTCCTACTCTGCCGAGCCTTACCTCTCTTGTTGTTGTGGTTGAATGGAATGTGTTTACGAGAATGTTTGAATGCACGTATACTAGTGCAACCTCCCCTCTTCCCTCTCTCTCCTCTCCTTTTATACAAGCTTTGAACTGGCGGAGAGAGCCGAGGGTAAGCGAGATGATACTCTTAGTACTAATCGATGAGACACGACAGAGAGACGAAAACATGCAGCCGCTTACGCCGAGCGGCGCCGCCTCAGCGTGCCCGCAGTGGCCACCCACCAAGCACAAATACACCGGTGAGGCTGCGGGGGGGCCAACTGCTCCTCCTCGACGCGGCGGCCATCTCAAGTAAACCTTCTCTCTGCGGTCAATTCTTCTGCGCCACAGTGGATGGCCGCTTTCCGACCTGCGAGGGTCATCAGAAGCGTAATCATTTTTTCACCGTTGTCTATCCGCGCGTGATGTCGAATTAATCGCTCGTCCTTCGCAGCGGGGAGAGCCTTCGCCAAAGACTCCTTCCGCAACGCCTCGCCACGGGGCCCGCTGACATGGGGCCCCCTGCGCGCCGAGGCTCGCCCACGCGCCCACTTTGGTCGCGTGGGCCCTCGCCGCAATGTTGATGGGCTTCGCCCACATCTTTGGGACCTGTTCGTCCGCTGGCGTGTGGGGCCTCGCCTAGTCTTCTAAGGGCTCGCCACGCGCGTGGGTCTTGTCGCCCGCCGACGCGCTGGGGCCGCTTGATACGCCAGGGCTCGCCCGCACGCTGAGTCTGATCGCCCCCTTTGACGTGTGGGGCCCTCGCCCGGCGCCTAAGGGGCTCGCCAGCGCTACTGGGGCCTTGTCGCCACCGACGCGCGTGGGGCCGCTTGATCTTTACAGACTCTTTGCACCCTGGTATTTATTACACCGACAGCATACTCCTAGTCTTGGGGATCACGACTCCTATTCCAATCCGGAAAACCACGTCCAGGTCTTCACGTAGTCGTGCAGAACTCTTGTTCGAGTTGGACTCAAACATGAATTATAGGCCATTACGCATCGTGATGCCTAGAACTGTTCGGCGAGATCACATGGGCTCGATAGAACCTTCCAGGAGGTTGGGCGCAGTAGGTTGTTCGATTGGGCCGTCAGGGAGTGGGCTATGGCAATGGGCCGTAATTTTATCCCTGACACTTTGGTTATCGTTGACACTGCTCGTCAACCAAAAATTATACTCACACATGTTTGATCAACTTCACACACCTCAAAAAAAAAAAAAACCTCCACACAGTTTCTTTTAAGTCTGCATGCACGTGGAAATTTAGGGAGACCATTCAGTTCTTCCCTGGCAACCTTGTGCTTGCCTTTCACACTTAAATGAACTGAAAGACCACTGGCCAAAAAACGACACGGGAGAAGACCATGCCGAGCACGCGTGCGCGCACGAGCTCAATACCGAACCGCAACGCACGTATCCTCTTTCTCGCAGTCTCGCCTAGACCAAACGCTCGCTCGTCCGCTGCGGTTGTTGCACTGGTTCACCACCGGACGCGTCCCCATCGAACAATCCGATCAGCGAGAGAAAGAGAAAACGGCACGGATTTCTTTCGCCACTCCTCCGTATTTTTGCCGGCTTTCTTCGTCGCCGTCGGAGGCGGCGTAAGCGCTAACGCAGCAGTGCGCAGGGTGATCGAAGCCGCAGTTCGGCACGGCAGGGCGAGTTTGACAGTGCCCCCGGACGTTTTGTCCCTGGCTGAATTTAAAGGAGAGATTTTTATCTGCTTGCTCGGCCTGGACAGGACCCCAGCAGGCAAGTTTATCCTAATTCCTCGCTGCTGGGACGCAAATCGGCAACGATGCAAATGCATGCACCTCTGCATCACGGTGGTATATGCTGATCGGACCCGCATCTAATCGTTGGTGGTGGGTAGCAACTTGGAGGAAGGTTCTTCCTGATCGGAGGCTCGGAGCATGAGCAAAGGCCTGATGAAAGCGGGTTTTTTTTCCCCTTGCGGCGAACCTGGTGTGCGTCACAGCGGGCGTCAGGACCGCGGACGCATCGTGCTGGAGGTAGCAGCACCGTTGTCCTACAGGCTAGTTTTGCGATGGCACGTCCATGTGTCCCAATTATCCAGTATCTTGGTGTTTCCTATCCACACCGTGCCATCATGCAAACGAGCAAGATGACCTGTGCGTTTGGACGGCTAGATTTATGTTAAGATATAGATAATATATTAGATTAAATTTAGAGTTTATCTCTAATATATAGATCAGCTTTAGTAGTTTGTTATAGAGGGTTAATATTGACCGCTAGATTTACATAATAATATCCATATTCAATGATGTAGATTTTTTCTTTTTTCTATGATTAACGTGAGAATTTCTACTATTTTTTCGATTAACATGGGAATTTCTAGGATTTTAGGATTAATGTGGTGGCTTCGTTTAACTCTGCTTTATATAGATACCGCGCATTTGCGCGGCTAGATTTGTGTTAAGATATAGATAATATATCAGATTAAATTTAGAGTTTATCTCTAATATATAGATCAGCTTTAGTAGTTTGTTATAGAGGGTTAATATTGACCGCTAGATTAACATAATAATATCCATATTCAACGATGTAGATTTTTTCTTTTTTCTATGATTAACGTGAGAATTTCTACTATTTTTCGATTAATGTGGGAATTTCTAGGATTTTAGGATTAATGTGGTGGCTTCGTTTAACTCTGCTTTATATAGATAGTAGATAGATGAGCAATCCTAGCTAAATCACAGATTGATGCCTCGGATACACCCCCACCACACTCCCACCAGCCTCGCGGTGCCCCACCCGTGACTAAAGTGGTAGTGCCCCTCTCATAGAGGTCTAGGTATGTACCCGATCCACCAGGTCCTAACCTGACCCATATATTAGTTGGGTTGAAGTTGGGCCGGGGTCCCTGGTTTCAACCAGGTCGCATCTGGGTAGCACCATTTGATCACAATTGTAGCACCAAGATTTGTTTGTCCCACCCTAACTTCTCTCAACCCTAGCTCATATCCACCACTACCCTTGCCACCCCCTCTCCCTTAGTTCTCGTCCCGATCCCCCCTCCCCACTTCCTCCCCTCTCTTAGGTTCGAGCGTGAGTGCCTCGCCGCAACCATTCTAACCCCTCTCTCCCTCAGTATCTCTCCTATCTCAAATTCACTATCTTGTTGACTTGATGCTGAAGCAGCGGCAACGGCTAAGTCGTTTGATGCGACCGGCGACACCGCCATTTGATGCGACAGGCGGCTGCTACTCCCTTTTCCACAACCATCTTAGAGTCGTGAGTAGGGATGGCAATGGGTATGGGTTCGAGTAAATACCTGTGGATATTTACCCGACGGGAACGGATACGTGAAGAATTATATCCATGGGTACGGATACAGGTGAACTTTCTACCCACGGGTATATTTTTTTTGTGGATACGGTTTTAGCATATCCATATCCGTTATCTGTCAACCTGAATGTATAATGAATTGGGAACCCTAAGTCCTAACCCTACCTACTCATTCCAGGTTCCAGCCGCCGCCACTCCAGGTCTCCAGTGCGCAGTGCCTCGCCGCCTTCAGCTGCCGCCGGCCGCCACTCCCTCCAGGCGGCACTCCCTCCAGCGCCGGCCGCCACTCCCCTTCAACCGCTGCCACTCCCTCTGCAGCATGGTGAATGCATCATATTCTCTACCCCTAAACCCTAGAGTTTGTCTGCAATTTCATTTCATTTGACTGTAGATTTGGATCTGTGTACTATGTAGGTTGTTTGTTATTTGGAATGTTTTTTTTACTGCTTTTTGGTTGAAAAATTGTACATTATTGAAGTTTGAAACAGCCAGCGGGCGAGTAGCGGATACTCGGCGGGTACCAGACGGATACGGATATGGGTGTGGGTATGTAGGGTTGGATTTTTTTCTCATGGGTACGTGTTGGTGATTGATAAATGGCCCATCCCGAGACTGGCCTTGGGCCGATTCCGTACCGGCCCACCGCACGTACAGAAGGTCCAAAAGGCCGCCCTTGACCGTACTAAAGGGAGCGTCTAGCCGCCAGGGTCTTCCCCGGGCTTGACCAAGTCAACTGCGCCTCCCTGGGTCCCGACCAGGGGTGTGGCGCAGCTAGCCCGGGAGAGGGTTCCGCTGGTAGCCCGCCTATCCATGGGCAAGTGGCGACAACTGTCGTGTCCCACCACACTTTCCTCGGCCTTGACTGGGAAGAACTGTATCTCCCCGGGATCCCGCGGCCCGGGGAGAAGCGCGCGGGCAGCCTGGCTTGTCATTTGCCTCCTTTGGCAGGCGGCGACGGTTGTTACGCTACGCGACGCTCCCAACAGGCGGCGCGAGGCTGGCTCGGTCCAGTCAATGCTATATTGGGGGTAAAGGAAAAGTGCTTTCTCCCTAAAGCACGATTTTTCCCCGTATCGGCATATCGAGACAAACCCGTGTCTAGTACTAACCTGAACAGCTTCTCCGTGCAGGCTCCGGACCAGACAGAGCCCCGGAACGAGACAAGGATACCCCCACCGGATCAGCTCCGGGAGACCCGTCGCACCTATAAAAGGAAAGGCCCCGGAACCAGTCGAGGCCAAGCGATTCAGGTGTTAACAAGCCACCCAAGCAACACGCATCGTAAGCTTCCCTAGCAATAGCCGTAGTCCTTAGCCATCTTTGTAAGCTTGGGATCGGTGCTTTCAAGCCCGGTCTCGGCACATTTGTACTGTTTTCCACCATATAATCAACAAGATTGGAGTAGAGCTATTACCCGACAGTGGAGGCTCGGATCAGGGTAAATCACTTGTGTCTTCACGGTTTGTATTGTCTTCTCTCTTCCTCTCCCTCTCCTCTCACCGTACGAAGGATCCTTACCCGGATCGCCAAATCGCACCAGGCCCTTGTCCGGGAAAACCGCGTGGCCTGAGCCCCCTAGGCTCGGCCGCCGCCCCAGGCTGCTAAGAAGGGTGGTCGTTGGGCCTCACACCAACTATAAATTCGTCTACCGGTCCGTGGACCCGCTGCTCTTCAGGAGCGCGTTTCCCAGACGCCGACAGTACGGGTCAGCAATACCTCTACCCGTGCCCGACCCGCTTGATTGCCATCCCTAGTCGTGGGCTTGTTGGTTGTTGTATGTCTTTGTTGGTTGACGTTGTGTTGCTTTATTGGGTACCTAGGTGTGGTAGTGTAGTCAGCTTAGGCCATATGCCTGGTGGTTTCTCTTTCTCTTTGTACCTCTGCCACTCCTTTCTATATCAAATAGATGACGATCTGTCCTTTCAATAAAGAGACCGGCTTAATTTAACATATACAAAAAAAACATACCTAACAAATTCTATTAGAAGTTATAAAATATATCGACGTAGTTAGCCAAAAAACCCTAAAAAACTTGCAAAGCAAATAAATCTCGCAAACTCAACAACAAACCTACCAATCAAATGAATCAATTGTCAACCTATGTATGTAATTTTTTTTTATAATACGAAATAACTAAATTTTCACTATCATACTAAGTAGAAAAAATAATGTATAGATTAGAAACAAAGTTAACGGCTCAAAAATCAAATTTATAGCTAAATCAAAAACAAATCAACCAATCGATGAAAATTTAAATAATTGTTGTCATCTTATGTACGTCAATATTTTTAATATAAAATAACTAAATTTTTACTATTAAACTAAGTGGAGAAACAGCGTAGACAAACCGGAAAAACGGATGAAGGCTAAATAAACAGTCCCATGATGGTATATATGACAAGTAAAGGATGTTACTAGTATTTTTTAAAAAAAATATATACTAAATGCTGATCCATCCAATCTCGCAAGTCTAGAGGAAATAGGAACCACGCAAACTAAAACCGAGCTGAAAAAAAGAGAGAAAAACTCGGCTGATAGAGCCGCCGGATCTTGTCAAGCCTCGATTGGGATCCTCATGTCCAAATCTATAAGTTCATGACGCAATCAGTGAGATGTGGCGATCGCAACACACAAGGCTTACCTTCGCACGATATCCCCGTTGCCCAACTGCCTGATTCTAGTCAGACCTTTGCTGATCAATCTTGGTTAAGCAGAAAGATCGCTTCGCGATGGATTTGTTGACTGGACGCCACCTAACACGGTTGGGTGCGCCTGCCAGCCTAAGATACACCGATTTAGGGTTCTAGATCAGGCAACTAATTAAACTAGTCATCCATACCTTCCCTCCCTATTCTTCAAGAACCACAACCCTTGAAAGAAAGAAATGTTATAAGGGCAGACTGAATAGAAGAATGTACAGGTAGTTAGAGCACGGCAAGGCTGTTGACAGCTTTCAGATGTTCTTTTGGCGACCAACACTTGTCTTGTGCATGAACACGGCTTCAGTACACTGTTCTAACAGCAAGCAAGAACTGCGAACCAGCGTGCCGAAATGAATGGAGAACTCAGCGGTTCAGCACCCAGAGATGAGCAAAATATCTTGCTTGTCTAGACATCCCTTTCTTTAGAAAACAGCTTTAAAAGATGTGCACAAGCAAAGAAACCCAGAGAACCGGAGAGGAGGTAGAAGAAGAAAATAGTACAGTCTCCAGAAGCATGCATGGCACGGAAGCCACGGAAGATGCAAAGAAGAGCTCTCCGAGAGTGTGCTGGACACGTGTCAAGGTGGGCTAGCCTCAAGGATCGACTTGCGGATTGCGGTACAAGCTCATGGAGCTCTCTAACCACGTGTGGCTAATAGCAAGCGTGTACGCCAACTATCTTGGCGCTGCTAGAGAAGCACCTGTGGGATTCTGAAAGATGCTGCCACTTGGACTTCACTTGGGGATCAGGCTGCGTGGCGATTTCTCCAAGCTTTTGAAGAGCTGCATTCTTATCTACTTCGAAGTGTAGTATAGTAGCTGAAAGGAGTGTGATGAATTTATGCAATCAGCTTGCCGCTGAGCATATCTAACCTCGAACCCTCAGCGAGCCCAAGCCAATAATGGCTAAAGATCACATCAAATAAAAGAAAAAAAAAATGAAAGGAGGGGGTTTAAAAAAATTCAAATGTGCTTATGTGCCGAATGTGGTGTTCTCTAGCCTCTACTAGCATGGTCTAGTCGCTGCTTTTAGAGGATATTCCCAGTCACCAATCACGCGCACTGGACTGGCTCACGCGTCAATCTTTATAACAATGTTTCTGGAAACATCGCATCACACTGGTTCGGCAGTTCCAGATTTCGTCAGGTTTGATGTCAATAGAACAATAGAAGGGTCATTTAACACAACAAGATAAGCAGAAGGAAGAGTTAAAAGAAGACCATTTGGGCGTAACAAAGACTGTCATTAATTCAGTATCATCAATACTATTAACAGAAAATACGTTTGGGTCATTGATGAGGAGACCCAGAGGGAATTCTCTCCGCTGCTCAATTGGCGGCGCAGTTAATCCTACAGTGCACTCAGTATCGGCAACCTCTGCATCGGCATCGAACGACGCAGCAGCCTCTGCTTCCGGCAGCTCGGTTGGAACGCACTCGTCCTCGCCGACGTCGCTGGATTCCTTCTCTGCGGCTGCCACGTCGCACGATAGACAGGGCAAGTTGAGCACGTCGATCCAGCCTTCATCGGAATCATCCCAGTCCGGCAACACCGAGCAGGGGGAGCATGCCAATGCCTTGATCCTCTCGGCAGGGTTCTCAGGCTTGTCCTCGTCGTCGTCGTCATCGTCGGTGTCCTCCCAGAGCGCCACGTCCAGCGTGCTCTTGGGAGACACCCATCTGGGCGCCGCCTCCACGGCCTTCACGCCGTGGCTGGGTGACGCCAGGAATGGGTGCTCCAAGAGCTGCGCGGCCGTGCACCGGGCGCGTGGATCTCTCTCAAAGCACCGGGCCAAGAAGTCCTTCGCCTCGGCAGACAGCCACCCAGGCACCTCCGGCACGGCGGCCGTGTACCCGATCCGGTGCACCGCCGCGAAGACGTCGTCGAGGTCGCCCCATGGGGCGCGGCCGGTGGCCATCTCGACAACGGTGCAGCCGAGAGCCCACACGTCAGCCGCCGGGCCCTGCTCCTCCCCGCGCGCCACCTCCGGCGCCATGAACGCCGGCGTGCCGCCGACCTGCCGGCCTGAACCAACCGCCCGGGCGCACCCAAAGTCCGTGATCTTCGCCCGGCCGTCGGCGCCGACGACGACGTTCCTCCCCTTGATGTCCCCGTGGACGAGCGACCTCCCGTGGAGGTACGCGAGCCCCTTGGCCACGTCCGCCGCGTACACCCGGACGGCGCGCTCCTCGAGCCGGCCGCCGCTCCTCTCGACCACGTCGATGAGGGAGCCGCCGGGCGCGAACTCGAGGAAGAGCTGGCACTCCCCGCCCGCGGCGGCGGAGGCTCGAAAGCCGTGGCAGGAGACGACGTGCGGAGAGCTGAGCCCGGAGAGGATGGCGCCCTCGCGCCTGAGCTCCTCCGCGCTGGCGGCCGCGTTGCGCGCCGACTTGACGGCGAAGAGCGCGCCGGAGCTGTCGTCTGCGGCGAGGGACACCACCGCGCCGGACGCCCCGCGGCCGAGCGTGCGGACGCGTGTCCACCTGCCGCCGACCACTGCCTCCATCGATCCCTTCCTCGGCGCTGCTCTGTCGCCGCAACGGGTGTCTCGAATTCGTGGTGCTTGGGAGTGTGCTATGCTCTCTGTGTGATTTGCCGCCGCCGCCGCCGCCGAGCAGAGCTGGGCGCGCCGCGTATTTATATGGAGGGGCGGGAAACACATCGAGACCGGTGGCTTGGCTTCCACCCGTGTCCCGGTATCCGTGTGTATGGTGTGGTGTTACCGTGTGAAAGGCATGTGCGAGCGAGACAGTAGGAGGGCGTGCCGTGCAGGGAGGCTGCCGTGTGGGGCCGCAGGTGTGGGCCCGGAATTATCCCGCGCGGGTGACCGGTTTGTGGGAGTAGGGCGCAACGTGGCTCAATGGCGAATCACGTGGGGATTTTTGGTTTCGGGAGCGTGGAAAGGAGATGGAAAACGAGGTGAATTAGGCGAGCACTCCGCGTCAGCGCTTCCTTCACATGTGGGTGTCAGTTCTGCTGCTCCACAGAGTACCACTCTACGTACAAGTGTTCTCAGCCTTGTGTTTCAGCAAAATTGCATGAAGACGGTCGAGAGCGCGGCAATAATAGACGGCTAGGATTTCAAGGAACAGACGAGCAGTGATCCTCTGTCGTAACCGCACAGTTGCGGTCACCGTCAGATCTGAGTATCTGACCGCACAGTTACGGTCACTGTCAGATGGGTTCAGATCTGACAGTGTGCGGTGCTTACAACAAAGAATCCCAGTTGAATTGCAAGCTGTTGTCATCGTCTAAGAACACGAAGACGGTGGCATTGCAACATTTCTGTTGAACGAATAAGCATAAGCTAGGATTCATGAGGAAGAGGGTGCGCATCATGACTCAATCTATATTGTTCGCACTGGGATCAAACTGTCTCAGAGATTATCTTACATTCTCTTATCCATTTTCAAGGATAGCTTTTTAGTTTTGAAATCAAGAAAAATCGTTTTAAATTACATTCCAAGATAATTTTCCTTTAAAAATTTTAGTGTGTATTTTAAGATTAGAAAACAAGAATTTTCATATTCAAAACTTTATGAGCTATAAATTATGTAGAACTCAAATATATAAGTTATTTTGGATTCAAAGTGAAAATTTTATGAAAAAATCTACATCAAATATATACCGCTTGGATCAAAACTACTACATATTTATCGATCAAAGGACCGTAGTTGGATTCTCTATGTTGCTAGCCCATCGTCATGTGATGCTTGGGCCCACATAACAGTCGTTGTAATTGCACATCTACAAGTATAACTGCAACCAAGTAAAAAAACCATTGTTCCGAATATTGTGTTTACCCTTTCGATAATGCTTCACTTAGGACGTCCGACGGGACGGACGCACTTGGCCCAACAACGCGGCCCAAGAAGACGCTGCGGCGGTTGCCCATCGCGACAGATGCCATGATGGCTTGCCCAATAGCTAGCTCATTCCTACGTGGCTTGCACAAATGACTAGCTCGATGTCGCGTTTTATTTTATTTTTCTTTTTTGATTTCTCTTTTTTGTATCCTTTTCATTTGGAGTCCAAATCGCGTAGTATAAATTTTATAATTCATCTAAATTCCTAATGAACTCATTTTAAATACTTTTCATTTTTTCTATTTTTTGTTTTTTTTGTTATGGGTAAAATTATTCCAACAAACAAGATAGATTGTTCCGAGAGGCTAGACTTATTGTTCCAGCAGACCAAATACATTGTTCCAATAGTACACAAGTTGTGGTCCACCCAGACTGGACATATTGTTCTAATTGTTTTAGCCTATTATTCCTATAGACCGAATACAATGTTCCAATAGATATACAAGTTATTCCATCAGACTAGACATTTTTGTTCCAATTCGTTTTAACCTATTGTTCTAACAGACCAAATTCATTGTTTCAATAGATATACATGTTGTTCTATCAGACCAAATAAATTGTTCCAATTGGTTTTAGCCTATTGTTCCACCAGACCAAATACTAGGTTGTTCCATCAGATTAGACATATTGTTCCAATAGGCTAAATTAACTGTTCCATTAGTATAGATAAAGGAAAATGCTTCTGGCCGAGCGTCCGATCCGTCGGATGCTGCCCAAAGAGCACGAGGTACACACGTGACCAAGCTATACACTGCGTGGTCAAGTGCGTAATTGCAAAGACAGAGAGCGTATGGCTACATGCATGAGCTCATGCACATGCATAAATGCTTTCATCCGGGACAGTTCGCGCGCGAGGCCAAAGCAGCGCTAGATAGTTAGTTAGCTCGTACGCGAGCACCCAATGCAAATATTTGTGATTATGTTTTTTTTTCATTTCTCATTTTTGTATTTTTTTCATTTGAAGTCCAAATTGCGCAGAACAAATTTTATAATTCATCTAGATTCCTTATGAAGTCATTTTAAATACTTTTCCTTTTTTTGAATTTTTTTTATTTTTTATTGGTACAATTGTTCCAGCAGGTAAGATTGATTGTTTAGGAAGACTAGAATCATTGTTTCAGCAGGCAAGATAGATTGTTCCGAAAGGCTAGACTCATTATTCCAGTAGACCAAATATATTGTTTCAATAGACAAACTTTATTTTTTCATTAGGCAAACTTTATTGTTCCAGTACGCAAAACCTTATTTGTTCCAAAAGACAAAAGTTATTGTTCCAGAAGACAAAAGTTGTTGTTCCAGTAGACAAAGTTCAACTGTTCCAGTAGAGCAAATCTTATTGTTTCAGTAGACAAACTTTATTGTTCTAATAGGCAAACTTTATTGTCCAGTAGGCAAAACCTTATTTGTTCCATAAGGCAAAAGTTATTGTTTCAAAAGGTAAAAGTTATTATTCCAGAAAACAAAAGTTATTGTTTCAGTAGGTAAAGTTCAACTGTTCCAGTAGGGCAAACCTTATCGTTCCAGTAAGCAACTTTTATTGTTTCAGTAGGCAAACGTTGTTGTTCCAGTAAGCAAAAATTATTGTTCTAGTAGGCAAACTTTGTTGTTCCAGTAGGCATTTCTATTATCGTTGTTGTTCCATTAAGCAAAAATTATTGTTCCAGTAGGCAAACGTTGTTGTTCCATTAAGTAAAAATTATTGTTCCAGTAGACAAACCTATTTGTTCCAGTAGGCATTTCTATTATTGTTTCAGCAGGCCAAATACATTGTTCCAATAGGTATGCTAGTTGTTCCATCAGACCAATTACATTGTTCCAATTGGATTTAGTCTATTGTTCCAGTAGATCAAATATCAAGTTGTTCCGTCAGACTAAACGTATTGTTCCAATAGATTAAATTAATTGTTCCATTAGTATAGCTAAATTGTTCCAATAAAATTTATATGGCAATATGGGTCTTGTTTTGTTCGTAAAAATACGAGAAACACGTTGGTGCAAATGGTTCGTGGATTGGAGCACTCAGTCAATTTTTTTTCAGCAGTGTGGGTTTTTTGTTCCACACATATAACATGTTGTTCTATCATTTTTTTGTTCAACAATGTGTATTTCTTGTTCGATATGTATAACATGTTGTTCCATCATTATTTTTTTTCAGCAGTGTGTGTTTTTTGTCCCCAAATGTTTCATCAGATTAGACGTACTGTTCCAATAGGATATTTTAATTGTTCCGACAATCCAACATTTCTATTCCAATAGCCTACTTTTCTTGGTCCAACATGTCAGCATATTTGTTCCAGTAAGCTAACATTTTTGTTCCAGCAGTCAAAATTTTTTGTTTCAACATGTCAACATATTGTTCCATACATATGTTCCAGTAGTCAATTGATTTCAGAAATTTTTTTGATATGAACAGAAAATTTTAAGGTATACTAGTTTGCTCCATCAGACTAAACGCATTTTTGTTCCTAATGGCTTTAGTACATTTGTTCCAGCAGATCAAATACCAAAACGTTTCATTAGATTAGACGTATTGTTCCAACAGACCAAAATAATTGTTCCATAGTATATGCAAATTGTTTCAAAAATTTTTTATATAGCAACATGGATCTTGTTTTGTTCGTAAAAATGTCAGGAACACGTTGATGAAAACGGTTTATCGATTGGAGCTACCAGTCAAAAGTAATCACTGTTTAAAGAAAAACGAAAATGAGGAATCTTTGCTGACGTCATAATGCATGAATGCAGGTTGGAGGGAGAGAGCGCTGCCTTCTGGCGGCGTCTTGCGCGTTTGTGTGCACATTTGGGTGAAATTCAAGGGCGGCGTCGATCCAATTTTTTGGTCGGACGTCCGACCCCAAGTCGCGCCCTTACCCTTTTCTTTTTTTAATAAAAAAACCTTGATGATCTAAGTTAAGGAACTAAAAATAAACTTTTTCTTTAACTTTGTGCGTAAAATAAACTCTGCACGTCAAGTTACCGTAGTGAAAAAATTCTAAACTGGTCCTATTGAACGAGAGGCACCGTGCCACCCTGTCACTCCACCTCCGAAATCCGAAAGAACGGGAACGTTGGGAGGCGAGAACCTGACCCAACGAACAAGCGTGAAGTCAACCTGGTTCAGCCCGGGCCCTCTATTAAAGTCTATCCGCCCGTGCGACCGCAGCCGCTTGGAGACGGTCCATGCAGCCACGCGCGTGGCGTGTGCGCGCAGACGGAGCTGTACACATACGCGGCGCGAGTCCCCTGATCGAGTGATCGGACCGGCCTCGCCGCCGCACGGCGAGGAGACACGGCGAACTCAGGCAGCTCCGTGGTCGCCTGGGCAGCACATATGTCAGCTCCAAGTTAATTCGCGCCACCGGTTTCGTTCCGATTTTCCTATGGCTGGGGCGGCGGCAGCTTTCCTTATTTAGTTCGATGATTCTTGAATATCATCAGGTCAGGTCAGTTTTGGTTGAGCTGGTCAGAAAGGATCGTGAGTTCGGGACACGTATCGCGGCTCTGGCTCTAGCTGCTGCGCTGAGACAATTGGAAGCCCCAGATGAGATCATAGACCATGGGAACCTGGCAGCCAGTGAAAAGAAGCTATGATCGATTAGCTGTCCCGTTAAATGCGTGGCTTTTGATGATCCAACCATCCATCTAACAACTGTGAGGAGCGCCTCGCTGGAAGCCTGGAATCAAGGCGAGCGATCGCGATGCGATGTAGTTCAATTTTGCCTGTTCTGAAGAGAAGAACACTTAAGAGTACCCAGACCCCAAAACTCCATAATACAGCGTGATCAAAGCAAATGACCGCTCCAAAGTCCAATCTCGTCTTGGTGGTGACAAGCATCCCATCTGGCATTCGTCTGCCAGCGAGTCGATGATCCCCTCGCATCCATCAAATCATTCCCAGCTCTGCTAATCTTCGACAGATACATGATACATCCAATCTCATCTGCCAAGATACTTATTACTAGGAGCCCATCGCTGTGCACTACTATGAGCTTCGTAAACACCCGTGTCTTCTGCCTTGCCACCTGTGCTATTCGTTGGAAAGTAGGCGGCTCCCCAGGCAGGTGCTCCCGTTTCCACTCCGGTTACCTGTCGCAGCTAAGGTCTCGACAAGTGTAGTATCACGGGGCTTTTTTAAAAGATAATCTCTTACTACCTCCGTTTTTTTTTATTTGACGCCTTTGTCTTTTCGACACGCGTTTGACCATTCGTCTTATTCAAATTATTTTTTGTAAATATCATTTATTTTGATGTGATTTGTTTTATCAATAGAGGTACTTTCAATATGTTTTATTTGTTTACATCTTTGCACAAAATTTTTGAATAAGACGAATGGTCAAAGACGTACCAAAAAGTCAAAAACGTCAAACAAAAAAAAAACGAAGGGAGTATTTGCCATTAAATTAGATCAATCCCTTATCTGCCATCAATTGTGTCGAAGTTGTTTATCTACCATTAAAAAAATTAATTTATCCCTTATTTGCCATTTTCTATTAGTTGACCGTCTCATGGACGTGATTATGACATGTTGACTTAGCAAATTTTGATGCAAAAGACGGTTTTATCCTTACTTGTGCCGCCCATTTGTCCATATACTAATCTCCTTCTCAAATTCTTTGATTAGCATTTTAATTTGAGTCCACTTACAAAATTTCACACCACTTTAATAGTCAATTAGAAGTGGCGACTAACAAATAATGGATGAAATAAACTTTTAGTAAATGGCACATATGTGCCTACCGCAACATCGTATTAACAGGCTCTTCTCTCTTTTGCTATAACTTCTGCGACCGGTGGGGGATCTCCATATAACAAGAGAAGGGGCCTAATCTAAACACTAGTGGTTAGTGATCCTGGCCCAACTTATCCCAAAAGACTAGTCCGGTGGGAGAGGGGTACCTCCATCTTTTAAGTCTGTGCTTCCACATCATCAATAACCGATGTGGGACTAAACTCAACAATCTCACCCATCACACATCGTACCATCTGTCTTACACCATGCGATCTCACGGAGACGTTCCGGGTTACTGACCATGGCTCTGATATTACTTGTAGAATATACGCTGATGCAAGATCATGAACAATACCAAGAGACACGATGTTTGTTAACGCAGTTCAGCTTTCGTCTACATCTGCGAGGCTCTGATTATGGGCGCTCCTCCCCAATCCATAATACCGCAGCACACCGGCTAACTAGGTCACGGCCACATGCCGGCCGCAGACCTCCTCTTGCCTATGCTACTATTATGAAGTCGTTGTCTTGATTACACCAGGGCTGCCTCCCTTTATATAGTGGAGGCCTGGATAGAATCCAACTTTAACACTAACCAACCCTGCCTATTACAACACAGAGTCCATGTAACCTACTCGTACACATATTCGACACAATACCTAACAAACTCCACCTTGGAGAATATGGTCTCTCCATCTTAAAGTCGTTCCAGTGTTCTGCGCGAACCCATGCACCCGGACTCTGGTTGCATCCTCCCTTTGGATATTTGTTTGACTTCCTTTGAATCTGCACATCTAGATCCAATATTTGAGTCCTCGAGCAGGCTTCCCAGCCTGCCACCATGCACCACGTCCGTGCACAGCAAAACATGCCTCACCCTAGCTATCCGCATCCAGGGCACAGTTTCGCCCTCAGTGTCGTAATGCAGCGCCTCCTGTGCAACATCCGGTCGCATCACTGCTCCCGTCGTTTCGATCTATCTGGCATTCATCCGCGCCTGACGGTCTGATCGCGAATGCCGAGGTCGTTGCCGTCGCCTGCCGACCTCGCCGGCTACTTTGTCAGCCCGATCGCCATGTCTGGTCAATCCCTGCCAACGGTAGCCCATCGAACGGTTCGAGCCTCCTGCCCGAAGTGTCCGACACCACCGATCGAATCGTCGATCGCCGCCATGCTCCACCTTGCGCCGATAGGGCGTTTTCCACGGCGCCCGTGTATGCATAAATCTTGTGTCTCCCCCTAGATCTTCTGCATGGCCAACCTCGCAAACATGGCTCTGATACCACTTGTAGGAGCCCGCTGCGATCCTGCCATCTCATGACCCGCCAGCAATCCGGCTCCTCCAAGACCAATATCTAGTCTCGGGTTTAGGCCCCCACATCTATTGGGCCAACTGGAAGCACAACCTAGATCTTGGTCCAACTTAGCCCAAAAGACTAGCCTGGTGGGAGAGGGGTGCCTCCACCTTTTAAGTTGTGCTTCCACATCACCAATAACCGATGTGGGATTAAACCCAACAATCTCACCCATCACACATCGTACCATCTGTCCTACACCATGCGATCTTATGGAGATGTTCCGGGTTACCGACCATGTCTCTGATACCACTTATAGGATATATATCGATGCAAGATCACGAACGATACCAGGATACACGATGTTTGTTAACGCAGTTCAGCCTTCGCCTACATCTGCGGGGCTCTGATTATGGGCGCTCCTCCCCAATCCATAATACCGTAGCACACCAGCTAATTAGGTCATGGCCACATACCGGCCGCAGACCTCCTCTTGCCTATGCTATTATTAAGAAGTCGTTGTCTTGGTTACACCAGGGCTGTCACCCTTTATATAGTGGAGGTCTGGATAGAGTCCAACTCTAACACTAACCAACCCTGCCTATTACAACACAGAGTCCATGTAACCTATTTATACACATATTCGACACAATACCTAACATCAGTCATGCCATCTACTCGCTTGATCAATCTGGGCTGCTTCAACAAATTTAGAACCCACCTTAGGTTTTTTTTCTGGAGTCTCGCACAAAAAAAACATCGCTACCATGTTCTTATCCAGAAATTCCATGTGAAATTTAATTAGGGAATCCTTTCAAGTCCTGCCCGCTCACTTCAGAAAAACTTCCTCGATAGGATTATTGGCTCCTCTTCTTCTCGGAGGAGTCAGGATGGGTCCTTCAATCAGTAATGTAATTAATTCTAGAACTTCATTAAATCTCTAAGTAAACCTTTCCGTTGATTCCATTTTAATCAATGATGAAACTTATATTCTAGGAAAAAATTGTGCCATCAAACATTAGTTTTAACATGTTATTATTGGGCAATATACATCATTAAAACAGTGCACAAAATTGAAAGACAGAGTTAATCATAAAAAATTACACTAAAAAATTGAAGCCCATCTATCATTTATATATATAAAGGAGGGGAAAAAGAAACCACCATGTTCGTCCACATCATCCAAATTATTTCAGCCGTTCGATCAACGGTGGGACCAAATTATAACGGCCAAGATCAATTAAAGAAATTCTCACATAAATAAAGAAAACAATAAAAGATCTATGACGTTGATTTTGTGGGGCCGGATTATAACGGCTTAGATTAAAAAAAGAATATTAGAAATTCGGATTAAATGCTAAAGATGATATAATATGATTATTTTATCCGTTCAATCAACCGTGGGACCAAATTATAACGGGATAGATTAATCAAAGAAAAAAAAAGATCTATACGGCTTAGATTAAAAGAAAATATTAGAAATTCATATTAAATACTAAAGTTGATATAATATATTAGAGATAAACTCTAAATCCGATATGATATGTTAGAAATAGATTATGAGTTAGAGATAAACACTATATACCAAAACAAATCTAGCCGCGCAAATGCGCGGGTCACCTCGCTCGTTTAAATAAAATACAACTCAACTTAGAAAGAGCTCGGCTCGTGTCTTTCTTTACCATATATTGACCCGAAGAAATGATACCATTGTCATATACTAACTCATAAAGGATAGGAGTGGAAACGAGCCAACCTAGGCTCCACTCGGTCAAGCTCGGTTAGGTGGGAGCCAAGCTTGGCTCGGCTCGGTGTTCCTAGCGAGCTATAACTTTGGCTCGGCTCAGCTTGGCTAGTTAGTGGCTTGAGAGCTGCTCGTTTGGCCCATTGAGCCCTACACTGACTCAATGATAGCTAGCATGATTTTCCTTTGAGACTTTCATCATATATGCAACATGATTATTTTTAACACCATATAACCAATGTAATGTTCACCAACATGGTTGTAACATCCCAAAATTTTTAAACTCAATTTGGCATGTTAATAAATTCTTAAAACTGCATCATTTAAAAATCTAAAATATTCATTTTGTATTGCCTCATGACATCATCATTGCATGCATCATCCCTAAACTAAAATATTGTGTATTAAAAATTTCTAGAGTGAATACCCCCTTTCAAAAAAAAAATAAATAAATATAGTATTTTGTTCATTAGATAATATTTCCGTAAAACTGTTTGGCAAAATATAGTGTTTTATTTAATGCAAAGTATTTCTTTAAAGCCAATTCCTAAGTTTATCATTTTTGAATTGTGTTAATCCAGTGGGCTTGCCTCCGGCCCGTTGCATCTTCCTCCCCATTCCCTCTTTTGTTTTCCTGCTTGGGCCACCAGCACCGTCCCGGACCCCGGTCCCTGCGGCCCATCTCCTCCGCAAGGTTCTATCTTGGTGGGCCGCGTCTCGGCCCATCCACCGCTCCAGCCGCATCCCCTCTTCCTCTCTATTGTCGCACTGCCATGCGGGTCCCGCTCCTTGGACCCCACCTGTCAGTTTCGTCCCTAACCCCGGTCCTCTTCGTTGACCCCTTGCTCGTTCCCCATTTGTCTCCTCCGTCGCGTGCGTGCGCCGACACCCTTCGCTATGGCCTCCTTTCCCTGTCCCTTCCGTCGCGTCGTGCATTCCTCCCGGTCCCGTAGAACCTGGTGAGGCAACGTGTGCACCGAGCCTTCCACGCCCCTTTTTCCTAGGCGTAGCCGTGTTCCTCTTCCCCTAGGCGCCGTACATCCTCTCCGTGCCGCCGTGTTTCCTTGGCCGCACGGCACGCTGGCTTGGTGAGCCATGCTCGTTCTTGCCCGTCAGCACCATGTTTGCATCCCCTGCACGCCAGCGCGACGCTCGCCCTCTCTCTTCTCTTTCACCGAGTCGCCGTCTTGTTGCCATGACCGCCGTCGTGTCCACGCCCTATGCCGCCACAGCACCTGTCCTCGCACCGCTGTCCTTGCCGGAAGGCCATTCAATGCCGAGTGTTGCCATGGGGGATGCTCTATTTATACCGACGCTGTTCCTCATTTCACCTCTCCGTTGCGCCTCGCTTGTGGTTTGAAGCTCGCCGGTGAGTTCCACCCGTATCTTCTGGCCGTGAGCCTCGCCTTGTGTCGACGGTTGGGATATTGACCCAAGTCAACCAAGGTTCTTCAAGGAGGAGATAGGAGACACGCCGAACAACCACGAACAGCAACGAACAGGAGACAGGGGTTTTTATCCTGGTTCAGGCCTCTCGGGAGAGATAATAGCCCTACGTCCAGCCTTTCTTTATATCAAAGAGAATTACAAGGTGGAACTCGGCGAGATCAGCAGGTCTCGGCGAGTAGTATGCGAAAATCTATCGGCTAAGGTCCCTCTAAACGCCGTAGGGGCCCTGTTTATATAGTACGGAGCAAACCGACCTACCGAGGAATATCGGGCCGGGCTAACTACGAGATCGTAACGAACTCATACATGCCAAATACAACCTACGGTAGATAAGGTAATCTCCTAATCTTGAGGATCACGACTCCTAATCCAATCCGGGAAACCAACGTCCGGGTCTTCACGTAGCCGTGCAGAACTCTTGTTCGAGATGGACTCAAACACGATCCCTTGGCCGTTACGCACCATGCAACCAAGATGCTGTTCGGCGGGATGCATATGGGCCAGATGAAACCTTCCAGGGGACTGGGTCCTGGTAGGCTGTTCGATTGGGCCGTCAGGGAGTGGGCCATGGCAATGGGCCGTAATCTAATCCCCGACACCTTGGCCTCGCGTTCACCACCTTCTCCTCGTTTCCGCGCAGGTCCGAAGCCTCAGCGCCGCCGTCGTAGCCCCTGCGCCGTCTCCGTTCCTCTCCGGCTCGCCGCTCGCCTGGTGCGTCTCCTGTACCACCGAGACCGTCGTCGGCCTCGCCTCGACTTCCTCTACCTCCCCTACCAGCGAATTGATCCGTGGTCGCCGGAAGCTCCGGGCTGTGCCCCTCCCCTCTCGGCACCTTTGGCCAGAGGAGGAAGAAGGGGGATGCCCTGTTCTCTCTCTCTCTCTCTCTCTCAGCGCGTGGCTGGACCAAGCTAACTTTTGGGTCGACCCACTAGCCGAGATGAGGCCCTTTTCTATTAGTCTGGGAGCATAACATCAAAAATGAGCTGAAGAAATTGTTTAAATAGCAGAATTCGCTGTAAAAATTTATAAAAATACTTTGAAAGTTTCTGAACTTTAGAAATCTTAGAATAACCTGTCATCCATGCAGTAGTGGTTTTTGGTAGTTGAATGCATGGTCTAGGCATTTCATCATTTCATGTGTGCATAGGCAATTTTCATAATTTGTCTTCTAAATAAAAATACATTGAAAATGGGGTTGTTGCATTTTTCTAAAAACAGCAAGTCATCAAATAATTTGCTTATGGATGATTGTATTGCTTTGCATGGGTGTTTGCGTGATTAGGAGGTCAAGGCCCCGAAGACCCGATCGACGAAGTCCCCTTCGTTTTCCCGGGAACCGATCAAGGCAAGTTCCCCTTTGAACATATCGTGGAGCCATTTTTGGTTGTTTAGAAAATGTTTCCTAGATCTGAAAATATGCATGCTAGTTTAAAATGGTAAATGACGTATTTGGTAGACTTAGTTATCATGACCTAGTAGAAAAAGGTAGAAATAATATTAAAATTAAAACTTTAGGTTAAAAAATAAACTTGCTTACATTACTATACTATGGTAGGACAAAGTGCTTAAAAACCTCTTATGCGAAATGTTATCAATATTTGTGTGAAATGTGATTATGTGGAGAAAAGTTTGGAAAAAGTATGATTTAAGTGTAGTGCATCAAGGGTGATGCCCGGTAGGAAAATGATTTTCCTCTTACCCCAAAAATCTTCCGACTAGGGGGAGATAATTTTGTCGGTCGGTGCAGTGCGGCACCGTTTTAAGAAAACTGGGCTAAAATATCGTCTCTCCCCTAATCTAAGGGCTGTTCGTCCTATGATCCTACGAACTAAGCCATAACAGTACGACCTCGAGCCCCGTTATGGGACATGCCCGGTCGTTAGCCCTTGTGGTTAGCGGTCTTATGGCGAAACACTTCTGGTGCGTAGCCTCTTGAGGGTAAAACGTACCCACTCTGCAGAGTTAAAACTATCATGATAACTGTGCTCGCGGTTATGAGCGTGTGAAGGGACTGTTCATATGGTAGTTCTTCATTTTAAAATTAGTTTTAGAAAAGGGTTTTAAACGAAGAATTTGATATGGGTAAAGAATTTGAGAAAATTTTTGTTTGAGTTAAACACGCGGGTGGTTTGGCCGGTTAGTTAGCTTAGCTAGCTGGTCACCTGGGAGCCCCGGGTTCGAATCCCACGTACCTCCTTTTTCTCTCTTTTTATTTTCCGTGGGTCGCAGTTGCGGCCTCGACGAGTGTCTTGTTTACATGCTTTTCTTTGCTTCGCTGTTCTTTTCTTTTCTTTTTCTTTTTTTTTTTTGCCTGTAGGAAGAGGAGAGGAGACCTGGCGTTCTGCTCTTGGTGGAGCAGTGGGACACGTCGCCGTTTTCTAGCGGGTGACCTTGCTTTAAACTCTAGAATTCTGTCGTCGTTTTTTAAAATAAAAAGGCAGTGGATTGGCCGAGAGCTTCGAGCATGGATCCATGAAACAAAAAAAACAAAGTGGTACGGAAAATGGCGGAAATCAGCGTGACTTCGGCGGTCGATATGCACTGTAGCTCGGGAAAGATGAATGCGATGCAGGTATTCTTGTTCGCTATTTTAGTTGTTGTTGAAAAATTATCGATCTTTAAAAAAATTGAAAAAATTTTAAAAATAAAGATTTTAAAGTAAAATTCTACAAAATTTAAAAACATTATTAAAAATGTTACACTACATAATTTATATAAAAATAACAAAAATTTTAAATCAAAGTAAAACTAAACCAAAACAAAGAATGAAATAGGGCCATGAGACCGCCATGGAAGCATCGGCGGTGTGTAGACCCTGAGTGGAAGCAAATCCTTTGACATTGCATTGCAATGTCAGGGGTGCATAGTATTGAGTGTGGGAGAGAATGGCAGAGAAATACTGTAGCAACAGTAGAATACACTGTACCAAATCACTGTAGCGTTTTTCACTGTAGAAAAATATTGTATCAAATCACTGTAGCAACAAATCTCGTGCATCCGATTTGGATCGGACGGTTGAGAATGCATCAATGGAACAAACACTGTAGCCCTCTGACATTGATCATGCAATGTCAGAGGATCCAGATCCAACCAACCGTTTGGTTGACCTTTGAGCTGCGGTACTTACGCTTTTTTGTCTTTCTTTCTTCTGCTCCGCTGATATGATTTTTGTACGGTGCTACTGCTAGCACGTGAACAAGGAACAAGAGCAAAGTCGACTTGCATGCTCCATGCTTATACATGTCGAGTTGTCGACCACATTGATCGTTGAAATGGGACATACAGCTAGTGCATAATTCCTACTACTGTATAGTGGGTGGCCGTATAGCCGCATGCTCGCGCTTAAGCGGGCAAATCTACGGTGCTGACAACGGAATCACTTAACCACTTAAGTCAAACAATTTTAGTGTTTTTCAAATAATTTTTTATTGTCTTTACATCCTATTACGTCTTCTGTTCTATTTTAGGGAAAATTATCTATGTAGTATTTCGAGGGGGTGTCTCTCCCCTACACACCACCCCGCAAAACTCATGCTTCCAATAACATTGATTAATTCCGCCATTAGCTCGTATAACACTCTGTTTCATCTTCTCTCTCACTTCTCCTACCTTCCCCCTTCTTCTCTCACTGGTGGCCGAAAACATCACTGTCGGAGGAGATAGACAACATTACAGTGGAACATCATAACAGGAGGCTGGTCTAATCTGGCAAGAAAGCAATGATGGCTCACTGCGGTGGTGGAGCATAGAGAGACGCCCATGACGAAGGCAGCACACCTCGCCATGGTTGAAGGTGGGGGCAGCGCCGCGCGTCAGGCTCGAGCCACAAGAACGAATCAGATTGAGGTCGAGGCCACCAGAGGCAAATCAAGGTGGAGAAGCAGGGCGTCGGTGCTGGGGAGGAGGGACAGTGCTAGGGAGCGGCGGCATTGTCAGCTGTAGCGCTGGGGAGGGGCAGTGGTGTTAGGGAGGAGAAGCAGTGATACTGGGGAGGAGAAGAGTTCTACTATCGGTTTGGCCTATTTATCGATACGCAACAGCAGTGCTTGCTGAAACAAAATCACCAACGAATAAATCTACGGGCTATTCGATAAGCTAATAGAGCAAGGTAAAAGATCTAAAACTTACTGATAGTAAAACATATTCCATAAGCTTAGATCAATTAATGAAAATAACAACTAGATAAATCCGATTGCTATACGTGGGGATAAACACAAGTATCCAAACGAACTAAATCGAGACAATGATACTTGCGAAGAGGGAAGATGCAAATAAATTGAACCAAATCAACTTAGTATAGTTTGCAAGGTAACCACAAGTAAATGATCGACTTAAATTGAGACGTCACTTGAGAGTTGAATCTTTTGGTGAAACTTGGATTCAAGATATTAACGAAACTCACAAAAGACGAAACATAAGTTCTTCTTGTATGAAGTGTCAGTCCCTTTATATGTCTGGAAGGGACCCTTTTAAAATATCAAAATGACACGAAGTCAAACGTACAAATAAACTTAGAAAGATAAAACAAAAAAATATGTACAAAAAACGCATCGGCTAAAACCAAAGAATATGTAGATGAAGTGGTTGACTATACCATCGAAGATGTTCTAAGAGAGATATAAGAGGAGAGCATGTATGTGTGTTAAGTAACAATAGTAGTTTGCCAAGAGTTCCGTCACCAATTTGACTGCACATATATCTGAGCGAGATCGCTCGCTTGGATCTGTTGTCTCGTTCCGCCGGTAGCTCAACTTACAACATGTTCGAAGTGGCTAAGCTAAATGAATAAGCTAACAGAACTGAAGTTACTTATATGTGAGACTGAATGGATAAGCTAGTTGAATGAATAAGGTTAAGCCAGTTTAAACATGTTGTTGGTATCAACCAAGTATGTTGAAACAATGAGTTGACAGTCAATCTTCGGTTGTTCTTCTCTGATGTTCATCCTCAAAATTTTTGAGACGCAGAAAAAAAGGTCCAAATACTCCTAATAAACTAACAGGACACTTATGCGACAGTTGCACACCTCCTCGAGCTTTCCAAAACGCTGAATTGGCTGAACCTCCCCTTTGCAGATCAAGATTCAAGAAACCACCCGAGATCGAAATGTTCTGGACCTCTCTAGAAGCATGAAGCGATCTATACATGAACGTGACACAAATCAGAGTGACCAAAACGTTCTAGACATGTACAGAAACCGTATGGCAAGTGCCACGCCCTGCCTGTGCCCGAAAGTTGGCGCGAAAGCAACCGAAAGCAATAGCAGAGTGGCTGGCACGACGGGGGGAGACCTGAGAACGAGCCTGGGAGAGGCAAACCGAAAGCCGTGGACACTTAACTCTTCCGTGGCACGAGCCGGCGACGAACCGGTGGGGGACAGACAGCACAGCACAGCACAGCACACACACCCAATGACCCCCAAATGGCAAAATGCACTTCCCCCGTGGACACCATCGGGAGCCGTCGCCCCTTGTCCCGTGTGGCCCAATCCGACCCCGCCCACCTGTATCGGAGACGGGCTCACGCGCCGGCATGGACGCCACGGCCATCCCTGAGCCCCCGGACCGCGCGAGCTCGACACGCGTCGTGGGCGTGGCCGCTACGTGACGACCGTGACAGTCGGCGCCGGGCGGCGGCTTCGCTGACCGCCGTGGTACGCCCCGCGGCTCGGTTCGATGTCCGTGCCCCGCCAAGCCTGATCAGTAGGGGCGTGGTGCGCCGTGATGGAACGGATGATACAGGGGTTGCGTCAGCCGGTGCCGCCCGACGGCCCGGCCCCATGAATGACCTCGCGCCGACGCGCCCACCCAGAGCCGCGCCTGCACGCCCCAGCCCGAGTCCGTCACCGTGCGTACACGCTGATGCGGCGGGGCGGTGCTGGGCCGGTCGGGGCCCAGGTCGGCGGGCACATCTTATATCTTATCTTCTTCTTATTCTGCCCGCGCCGTCGCCGTTCGTGGTCGCTGGTTTTTGTGTGAATCTGGGAGGTTTTGCCGTGGCCGCGCGATTACTTTTATCGTGCGTGTGGGATGACGCGGGCGGGCGGCCTCCGTTCCGTGTCGATTCGGGGATCGGAAGCCTCCGCCTGTTTCGTGGCCGAGAGGCCGGGGAATATCGGGTTGGGGCTCCAGAACGGAATAAACCCCCCGGCTCCGAGCTCCGGCAGGTGCCATCGAATGTTCGGTGTTTCTGCCGTGGAAGGAAATAGAACGAATTTCCATTCCGTGGTGTCTCAGGCAATCCATGTGTTGGACAAAATTGTGCATCTTCAGTTAGCTCGGCGTGGTTACTTGGTGCCGTAAATTGCTTCGCCGTGTGTAACTGCTTGCCACAGCGAGTGCGAAATGGACGAGGCCTTTCGTCCAAATACGTGGAGAATCGGAAGTTCCGAATCGAGACGACAAAAGTGCGAACGTGGGAGAAACAAAACAGAGCACTGCATGAAATTATGCAGAAAACCAAATTTCGTCTCCATTAATAATGTCACAAGTAATTGGACTAGAAGTACAACGCTGTCTGAACTCGAACACACTTTATTCTGGCGCTCAATTGATGGATCAGCGGCTAGGACAGGGCCACGGGACGGCTCATCCTCTGCCTCCGGTCCATCGGTTGAAACACCCCCGACGACAGCCGTGTCGTCAGCTGGCACCGTCGCAGCGACGGACACTTTGCTTGGCGCGCCGCGCACCACATCAGCGAGCTCCTTGGTTGCCGGCGAGTCGCAGGCCTCGCACTGCTTGCCGAGCACATCGATCCAGCCTTCGTCGGAGTCCCAGTCCGGCAAGGCCGAGACGGCGCACGCCAATGACATGATCCTCTCGGCAGGGCTCCCCGCCGTGTCGTCCTCTTCCTCCTCGTCGGTCTCCGACTCCCAGAATGCGGCGTCCAGTGTGCTCTTGGGAGACACCCACCTGGCCTTCGCCTCCTCCGCCTTCGCGTCACGGCTCGCGAATGCCACGAACGGGTGCTCCAAGAGCTGCGCCGCCGTGCATCGGTCGAGTGCGTTTCTTGCAAAGCACAGAGCGAGGAAATCCTTGGCCTCCGCTGACAGCCACGTCGGCACCTCTGGAGTGGCGTCCGTGTATCCAATCCGGTGAACGGCGGCAAGGACGTCGTCCACGCCACTCCACGGGGCGCGGCCGGTGGCCATCTCGACAACCGTGCAGCCGAGTGCCCACACGTCGGCCGCCGGCCCCTGCTCCTCCCCACGAGCCACCTCCGGTGCCATGAACGCCGGCGTGCCTCCGATCGGCCTCGCGGAATCCAGCGTTCTCGCGCAGCCGAAATCGGCGAGCTTGGCGCACCCGTCGCCGCCGATCACCACGTTCCTCGCCTTGACGTCCCCGTGCACCAGCGACTTCCCGTGGAGGTACGCGAGCCCGCGCAGGACATCCGCCGCGAACGCCCCGATGGCGCGCTCCTCGAGCCCCCCACCATTCCTCGCGACCTCGTCGGCGAGCGACCCGCCGGGGGCGAACTCGAGGAAGAGATGGTAGGACCCGTCCGCTCCGCCGCGCCCGCCGATGCAGGGCACGACGTAGCGCGAGCACAGCCCGGCCAGCATCCCCTGCTCCCGCCTCAGCAGCGCCGCGTCCGCCGCGCCGGCGGACTTGACCGCGAACAGCTCCCCGGACGCTTCGTCGGCCGCCAGCGACACAACTGCCCCCGACGCGCCGCGGCCGAGCGTCCGCAGCGGCGTCAAGCGCCCGCTCACATCGATCGCCATTACTCGCTCCCTCTTCTGGTTGTTTCGCAATGTGATCCTTTTTTCTATCCGACTTGGCCCAAGCATTTGTGTGTGGTGGCGTGCGTTTAAATATATACACACACAAAGGGGAGGGCGAGGAGGAGGAGGAGGAGGAGAGGACTTGGAGTTAATTAGGTCGGGGGAAGGTGTTTGGTGTGCGGCGTCGAAGCTCAGCTTGGCGATCCAGAAAGCGTGGGTGGTGCGTTCTCGGCACGCGCGGCAATTGGACTCTGCGCGTGGATGGCTGTGTGTGGGTGGGTACGCGCGTCGCGACTCCTGCGGTTAATTAACGAGCGGCCGCGCCTCCCTCCCCTGCCGGCGTCAACCCTTCTCTGCCGCCACTGATGGCACATTCGCAGAATCGCAGTATTGCACATGCTGACATGCATCTACCTCCTCAGCAACCTGAGATGGAACGATGAACACGAGATAGGCTAATATGTTAGTGACCCGCTTAAGAATAGGAAACCGCCGGTGCGTCAGTTCAGGGTAGTACCCTGGATCCTGTAACGGGAACGGGCTGCCAACTCGTGTTCCTCGTGTGAAACCTTTGGCATCATTTAGTACGGAGCCAAGATGGCCCGTGGAACTCGAGTGCGTTAGTGAATTGGGGTCGGGCACTCGGTCAGGTCAGCTGTGCGATGCTCGCTAATTAATCAAAGGCAGCACCGGTCAAGGTTTTTTAATTAGGGGGTCAGGTCGTCGGTTGCGCCCAATTAATCGGCGGTTCCCGCGGCCGCCACCGGTCAATGCTGGACAGACCACGGCTCGCCGAACAAACTCCGGTACGTACTATGTACCAGCGCAAACGCCGTCGCGGACTCGGCGGTGCCTCCTCCTTGGTCGTAAACGATCGGATCAAACGCCGGGAAAACGAAGACCTTCGGCCCTAGTGGTTGGTGATTTGTCTAACCTCCAATCCGCTGGTGTAAACATGGCTGGGCGATGAGGTCAACGCGTGCGCGTAAAAGAGGCTTTAGGGTTTGGAAATGCTAATGAACAGATCAACATTAATGAATAAAATGTGTAACGCATAAAACTATATGAAACTTTAATAATTTTTTATAAATTCATAAGAAAACAACATAAAGATAATATGGAACTATATGCATCAATAATCTGTTTCCTAGTCATTCTTTTTGGGAGTGTTTGGTTGAGCCGACCCGGTCCATCCCGTCCTGGTTGGATTCGTTTTTTGTTTGGTTCATTTAAAATGGACGAAGTCATCCTGGTCAGACTCATCCGCCTTTAGCTTTGATGGTCGGCTCCCTTGGTCCGTTGCAAAAAGGTGAAATCCATTCGTCCGGTTCCATCCGATCCATCCCCACCTCTCCCCACCTCGCATCCCCATGAGACCATGACCTAGCGCCGCCCCACCTCCCATGGCCGCCCGCCTCCTCCACCTCCCAGCCGCCTCCTCCTCCTCCTCTCTCCTGCGCCTCCTCCACCACCTCCTCTCATCCCATGCGCCGCCTCCTCATCCTCCCGCCGCCGCCCCCCACCTCCTCCTCCCCATGCGCCTCCTCCACCTCCTCCTCTCCTCAGGCGCCTCCTCCACCTCCTCCCATCCCAGTCGCCGCCTCCTCATCCTCCCGTCACGCCCCCCACCTCCTTCTCTCTCCCAGTGTGCCTCCTCCTCCTCCTCACCACCGGTCGGCCCTCCGCCTCCTTGATTTGTTTTTTCTTATTATTTTTCTCATATATTTTTCCTCTGTGGTTTGTTTTGCAGTCCAAGAGCGATTGAAGAAGACGTTTGAGGTATGGATCGGTGTTCTTTCTTTACCTTGAGTACTTGTGTTCTTGCGTGAGGTTTGGATATTTGAGTCATATAGTATTAGTTGAATCTAATTTTTTGTGCTTATTATAAATTGATGGCAATTCTTGTTTCCCTCTGTTTGCTATGGATGTTTAATTAAGCTTTGTGGTGTATAATATCCTAAAAGTAAAAAACAAGAATAGAATGAAAGGGTAGAACACTTTTTATGTAATTTATCACTACATATTTGATCTGATTTATTACTTCCTGATGTACTGTATAATGTAATATCTAGTCTGTTCATTTCATATTGCTATTTTTCAATCTGTTATACTTAATGTTTGCTTTTTTCCTGTTAAACTGGGCTACCATGACATTTCCAGTAAAATTTATAACTCATTTAGATTAATCTAGTTGATGCATTTTCTAATTGATCCATGTTTTATTTCTTCAAACATGTATTATAGATGGATGATGCTAGAAGGAAGAGAAGAATGGCCCTTATCAGGACAGGCGCTTACTTAGCTAGTTTGCTGTTAGTGGTATATGCTCGTAGAAAATATAGAAATAAAAGGAGAGGAGTAGAGTATGCTCCAGTTTTACCTAGAAATATTGTAAGAAAGAGCTATTTAAATGGTATTTACCATAGAAGTGATATCGACTGTGTGAAGATGTGTAGGCTTAGAAGAGCTCCTTTTTTCCACTTATGTGATACTTTACGCACAAGGGGTTTGCTTATAGATACTTTTCACGTGTCCGTTGAGGAACAAGTTGCCACATTCCTTCATACAATAGGACACAACGAAAGGAATCGTGTAGTTGGTTTTAACTTCAAACGGTCGGGTGAAACAGTTAGTCGATATTTCCATAAAGTTCTTCACGCAATAGGTGAACTTCGCCAAGATGTCATTAAGCCACCATGTTTGGAGACCCCGGCGAAGATATCAGGAAGTCATAGATGGTTTCCTTGGTTTGAGGTAAAAACTGATTTTATATAAATCTAACTACCGTGTTAAAAATGTTTAATGACCAACACTAGTTATTTTTTTAATACATTAGAATTGCATTGGTGCCATCGATGGAACCCATGTGAGAGCCTCCGTACCTAAGGAGATGGAACCAGCATGCCGAGGAAAAAAGAACTTCCCCACCCAAAACGTTCTGACTGCCGTTGATTTTGACTTGAAGTTCACTTATGTCTTGGCTGGTTGGGAGGGTTCGGCACATGATGCTTTAGTTCTAAATAATGCTTTGCAACGTGCCAATGGACTTTTTGTTCCTGAAGGTATTTGTACTAAAATCAATGCCACGTTTTTTTTTTTACGAAAATCAGTTTCTAAGGATCCTAATTTAATTAGACTTCTCGCTTGTCGTTTTTTAGGTAAATTCTACCTAGCTGATCTTGCCTATGCAACTAAGCCTGGGTTCATGCCGCCTTTCCGCGGTGTAAGATATCATTTGAAGGAGTGGGGACCAAATCCCGTTCAAAATGAGAAGGAGTTATTTAACCTTAGACACTCATCGTTATGTGTTCTGATGGAGCGAGCATTTGGTTCCCTTAAGAGGAGATTCAAGATTCTTGATGACGCCATTCCTTTCTTTCCGTATGCCACTCAAGTTGATATTGTCATAGCATGTTGTATCATCCATAATTGGGTTCTATCACATGGGGTTGATCAATTCATCATACTCGAGCACAACTGGAATCAAAACAACACCCCTTTGATGCAAACCACAGTTGGGCAAGAGAGCATTGAGATGATCAACTTTAGGCAGTCAATAGCTACAAATATGTGGACTGCATACCAAAACTATATAGCTTCACAAAGCTTGTAGTTATCTTTATGTAATTTATATCTTTATGTAATTTATAACTTCATGTAATTTATATAAACAGTCACATTATGCAATGTATGTGATGCTAATATATTGTTGCTAATATGTGGTTGATATATGAAAATTTATCTTACTATCAATATTTATCTCGAGTTGTTGCTAGGTGATCTGTTTTAATGGAGGGTGGTGGACAAGGGGGTGATACTCAGGGCCCTATTGTGTGGACTAATGCAATGTCCTCATTTGTGCTCAAGTATTTGGCTGACCTAGTGGCTACAGGGGCGAGGACTGATAAGGGTTTCAAGAGTGTGCACTTGAATGCTTGTTCGAGGGCTCTCGTAGACCATTTCCAGACCCAAGTAAGTGGTGTGCAAATTAACTACCACTTGAAGAAATGGAGAAACAGATGGTCTAGGATTAACTCATTGAAGAAAATCAGTGGAGCCAATTGGGATGAGCAAACAAGATCAATAGTACTAGACCATGACCACTACATGAGGCATATCTCAGTAAGTAATTAATAATATGATGTCCATATATGCTGTCCATAAATAATAGTAGGGTGATAAGTAGGATGATAACAGTAGGGTGATAAGTAGTGAGTACTGTCCATATATGCTGTCCATAAATAATATACTCTGCAATATTATAACAGTAGGGTGATAAGTAGTGAGTACTGTCCATATATGCTGTCCATAAATAATATACTCTGCCATAATATTATGTATTATGTGTTTTTTGTAGAAGAACAAGAAAGATGCAAACTTTTTAAACACTCCTCTTGAGTTATATGATGAGATGGCCACCATATTTTCTATTGGGATGGCAACGGGTGACTATGCCAAATCATCGGATGATATTCTGGCATCTGATCATGATGTTTTGGCGACGAGTGACCATTCCAAATCATCTGATATGCCAAATCTGAGCGATGATGACGCCACCGCCAACAATGGCCGGAACAACACATCTACAGGTGATTGACTCGCTGCGACATAACCTTTTGTTGTCATATACATGCTTACCAACACATCTACATGAATTGTTGTCATATAATAGTCTTTTGTACTTGCCAGGTGAATCCTCTCGCACTAAGCCCCGAAGCAAAGACAAGAGACCCGCATGCAAGATGACATTCTCACGCAAACCATAACCGATGACCTTGGTAAGCTAGTGAAGCAATTGAGAAGACCGGCAACAATTCCCAAGTGCCAGATGACCTTTGGGCTCATGTGTCAGCTCTGCCGGAATTTGAGGAGGTAGATCTACTCAATTACTTGCAATACCTATGTGATAATCCCAGCAAAGCTAGGGCATTCCTGATGGTACCTTTGTCAAGCCAAATGGTTATGGCTGCCAAGTTTTTCAGTGAGAATCCTTAAATTGGTAAGCCATCTTACCCAAGTTTTTCCTATGAATTTTTTACATCTGAACTGTGCTACATGATGCATGAAAAATCAGCAAAAGCGAGCTATGGTTGAGACGTGGTGGTTAATTTATTTTTGGTTCCAGTGCTCGAAACGCTATGAAATAGTATTCTTGTATGCTAGTCTTTATATATGTAAAACCTGTGTGTTCCCCTTGTGAGTTGGGACCATCTTTTTGTCAAGACAACTTGTTGGCCGCTTTGGATGTTGAATTTTGAATAGTACATATCCATCTACCAATTTATGATGTTTTACCACAACATATGTCTTATATGTTATTTACCACTGTTCTTCAACTTGATGTAGTACTAAATCCTATATGCTATTTGCAGCAATGAGAAGACCATGACAGATTGTCAATGTTCAACGCTACATATGAGAAGCTACAAATGACAGATTGAGCTTTCATGATCTTTTTTTTTATGTTTGCTTGTAATAATCACAGTCCAACGCTACATATGAGAAGATACAAAGCTAGTGGCCAAAAGTATGTACGATTTTTATGTGATTTTTTATGTTGCTTGTAATAATCACATCCTACATCGTGTTCAGTTGTGTTGCAAAGCATAGCGTTCAGTTGTTGGAGGAACCAAACAATGGGTCTGTTGCATTCAGTTGTGTTGCATTGCTCTTTCCTAGCACCTGTCCTGGACGTGACAATCCAACGCATTTGCCAAACATAAAATGGGACGGTCTGGTGCTGGAGTAACCAAACAGTGGGCCTAGGATAGATTCATCCGTCATGCTGTTGACTCATCCTAAAAATCATCCTGGATGATCCAGGTTGATTAAACCAAACACTACCTTTGTTGATCGGGGTTTTGGAGAAGCATGGTTGACGGACTTGAGGCTTTAGCGTTGTGGCTCGTGCGTCCGCGACGGAATCATGGTGCATTGGGAGTAAGCAACAGTTGCTCCACCAAACCCACCCCCGGGCGAGCAGGTAGGCCGTTGACTTGCGCTGTGCCCCCTCCCCCAACAACATCGTGAGAAATTCCGTGGAATACTCTAAAGAGATCAAACCCGAGTCAAGAGAAAACCGGAGCTTTCAGAATGGGGATCGACTTGCCCCGGACGCGACCGCTTCAGTCCCAGAGTAGGTGCATTTTACCTACCTTCTACTGGGCTCTGTGCACAGTGCGGTGCAGGTGCAATGCATTCACGCACCACGCACGCGTCCTTTTTGCGGCGGCCAAAAGGACCAGGCCAACCGAGCAGCAAGCAACGCACCAGTTAGCACTTGGGGTGTGCGTCAGATTCATGGCTTCCATTCCACAGCGAGAACACGAGAGACGCTTCAATGTGCATGTGCTGATCCCGGCTGGGATATAGGCCAATCCCATCGAATCCAGCCCAACCAGGCGCCGGATTTGATTCGGCAGGAGCTCGAAACCAACCTGTTTGGCCGACCTCCAAGCCACATACACACGCACGTCGGTGTGGCGTACGTACGCCCTGCACTGCACGTTGCAAACGCGTTAGATCTGGCGACACCGGCAGGCAGGCAGGGCTGCGTTTTTCAGGGGATCATGCACTTGAACCGAACGCCTTCTTGAGATCTAAAAAAGCTCACGTTGCTGCGCCGAATTCGGCGTCAAGTCAGCACACTCCTGCATTGCAAGCAACTGAGCAAGTCAAGTGTTCGGTACGGAGTTTAATTAATACTGGAGCTATAACAAGTAGTAGCCTCACCAACCTATGATAACATAAACGGCATGATTACATTAACCAATCCTATTGTTCCAGTCCTCCAGAATTCCAAGGCTGGGTATTCCACTGCAAATTTGTTAAACCCTGTGACAGTTGGAAGTACGCCAGAAATGTGGCTTCTTTTGGTTGAACTGTGTAGCAGGTCAACCATTCTGTCATTTCTTACACGATCTTATCCATCGACAATTTACAAGATAGAACTAATGGAACGGTTTGTTTGGTGCTGATTGACTAATGTCGGTGTCCATGGACAAGCAGATGGGAGGTGGAGAAATGCCTCGGATTTGATCAGTCGGAACGGTGTGATTTGATCTCAAGCAGGTAAGGACAACGATGGATGCAGATACTCTGTATCGTGTCGTGCTGAAGGAAGGAGGATTGCAGTAAGAGCAACCTGGAGATTGCAGCCCTGAAACCTACCCTCGTCAGACCTCAAGCACCATGCTAAGAAAGCGTCACATACTCACATTAAACAAACCCATCTGTGTGGCATGACGTTGCACCCACCATCTGCCCATTCGTTCTCTGCAGCTGTAAAGAGACCACAAAGCTGCAACAGTGGATAAACTTCGATAAATCAGGTACATGATATGCTGTTTCTCGCCATTTATTTCTGATGAGAGTATTATGTTTCTGTCACTTAAAGATGTACTCCATATCAGCCAATGTTCAGCACGGAAGGAGCTACTTACTGAGTGCTGGTCTGTAAATACGATACCGATAACTTCCAATAGGTTCCTCTCTTACAGAACTGAATATATTCTACCTTTCCATACTTCCATTCAAGTGCTACCAAAAAATGGCAATCCTGTTTCGTTTTGGACTTGATAGATTGATTGCGAATTACACTTTTGCTCTCTTATCCTGGATAAAAAGGATAAATCATGCTGATCCCTGCTAGAGGCAACTTGAATGCTTCGCTTTTGAGGCAGGTTGAAAAGAAAAGCAAACGCATAGCTTCCTCTCTTTGCAATAAATTTTGTTTCAAGACTCAAAGATGGCCTCGAACTCCCTGATCGTCAGCGAGGCGTTGACACTGCCCATTGGCCGTGCTTTGCTTCATGCGGCGGAGTCAACGGCTAAAGAAAGAAAAGCATAGTGCACGGGAAAAAAGATAACATTAAATTTAGTCAACGCCTCAATGGAATGCTAATGGATATTGACATGTATCAACCGGGCAGTGGGTTGATGGCAAGCGGCTTTTCTGTCTTCAATACAAGAATCAACAAGTTGGAGAGACGGAGTTATGGGTATGGTTTGGTGCTAAGTATACACCCTCCCTAAACCTAGTTGCAGTACAAATTAATATCGCCTCGCCCTAGAATAACTAATCTCAACTGGCTCGTTAAGTCATCACCTGCCGACCTTGTAGCAGTGGTACTGAACCCTGCAGGATCCGGCGGTTCAGCAGCAAGCCTCTTCTGGTTACAGTTATTGCCTCCTTACTCAGGTCACTGTCTAAAGCCTGGAGCAGCGATCTCGCTTTGTGGCCTACGAGGCTACAACCATGTTGTGTCGTCGACTCGTTGTTGCCTGCTGACGGTGAGGCTGCGCCGTCCCGCAGATCGCACGAGAGAAGAAACTGTTTGCTTTTTGAGCGCTCGAAAGTAAACGTTCGTAGCCGGCGCTCCATCTTGACGTGATGTTTGTTTCACTGTGACCGTGAGTGTGAGGTGAGCATGAGCAAGATGTGGACGAAGGCCAGTTGCTGAAGGCCTGTCCATAAACCATTCATTTTCTTTTCTTTTTTTGAGAAGGGACATTTCATTACTAGGGCAAAAGACCCAACAATTACAGAGTGGACCTCCGAAAAAATCAAGAATACAATGAAGTTTAGTTAAGGCCCATCTGACATTAATGTTTCACTGTCCCTCTTCACGATGGCCACCACCACCGAGAAGATACATGAAGACAAACCGGCAGACATGCCGGTAGTGTCTCCTCCAAAGGCCAAACCACCTCACAGGAGAGAACCACTAGTGGAGGTCTAGAAAACACGGTGAGACCTTGTGGACCTCAGACAACTGCTTCGCTGCCTTTATCAACGAACTATAGCACATGGAGGCCTCACCGATGGCCGGAGGAAGCTGGTTGCGAGCGCCACCAATCCCAGGGAAGACGTAAACCGGGTCATGAAAGCCCCGTTGTCGTCGCCGCGCCCAGCACTGGCACAGCCGCGGAGAAAGACAGCGGCTAGGGTCTCCGCCCCATGTCCGCAGCACGGTCCGCCACGCCGGATCAGAGGGATACCTCCGTGGGGAACGCAAAGCTCCGGCCCCTCCTTCGGCTTCGACCTCATCGGAGCGCAGAGAGAGACACCGAGCCATTTTACCACCACCAGATCCAGAAGGGAACCCGGTGCAAAAGCCCTAAGACAGCCACCACCGGCAGCATGGAAGGAGGGACGGCTCCACGCGGCCTCGGTAGGCACACACCCTGGAAAACCGCCATCCACCACCGCCGCCGCCACTGCCAACACACAAATGTTCACCTCCGAATGGTCGGTTCGGCTAATCGAGGGAGAAGACCAACTCCGACATCTCCCCTCAATTGCCAGACCTACCACCAACCAAGAGGAGAAAGCAGGAGACCAAAAGACAACCTGGACACGGCACCATAGCCGAATCTCGACGATAGACCTAGACCCTACTAGCCCTAACCCTAGACTACTAGCACCAGTCCTCCCACCATCAACCCCCGGCCAGCCATCGCCCCTAGCCCCCAGTAATCCAGATGCGCCACCAACAGCCTCCGGAGGTGGGGGGCGTTCAGATCTGGACACACAAGGGCAGCGGGAAGAAGAGGAAAGGGGAAGGGGATAGAGAGGACGAGCACCTGGAGGAGGAGGAGGAGGGGAGGGAGGAGAGCCGGGGTCCCCCCTCTGTCATCTCCGGCGAGGACGCTGGAGAGGGAGAGAGGGGCCCGGCAGAGGCAACGTCCCGCGGCTCCTCTTTCGCCCGCTCAGTCGCGAGAGCGCAGCTGCGTGCGTGCGATAAACCATTCATTTTCTACATGCTCTAGCTTGTACGAAGACTGGTATTAGAAGGGAGTTGAGTTTTGATGAAGGATAAAATTCCATGGACACAACTATGACTACTATAGCTAGTAAATCGATCACTATTTTCGTTTTATTTATAGTCGCTATACCATCATTATCCTACCTTTTTCAAATTTTCTTTGAATATCAAATAAACCATCATTTGTGTTTTTATGCTCTACTTTATTTTAGCGTCATCTAGGCCCTGTTTGTTTTAGATTAAATTATATTATATTAAATTAAATAAAAATTTGTTATTTTTGTATAAGCCAAATGATATAATGTTTTGTAGTCATTCTTGTGGGGTTTTAAATAGTACTTCTTAAAGTTTGTAATATATTTTTTCATAATTTTTTGAACTCGTTAAAACGTATTTTGAGGGGGTCACAAATTTGCTATAGTAAAACGCAACTCTACATTAATCTAAAACAAACAAGGCCCTAAACTCAAAATGGCTATACTATTCATATAGAACTAATAAAAAATACTTAGGGAAGTTTATTTATAATGAATGCGTAGAAAAATAGATTCCAGTCACTTATTCTACGCATCAATTATGAACATATAAACATATATTAAACTATAATGACTTATAAAGTAATGTTCTTGTTTTACTATTATTTAAATATTTTATATTTTATATGAACGTTATATAGGATAGCTTCTAGAATGTTATTATCCTTTTTCGATCTCATCGTGAGCCCTAAAAAATACCATTTATAACCTTGCATCTAAGAAACACAAGTAAAACGTCTAATGTGATTGGAAAACGAAGCAATTAATGAAGTGGACCGAAGCCGAAGGCGCCTCAGGTGGCCGGAATAAGCACCGGGCCGTTACCTGATTACCTCTCCCAAAACGTAGCTGTGTGCACAGCCCAGACCATACTGAACCATGGGCTTGGGTAGGCCTAGGCCTAGGCCTGCACATAAACGAACGTGACCTCCATTCCATAATCTGAATAAGCGCTTGTCTAGTTTTGTATCAAAGCTTAATTAGGGCATCCATGCTAATTATAGTTTCTGTCTTAGAGCATCTCCAATGGAACATCAGCTAGCTATAAGTCAGCCACATCATCTTTTGGGCTGATATGGAGGAGAGAGGAGGTGTGCTAGGCGAGCGCCCCGATGCAACCGCGCCACACATCTCTCTTCTCTCTCTCTCTCCCGATGCAACAGCGGTGATAGGAGCGGAGCGCGACGGTGAGGTGGCTTGAGATGGCATGTCGGCGAGGCGCATGGGGCGGCGGCGAGGGAAGGAGAGCGCAACGGCAAGGGAAGGGCCGCAACGGTGAAGAAGCCTTACCATGCCACCAACGCTGGCTGATCCGGGCCGCGCCGTCGCCGCCTTCAAGATCTAAGCGAGGGTAGGGGACGACGCGCCGGAGCCGTCGTTGTCGGAGATGGCGAGGGGGAGGCGCGACGGCGATGCGGCTTGAGCCGACGGCGACGAGGGGAGGGGATCGCGCTAGCGAGGCTACGTTAGCGGGTTGAGGCGGTGGCGGTGAGGTGACGAGGGAGTTGGGGGAGGGTAGAGGAAGAAAGGCAAAGCAATAATTGGATGGGTCCCACAGGTATTGATGTTTATAGCCAAGTTGTTTAATGGGTGGTCTTTTAGGCCCAGTTCTTTTCAGCTTAACGGCTTAAAAGCTTAACAACTTATCTATGTTTTGAAAAAGCATACGCTTCGAGTTTTTTTAGTCCTTTTTTCGCTGTTTTGAAGGTGGGTCCTAACGATTTTAAAAACAAGTCAAACGAAATGAATTCGAATCATGAGACTACCTCGAGAAGCTCTCGAAGTTCAGTCATTTCAACCGTTCAGATCAACTCAAAAGAATAGGGCCTAAGCTGATGTAGATATGCCACATAGACCTTATAGCCGGCAAGTTGGCTCTACCATTGGAGATGCTCTTAGCAACTTGCATGCACGCGTGATGCTGAAATGGCAACAAATCACGATGCTATATTACATGAACGTCTGCACAAGAGAGGGAACTACACGCTTTCCAACAAAAAAGGGCTAAGAGATAGCATATATAATGGGCTGGACTAGGCATCTACTGTAGTAGGGGACAACCATCCCCTACGAATCAGTGAGGGAAACGAACCAACCTGCGAAGGTGGAGGGGATGCATGTCCAAGGAGAGCCTCGCTCCCTCCAGGCGAAGCAACGACGGACCAAGGGGGCGCACCCCAAAGGGGAGATTCACTTCCCTCGGGCGAAGCGAGGCATATCAGGAAGCACTCTACGCGAGGCTTGGAGAGCCTAAGTCCAAGTCGCGAGGCAAAGACGGTTGCGTGAGAGCCAAGAAGGCTAGGGACAGCAAGTACGGCCTACCACAGTCGCTAGGAATTGTATCACGTGTCAGGAAGATATGACAGCTGGCTGTAACAACCATCGTCTGGTGGCAGAGGGACCAGGGCTCGTTGTAACAACCGGATCCCCCTTTGTAATCTCTCTTTTACCCTCGCATGATTCCCTCGCCGAAGGGTTGTAACGGAACAATGTAATTTGGCCCCCACTATAAATAGGGGTCCCTATCAATAATAAAGGACAAGCTACAATTTCTCACAGGATACGTTGCTTCGTGAGGTAGCCTCTCACAAATTTATTGTCTGGCTCAGGCCACCGACAGCATCCGACGATCGATTGCTTGAAACAAAGACTCCCAGTGTTTAAAATCAAATACTGCACTAAATGTTACAATATTTTAATCAAAATGCTGCATTAAATTAGATGATGTTACAATTTGTTAAAACAAATCTTACAATAAAGCAAGAACAATATTAAAAAGTATTTGATGCCACCACTTCCACTAAGCCATTCCATGAGAATAGAGGAGAGAGCGAGAGGGAAATTGGGGGAGGTAGATCGAGCATGCTAGAAAGAGGGAGAGATCAAGGCTTTGTTTGTTTCAGATTAATCTTGAGTTGCATTTTACTGTAGCAAATTTGTGACCTCTTCAAAATACGTTTTAACGAGTTTAAAAAATTACGAAAAAATATTTTATAAACTTTAAAAAGAACTATTAAAACCTCACAAGAATAACTATAAAACATTACATCATTTGGCTTATACAAAATAACAAATTTTCATTTAATTTAATCTGAAACAAACAAGGCCCAAATAGAGGTAGATCGGACATACGTAGAGAGGTATAGAGAGGGGGATGAATGCACACGAGAAAGGTGCCTCAACTGGATTGAGGCCTCTTGAGGTTGGGAATATAAACCATGGTTAGTTCCCCAAATCGGCAAGCACGAGGTCTTTAAACTAAAGTAGAGAACAATGGAGATGGAGGGCATGAAAGGAGCAGCACCAATGAACTTTGCATCACCATAGCAATCGATAGCAATCGGCCACAAGCTCCGGTGACGTCTTGGCTTGGGCGTGGATGGTGAGATCGACTCCTTGGATTCAATCCTTCCTCCCCTTTTCTGCAACACAGTAGCATTTGAACTCTTGTAATAGCGGAATAACGCCTATTCTCACCTGTCATGGCCGCGTTTCTAGGCCGACGCTCACGACCGCTGGTTGTTGCCAGGCTCTGGTGTCCCCACCATATGTGCCTGTTTCTCTGTGTTGCACAGTTGCACTCCATTTTCTCCATCTCTCTACCTCTCTCTATCTCTCACCGCTTCACCTCCTACCACTCTTTTTGCACATTTGGTGAGCTTGATTGTTGGATCCCGCCAAACTCACCAAATATATATTTCACTAGTACACCATATATATTTCAGTGACACTATATCCATGTTGTCGTCGAAACCAACTTTCCATTTCTTATCTGTCGCACGTCCGATCACGTAAAAAAAAATTCATGTATGCCATTGTAAAGATCCGATTCTTAGTTTTATCATTACAAAGTCGATATTGTTATTGATGCCATTATTTTTGCAATCTAATTTCACCCATGCCATTTTCGGGCAATTCGGAGGATTTACGACGTACACAAAATCAAATACGATTAAGATACGTTTCTGACAGGCGAGGCCTGCATGTCATCCTCTCGTCATCTTCTTCTTCCTCCTCCTTCCTCTACCTCTCCCCTTCTCGTCTCTTTCTTCTTCATGGCCGGCGAGGCAAGTAGGGGGCGGTAGCGAGCACACGAGGAGGCCGACGACCTCAGGGGCTTCTTCCGAATTGATGGAGAGGGCGGCTACGTCGGGCTACGGCGGCGACGCGAGATGCATGGGCAGCGGCGACATGAGCGGCGGCGAGCACGCGAAGGCGGCGGCGGCGAGCAGAGCAGAGGCGGCAGCGAGCTGCGGCGCAGAGGTGAGTAGTGTGGTGGCGGTGTGCCCGCAAGCTCGCCGGAGGAGGAGGCGGCCATCGGGGAGCTCGCCGCCGGTCTGGAGGGGAAGGAGGAGGTCATAGTTCGCCAGAGCTCGCCAGTTGCTATTCGAGATAGATGGGGGAGAGAGGGGGGAGGAGGAGGGAGGAAGAAGCCTGTTTGGATAATGACAGGTGGGGCCCACCTGTCAGGGGCGTAACCCCGTATTTCGTTACGTATTTGGACCTCGTACATACTAGAAAAGCATGAAAAACCCTAACAATGGCATCCTGATAGATAATTACAAAAAGAATGGCATGAATAAGAATATGCATTTTGTAATGGCAAATCTGAATAAATGAAACTTTGTAATGGCACTCATGAAAAAAACCATAAAAAAGTATTTAATTTTTGCCTGTTTTTGTTGTTAGACTAATTGTGTGGGCGACTCACGAGGAGGACGAACATAATCTATTGCTTTTTAAAGAAGTTTTAGCACTAATATGCGTCCGTCAAGGTTGTGTAGAAATTTTTAATCCCCGCCGTGAAAGTTAATGGTATTTTATAAATGCGAAAAATTTAGGTTTTTATTTTTTTGTTAAATTATTTTTTAGAAATATTGATTTATTTTGGGATTTTGCAAAACTTGGCGTCGACCATCCATGGTGTGGATGATGGGATACCTATCGCTCCTCTGGCGGGTGATTGCCTCATAAAAGGGCGATAGGATGTTACCCGACTAATGTTTCATGAAAAAAGAAGACGACGGGATGTGGGATCCGTATGTAAGACCTATCACCCATTGGATGAGCGATACGTCCAATCAAGGCCCGTATGTCAGACCTATCACCAGATGGTCGAGTGATAAGTACTAATCTAGGTATGTGCACATGTCAAACCCATCGTTCGGTATACAACCAATCAACGTTTGTGCACAACGGTTGGCTACCTATTGCCATTTATTGGGTGATCACCCATGGGACGAGCGATCAATTTGGCATCATCTTAAATGGCATGATAGCGGGGACACGTCGCTTGTTATACGGGTGACCGGCATCAAGTTCAACAAAATCAGAAAGTAAGACACCATTTATGCAAAAGTACATTTTTAAAAAATATATAACCCAAAAATTTATGGCATGCAGCCATGCACTAATGAAGTTCTCCCTCGATAAAAAAATATTAGACACAATTTGATTTGACACTGTCTTCAAAACTATAATTTGATGCTTAATTTCTTTTTATCATATATTATTTTTTATATAAAAATTATAACTATTAAAAAATACAATCCAATGATGCTATTTGTGCATCACAAAATTTACATTTTGTTGAATATATTGTCGAAAATGCTCTTGCTCAGGCATGCAATGGTATCAGCCACCACGAGCATCGTGGCCTATGGCCCTACATCGTATGTATGTTCTCTCTCCATCTTACCTCTCGCTCTCTCGTATTTTCCCCCCCAATGTCCAACCACACACACGAAGAGAGGGAGGAGACGAGAGAGGTGGGGGAGGCTACAATTTGGTCTTCAACGACGACGTTTTGTTGAATGATGACGGTGTTACAGAAGATGCGGTGACAACTCGACCTATAGTGGGATGAGTGACGACAACGCTATTTCGTATCCATGGCTAGCGAGTGCCAAAATAAGATGAGAAGCTCATCGATGTTCACCCTGAGCGAAAAGTGGAAGGAGTGGAAAGACAAGGACGAGATGTCGCGTGTAGGTGAGTTGTGCCACCTTAGAGCTATGGTCGAAGTCGGCACACATATCGAGTTTGGGAGGAGACACTCGGATCTAGAGAAAAAAAGATGATCCCTGTATTTTCAGTGAAACATCATCGTGTAAGTGTTGAAACATCGTCATGTAAGTGTTGCAACACTTGTTTGATCTTGTTTAATATCTTATTTGTCTTTTTGCAACATTCTTCTTTTTCTCTGGACGATGTCGTAGTGTTCTCATTCAATTGTTGCGGTGCTTTTATTTAAATGTTGATATAGTTATTTTTCAATGTTTTTGTATTCTAATTCAACTGTTGTAGTGATTTTATTGAAATGTTGCACTACTCCGATTCAAATGTTGCAACAGCTAGCTATTTTTTATGTTTCTATGTTTTTTAATTCAAATATTGCAGTAGATTTCATCGGAACGTTGCAGTGCAATAATTCTAATGTTGCAACAACCGCTTCTAGATGTTCTACTACTTTTATTGGAATCTTTATGTGTTTTCAGTGGAATGTTTCAGTGCTCTATTTTTGCAGAAACTATTGTTTGATGTTTTTATTTCAAATGCTGCAGCTACATTTCAATGTATTACTGGTTAGTACTATTTAGTATTCCAGTTCTTACTTTTCAATGTTGCGTGCTTTTACTTTTCAATGTTGCAATACTTTGTTTAACTTACTGCAACATCATTTGATTTAATGCAATATTTTGGTACAAAATAGTGTAACATTTCGATAATTCTAATGCAACATTTTTTTTGAAACAATTACAACAACGTCCGATTTTTACCTTTTGATCAGACATCTAATCCGTAGTCACCTTTACATATGAATCGTTTTGGTTTATATATACTGCAATATTTTATTTACCTTACAATAGCATTCATTAACTAACTACAACTGCGTCCAATTTAGAAGATTGGACGTCCATTTTTTTCAACATTGGACGTCGATTTGTAGCAAAACCCATAAATTATCGGTTAAAGACCTTAATAAGGATGGGATGATATTCAATACTAAAAGTGTTATGATTGGGGAATGGGGAGAGGATATACCATATATATGGGAATACTTCTGGAAATGAAAACACCGAGCTAGGTTTTATAGGTTTTATAGTCTGAGGCCACCTTGTTGGGAGGCTCGACATAAGCTGAAAAGACAACAACGAGAGGCTAGTATACGAGAGGCTGACCTTTTGGTGGTAAGCAGCATATTTGCCAAGATAGATTCCATTAAAGTTTTATGTCTAGTATATGTACAAATTAATTGAACTATAAGTTGTAAAAGACAGAGTATGGATTTAAGTTGTGGTAGGGCAGATTCAAGGTACACGGGATACGTTGCCCAGATTCAAACTCTATCCTAAATGCTATATATAAAGGACACGCTACTGTAGGAGTACATATCCGGTGCAATCAGGCTTTCGGTGCAATCACCGTGCATCCGAACTAACAAAGTCATGAAAAAATCCAAAAAAATTGTAGATGTACTCTTGAACTTACTCTACCTATGTATGAAATTTCAAGATCAAATTCATCCTATAGTAAGATTTACAAAAAAGATAAAATTCTATCAATTTTAAACCCTTCAAATTTGTTAGATTTTTCTCTTTTTTATAACTCTTAATATAAAATGAATTTGATCTTGAAATTTCATACATAGGTAGACTAAACAATGAAGTACATCTATAATTTTTTTTTGGATTTTTTCATGACTTTTGTTAGTTCGGGTGCACGGTGATTGCACTGGAAGCCTGATTGCACCGGATATGTACTCCTACTGTAGACCTTAACGATAAAAGTAGTGGCCTAGATACGCAGAGGGTCTTGTCTGACATATGATCGTGATCTTGAGTGGCCAATATGCTTGGGTGTTAGACGAGAAATGTACATAATTACGCTCCACACAGATAGGGAAGATTGGTTGAGAAGGGAAACAATGTAGAGCTTTGTAACTTTGTAACAAGGCTTTAAGAGCTGTTCTTCTCAAAATTCTCAAAACCATTTTAACAATGTTTTGTCTCTCCAAACTCATACCACTTGTTCACTTTTTATATTATAATATAAACTCATTTCAGCATAAAAGAACAAATCTGCTAGTACCGCTCGGCAAGTCTGAAGACTTCAAATTTTGGTTTTTAGTTAGCTTTGGTTGAGTTAAAAGTTACGAACCATAAAAAAAAGGCATGGAAAAAATTATTTTTGAGATTTTTTGTAAAAATTATATACAAAATATTATAAATATTATACTCAATGATCTATAGTACTCCCTTCGGTGTCAAAAAACTAGTCGTTTTAAACACAATATAGAATATCAAAACTCCTATAAAAGACTAGTTGATTCATTAATTGGTAACAATGAATTTATGAAAACTTTTTCCATGAACCAATAGATGCACCTACATGTCTATCTTTTTGGCTTCTCAAAGGTCTTATCTACTCCCTCCTTTCCAGTATGTAAGGCATAATTTGTTTTCACTTTTTTTCCAATATATAAGGCGCAGCAGCATTGATCGTTCAGAAGTTCTAGAAATACCCTTCGCTGTGTAGAAAACTAATTAATTCTAGAATCGTATTATTTCCTTGCGCTGGTATTTCCTTTCCATGCATGAGCACTGATAAAAAATCATCTCATTAATTAGGGACAATTAATTAGGGGCAAATCAGGAATTACAAGTGCTATACACGGTCTTTTTGGTATTCACGAAAATCAAATTATGCCTTACATACTGAAAAGGAGGGAGTAATTACTACTTTAGATGAAAGGCTAAAACGACAAGTTTTTTGGCACTCTGGATAAAAAGTTAAAACGACTAGTTTTTTTTTGACACCGGAAAAAGTAAAATAACAAATTTTGATAAAAACATCTGACCGCCCAAGCAAAAAGAGAGGCGCGTCTTTGGAAACCCAAACGCCAAGCACCCTTCGTGCCACGGCCCCCAGCACAGGCGATTCAAAACGGCATTAAAGGAAGCACCCCCAAATCTTTGCCGATCTCTAGGGATTCGGCCCCCCTACTCCCACGGGGTCTCTTGACTCTCTCCCCCCAGCCTTTCCCGTTTTCAGAGAGCCTCTGAGACACACGATAAAAGCAAGCAAAGCAAGCAGCCAGAGCCAGAGGCCACCCGCTGGCCGCAGCATCAGGCAGACAGAAGAGAGAGACGGAGCCAAACCAGAAAAGACTCGCTCGCCGCCCGGTCGCTACTGCTGCCTCCCCAAAGCGATACTCCACCACGCACGCATGCACGCACGCGCGACGACAGTGCCCAAGAGAAGCATATGGCAATGCATGCATGTGGCTATAGTGCAATGCACGAGAGCTGAGAGCATGAGTAAAACTTTAAACTCACTTTCAGTGGATGCAGTATTTGTGGTAAAATTCCTTCTTAGTTTTTTTCTGTTACTGTGGTCGAAAGCCAAAAGGTTTGTCCAGTCTGACGCGGGGATTACAAAACCGTCGGTCTTCTCTGAACCGCGAGTGGCGCGAAGCCGGTTTACCGCGGTTAACCGCCGGTTAACCGCGGTTTTGCCCGGTTTTGGTCTCAAAATCTAGAACCGCAGTTCGGCAAATTTTGTTGCGGCTAGCCGCGGTTTTCGGCGGTTAACCGTGGTTTTGAAACGGCTACCCGCGGTTTTGGCAATAAAAATTGCTGGACAAAGGGAAAATGAGGAAAAAATAAAATTAATAGAGACATACATGATATATGCTATGCTATATTATTTAAGAGATATACATGATATATAGGAGCATAATCAAGACAAATAATCATATTTCTAAATTCCTAATTGATGTTATAGATCCTTCGTACATGAAATATTGGAAAAACCAGATTTCTAGTCATAAGAAATGGGGAAGTGTACAATCTAGAAAATCCTCTTAGGCCCCAACCCCCAAGCCTCCAAGTTCATTGATTGGTCTACGAGACTACGACAAATTAAAAAAATAATCGATGCATATTCAATTTGAATGAACCTCAACAGATGGACTGATGGATTACGACACTTCTACAGAGATTCGACATGTAAAATTGTTCAACATATAAAATTGTTACAAAATAACAGTGCAAGTGTGCAACAGAGATTCGACAATTAATCAGTAGTAGCTGAACTGAACTGACAGAAGCCCTTAGCAATAGATATTTCAGATAGAAGCCATACATATATTCATCATTTCATGTTCATGGTAGCAATGTAGCAATATCATAGGAGCTATACAGAAGCCCTTAGCAGTAATATGCAATCTGCAAATGCAATGAGCAATGAAGTAAATAAAGAACGGAAGTTGTCAAATGATAAGTGCACGCATTACCTTTATTTCGAGTCTACTATTTGTGATATTGCTGGGACTGGGAGTATTGATCTTCATTTGAAATAATTATGACCCCTTGAATTGCCCTTAAAATGGCCTTGAACTCATCCCAACTCTGTCCTGTCGTCCAGCTGTTTGCCTGCCAGCGTGCATATATCATGTTATATTGATCAGACTCTTGACTCTCATACAAATACCTTACTGGCTGCGGTGCTGCAGGGGGGTAAGCTGCCACTCCTGAGGGGATACTCCTGAGGGGTATCCTGTGAGAGGGTATCCATATACTCCTTGGGGGTAAGGCGCGGGGTAGTAAGCTCCTGGGGGTGGAGGGTAGTAAGCTCCTGGGGAGGGATAGTAAGCTCCATATTGCCACTGTGGCTGAGTGACGTCACTGTTTGAACTAGAGTTGTACTCATGTGGAGCATGACCATGCATTCTTCCCCTGCCCCTATCGATGCTAGACCGAGGAGACGCCCTATCGATGCTAGACCGACGAGGCACCCTATCGACGCTAGATCGAGGAGGCATTCTCTGCGAGATTGCTTCATATGATGAATGACGACCCTGGGTAAACTGAGCAGGTGAGGCAGCAACAGGCTAGGAATGACCACCGCCAACATCAGCACCTTGACCACCATCGTCGTCGCCGTCATCGTTGTCGTCGTCATCATCATCAGAGGCTGACGAACTCAAGTTAGATTCTTGATATGGAGGGCTCCGCGGGGCAAGTTCTTCAGAGGATTCATCACTATCCATCTCCTCTTCTTCGCCCAGCATTTGTTTCTTTGGGTCACGTTCTTTGGGTGGATTTTTCTGCTTCCTCTTATCCACATGTGTTTCTCCAACATGTTTAGATGCCCACCCCGCAATTGTTGACGCCCCTGTCTTCTTTCTCATATCACCAATGTCCGTAAGATCGGTGGCGCACGATTAGGGCCTAGGGCGTCGACATCACTTAAGTCCTCGTCTAATGCGGATTAGCATTTGACCGTAAGTGTATAAAGAGCAAACACCGATGAGTACTTAAGGATACTTACCTTCGTAAAAAAATAATAGTTACATTCTTACCGTCCGCCGCATCCACTCAACGATTGGGTTCGTGTCATCTGTGAGTGAAAGCTCGTGAGCAGAGAGAGTGGATCCATGTCTTGTGATTCGCTTTGTATTCCTTGTCTTTCTAATCTTAGACGGAGGTTGTAGTGGACGTACACCAAGTCGTGGAGTTTTTGATAGAACAACCTGTTGCGTATCTTGGAGTGGATGAAAGCAAAGGTACTCCAATTGCGCTCGCATCCACTAGATGAGCAAACCTGTGACACTATACGCTTTGCAAGTTTCTGTAAATTTGGTGTATATGTGCCCATCATGTTCCACCACATCGCTGCCACGAGAAACATCATTGCATACGATACAAGATCATTCCACTTGTACGATATCATTGTATTTGCAAATCAAATTTTCGATTACCTTTATTTTGATCATTGGAAAGAGCCATCCTTCTGGCAACCTCTCCTACGAAAGAGCCGGTGCGTAACCTCCAGTTCTCCATCTCATTAAGTGTTGCAGCCGCGGTATTTTCATCAGCAATTCTTTCAAAAGTTTTTCGGACATATGGCAACATATTTATGTTCCATCCATCAGTATAGTTCACCGTCGCGTTCAGAATACAAGCTGCAGTAAATGAGGTCACAATGTAATTTAAAATTTTATACCAAATAAAATATTATATACTCATATTTATATATACCTGTTTCAATAAGCGTGCCTTCACTAAGGGTTCAAATCTCTTATCGATGACATGTATGACTCTCGTGTTATCTTCTTGACACAAGTTTTTCTGGAGATTTTGGAGCATACCACGATATTTGATTATGACATCGCAGATGTTAGGGTTCTTATCTTGGTCTGCGAACCGAAGAAAGCTATAGATTGAAGCAACCATATGTATTGCCTTATTCATTGCATCCCACCATTCTAGGTTACTCAAGCATCCATGGCAGTACTTCCCTTGTTCGGATTTAGCATATGGGCTTGATAGAAATTCATCAGAAGCCATCCATTTCATGAATTCTCCTCTGCGTTTGGCAAAGCTCTGAAGAAACATGTAGTTTGTATCAAAACGAGTTGCACACCACTTATCCAACTCACCGCCGATGTGTTTCTTCATCATTGTATGCAATTTGTTCGAGTTATACAGCCATCTGCACACTCTCCTTGCACTCTCAATGATAGCATGATGGTCTGGGAACTCCCCTATGTCCTTCAGCAACAAATTTATGGTGTGAGCCATACAAGGTTGCCACATTATCTTGGAAAACTGCTAACAGATCAATTTCACGGCCTTCTTGTAGTTCGAACCATTATCGGTGATGATTTGGACGACATTTTCAGGCCCAACTGAATTGATCACTGATTTAAATTCCTGCATGACAAGTTGATGTATACCCGCATTAATTTTTATCACACGACATAATAGGACTATAGGAGTAGGACAATAGGTGTATCAGTATATGTATACCCGCATTAATTTATTTGCATCTTGAGTTTGCCCAGTCATATCGACACACTTGTAAAAAAACATGCGTCCATTGCAATATAGCATGAAGTTCATGATGGCCATGCCTGTTGGTCCCGTCCAAGAATCAGACATTATGGATAGACCGAAATCATGCCAATCCCGTCTCCATTGCATCATCTCACGGTCTATATCGCGCTTGTTTTCCTCCAAATACCTTCCATCGATCTCACGTCCTTTCGGTGAACTTACACCCTCACCTGCACGATAATTGTTATTCATGAAAAAATAGTAACTATTAAGTAGTGATGTAAATATGTAATCATGTATGCATGTTCACTAATCGAGTCTCCGCGTCTCCTTAATAGCTGCAATAAAATAAGGGTTATCCGCTTTTCTTCCCGGAATACCGGCTGCATGAAACCACAATGACCATTTTTTTCCAAGTTTCTCCCTAAGTGTTTTGTTTGCCTTTGTCCAAACACCCTCATCAATCCGTGGTTGCACGGTTTTGCGCGTGTCCGGCTGCGACCTTGAGCCTGATCGGCTCAACATTTTTTTTAACAAATTTTCTTTCCCACCCCTAGACCCACTGCCACTGCCACCACCATGCTCATAATAATCACCAACTAGTGCCCTGAATTCTGTATGTGCCTGTGATGCAGCCATGGCATGCCGCATCTGCTCTTCTTCGTCAGCACCCCCAGTCATCTCATCCTTCCAGTCCCCCCACTCACCTAAGCCTTCTGCGGCCCTTTGCCTTCTAAATTTCTCTTTTATTTTATCTTCCTTTGCCTTTCTGAACCTATCAATTAAGCTCCCTCTGAAAGTACGCCTTCACATCGGGCGGGACTGTTTTACAAGCCGCTACACCTTTTCCACTTCGGCACACCAAGTGATACTTAAATCTTGCCACACCACCTCCATTTTTCTCTGTTCTACAGTACTTGCACCTAAATCCATTGCCTAGCTTATCGCCATGCTCCCAAACACTGTCGTGGTCCCGCTCCGCCATTTCCTAATACCTACAAAAATAATTATTGCATAATAACAAAATTACAAATTAAATTACAAATCTACAACTAAAAATAACTGAGTAACTAACTATTAAGTATTAACTAACTAACTAACCTAACTATTAAGTATTAACTAACTAATCTAACAAGTAAACTAACGGGGTAAAGTTAAGTACCTAAATACCTAACTAACCTAAGTACCTAACTACTAAGTACTACGTAAACTACTGACTACTGAGTACTGACCTTATTAACAAATTAATCTAACTTCTAAGTTCTAACATGCTAACCACTTATTAACTAATTAATCTAACATTCTAACATGAAATGCTAACCTAACCTAACCAAACTACTAATTAAGGAGTAAGGAGTAAGGTTAAGTACCTATTATTCTACTAAGTAATAGCCTAAGCACCCTAAGCAACTAAGCCCCTAAGCAAAAGTAATTAGCCACACAGTTAGCCACGCACGGGCCACATCATTAACGGCTAACCGCACTTACCTGACGAAAAACCGCTTGGAAATACCGGCTAGCCGACGCGGTCTCATGATTAACCGGCCATGCGGCGTATGGCCTTGGCTTGTAGCGTCTTGGCCGCTCCCCAGCTCCCTCCTGGCGCAAGCGAAGCCATGGTTAGCCGCCGGATCCGTCGATTAACCGCTTCGGAGAGCAGTTACAGGCGCAGCGGCTGGCTCGCTTCCTCAGCGTGGTGGAGCTCGGATCTGGTGAAGTCTTTGGAGGAGGAGGAACGACGAGAGAAGCACAAGGAGATGGTGGGCAATTTGGAGAGGAGTGGGGAAAGTGAGGTGCAATGATTTCACGTGAATCACGGGCTTGGGAAAGGAAACCGAGGCACGGGAGCATCTCTACTGCAGGTAGCAGTGTTGCATATGTCCAGCACTGTGAAAGCATCTCTCCTAAACCCCTGAAAGCACTCCATGCCATTGAGATTTGTTTGCAATTAGTTTCATCTATTTAACACATACAATCACATAAAATAATGAGATATATTTATAATTTTTAAATTTTGCTTAAACCAAAATGCTTAGAATAATGAATACTGTTTTTACAAATTTTATAGTAATTTTTACTTCAAATTTGAATTTGACGAATTTCGTCGAATTGCGGCCGGTTTACCCAGGCGGTTTCCCAAACCGCGAGCTGGCGCGGTTTTGTGATCCCTGGTCTGATGGGTTCTAGGTTAGAATATCCTAATAAAACACTGTAGTTAGTAAAATATAAAAATGAGAATATTGAAAAAATAAAAAATATAAATAGTGACCGAATCATCTGAGGGACGTGACCGGCGGCTTGCAACGTAGAAACGTTGGGTCACTGGTTGCTGCACACGGAGCTCGAGAGGTTCCCAGCCAGGAACGAAGAAATTCTCTCCGCCACTGCCAGGTGGTCCTGTTGACAGCTGGGCCCCGTCGCCAGTGGCTCGAACTGAACCACGAAGCACTAGTACTCTACAGGACGCGCCTGCGCGGGTCTAGTTGCGCGAACCGGGCAGCTGACAGCTGGCGCGAGCGTGTCCGGTTCGGTGGCCCACTCACAGTGACCGTTTGGCTTCTCCAGAGACCTAAACAGAGACCGTCTCAGAGCTACACGATACTCTCACACAGGCACAGCGAAGCTAGAGAGCCATGGAGAGGGAGTGCGTGGGCGCGCGCTGCGGTGGCAGCGAGCACTGTGCAGACTCGAGAAAAAGCAGAAAAAATAGCTGACAACCATTGCTCATTTGCTCCCTCCTTTCCTTTTGCCCCTGCTCCCGCTGCACAGCACAGCACGCCCCAACTCTCTCTCTCTAGCACAAGAAGTGGCCTGGCCTTTGCTTTGTTTTAACTCGGCTTCCTTTCTTTGGGAGACACACAGCCCCGGCTTGCCCAGCCTGCTCCCTCCCTGCTTGTTCCTCCCCTCCTCGCCTGCTACTCTACTCTCCCGAGCAAGCGCGAGGTCGAGGACCCAGTGAAATGGCCGCGGATGGGGCCCACCAAGCTCCCCCCAGGCCTCCATGGCCACCTCGAGAGCGCGGGGTCTGACGCCGCACGGAGGAGAAGGTGAGCCGTGCTGGATTCTGTAGCCCTGGGGGCTGGGGTCTCTCTCCATCCGTTGCCAAGTTGGCATTCCATTCGCTTTCTTGCTCTTCTGCTGTTCTTGAGCTTGATGAGGTGTTCATGCTGAAGTACTGCGAAGTAAGAGGTGTCCATGCTGGTGTTTTGGGCTTCTTGGAGATAAATAGATGGTGGTTGTTTCAAGCTAGGTTCCCTAGAACAATGATATGCATGCAAAATAAACGCCTTCTTTTGTAGTTACATTGCAATGCCGAGGGCCAAATTTGCCTTTTCCAATACATATGGTTCCAAAAAACGCTAAGAGTGATTTTTTTTTTTTTTGCATTTAGGAGGTAGATCCAGTAAATAATTTGCGAGGGCTAAGGCGAAGTTAGATCATAATGTTGGGTAGCATGCTGTAAAGTGACGTTTTGATTATTCACCTTTGATCGGCCTCCTAGGAGTACCTTAGTAGATTTTATTGGTGAACGGTAGTTCGGTGCTGGATAGCCGTGGCTGGTGCAGTTTCCATCGCCTAACCACTGGGTATTCATTGTGTCATAGTTCTGGAAAAAACCGTTGTCTCTTCGCCATGATCCTCATAACTACTGGGCACTGGTACTCATCACATTACTGGCCGGCTGGATACCTGCGATATCTTCGCCATGATCCTTAATTAATAGCTCTGGCACATTGTATTGCTTCTCTTTCTCTCAATGAGAGGGGAAAATGTCCAGCATTGCTTTGTTTAGCGGTTTTCTTAGAGATGATGAATCTGGGAGTGTAAATTAGTTAGGTTATGCCCTCATGTGTTGTGGTATCGAAAATAAGGCAATTGTATTCTTCTTAGAGTTCAATTGTGCTCTCCAACCATCTAAATGCCATGTCAAGTAATCTATTAGTAGTGTTTGCTTTTCTTTTCTTTAACAATTAATTGCTAATATACAAGAAAAAAATTATTTGCGCCTTGATAACTTAGGCTAGGTCACTTTATAGCGAAAGGAACCATGCCCTGTGTAATTTGTAATTCCATATTGCCTTGTGGTCTGTGAGTTAGCAGTATCCTGGTGAATCATTTGACATTATGCTAATTCAATATGGAATTTTGAAGTAAGTATTTGGTGCATTTTCTTTTGCCTTCTAGTATCACTGGTTTATTGCATCCATCCTTGTGAGTTGTGAGGTTACTTTTACTCATGTGGTCTTGTATGAAGCATGTGAGATAGGCGTAGGATAAAAAAAAATTCTTTAAGTTCAAATAAACCCCTCTAGAGAATTTACCAGCATACTACCATTTTCCTTAAGGTTCAAGATGTGTTTTTCTCCTTCTCAAAAAGATGATACTTGAATTTTTTTTCAAAGAAAAAAGTGTATGACATATACTTCTTTCATGCAGAGACTAAGGCCCTGTTTGGAAGTAGAGTTATTTAAAACCATGGTTTTACAAAACCATGGTTTGTGTTTTGCTATGATCATGAAAAACCATGGTTTTGAAAACCATTGTTTGCTAGCATAAGTTAGAAAACTTTGGTGTGGAGTGGAGTCTACAAAACTCCAAAAAAACCATGGTTTTGCCAAAACCATGGTTTTCAAAACAGAGTTTTTGAGGTTGTTTCCAAACATCTCATGGTCTCAGAAACCATAGTTTTTGAGAAAACCATGGTTTTGCATAGAAACTATAAAATAACTCCACTTCCAAACAGGGCCTAAGATTTTATTCCATTATCTTTTTGAAAAAGAAAAGGTGTATGCTTGTGCTGCATTCTTATTACACATTCTTAAGTCCAAAAAAATCCCAGGTATCAGCTCTATGCTAAGATCACACTTTTGCCTTTTCAGCTAGCAATGTGTGATATACAAAAAATTTTATCTACAATCTATTTGATGGGGATGATGCCAATGGCTATGCAGCATATAGAGATATGCTTGCAAATAATTAGCATTACCTAATAGAGGTGGCCAAACAGGCCGGGCCGGCCGAGCCGGGCCCGGCCTGGCCCGGTTTGGTTCGGTTCACTGTGTGAACCGAACCTAGGCTGAAACTGCAACCCGTTGACCCGGTTCGCATAGTAACCAAACCAACCGGGCCCAAACCGGGCCGGCTTGGTTCGGCCCGTTGGCCAGCTCTATTACCTAACAAACTGACGATGCTCTTTTTAAAATCATCTTTGCTAGGCAGGCATGAAAAACCGAACGCGGGGGCCGTCCGACGGGCGTCGGACGTGCGGCGTTGGCTGTTGGTGTGTTAGATCTTGAGGAAAATTTTGTTATTTTGTTTCGTCATTAAAAAAAAATCAAAAAAAATCAGAAATGTTCACTGTAGCCATGTTTAAATCGTGCATGCATAAGCATAAACATAGTTAGCTTCACTGTAGCGAAACAGGATATCCGCATGGCATCACCATTTTAGCAGCATGCGTTCCATTGTCTTGATCTCTTTGTTCTCGTTCATTTGTTTGTTTCTGAGTAGCACCAATAACTTCAGAGTTGCCTCCCGTGGTACTTGCATTGCATGGACTATTCTGAATGCAGACATAATTTCAGGGCTCGTTTTCACCGCTCTGTTGATCTTTCTGTGACCAATCTGAAAACCGACATTTTTTTTATTGCTGTTCTCAACAATACTCCTATAACCATATCTCGTGATTTGCAGGCCTGAAGTCCATGCTGATCAGTTCAGAGCGGCATGGTATCCGCCACGGGTGGCGCCTGCTCGCACGCACGCGAAGGAGGGGGAGGGCATGGCTGGAGGAAGCAGGGAATGAAGCCGTATTGGTCCGGGAGCGTATACATAGAGTTATTTTTGTGCCACAATGACATCATCAGATACAAGTTGCAGCTTTCAGGTAGAGAGCGAGCAAGAAAGAGAGATTAATCAGTACCTAGCTAGGCGATTCTTTCCTTCCATATCTATTCTATGGCGATTATGCATTTCTGCTGCCGTCTCGAGACTTGTTGAGAATGCCATGCTTCTTTGCGATCGGTTCGTGTTCGTGGTCCAGCCGTCCAGCCGCAGGCTGCACCACTGCATGCAGTGCAGTGCGAATGGCCATGCATCGTCATGGTCGTGCCGGGACCGGGAGGAGGTGGTTCGTCACGTCGTGGGCCGCCGCGTTGGCGCCATGCGGCGTGCTGGTACCGTACGGCGGGCGACTGCCGCGCGGCACGGGTGGAATCGCGAACGCTGCGTGGTGTCAGCTCCGATCGGTGAGGCGGATGCGTGTGTGCCGTGGGCAGTGTCGAATGTGTCTCGTTGCTTTTCGTTCGTCAGCGCAAGCATGGGTTTGGGATAGAAAGCCTGGCATATGCTCATGTGCATCGTGGACGTTTTCGTGTGTTTATGAGCAAGCAATCAACTAGGTGATGATCCTAGTTGTGACCAAGGCCTTGTTCTTTTCAGCGTATTGTTGCGTTGGCGTAATACTATAACAAATTTATGAGCCCTTGAAAAGAGCTCTAAAAATTTTTAAAAAATAATTTTAGGATATTTGGAAGGACTAATAAAAATCATAAAAATCGTTACAAATTATCTCAACATATAGGCTATATAAAAATAACAAAATTTGTTACAGTAATACTTAACGATGGCACGATATGCTGAAAAAGAATAAGGCCCAGTTAACCTGCTATTTCGAGCTGCGGCAAACCACCCCGAACTTCGGCGACCTCCTTCAGCATCTTCCCCGCCTGGATTCTTGGTGGATTCGTGCCCGTTGCGCTCTTCCTTTGCTAGATCTGACAATCCCTAGCTAGCTCCGTTTCACTGAATATGGGCTTGCGAAGGTGGTTGTTATTTGGTTCATCTTCATGCTACCTCCCACTCACATCGTTGCTCTGCCCGCCTGCACACTAGCGTGGTACTATTCGGATCAAGTTTGGAAGAAACGTTTGTGGTGAACGCTTCCTATGATTCTGGCTACAATAGTGTTTTTGCATCTCGTTGGTCTGGCTCCAGTCCATGAGCACGCAACCAAACATGTTCCTAGCTCGTGCGGGCCTGGCCGAGCCGGACACAGTCAACCAAACGCGTCCATTGAGAGTGGCACATGCACACACTAGGCACTACTAACCCTTTGTAGGATTTGTGTCTGTCACGCTGGAGTTTTCAACCGTCCAACCCAAGTTACTTGAATCTATGCTGGAGTTTTCAAACGCCCAGATCTTTTTGTATGTTCACTCAGGTTATTCGAAGAGCTGGGTAGTCGAACCTTGTCCCGCATTACAAATACGGAATCAGCATGAAAGCGTTCATGAGCTCAGATTTCTATTCAGAGGTTAAGCCTATTAATAGGCAATTACAGAGAGAGCATAAGCGGTGAGCCGCAGCTATCGGAGATTACAGTTCCTGTGCATGCGGAATACAGTTGAGAGTGAGTGCGAGAGGTACGCAGGTATAAGACCTGACTTATTCTATGAAGATTCATATACAAATGCGTCAATAGCCCCCCTCAGCCTGTACGATCTCGAACGTGCAGGCTGCTTTTGAAGTCACGGAAGAGAACTGATGGGAGTCCTTTAGTGAATATATCTGCATACTGCACTGTAGATGGAACATGAAATACTTTGACCTCGCCGAGAGCAACCTTGTCACGAACAAAATGAAGATCAATTTCGATGTGCTTTGTTCGTTGATGCTGAACAGGATTGGTAGACAAGTATGTTGCACTGACATTATCACAGAACACAACAGTTGCTCGAGTTGGTGCTCGATGAAGCTCGGTGAGTAATTGACGAAGCCAGCAGGATTCGGAGACAGCATTGGCGACGCCCCTGTACTCAGCTTCTATGCTAAACCTGGAGACCGTAGCTTGACGCTTTGAAGACCAAGAAATTAAGTTATCACCATAGAAGACACAAAAACCAGAGGTGGAACGTCTTGTGTCGGGGCAGCCGGCCCAGTCGGCTTTGGAGTAGGCCACGAGATTAGTAGTTGTGGATCGAGAAAGCTGCAAACCATGATGTAATGTGCCGCGCACATAACGTAATATCCATTTGACAAGCTTTAAGTGTGGCGCGTGTGGAGCATGTATGAATTAGCAAGCCTGTTGAACAGCATAACTGAGGTCAGGACGTGTCAAGGTGAGATATTGAAGTGCGCCGGCAATGCTGCGGTATTCAGTTGGATTGCTCAAGAGAGGTCCATCAGTTGCAGATAGTTTGGCCTTTGTATCAATGGGTGTACTGACCAGATTGCAGTGAGTCATCTTCGCTCGCTGGAGAATATCAGTGGCATACTGTTCTTGGCTAAGAAAGAGGCCTTGGGAACTGGAAGTGACATGGATGCCAAGAAAATGACGCAGTGGGCCGAGATCTGTCATGGTGAACTAGTGACAGAGGCGAGTGATGATGTGATGTAGGAATGAAGCAGAGTTTGCAGTAAGAATGATATCGTCCACATATAATAAGAGGTAGGCAGTATGTGTTTGGGTGCGAAGAACAAACAAGGAAGTATCGGCCCTGGAGGCTTGAAACCCGAGAGTATGAATAAAATTCTTGAAACGAAGGAACCAAGTGCGGGGAGCTTGCTTGAGGCCATAAAGTGATTTGTTCAATTTACACACAAGTGAAGGATGAGAAGCATCAATAAAACCAGAAGGTTGAGTGCAGTAAATTGTTTCTGAAAGATTATTGTGAAGAAATGCATTTTTGACGTCAAGCTGGTGTATTGGCCAAGAAGCAGAAGTAGCAATGCTGAGAACAATCCGTATGGTGGCTGGTTTGATCACTGGACTGAAAGTCTCATCATAATCAATGCCATGTTCTTGAGTGAATCCACGAACCACCCAGCGTGCCTTGTAACGAGCCAGTGAGCCATCAATGTTGAATTTGTGCCGAAAAATCCATTTCCCAGTGACAACATTAACACCTACGGGCTTAGGAACAAGACACCAAGTATTGTTCAACATCAATGCATTATATTCCTCGATCATCGCTTGGTGCCAATTGGGATCATGTAAGGCAGCACGGTATGAGGATGGAATGGGAGAAATGGAAGTGGAAGTGTGAAGATTCAGCACTTTCCTGGGCTGGGAAATCCCATCTTTGGCACGAGTTTGCATGGGATGCAGATTAGAGACAGATTGGTGCATATGTTGTGATTGCACAGAGGGAATGTCAAGTGGAACAGAAGACGAGCTGGGAGGATTGGAAATGGATGCAGTGCGTGAGGACGAGGGGTAAAGATGAGAACCTTGCACGTTGGCTGATGGAGATGTGAGCAGGTTGGAATTGCCCTCCTTTCCCTATCAGCTTAGGCTTTTGGGTGAATTGGTTAGGGCATGCAGCTCAATATGGTATCAGAGCCAGATGTTTCGAGTTTGAGTCGTGGTCGACGCAATTAAATAAGTCGCCCACTCTATTCCACGTTTGAGGTCTGGGGGAGCCTCCACGTGCGAGGGAGTGTTGAAGTATAAGTGAATTGGCCTCCTTTCCCTATCAGCTTAGGCTTTTGGGTGAATTGGTTAGGGCATACAGCTCAATAGGACACGAGGACTGGAGTGGCGGACCAGGCAGCAAGCCGGATGGGGATGGTGACTGAGGAGTTATGGCCGATTGAACCATTGGTGCAGCAGTGGCAAATGGAAAGATTTGTTCATAAAAAATAACATGACGCGAGAGAATAATCTTCCGGGATCGTAAGTCCATACATTTATAGCCTTTGTGTTCTGATGGATAGCCTAAAAAGAGACAGGGAATGGAGCGATGCGCTAGTTTATGAGGGTGGTAGAAGTAGTGTTGGGATAACATAAACAACCAAAAACTTTGAGATGAGAATAATCGGGTGGTTGGCCATAGAGAGCTTGATATGGCGTCTAGAAATGGAGAGGTTTGCAAGGACGGTGATTGATCAGATAAGTAGCCGCATGGAGAGCTTTGACCCAAAATTGTGGTGGGAGATCGGCTTGAAAGAGGAGGGTACGGAGGACATCATTGATTGTGCGAAGAGAGTGCTCGGCTTTGCCATTTTGGGAAGAGGTGTACGGACAAGAAAAGCGATAGGTGATACAGTGAGTTTGGAAAAAACTACGGAGAGATAAATTATCAAATTCCTTGCCATTGTCACATTGAAAGGATTGAATACCATAGTGAAATTGATTGAGAACGAGCGCACGAAAATGTTGGATAGTAGTAATAGCATCGGATTTGTGACGTAGAGGAAAAGTCCACAAATAATGCGTATAATCATCAAGAAGCACAAGATAAAATTTGTAACCAGTAAAGCTTGCAATGGGAGAAGTCCACAAATCACAGTGCATTAGTTGAAAAGGAAAATAAGTGATGGTAGTGGATGTGGAAAAGGGCAAGCACACATGACGCCCTTTTTGACAAGCATCACAAACATGTTAGTCATTATTACGATTGGAAATTGAAAACAGAGAAAAAATGCGATCCAAGCATTGATGACCGGGGTGCCCTAGACGACGATGCCACAATGTAGAAGATGATGTAGTGAGCGCCATTGGAAGAGAAGGCTGCTGTGGGTGAAATGGATAGAGGTCTCATCCTCTCCATGGCTACTGGATCTCAGGACCTCTCTCTTGCTGCGAAGATCCTTAATAGAAAAACCAAAAGGATCAAATTCAATGGAACATGAATTGTCTTTAGTAAATTTACGAACAGAAATAAGGTTTTTGATCAAGTGCGGAGTGTGCAAGACGGGGGAGAGGTGAAAAGTTGCAAGAGGAGTGGAGAGAGTGGTTGTACCAGTGCCATGAACAGGAAGGGCAGATCCATTTCCAACAACGATGTGTGAGGGATTATGCACTGAAGAAGGACAATAGTCGGGCATGTTACCTGAGTCACCGGACATGTGAGTACTGGGGCCGGTGTCCATGAACCAGTCGTGGTGCGGTGAGGAAGAAGGAAGGGCCGCATCTTGCAGTGCTGGGAGAAGACCTGTTGTATCGAATGATGGCGGAGCCGGTGGTGCAAGTTGAGTGGAAGGTTGGAGGAGACCGGTGTTGTAAGTAGTGATTGCGAAACCGCGGTTAACCGAACGAAAACCGCGGTTAACCGGTAAACCGGTCCGGGTCGGTTTTTGAAAAACCGGTCGGCTAGGTTTGAATTAAATCCAAATTTGGTTCAAATTTGAAAATTAGTGAAAAAATCTAAAAAATTTCATAAAATAGTAAACATTATTATATGACTATTGGCTGAAACAGAATTTGAAAATTTGAAATTTTCATGTGTTTTCGTTTGATATGAATAAAAATAAATAAAGAAAGAAAGAATATGCCAATATGCCATATAAATGATGCCTCCTTCGGTCCTTCCCCTACCCGTGACCGACACTTTCCCAGAGTCCTGATCGAGCGCCCACCTCCCCACTTTCCTCACCCCCTCTGCTCATCTCCTCCCGGCGCCCACCCATTACGGCTAGCCGGAAAACCGGTCATTAGCGCCAAGATCGAGCAACTAGCCGGCAGATCCGGGAGCTAGCTAGAGTGGATCGCCCGATTCGGGCGGCTAGCCGGAGCTTCGAGCGGTTAATCGGTGCGGTTGAGCGGCTAGCCGAGGTGAGGCGACGGCGCCGGGTGTGCGCCCAGCTGCTGGCCGACGAGGCGCCAGCGGCTAGCCGAAGTTGGTTAGCGGTTAGCTGAGCGAGCCGGTAGGCTAGCCCTCTGTGTGGCGTGGCGGTGGTCCGTGGCAGCCCCCCATTTGTTTTTTTTATTTGATAAATGCACTGCTAGTGTTAGGGTTAGGTAAAGATTAGGATTTTGGCATATTTATTTATTTGTTATTACGATACGAAGAGATTTTCTATTGCTATGCAGTGAGACGTTGAACAAATGGCGGATGAATCTAGTGATCCGGTTTGGGAGTATGGTCACAAAGTGAAAGCGAGATTCAAATGCAATTTCTGCAAAGAAAGAAAAGCGGGAGGCGGCGCAAGCTGATTTAAGCACCATTTGGCTGGTCGTGGCAACAATGTGAAACCTTGTGGATCAGTTCCTCCTGAGGTAAGGGACTTTCGACGATATCTAGATAGAACCGCAGAAAAAAAAGACCTAGATGGCAAGAGAGCAGCTTAGATTGGAAGAAACCACAGCATCGGCAGGGAGAGGTAGAGGGGCTGGCTGTTGGCAGGAGCAGAGGCACCACTACGGGGTTATGGCGATGGTGCGAGGCGGTTAGCGAGAGCAGGGCACCACTACGGGGTTATGGCGATGCAGCGCAGCGGTTGGCGAGCGCACCACGCCCCAAGTCGCACCCAATGACGGGGGGTTTCGGGACAGCTGATCTTGGAATTTTTAGGAGTGGGGGTGGTGGACAAGGATGGCAGCAGCAGTACACAGGGGGTTACAACGAGCAAGAGCAATATGAGCGGGCCATGGCTGCGTCGAGGATGGAGTCAGACTTTAGGACGCGGGCAGGAGAAAGGTATGAGCATGGCGGTGGAAGTGGGGTGGTGCTCATGAACTTGAGCCTAAACAAAGGAAGCTGCGGCGAATGTTCTCGCGATCGAGCTCACAAAGGGAAACTCGACCTATTGATGCCTCCCCCACTGTTCAGCCAAGAATTGACAGAGGCAGATTCTCATAGGAAGGCAAAAAGGCGAAACGCTTGCTTGGCATGGGGTGGGCCAGATGGTTTCACGCGTCCAGCATTCCTGGGAGGAAAGCCGATAGTCCTTACTTTGTCGCTGCCGTAAGGGAGACATAAAGATTAGGTAAAAAAAGTTAAAATTATTTTTTCCTACTTTACGCACTACTTTGTTGGCAACTAATCATACTTTGACATATGTTGCATGTGTAGGAGAGACGGTGCAATCACCAAGCGGTCGGAATATTGATGGAATATACTTAGATGACGAGGAGGCAGAGATAAAAAGAGATGGACGCGTGGAAATAAGATTGGGGTCACTATGGAATGACTATAATGTGTGATTCTTGGACGGGGCTGACTGGTATGAACATCATAAATTTCATGCTGTTTTGCAATGGCACAACTTACTTTTACAAATCAGTAGATGCAACGAACCAGACACATGACACTAAATTCCTCGTCGAGGTATACTTCGTCTATTTTGTTATAGTTTTACGCTCTATTACCGTCTATGTAATATGGACATGTTTTTCATGCAGACAATACATAAGGTGCTGCTGGAGGTAGGGGTGGAGAATGTTGTCCAGATTGTCATGGACAACGGTGCCAACTACAAGGCGGCGTGCTTGAAACTAAGTAAAAAATACCTGTCTATCGTTTGGCAGCCCTGTGTGGCTGACACTACCAATATGATGCTGAAGGATATTAGGGAATTCCCTAAAAATAAAGCAATAATTGATAGTGCAAAGAGGATATGCCGATTGCTATATAACTCTAAAAAGCTTTATGCTATGATGAAACAAGCCATTGACGGAGAGTTAGCGAAATAGAACACAACCAGATTTGGCACCAACTACACTTTCTTAGCGAGCTTTTTGAAGCATAAGAATGTCTTCATGAGGTGGATGGCAAGTCCAGAGTTCCAAGCTACCTCTTACTGCCAGTCTGAGGACAAACAATATACACATCGAAATTTGTCAGATCTACGTTGGTGGGCTAGGGTTAAAGAGTGCACCGATTCAGTGGAATACTTGTATGCTTTTCTTCGTATAGTTGACCAAGGCAAGTTTTCATCCATATGCAATGTGCTACCAATATATCGTGATGTTCGTGAATGGATGTTTAGAGATATCCAAGAGCCCGACCGCACACACTATCTAAGGTTTGTTGATAGCAGGTTTGGACATGTGGCGTATGACACTTATGTTGGGGCAGGTTGGTACTGAATTGTTGTACTAAATTGTGTAATACTATATATTCATTATTAAATTGTGTATTTTTTCATGTAGCTGCGGCTTTGAGCCCATCCCTCTACTTCAGTAGGGGCACTACTGAAACCATACTAGCAGATCTGCGATGGGCATTTGATAGAATGACAGACAGTGTTACCGCTGCCCAAGCATTGGTGGAGGTAGATATGTGGAGGAGAAAGAGTGGTTCCTTCGGTGGGCAGACTGCTTATCAAATGGCGATACATGAAAAAATTAACCTAGATAATTGTGATTTGCTATCTACCATTCTACAATAATGGTGGAGCAGACTGCTTACTAATGGATGTTGTTCCGTGTAGGACAATGGTGGAGCATGTTTGGCACGGACACGCCAACGTTTCAAAAACTTGCCAAGAAGCTCGTGAGTCAGTGCGTGTCCTCTAGTGGATATGAGAGAAATTGAAGCACCTTCGCCTTCATTCACACGAAGCCCCGCAACAAATTAGGATATAACAGGCTCCACAAGCTTGTTTTCTTTTGTTACAATTCAAAACTTCGTCTTGAGCGGGTAAAAATTCAGCGGAGGGAGATAGAATATGACCCTGCAGACCAACTCTTAGAGCTTTCAATTGCAGGCAGGAACAGCCCAATGTTCGATTGGTTGGAGAATGGGAGGTACGGGCATATGTCAAATTATTCTAACATAAATTCTAACATATGCCAAACATGCTGTCTAAATTCTAGCATAGGTCACGAAAATCTAATTTGCATGGTATGTTTGTTACTTTTGTTATAGGTCAAATTCTACTCCAGTTTTAGATGAGGACAGCACTGACACTGAAACCCACTGCCATCACCATTTGTCGTAAACCTAGAAGACCCCGGCACTATCCAGAAAAGACCAAGGGCAAAAGCATAGACGAGTGGGGCCGAGGAGAATGTGGGAGACACCCACATTGGTAAGAGAAAGACTCGCTTGCCTCCTCCTATCAAGCGTTTATCGAAGAGGACAAAGGGGAAGAGCCTGCCCACGAAAGATGATGATGAAGAGGATAGTGATGCAAATGAGGAAGAAATTACAAAAAGCCCCCGTACCAAGAATTAAACGACAGTTCATCCTCAGATGATGGGAAGGATGATGACCGGGATGGCGGTGATGAGGGGGGTGATGGTGAGGGTGGCGTTGATGACGGGGATGATGACGAGGGTGGTAACGAACCAAGCTTCCATCCTGTGATCAAATTCTACTCACAAGATTCACCCCCTATCTCGTAGGGAGCCACTAGGCCCAGGTCCTCCACGTTTAGAAGGGGCAAGCAAGACAACCCGTAAGACCAGGATAGCTTAAGCTCTGTGAGTGGTGCTTACACGGGTTATCAATTTTATCCTCCCCTCCCCCATATGCTCATCCAAATCCACATATGAGGAAGATATATGAATAAAAAATATCAGATTATTGTGCAACTCTATATCAAAGTTGACAAGACAGTGCCTGGACCATAGGATTGAGTTGGGATGAATTTAGAGCAAACTTAACAAACAACCATGGTCTAATAGTCGTTTCTAAAGAGGAGTACCGCAAGGCATACCCTAATGCTGAATTACGATTTTATTGATAGAACTTGCAACGGTAATATTCTGTTTCCATTGCAAAGTTACATCTATTTCTTTATAACATGCATGTGTATTTTTTTATGTCTCATTTGTTTGTGGCGGCGTGCCACTGCCTCCCTCCATTCATCGTTACTGATTAATACGCTTGAGGTAAGCTTTTGGTGAAAAGTTCAGCGTATGGCATTTTGGGTTGTGAACTATGGATGAAATAATAAGATAGTGGATATATAATATATGTTATGAGATATGTAAATTATGTTTCTTTGTCTGTTGAGTGGATGACCAAATTATATGGGAGGTTCTGTCGAAATTTTATAGAAATAAAAGACTTAGTAGCAATTTTTCTATTTTTCCTATAATTTTTGTATGTCCCTAGTGCCAAATTAGTGCCAAATTGACATTTGTATGTCCTTATAATTTTTTCAACAGCAAAATTAGTTTCAAATTAGTGTCAAATTGACATTTGTATGTCCCTATAATTTTTCCTATTTTAAAATTGATTTTTCTATTTTTTCTCTATTTTTTTATTTTCAGCTACAACAGACCGATTAGCCGAGCTAACCGGTCGGCTAGCCGGGAAAACCGGTCGGTTAGCCGACCGAACTGTTTTTTAAATTCAAATTTAAATTGGTCGGTTTTCTCTCGAAATTTCTGGTTAACCGCGAAAACCGGCCGGTTAGCCGAGCCGGGCCTCCCTCGGTTTTTGGGCTCGGCTCGGTTATGTAATCACTAGTTATAAGCCTGTCCAGCAGGAGGTCTTGCGCCAAGAACACCAGGACCGGTGGAGAGTGAGGGCCACGGCCGTTGGCAGCACCGCGCCACCGCGGCCGCCGCGACCATGGTAACCACGCCCTGCAGGTGATCCCAATCCGCCGCGGTAGCCGCCACGTCCACGCCAGCGCGAGGGAGAATTTGGTGGGGGTCGATCGTTGTCAGGGCGTGGAGGCTGCGTGGCGTGGGAATCGGTGACAACATCCGTGTGGACGAGCGCAGTCTCGGGCAGAGAAGAAGGCGAGGAAGCGAGCGTGTTCTCGGCGACAATGAGCTGATCACGTGCCTCCATGAAGCTGGGAAAGGAAGGCATCGCAGGCAGCATCTGACGAAGGACGTGATACTTCGGATTGAGTCCTCGAATTAGTTGATGCACAAGCGCCCGATCGAGGACAGGCTGATCGCAATCAGCGAGGGCATCTGCAAGGGTCTTCAGTTTGTGACAATTGGAAGCAGCAGAAAGGTCACCTTGCTGAAGATTGTGGAGTTCCTGTTCAAGCTGGACGGCGCGACTCGCTTTGTTGCCGAGGAAGAAATTGGCGACCTTGGTCCAGACGCCGTAGGCAGTCGTACTGTCGTCCATGACCATGTCAAGAAGGTCGTCAGCGAGGGTTGCATGCAACCACATGAGAACGGTGAGGTCCTCCTGAAGCCAAATCGGATCATCATGTTGAGAGTCAGAGCCATCGACATGGTGTCGAAGGTTGAACCTGCCGAGGACGACGAGGAAGAGCCGCTTCCCGCGACGGTACGCCGTGGAAAGCATGTCGAGGCGGATGGAGATGAGGCTGGTGATGTTCACAGACTGGGTAGCGCTGACGAGGGAGGGAGAGAGGCTACTGGACAGAGGTAAGCCGGAGGAAGACGACGTGGAGCTGGACGTAGAGGAGGTCATGGCGCCGACGGTGGCACTCGCTGTGGAGAGAACGGTGTCAGTCATGAGGAATGGGAGGGATGGGAACAAAAGATCAAGGTTCAGATCGAGGCTCTGATACCATGAAAGCGTTCACGAGCTCAGATTTCTATTCAGAGGTTAAGCCTATTAATAGGCAATTACAGAGAGAGCATAAGCGGTGAGCCGCAGCTATCGGAGATTACAGTTCCTGTGCATGCGGAATACAGTTGAGAGTGAGTGCGAGAGGTACGCAGGACCTGACTTAGTCTACGAAGATTCATATACAAATGCGCCAATACAGCAACGTCCGCGCTCCAGAGGATGCTGACACGCCCAGGTTTCATCCAGATTATTCGAAGAATCGAATAATAAAATCGTCTCGTATTGCATATACGAAATCAGCAGCGTCCGCGGTCCGCCTCCAAGCGCTCCAGAGGATCCTGACAATGAGAGCCTTTACATATCTGCAATGATCTCAGGAATTATGGTGCGAATAACTTAGCCGAGCAGCAAAATACACGTTACCCATGAACGAATACCTGAAACTTGTTTGGAGCAACACTATGACTACATTGTACAAATCAAACCTAGAGCTAGAATAATACATTTACATGAGTATTATTGCTGCTTCTTGGACAGTTGAACATGAAATATGTGTAGTTCTCGCGCCTTCAGTCACCTCCTAAGGTTGTCTGAAGTTTCAGCTGCGAATAAGCTCAATTGATCAGTTTAATAATCCATGCAGCCCAAGAAAATAAAAACGGCACGAAACATAGCTTGATCATTAATTCAATTGTTCAAATATCAAGGCATGATGACAACAAATTAAGACAAAAGGAGTGACCATGATAGCATTCTGCATAGACGAGGTATCAATGTTGGGCAGTTGGGCTTTTCAATTTTAAACGTCTGGGATTAATCTATAATGTAATATTGCAGCTGCCATCGATAAGCTACATTCAATAGGTTTTAAAAACAAGCAGGAGGTATATTCCTGAGTCCTGACAATGTTAGCATTATATACCTCTTCAAGTTTACTACTCGAGTACTTAGAAATAAGAACTCGAGGACAGATGCAACAATATAATATACATAATGAGCAAGTTGGCCCACTCGTTTGCGCGGCTAGATTTATATCAGCATACAGAGTTTATCTCTAACTCATAATCTTTTTTTAGGATAATCTTCAACTCATAATCCACTACTAGAAAAATGATTATCTATGACGAAAACTCCCTGACGATGTGAACTGGTGTCACAGAAACCTACTTTTTTGTGACGATTTTATTTTGATCGTCATAACACGCACCAAGCGTCGGGTAGCCCTATTTTTTAGTGACGAAAGTTGAAATTTCATCACAAAATAAGTATACGCATCGTCATAGAAAATCGGACATCAGGTTGGTATGGTAATCTCAGGCTAAAGTCATATGCATATTTTTCGTGACCATCTTTATGGCATGGTTCCTTTCTTGGAAGTTTACCTCTTGTTGTTTTAGTTTTTAAGGCCCCTATAAAAATGGAATAGAAAATAAAAAATAGTCAATGAGGCCATTAGAAAAATAGGGTGCCGCAGCTCTGTTCGTTCAATGCGATTGGTAACAAAAAAAAGTGCTATGTGTCAGCTCAAGAAGAAGTAGACATGAGTATTATACTTGCTAAGACCGGACGAGGGGCAAAAAACCTAAAAAGTAAAATATGCGCCAAAGTCAAGCCTCGAACACGCGACCTCCACAAGTCAATCTGGCTGCTTTACCATTACAGCAATGAGAAGTCCTCGAACGTCAGCGACGTTAAAATAATCTCCTTCATCACCCACACGATGTGGCGCACACAAAAAGAGAAAAACAACGATAAATAAATACAACAAAAGATAGTAAATTTAACAATTATATAAAAATTACAGTAGGTAGTGGTGAATTTTTTGGATTTTTAGAAACTGTAATCGGCTAATTCAGACCCGTGGGGAAAATTCGAAAGATTACCGTTCATTGAAATTCAGGAAATTGAAAAGTTACTGTACCTCTTGGTCCCACTGGACAGCAAAGGGATGGGTCATGGGTGGCTGTGTAAATAGGAGTGAGAGAGTTGGAGGAAAGAGAGAGCAGATCGGGGAGATGAGAGAAATAGAGAGTAGAGAGAGAGATGGAGGAGAGAGAGAGAGAGAGAGAGGGCGGCGGGCTTGGGCTTGGGCGGTCGTGATTCCGCGTGGCCATGCAATGAAGGCGGTGGTGTGTGTGGCATGGCAAAGGCCTGCCGACGACCTAGGGCACTGCGTCGGCCGGCTAGGACGTGATGGCGGCCGCGACTGATCAACGAGCGGCACTTCCGTGCCACCGCCCATGCCTCCATGCCCGCCCCCTGCCTCAGGTGCCCGACGGCCGCCGCCTCCGTTCCCCGCCCTCCGCCGCCTCCCCTTCGTTCCCCGCCGCCTCCTCCGAAGCCCGCCGCCACTATGGTTCCCTCTCTCCCCTGCCTCGTCTTCCTCCCTCTCCTCTCTTGGTTTTTCCCCTTATTTTCTAAGCTAGGATTTGATCCAGATTCAATCAAATAGCTTGTTTTTTACATGGCATACGGTTCAAAAACATTGGTACTATTTTTTATATAATTTTTGTGAATTTATCCCTAAGTTTGAATTTGAAACCCTAACTCGTTCAGGTTTGCGATGACAGTGCTTCTTCGCGGTGGTGACACATGCCAATCCTTCGTTGCATAGAGACTAGGACTTTGGAGATTGGGGATGATTTGATGAGGTTGCTCATCCGATCCTATTGCCTATTGATGTGCGTTTACTCTCAACAGTCTGGGATACCATTATGAATTGGATCCCAACCCTTATTCATTTTGGTGGGGTTGGATCTATGAGATGACCTAGCTGCCTTGTTTGATTCTTGTATTATGAAGAATGAGATGATCTGCTCTACCTCAACCGATGCATACATTGTTTCCAAAGAGCAAGTCATAATTCGTTCTTGGAAGGTAATAACCTGCTAATGCATACATTGTTTTATCTTTTCTAACTCTCCATTTGGCAAATAGTGTCTTGTAGGAGTACATGGTTTATTATCAACAATGTTATGAGTTACATGTATGGACTATGGTACCATTTTGCCTTTTCGAAGTTACAAAACATCTTCTAGTTAAGCACATATTCATTTTATGGTTGTTTGAATCATTCTTGTAATTTTAATTCATGATTTGCTTGCTAGACAAGTAACAAATATAAGTTTAGGATGGTAAAATTACAAATATAAGTTCAGCATGGTGAATTTATTTAAAATTACAAGTTAGGTTCCATTAAGCTGTGTTTTATCATCTTGGAACTATGTTACAAAATATAATTTACATGATCTTGTGAAAGTTTTCACCTAATATTACCTTAATTGGAATATATGTGTTTTGATTATGTGTGAGCTTTTCAATTGCTAGACCTTCAAACTCTGCTGCCGATTGGTGGTTCTTGTATGATCCGATCGGTGTGTGTCTTGCATATAGAAGTGGAGATGTTGAGCAATGGGGCAAAGATGTACAGTTCATTAGGCCAACATCAAGAAGCACATCAGTACATGGCCAAGCTATGAGCCGCTATGAGCCTATCTTGTTTGCTATTCGATTGGGTTTCCTCTTCCGATTGTTTCTTCTTTCGCAGAAGCAGATTGACCACCTTGAAGGACTTGGTTTTAAGGCAAAATTGCAAGGAGAGTTCGTGTGTTCTTTTCTTGTTTGTTGGTTTCTTTGCCTATTCATTGTTGCTGATGAGTGCTATCATTATAGACCTACTTATTTATACAACACATGAGCAAAGATGGTGAATTCCTTGTTGAATATGCTATTAACTTATCATCATGGTTTTTTAATCTATCTAAAATTCAGTAGCATAATGAAATGATGCTTTGATAAATTCTTTCAAAGAGACTACAAAATTCTTGTAAATGTATTGTTGTCTTATTGTATACATGTCTAGTTGATCAATATTGCGTGTTACTTATTCTTATTATACTTGCTAAGACCGGACGAGGGCAAAAACCTAAAAAGTAAAATATCGCCAAAGTCAAGCCTCGAACACGCGACCTCCACAAGTCAATCTGGCGCTTTACCATTACAAAGAATGAGAAGTCCTCGAACGTCGTGACGTTAAAATAATCTCCTTCATCACCCAACGATGTGGCGCACACAAAAGAGAAAAACAACGATAAATAAATACAACAAAAGATAGTAAATTTAACAATTATATAAAAATTACAGTAGGTAGTGGTGAATTTTTGGATTTTTAGAAACTGTAATCGGCTAATTCAGACCCGTGGGGAAAATTCGAAGATTACCGCTCATTGAAATTCGTGAAATTGAAAAGTTATCAGACTCTTGGTCCCATCGGACAGCAAAGGGATGGGTCATGGGTGGCTGTGTAAATAGGAGTGAGAGAGTTGGAGGAAAGAGAGAGCAGATCGGGGGAGATGAGAGAAATAGAGAGAGTAGACAGAGAGATGGAGGGAGAGAGATGAGAGAGGGAGAGGGGCGGCGGCGGGCTTGGGCTTGGGCGGTCGTGATTCCGCAAGTGGCGCAAGCAGTGGCAGTGGGTGTGGGCATGGCACTGGCGGCGACGGTTTAGGGCACGGCGTCGGCGGGCGGCTAGGACGTGATGGCGCTGCGCGACTTGATCAACGAGCGGCAGCTTCGTGCCCACCGCCCACGCCTCCATGCCCGCGCCGCCTCCGTGCCCGACGGCGCCGCCTCGTTCCCGCCTCCGCCGCCTCCCTTCGTTCCCGCCTCCTCCAAGCCCGCCACTATGGTTCCCTCTCTCCCTGCCTCGCCTTCCTCCTCTCCTCTCTTGGTTTTTCCCTTATTTTCTAAGCTAGGATTTGATCCGATTCAATCAAATAGCTTGTTTTTACATGGCATACGGTTCAAAAACATTGGTACTATTTTTATATAATTTTTGTGAATTTATCCCTAAGTTTGAATTTGAAACCCTAACTCGTTCAGTTTTGCGATGATGTGCTTCTTCATGGTGGTGACACATGCCAATCCTTCGTTGCATAGAGACTAGGACTTTGGAGATTGGGGATGATTTGATGAGGTTGCTCATCTGATCCTATTGCCTATTGATGTGCGTTTACTCTCAACAGTCTCTGGGGATACCATTATGAATTGGATCCCAACCCCTTATTCATTTTGGTGGGGTTGGATCTATGAGATGACCTAGCTGCCTTGTTTCGATTCTTGTATTATGAAGAATGAGATGATCCTGCTCTACCTCAACTGATGCATACATTGTTTCCAAAGAGCAAGTGCGCAATTCGTTCTTGGAAGGTAATAACCTGCTAATGCATACATTGTTTTATCTTTTCTAACTCTCCATTTGGCAAATAGTGTCTTGTAGGAGTACATGGTTTATTATCAACAATGTTATGAGTTACATGTATGGACTATGGTACCATTTTGCCTTTTCGTGGTTACAAAACATCTTCTAGTTAAGCACATATTCTGCTTATGGTCGTTTGAATCATTCTTGTAATTTTAATTCATGATTTGCTTGCTAGACAAGAACAAATATAAGTTTAGGATGGTAAAATTACAAATATAAGTTCAGCATGGTGAATTTATTTAAAATTACAAGTTAGGTTCCATTAAGCATGTTTTATCATCTTGGAACTATGTTACAAAATATAATTTACATGATCTTGTGAAAGTTTTCACCTAATATTACCTTAATTGGAATATATGTGTTTTGATTATGTGTGAGCTTTTCAATTGCTAGACCTTCAAACTCCTGCGCCGATTGGTGGTTCTTGTATGATCCGATCCGGTGTGTGTCTTGCATATAGAAGTCGGAGATGTTGAGCAATGGGGCAAAGATGTACAGTGTTCATTAGGCCAACATCAAGAAGCACATCAGTACATGGCCAAGCTATGAGCCGCTATGAGCCTATCTTGTTTGCTATTCGATTGGGTTTCCTCTTCCGATTGTTTCTTCTTTCGCAGAAGCAGATTGACCGTGCAATCAAGGACTTGGTTTTAAGGCAAAATTGCAAGGAGAGTTCGTGTGTTCTTTTCTTGTTTGTTGGTTTCTTTGCCTATTCATTGTTGCTGATCGAGTGCTATCATTATAGACCTACTTATTTATACAACACATGAGCAGCAGTGGTGAATTCCTTGTTGAATATGCTATTAACTTATCATCATGGTTTTTTTAATCTATCTAAAATTCAGTAGCATAATGAAATGATGCTTTGATAAATTCTTTCAAAGAGACTACAAAATTCTTGTAAATGTATTGTTGTCTTATTGTATACATGTCTAGTTGATCAATATTATGTGTTACTTATTCTTATTTTCTTGTGTGTTATTTTGGTCCAAAGAATACTAGCGAGGAAAAATGATTGAAAGAATACTGGCGTGTCGACGGAAAAGGAAAGGATGCTAAGATTCTGCTAGACGAAAAATTTAGATTTGTACAAAGCAAGAATTATCATATTTTTAATTCATATGTCTGTAAATGTTTATAACATAGTACTTATTGATATTTATTATTGATTTTTCTGTGTTGAATATATATAAATATTGCGCCAATGTTGGATCCGCATTAACAGCTAAAAACAATAATAATAAAAAATGATGCAGCAGATATGGCACATCATGATCCAACGAATATGATGACGTCGAACATACGCCACGTCATGCGACATCCTGGACGCCGACGTGGCACTAGAATGTTTAGTGACGAAATAATCTATCCACGTGTCATGACATTATGACGACATTTTTCATCACAAAAGATCGGGTCAACGTGCTTAGCAGCTTGCTGACATCGTTTTTTATGACGAATTGGTAATTTTGCGTGACGTTTTACGTACTTTTAGTGACAGTTGTTATCGTCATAGAAAATAGGTTTTTGATGACGAAGAGTAAAGGCGTCATAGAAAATAACATTTTCTATGACGAAAGAAAGCAATTCGTCAGTAGAAGTTTTCTATGACGCACTTTCAATGACGAGTCCTATTTCGTCATAAGATCGTCATAAAAAACATGTGATGACGCTTTGCTGACTTATGATGACGATTTCATAGTGTCACTGAAAATCATTTCTCTACTAGTGATCTATCTCTAATATATCATATCAGATTTAGAGTTTATCTCTAATATATTAAATCAAATTTAGTACTTTATATTTTTTATCTGATTTGGTGGACGACAATTGAATGATTATCTGATTTGATGGATATTGATCGGATGATGGAGGATTTTTGGATGACGTGACACATTGTGGTAGTTTCGTTTTTCTCTACTTATTTCCTTACATGTATTGCATCATTATATCCGACGCTACCATTATATTTATCTAATCTCTAACTTCTTGTTGGTAGTTGGTACCTATACCACCTTTACTGGTGCTAGCACGATTCATCATGCTAGCCTCAAATCTAGCGCCAAGTTCTTCTCTTTTAGCACAGATACATCGTAATTCCATTGGTTCCTAATAATAATATAATAGATAGTTACGACACTGTTTTTATTTTTATTTTCTATCTTTTTATTCTAGCTAATATGTACTCTGACTCCTTTTTATTTTAATTCAATAGTTTTTATTTAACTGAAATAGGCTCTTTTTCTAGTATTGCCGTTGATATGTGGTTTTTTTTGTTAATCATTATCCAAAAATGATTTAATTATTTTAATATAGTAGATATGTACTATTTTTCTATTATTTTCGTTTATATGGACATTTCCAATTTTATCCCTAATTTAAGTTTTTTTATTTGTAGTTGTATTGACCTTTTCTAGTTTTGTAATTGGATCAACTTTTTTTAAAAAAAAAAAAATCATGTTTGAATTTTTTTTGTCATGGTTGATACGATTTTTCTATAGTTTTGTAGTTGACATGAATTCCTTTTCTATTTTAATAAATTTTTATTGCTTTTTTAAAAAAATTTGATACAGTCTTTTTTCTATATAAGCTGTTATAATGACCTCAAATGTTGGAGATCTTTTTTCTCTTATTTACGTAGGAATATTTCTGATTAATACGGTGATTTCAATGTTACATGCATCGATACTTTTTCCTATTTTGTAGTTTATATGGATTTTTCTAATTTTTTATTATGTTTTTGTATTATTTTTTATTGTAGTTGCAACGAATTTCTTGTGCGGCATGTTCTCTTTTTATATTACTGTTTACTTCAAATTTGTGTTTTTTAACTTTTTGATATTGATTTTCTTTCTAGTTCTCTAGTTGATATTATCTCATTTTTATTATTTTTACTTTGACTTTATGATTTTATTGAATTTAGTACGAAGTTTCATTTGTCAAGACTGTTATAATCTCTCAGCACTATAATGTATAGTGAATATCTTTTTTCTCGTTCAATTTAAACCATTATAATTTGGTCCCACTGTGACGATTCATGGTGGAGATCTTTTTCTCATTCTAGCCCCATCATAATATGTCATAATTTTTTGTCTTTTAATGCATGTTGTTATAATATGTGCCCACTGTAATCGATGGTGAAAATATTTTCTTTTCTATAATTTATTTGGTAATTTATTTAATTAATACGGTGTCTTTATTTTCCTTATGTAGTTAACATTGCTAGTTTTTATTCCGAATTAAGGTTATTATTATAGTTCTATAGCTAGGCGAAGAGATAGTTTAGTAGAGAATTAGAAGGAAAATAATTCATCATCTCGATGCTCACGTCCATGGACAAAAGGTCCAGAAAAGACGAATAGAGAGAAGAAAAGGTTTGGTGAGAAATTAGTTACCCTTTTTACCTCCATTCTTGCCATGCTTTTAGCAGATTGTTGAGTACCATGATGAATTGTCCAAGAGCTAAGCTCTGTGCGATTTTGCTTCATGTTGGATTTTTTTTTGGTGAAACCAATCGGCAGTGTGTAGAACTTTGGCTGCTATTTAGGCCATTTTCATGAATTTCTTATCTGCTAGCCTGAGGTTGGTGTGCTGCTTCTTTGATTGCACCTATCCTTCGTAGATTGATATATACTTTTAGTGTTGTAAAACCGCCGTCGAGTTGCTCGTTGGCAGCGTCGATGATAGCGCTGCGGCCGTAGAGCTCCCACACCCACTCGGCCAACTGGAAGAGGCTGGAGCCGAGGAAAGCCATTGGCCTCTTTCCGGATGCCACCTCGAGGAGGACGACGCTGAAGCTGTAGACGTCGGACTCGGCGCTGGCTCAGTCGGTGAAGAGGCACTGGAGTCCACGTAGACGAGGTCCCTGACACGGCGCGAATATACTGTATAGAGTTTATCTCTTACTCATAATTATTTTTTAGATTAACGTGGTGGCTTCGTTTAACTCTGCTTTATGTATACAGTAGATATATATCATATCAGATTTATAGTTTATCGCTAATATATTAGATCAGCTCAATCTAGATCTTTTCAATATTAACCGCTAGACTTACATAATACTATTACCCATATTGAACGATGTAGATTTTTTTCTTTTTGCTATGATTAACGTGAGCATTTCTAGTATTTTTCGATTAACGTGTGATTTTCTAGTATAGAGTTTATCTCTTACTCATAATTATTTTTTAGATTAACATGGTGGCTTCGTTTTACTCCGCTTTATGTATGTAGTAGATATATCAGATCAGACGTGGTGGCTTCGTTTAACTTTGCTTTATGTATATAGTAGATATATATCATATCAGATTTATAGTTTATCTCTAATATATTAGATCAACTCAATCTAGATCTTTTCAATATTGACCGCTAGACTTACATAATACTATTACTCATATTGAACGATGTAGATTTTTTTTCTTTTTGCTATGATTAACGTGAGAATTTCTAGTATTTTTTGATTAACATGTGATTTTCTAGTATAGAGTTTATCTCTTACTCATAATTATTTTTTAGATTAACATGGTGGCTTCGTTTTACTCCGCTTTATGTATGTAGTAGATATATCAGATCAGATTTATAATTTATCTCTAATATATTACATCAGCTCGATCTAGATCTTTTAAATATTGACCGCTAGATTTACATAATATTATCCATATTGAACGATGTAGATTTTTTTCTTTTTCCTATGATTAACATGAGAATTTCTAGTATTTTTCGATTAACGTGTGATTTTTTAGGATTTTAGGATTAACATGGTGGCTTCGTTTAACTCTATTTTATATATATAGTAGATTAACTTACAATGTGATCTGCTCATCGAACAGAAGCAGAAAATACATGCGCATTACATGTCTAAAACAGCATTTGATAATCCATACAAATGCCAATTCAATTTGGTAATAGGATAGCTTCGTGAGAAAAGGTTAATAAGAAAATACGACACTTTTTTTTAAAAAATTTTGAACACAAAAATTGCAAGTTTAACGAAAGGGCAGCGCCAGGCGTCGGACGTCCGACGCCTGGCGCTCCGTCCGGACCAGCCCGCGCCGTCGGATCGATCCTACCACGCCAATCCGACGCCGGACGCAGCGACTAGCAAGCGCAAGCCAGCGACTAGCAAAGGCCTCAGACGTCACGATCATTTTCTCAATCAAATTTCTGATTTTGCATAAAATTCAAACAGTGTTCAAAATGCTTGGAATAAATTTTATAATTCTTCTAAAATCAAGAGCAACCCATTTTAAATACTTTTTGAATTTTTTATTTTTCTCAATTTTTTTGATGTGAACTAGAAGAAGGCACTTATGAAACTTATATCTACACTAGCGAAACTTGGCCGTGTTCTGATGAAACCTGATGAAACTTCGATGTAACCTGATGAAACTTGAAGAAACTTGAAAAAACTTGGATGAAACCTAATGAAACTTGACAGTTCGGCAAAGTTTTACGAGTATGAAACCCAAGTTTTACTAGGCGAAACTCAAGTTTCAGAAGGCGAACCCCAAGTTTCACCAGATAAGTTTGAAGAGTTATATGGCAAAATATATCTTGTTTTGTTCGTAAAAATACGAGGAAAATGTTGGCGCAAACGGTTTGTGGATTGGAGCACCCAGTTGAAAAATATGGTCGTCGAAAGAATATAATGCCCGTGGGCCCCACCCGCATGTGCACTGTGCCACTGCCGCCCGCATTACGTGCGCCGCGTCAGCGAGGCCGGAGGCCGGAAGCGTCGGCCTTCCGATACCAAGTGTTTCCGTTAACGAAAAACATTATTTGGTATCAAAATGTAAAGTGCACTTGGGCCTACATTTACATTTTAATATATTCTGTTAACAAGCCCAAAGGAAAACCATCACCTAGTGTTGAAAGGGACACATACCATCATACTAAGGTGATCGAAACTGAAAAGGGAGTGTAAAAAAAGGTGCCATTAAAACCTATAACAAAAAAACTCATATTGAGACCCTGAATATGTGAGGAAAAGAAGGTGTTGGTGTATTCTACACCGGGTTGTGCCCCCGCTCCGCTGCCAAGTGGGACCAGAGCCTAGTCAAGGAGTGCCTCATACTTAGCAAACCAGGACGCGTGACATCCGGTGCACAGGCGGGCGACTAGGACGCGTGGCGGCTGGCGTGTAGGCGTTGGGCGAGCACACAGGGGCAGCAGGGGGTGCGCGGGCCTCACTGTCAGGGATACAGGACGAAGGTGCAAGGAAACTTCCTTACTAAGGATTTCTCTAGGATGCACCAAATCTAGATCATTCAATGCGACAAAACGGGTTTGACAGAGTAGGCATGGGTCTGACGACATGATTACCCCGCCCCGCTAGTGATGTCAGCTATCCTGTAGTCGTCGCCGTAGCCGTCCAGTTCAAGTCTACTACGGTGTGACAGAAAGACGCTCGGGGCAGGCGGGCCGCTCTGTCCTATACGAATGTCCCGTTGTCAGAACAGGGGCAGGAGAGATGGCGGCGAAGATTAGCACCGGGGGAATGATGGCTACAAGGGTAGGATCATTTAATGCGCATTGTGTAACACGTTGTAACCCACGCCAGCCTGAGTATGTAAGGGCTAGGGGGTGCACCTGTAGAAGGGGGTCGGAGATCGATCCCGAAATTGGACTCCTGGAGACTAGCCAGTTCATATGTTGTCAGAAACTTGAGCAGAATTAGGGCTATTACCCGATCAGGGGGCCTGAGCCTGAGTAAAAACTTAGTGTCTGTTTTCGTGTTCTTGGGCTGAAGAGAGAGGAGAATAGCGAGCAAGCTACGCACACCCCACCACCGAACAACCGGATTAGGTCCTGAAAAACCTATTAGCTGAAATACACTGACAGAAGGGAAAAGACAGGAAATGGTCAAAATGTCATCAATAAAAGGAATAGATATGTTCGGTATTATTTATCAAAAGACATATTAACTGACTGTTAGTTTCTGTGAGACACATCAACTGAGTGTCATACAGCCCATTTTCCCTCAATTTTGAAGGCATTCTTGATGTTACCATACTTCACCAGAAATACTCAGCCTTCATACGTACATGGTGGCCTTTTAAAACTAATTTTTTCTTAATCTTAACGAGGTTTAGTACAACAGTATTGTTAAATTATCCTTATGTTTTTCTAATGTTCATGTCTAATAGAACTTGCTTTAGTTTGTTCAGGTTCCTTATTTTTTGAAATTAGCGGTATGACCCACGCATTTGCACGATAGATGTGTATTATATTAATGTTTAGAAATTTTTTTATAGATGATAGTTCATGTGTCTTATAAAAGGATTCTTTTCTAATATGTAGCAATATATATCGTGGTAGGATTTAACTTAGTCAAAGTTTATTCCAAAAATATAGTAGCAACTCGAATCTCATTGAGTACACACCCCTTTATCTGATGGGAGTGGCTGCAGCCAGCGATCAAGCACGCACGCTGCTGCAAGCTCAGACTCACTCCGTCGGCACAAGCCATGAGCCCGGCCGTCTGGGTTTAAGCAAAACCGTTATCTGATACTATTGTAAGAGTTATCTTGATATCTACCTTTTTGTTTAGTCTCTGTATCATCTTTATTGATGTTAATTAGCGTCGGCTCATTCGTGACTCCAATATTTGGTCAATTAGAGAGAGAATTATTTTATTGCTGTTAGTCATATAGATCATGCCAAGCTCAAACATGGTCTAAATATAATTCAAAAGATATGTAAATAACAATTCAATCTCATTAAATGCATACAATTATATTTGATACTACCGCTATTCTTTACCTTTATTTTTGTATTTGCAATATCCTTGCTAGTGCCAGTGGCGACTCTAGTGCATAATTATTCTCCTTTCGCTCTTTATGCATTTGTGTAGTCACTTTATTGGCTATTGGCTTAATATTATAATAGATACATAGATAGTTAATTGCTATTTTGTTTCAGTTTCCTGTTTTCATCTTTTATTTTAAGTCATTATGATATGGCATGCCGACTCCGGTCCCGTGCTAGTAGCAACTCTAATGCCCAATTATTCTTCTTTTACTTGCATACGTAGTCAATTTGTTCGCCACTATTCCAATAATATAGTATGTCAGATACATAGTGAGATAATTACTATTTATTTCATTTTTTTACATAGTGAGATAATTACCCTTTAGTTCTTGATATGGAATCATTTTCTATTTTAATTTCAATTTTTTTAGTTACTATGGTCCAATATAATCATATTGTATTGGCATGATAAGATCTGTTACATGCTATGTTCTACATCTTTTAATCTAGAAATACTATAGGATAGAGAGTTTTTGGGCTCGTGTATGTCTCCACTATGGATGGAGAACCATGTCATACAACATCCCTTTGTATCTTGCTCACTTATTAGTAGACTATCAAAGTTCGTCTCCCTGGATTTATACATCATGACCTCAAGCATTGTATTGCGCATTTTACACGTCTCCACCTTCTTGACTACAATAGCTGATATTGGTGGCTGGACAAATCATGCTTTTCTTGATCATCTCATTCAATAGGCAATGCTCTTGCCGATCGGCTCATCGAAATAGGTTTCTACAACCTTCATCAATGTTAGCCTTCTCTCCTCTCGCACGTTTGTGTGTCAAGTTTTGTGTAAAAAAAAGATATTGTACACATATTTTGAAAAAAAAAATCCATAAAGTTCTAAAACTTTGATTTAGGGCATGTACAATGGTAGAGACAGATGCTGTCTCTAAAGCATTGCCATGCCATCCACAGACGGCTATATAGACAGTGCATACAATGGGTAGTCTTTACAGCTGTCTATATAGTTTAATAGTTAAATAGAGTTTAAAAATTATTGTTATCAAAGGGGCTATAAATTTAAAACAAAAAATTAAATTTAAATTTTAAAATTAAATTTAAAAAATATATAATCAAAATTTTAAAAATAAAAATTTAAAACTTTTGAAATTTATGTGGCAAGTGTGGTATAGTTTTATTCGAAAAAATGTCAGGAATCCATTTTTGAAATCGGTTCGATAATCGAAAATGCTAATAAGAAGATATAGCAAATAGTAAATGGGCAAATAAGTATGCATGGCCCGTGCTGCATGCAAAGAAGAAAAAACGCTGAGTCGACCTAAGCGATAAACTTTTGGGCGTCGGCTCTTCTCTCTCTCCTATTCCTCTCTCATCCATGTCAGCAAAAGAATGAGGTGGCATTTCTTATAGATAGCTTAGAGACTGCTGATGTGTACCATTGGGATATACTATCTCTAGTCATAAAAACATGTCACATTTAACTTTTATACACGTCTTTGATCATTTGTTTTATTAAAAAATTTAGTGCAAACATGCATAAATATAACTCATGATTAAAGTACCTTTAATGATAAAATAAATCACAACAAAATAAATGATAATTTACATAATTTTTTAATAAAACGAACGGTTAATAACGTGTACAAAAGTCAAGTGTTACATGTTTCTGGGACCAGGGAGAGTATCCAACATGCTCGAGAAAATCCCACATGTCAGCCTCACGGAGCGTCCGAGCCGAGGCCACGTTGACTCGCATGGAGTCGCACGTGACGCGCGGCTGCTTCAGGCGGGAGGCCGCGGGAGCGACTGCGACGATGACGCCAGGCCTCGCTCTGCTCCACTGCGCGCTCCTCGGCCTCGCCGCTGTCATGGAGCCCCACGGCGTCGGCGAGTGGGGCGGTCGTGGAGCGCCGGGGCGCGCACCTGGTGGCGGGCGGGCGGCCGTTCGTCGTCCACGGCTTCAACACCTACTGGCTCATGGCCTTCGCGGTCGACGCCGCCACGCGGCCGCGGGTGACCGCTGCCATCGCCGAGGCGGCCGCCGCGGGGCTCAACGCGACCTGGGCGTTCAACGATGACAACGGCGGCGGCTACGCCCTGCAGACGGCGCCTTTTGGCCTTCTCCTACGACGAGGAGGTGTTCCAGGTGAGCCCCGCCCCGTGCGTCGGCGGCACGGCGCATGATTGATAAAATGCATGTTCGGCTTTGCTGGGTCACTGGGTGCTGGCTCTGCTCTTTGATTTTCGCTGGTGTGCGCGCCATGCGTTTGATGAAATGCTTCGATTTCACATGCCTCGTAATCTATCACGTTGTGCTTGCAAAAAAGAAAAAGAGAAATTTTTTTTGGGGGGTTGAAACTAAAATGCCTATCTTACGTTTCTTGAAAAACATGTGTTTTCTTTATCTGAAAACGATTGCTGTGAGTCTATCTGCTTGATGCAGTGTTTCTTCGGGTTAGTGATAACATATTTTGTCGTGTCGTTTTGGCAGGCATTGGATTTTGTGGTCAGCGAGGCAAGAAGGCACGTGATGAGGTTCATATTGCTGTTTTTTTTTCAGTGTATTGTTGTGTTGACGTATTGCTGTAGCAAATTTGAGAGCCCTCGAAAAAGGTCTAAAAATTCTAAAAAAATAATTAAAAATAGTTTTAGAATCTTTGGAAAGACTACTAAAAGTCACGAACAAATCGTTACAAATTATCACAACATATAGTCTATATAAAAATAACAAAAATTGCTACAGTAATACGCAACGGTACGTAACGTTGACAAGAACAAGGCTTGTCACTGTGTAATAACTGGTCAAGTAACCTTGCCACAAGCTGCCATGCCTTATATTAGGCAAGTTGGGTTGCGTTTTGGCAGGATTTCTCCTTTTCTGCGTGGGTCCCATGTGTATGTGGCACATAAAAAGTGTGACAAGATTCCCTTAGGCAGCCTCAAGTGTGGCGGAAAAATTCTTTGCCACAAAGTGGCTCGTCACACTTGGCTAAAGTTCGGTTTGGCAAGCTTGTCAGCAACCAGACAGACCCACGGTATGTGAGGTGGGGCAAAGTAGGGCAAACAGGCTGGCCTGAATCTTACTTCCGATGATGACTTTTTCTCTCATCCAACAATTAAGGGCTACTACAAAGCTTTTCTTAAGGTAAAATTTCTGGATTTACAGGTTCAAATCTCATTAACAAAATTAGTTCCTCATAATTGTTGGGGAGATGTAAATCATCATGGCTGCATGACATGAGTTGGCAATAATAGCTAGCTTGGCTCCTTGCCTATGAGCTTTGTTGTCCTTCTACCATGTCTCTGAGGCTTTCGATATTTGATTGTTTGTTTATTATGCTTAGGCTATTTTGACAAGAACATAGACAATCACAAATGTGACCTACAAAGAAGATCCTACAATTCTTGCCTGGGAGCTGATTAATGAGCCACGCTGCCCTTCAGATCCATCCTACAATTCTTACTCTAGTATCATTTTATATTAAAGCTCATGTTTGTTTGTTGCAAAGTTTGAAGATAATAATTTCTTGTAGCCATGGATTGAAGTGATGGCATCTTATGTGAAGTCAATAGACCGGTGCACCTCTTGGAGATTGGTGCTGAAGGATTCTATGGTCCATCCACCCCTGAACTTCACTTAGTCAACCTAGATGCTTATTCAGGGCATGCTGGAGCAGACTTCATCAGGAACCATCAAGCATGGGGAATTGATTTGGCTTCTATTCATGTTTATTCTGATACTTGGTAAGTCTTCATGTTCAATTCCATATATAGCTTAAACAGTTCATTGAAATGAAATCTGTTATCATGACTAGATGAGGATCCTTTTGCTAGGTTGCCTCACTCGGTAGAGGATAATCACCTTCAATTTGTGAACACTTGGATGCAACAACACTGTTCGCCTACACGGCCGTTTAGACCGTTTACACACCGTTTAAACGCTACTCAGTAGTCAACTGTGTAGGCCGTGTAGGCCGTTTAATCCGTATAATCCCGTTTAATCCATTTTTTGGCCCGTTTAATCGGCCGTGTAGTCCGACTATTCGCTAAACGAAGAGTGGCCGATTGTTTAGCGTTTACCGTTTAGGCTAACACTGGCAACAACACATTGATGATACAACCAACTTGCTGGGGACGCCAATTCTGATTGGGGAGTTTGGGGTATCACTTAAGGATGGGAAGTTTGGTAGTGAGTTTCGTGAAGCTTGTCTAGGGAAGGTTTACAACATTTTCTCAAGCTCTTGGAAGGGTGGAGTGATTGGAGGAGGGTACCTTCTGTGGCAGCTCTTTCCTAAAGGTGCAAAACACGTGGATGATGGTTATGCAATTGTTTCTGCAAAATCACCATCTACATTGAATGTACATGCAAATCCCTCAAGGAGGTTAAAATGTTGATAATGTGATATTTCCTAGCTTCGTATATGGCAGTCCGTGTTACAAGCTTTTCAACTAGGAACTTCTCTCTATAGTAGAATGTTCAATGTTGGAACTTGAGAGTATGTTGTTTTCACTGTATAGTAGAATGTCCCATGTTGTATACACTTGTACGACCCTAGCGATGTTATGTGTGACACATGGTAATATATGCTGCTATTAGGTATTCAAAAACAATGTGATGTCATGTAAACATAATAGTAAATATTAGATTGTAAAATGAAGTTTTATCCTTCAATTATACATGTATCTAACCTAAACCCAAAGCTGCTTTGGGAATTAACACTTCTATATTCTCTCTCTTTTTATGGAATGGCATATAGGAATGTCTAAAATGGCACTAACTTGAGTTACTTGCTTACACATTTATGGCATTTTTTATCATACCATATTTTACCGGCACCATCAAAACATTTATGCAGATTTTCCTTAAAAGAATCCATGAGAAGCATGTTTCACAAAGATGTGGTCCTAATTCAGGTGATAATTGTCATGTGTCAATAATTTGGACAAGCTCACTCTGTAGAGGCTATGCAGATTTGCATCATAATGATTTGACTATTACATTAAAGAGTTGTTCTGGTGCAGAGAAGAAGGGGCTGTGATCTGTATCCATGACTAAAACTTCACTGGGTGGCCACTTCTTGATCATGGAATCTTGCTGCTGAGGGTCCAACATATTATCACGCTCAGTTTTTATAAAAACCCGTTTGATTCGATTCAATCTCTCGTCATCACCTTCAAAGCTTGCAGTACAAATAGCAGTCAGAGGCCAAGGGCGCATCAGCATCGAAGCAAGTACTGATTCCTGAACCAGGTGAAAACAAGCATGTGTAAGTCAAATATTGCATCACCTTTATTTATTTATTGGTGTATGATGTTTAGTTGTTGAGGAAACTGTTGCTCAAGAAACAGGTGTGGGAGATTAAACATCTTTTTCAGAAAACAGCTTAGATTGTGGTCATAGAACCAGTAGAGTCAAATGAAGAGTATAGATTTCGTGAGCACATGGGCACGTGCCTAGTTATGTTGAATATTCACATGTTAACTAATTTTTGTATTTTTTTCTTGTTTGTAAGTACCTCTTCAGGGCTTTGTTGGGATAGTCGATCTCGCTGGAATTCTGGTCTCAAGGCGACGCTTGTCGGAGAGTCATCAGCTTCTGCAGTGAACGTTGACTCAACCTCATTGTCAGGTAAAGTTGGTAAACCCTGTTACACATTAACATGCAGAGCATGTCATTAGTCCTACCTAACAGTAGGTCTATAATCATGAAATGAAATAACGTCACAAATTTTCATCATAAACAACTAAGCTCTAGTACTCCTACCATGTTAAACCATGTTTGTATCAATGAATACGTTTAGGGTAATATTTTGAGAGCTATGAATATGCTGGCCAAACTTTTTGCAAACCACGTTCTTTGCACACTATGACTTCAATATTACTTGACAAGTGAGCCAATGAGGCCCACACCAGTTTTACCATGTCATGCAAGCAGAGGCAAGGACACATGTATGGGCTGATGTGGCACGCTTGACCATAACCTGCACATGTCATAATCCATGCATTGGCAGGGTTGTCTTCTTTGTATTGAAGCAAAGCATGCAGGGGATGCAGTAAAAGGGGAGAGCTGAGCGGTGGTGATATCATTGGTGGGAAGTGTATCAGGGCAGCGTGCCGCCTTGCCAGTTATAATTGATGATGGGGGAGAAGGATAGGCTGGTGTTGAGTGCTTGATCAGCTCTGAGAAATAGAGGAAGGTGGCAAGTGTGATTGACTGGGCCCAACATGTTAGGTACCAGGTGAAATGACACAAAGAGTGTAACTGTCGACAACATGCAGTTCTTCGATCAAATTTGACACAAAGAATGTAACTTCATTAAACAAATTAAAATCTTAAGTTGCAGTTCTTTTGGATAGTTTATCCAACATATATATAGTTATGTGAATTTACACATGCATTTCATGTATATGTAACATATATATTTGTTTGCCTTATCAACTATCTCATTCTCTCTCTTTCAAAAAGAATTATTCTTAGCACTTGCTATGTGGCCATGCTTTTGCATCACGAAGAAAAAGATTTTAGACTCAAAAGACAATACATCTTTTTTATCTTCGTCGGTTTGAAGTCCAAATGGTAGCATTGTCGCTGCCACAAAAATTGCTTGCTTGATTCGGTCGATGAATTCATGCATTGCATGAATCACACTAAGCCCTCCGGTACTATGTCCGACCAGAATCACCTGAAATTAGATTGAAATGAGCAAGTAAGCTAAAACCTAATCTCCCCTTTGATTTTGTCTTTATTCTTCAAATTTGAATATTTGTCCATAACTATCTCGCATTCTAACTACCTTCAGCATTTTTGTGGGAGCCAACTGCAATTCTGAACATTTATTCATATCATACATGCTTGAGCATTGAATGGATGGTGAGTCTATAATCAACAGATGGTTATGAACTTGCTAGTTATGTCTTGGTTCTTATTAAAAATAGCATAATGTTAAAACAGCCTGGGATTCAATAAAAATGAGTTCCATCTAAAACTGTTATGGTTCTAGCCTTCATTAGTTCATTCTCTCTTACATTGAGAATAGCATAGAGCATTTATCTCTTGTTCAATTCTCTGGAAATGTGGAGCTATGATAATATTCTAAATTGCATACCTTGTCACCATCCGGCAAGCCTGAGATGAGATCGAAGAGCGGCTTGTCGTACTGCTCAAAGGACCGGACAGTGTTGGGATCTGTAGGGTCGACGCCACCTCCGGCAAGGTCAATGCACGTCACTCGATAGCCGGAGCTTTCGAGGAGCCATCGGAGCTTGAACCAGCACCAACCTCCATGCCCTTCGCCATGAACAAGCACAAAGTGCTCCTTTGCCATGCCCATCCGGCCTCTGCCAATCGGGAATCTCTTTTATATCAGTCACTCAAGGATGAACCGGAATGCCAAACCAAGCAGCGCGTCTGGTCAGTTGCATTTTAAATCAAATATCAGGGGATTCCTGCTTTAGTTTTTTACATGTAAAATGGTTCAGCATGCATCTGTCATGCACATGAAGGACATATATAGCGTGTGGACCAGCTTGCTTTTCTCCTCCCAGCATTCATTTTGTCCTGATGGACGTGCTAGCTTATCGGAGCAATTTTCTCTCATCATCAATCATGATCCCCTCATTCTTATTCCAACTATACCATTTACAATTACACAAATTAATCTAATGGACCAATGCACTGTTTTATATTTAAAATTAAACACTTTTTCTCTCTATCACCAAGTTACAGGTGATTCATTTGTTTTGTTTTTGAACATACGAGGCAGGCGCTCTGCGCCATTTCAATAAGAAGAAGAGAACTTTGTGCTGTAACTATAGTTTTTTTTCAACATTATTTTTTTTTTGCAATCCTTACGCTGATTTAATATGTTTTGTCAGTACACTGATCCCCCTACTTCGTCTGAGGAGTTCCCACCGAAGGAGGAGGAGGATTTCCTCGATGAGGGTTTGCTGGACGACGGTGAAGAGTCGTCCGATGGCGACGACGAGGATGACGGTCACGAGGACAACGAAGGCTCCGATGACGGCGACGATGACAACGACGGCTCGGCTGACGGCGACGATGCCTCAGATGAAGATGATGCTTAGTAATTTAGGTTTTTTTATTATTTTCGAAATGTAATGAACTGATGGACTTGGAAAATGCGCTTTTATAAGTGCTATTTGCACCCTCTATTCTATGAATGCAATTTATTTTTATTTTCACTAAGTTTTCTTTGTACATTTTTTTGTATCTAGATCTCGCATCGTCAACACTCGAGCTGAAATCCTTAACTTTGTTTATAAAAAAAAGAGTAAGTGGGCTCTGGACCCTTCATCTGTGCCGCTAACCAGTAGGCCCTGGACCCACTTGTCACTACGTGGAGGCGCAGTTTTGAAGTACAAACATTCTCTGATCTAGTTTAAGATCACTTGAGCCTATGAAGAATAGTGCCAAAATGAAAATTATATTTTTCCTAAGTCCGTTGAGAACGAAATTGACAAGGTTTCATTTCATGTAGTACGCCAGACCAATCGGTTGTAGGAGGACATTGACACGGTTTAGTTTTATAAGTGTGCCAGATCGGTCTGTTGTAGTTTGGAATTGACAATGTCTCGTTTCATATAGTGCGCCGGATAGGTTTGTCGTATAAGGAAAATGACAAGTTGCCGTTTCATATATTGGAGGCACAGTTTTGAAGTACGCCTTTGACGCCACCACTCGCTGGAGGCCTCGGGCTCTGGTGGGCCGCACAGTGATCTTTCGTCGCACTGCGACATGGGTTTATTATCCGAAACTTTCCTATTTCGAACAAATACTAGTAAATGCAAATGATTTATTTAAAATAACTTGAGATCTCCAACATTGGTTCACAACTTCTGTTTAATACCTAGGCATCATGTTGGAACTAAGGAAAAATATAACTTTGATTTTGTCACAATTTTAAGTCTCTGTACATATATATATATATATACATATATATATATATATATATGTATATATATATATATATAGAGAGAGAGAGAGAGAGAGAATGGCTAGCGTGCACCCTGAACCTGAGATCATTGCCGTGCACTATAGCGTTTTCCAAATCGAGATGCCTAACAACTGATCTGAACAGTTGATCTTGTTAGTCTTATTGAAATGTAGCCGATGACCAAGTTTCGTATTTTTTTGAATTTATTTACTATTTGTTTTCTATTTACAAAAATCAGCTTTTTTGAAAGCACCACGACTAATTGGGAAGGCTGATTTTTGAAAATAAGAAACAAATAGTAAATAAATTCAAAAAAATACGAAACTTGGTCACTGGCTACATTTCAATAAGACGAACAAGATCAACGGTTCGGATCAGTTGTTAGGCATCTCGAATTTCGAAAACGCGTTGGGAGCACGGAGAGCTCCGTGCTCTGGGGTGCACGCTAGCCATTCTCTCTCTCTCTCTATATATATATATATATATATATATATATATATATATATATATATATATATATATATATATGTTTTTGCCATCTCATAACAATATTGTTTGACCTCAAAAATCCAGAAAAGATTCTGTGAACCTATTTTACGTTCTGGACATTATTACAAATGTGTTATGCACGGTGTGCATAAATTTTTTCTCCATACCAATTGAATATGCTATTTATCTTGTTTTAATAATGTAAAATAAATTAGCTACATATTTCCATTTTAGGGAATATGGTTATCCGTATTGCTGGGATGCTGTTATGTATTTCAATATATTTACTTGGTGATTATTGTGGTTCACACCATGGGTGTGCTTCATAAATAAATTATTTATTTTTAACTTACTTTTATTGTATAAATTCATAGGGTGTCGTTTTAAACCTGTTCGTTGTAGAAGGACATTGACATGATGTTGTTTCATATAGTGCACCGGACCGGTCCATCGTACAAGGAACAAAGATGGTTATTCCGACTTCTTAGTTTAGTTATTACTTCTTGCAGCTTGGTTAAGCACTTATTTCTAGCATGGTTACAAAATGTTCCGTTGGTAGACCATGAAAAATTTTACAATTATAAACATTTCTGATTGTGCATACGATACAATCGGACTCTTTTAACTCCAACATTTTGCAAGCTTGGAAAAAAACAATTCTCACAATCCTGGAATTTATGAAATATTATGTCAATTTCTTTTCGAAGAACTAGGAGGAGCTCTCCCAAGACTTTATGAAAGGAGCGCAAAAACAACCAAGTTACAAATTATGTCAGGACCTGATATAACCTGACATCGTCCCATATGTGACCAGTTAAAGTACATATATCCTACAATGAAAACATATAGTTGAAGAAATGATATTTTTTTACGTAATCCACTCTGGTATCTGATTTGAAGTAGAAACCATAAAGCTCATTTCAACAGATTCCAACAACAGGTATAGAGGCTTCCAAACACCAGTCCTCAAAATGTTTTTGCTGATCTAAATCTACAGCCTGACATAGAAGAAGAAAGAGAGGTGTGTCCTGGAATTAGATTTGCTAATCAATGTAATGAATCCAAAGCACAAGCTACATCTAACAAATGGGGGAGGCTCCCATTAAAGGATAACAATTTTTCATGCTAATTGTTCTTACAATTAGTGAATGTCGTGTTTGGATCATGTCTTAGCTTCATATAGAACTAACTAGACTATTTAGGAAGATTGCTTAATTGCAACAAATAAAATATGGCCTGGTAAGATCATGCAAGGCAACGCCTTTACCTGGTCGCCAGAGCCGGGTATTTATGCCAATTTAGGGCGGAGGCGGCGATCGTCGTAGGCGAGGGGAGGCACCTTCCCGTGGCCGTGATAGTTAGGCGCGCAGTGCTGGATCTTGAGAAAGAGGCGGCTGCTCCATGTAACCGTCTGTGAGGCGCCGCCGCTTTGAGTATGCTAACCTTTTTTTGAATAGCTCCTAAAATTTCAACAAAAATTTAGTTACTAGACTACTGTCACAAGCGCAGACATGCTTATGATAGGTGATGAGCTATCAGATCATGGATCACAGTAAACCTGATGAGTGATGATGCATACGTACTGGACGTGAAGATGAATTCAGCTTCTTTTTTTTCTTTTTCTTTTTTTTTTTTTGCTGAAGATGAATTCACATTCAGAAGAGCAATGCATGTGCAGTGCAATGGTGAGAGTAGCCAAGAAGCAGAGACACAGCTGATGCCGATCGAGTTGTAAGGTGAGCATGAGCTCGGAAGAGCAATGCATCGTCAGCTCCCTCAGCTCGGCCGACCGGAACGTGCCCTGCCTGCCCATTGGGCTTCGCCGGGCGTCGTACCGGTCACCGTCCCGCAGCCCAGCCGTGCATCTCTCTGGCCATCCTGCAGGCCGCCGTCGCGCCAGCAGCTGCCAATGTCGTCCACGTCAGCGCCGATGTAGGTGTTGCCGTGCATGCAGGCGATGCCGCCCTCGTAGGTGCTTGGCGGCGCCACTGATCGATTTTGGGGGACACGCACGAGCACGACCATGACGACTTTTGGAGACGTCGCAACACAAATCTATTCGTGGCGGCGTATTTGAGCGCTGGACGATGCTCTGGAGCTCTGTCCAATGCATGTTCGCCGGCGCCATCGGTGGCAACAGCGTTTGTCGACGGCGGCAACCACAGACTCGGGTCGGGTACAGCGGCGTAACAAGCTAAGCATGGAGGCGACGTGGATGACCACGACGGCGGCAACCGCGAGCTAGCTTGCGAGCGTGGACGAGCGAGGGGCAACGTGGCCGAGCTCGACGACGGCGTGAAGCATGCATGCACGAGCCGGCGGCGAGGTCGCCCTCGAGGTGCGCGGTGCCGCCCGATGGCCACGTCCGCTGGGGCCGGGAGCTGCTGGCCTGCTGCTCCTGCTCGGCCGTCATCCATGTCCTCGGTGGTGGTGGTGCCCGTCTCCTCGCCACCGCCGTAGATGGTGTCCGAGGCCGAGCGAGGAGCTGACGGGGAGCGTGTCGGCGCCGGCTGGCAACCTCACCCTACGCCGCCCACCGACGATGCCACCGGCGCCGGCCTTGTCAAGGGGGCTTGCCGTTGAACGCCACCGCCCACCGGCGTCAAGTCGGCGCGCGCGGTTATTGAGGTGTACGTCTCGTTCCACGGCGATCGACGACCAGCACGCCCGATGGCGAACTCGTCGGCGCGGCGTGGCCGTTCACCTTCCCCGTGATCTACAGCGGCGGGCGGCGGCATCAACTCCCTCCTCTGGCGGTGCCGGCCATCGACATGTTGTACATGGACGCCGACGTCCACCTGGAGCACGGCGACGGCGGAGGGAAACTACTGCTGCCGATATGGCCCCAACAGGCAGCTATACCGCACGACGGCGAGCCGGCGCATCACCGCGACTGGCCGGGGTGGGTGAGGTCGTCTTCTCGTCTCGCACGGGAAGATCACCACGAACGCCACGCGCCGGCGCGATCTACTAGGGCGCCGGCGGCGATGAGACGGACACCGCGCCATCGATGTCACATGATGCCAATGTGCCCTGCCCCTTGGGCTTCGCCGGACGCCGGCCTTCCAGCCGTCCTGCATGCTGTCGCCGCCAGTGGCTGCCAGCGTCACCGCCGATGTAGGTGCCGTGCCGTGCATGTAAACGCTGGCGCCGGCGGGGCCGCCCTCTTAGGTGTCCACGAATTCGCGCTCAGTCGCCGATGAAGGGGCCGCGCCGCGCCCGTACGTGCATGCACCCGCCGCCGGCGAGGTCGTCGTCATAGGAGCGCGCCCGGCACTCGTCCGGCCTTCCTTGCGTCCACAAGAGAACTTGAGCGAGGCCATCATCCGTACGTGTCGTTGATTGTCCTCGGTGGTGGTGTCCGTCTCCTCGCCGCCGTCGTTCATGGTGTCCGACGAGCCGACGGAGAGCGCGTCGGCGCCCGGGTGACGGGGTCAACGTCGATGTCGATGGTGACCGCGTGCGGCGGGTGGTGGGATCTTATTCCCCAAACACTAATACGGCGTAGCCGCACCCTCCATTCGGCGCGTTCTCAGCCTGCCCACGTTGCCCCGTCGTCCAGAGCCGTCGGATCGGGCCGCGCTGGCCGTGGATCGGCCTGTACACCTGCCCCTCCCCCGCGCTGCAAACTTTGCAAAAAAACCCCTGCGTTATACGAATTTCCGTTTTCCTCCCCGACTCGGCGGCGGCCTTCTTCCTCGCCTCTCCTCGGCGTCACTTTTCTGCTTACACCCCCCATATTTTATCGGTTCTCACAATGACCGTCCTTTTGGCCTTCTAGATGCACCTGTGGTTAGCACTTAATTACCCGCAATTGCCATCGATATAAACCAATGCACATGGTCACTGCCCCCATCCCGTGCCCCAACCCTCCTCCGGCGTTGCCTCCCCTACCTCCCGCGCGCCCCTTCTCCGGTTCTTCCCACCTCAGATTCACAGGCGCCGCCATCGCGAAACCGTCCAAAACGGCCGCCGCCGCAACAGACCTTCATTGCTCCTCCCGCTTCGCCGCGTCTCTCTCCCTCACGCCGTCGCCGCCCCACCCCCCCCCACGCCTCCAGATCCGGTCACGCCTCTCTCCTCTTCTCATTGCTGCTGCCCCAGCCACCCAGACGCTGTTGCTGCCTCTGCCTCTGTCCTCTCCGCCGCTCCGGCCAGTCGTGCTCTGATCTGCGGCGCCTCCTCTCCCTTGGTTCTCGCCATTGTCGCCTCCTCCGCGGCCGTCGTCGCCGCCATCGATTCTTTTCTTGCAGGCCCTCCACCGCCCGCTCCTCCCGCCTCGCCTCTCCTCCTCCCACGGTGCCTCCAGAGAGCCACCGCAGATCTCCCACAGTGCCCGCCTCTCTCCTCCACGATCGAACACGGTTTCTTTGCTTCTTGAAATTTTCTCCTTCTAGCTAATTAATTAACTAGGTCTTTGGTCTTTAAGTGGTAGATTTCAGACTTTCAGCTCCTTAATTTGTCTCGAAATTTCTTACTCAATTGTTTCAAAGAATATTTGTCTATGCAGGAATAAGTTCAAAAATGGGCTATGGAAGATTTTTAGTTTTTGAACTTCAGCTATGCATATATGTTTCTATATTATTGGAGCTACCAAACAGTTTGATAAATGCATATATTCTTATATATTATTTGAGCTACCAAACAGTTTGATAAATGTTCTACGAGAAAATTATTGTTTTTACTAATTTGTCTATGTTGTTGTAGGTTCCATCAGTGAAGGAGGTGTACTATATGATTTTTGTTCTATACTTTATTCTAGAACCCTACTGCTATATATGTGGATGGAGCATGCTCATTGGCCTAATCATCTTATATTTCCAACTCATACTTCATGCATCACTATACTTAGATGGTTAAACCTGATGCTTTGTACAATCATAGTTTTGTGTGGACTTCTCTTCCTGTATTTTAGAAGAAAATCTAACGTTCATACTTTTTTCGCCCTCAGGTTCATTAGGCATTGTAAGGATTTTCACATCTTAATGTTATGATACACCTTATGAATTGCCTCCTTTAAATAGTACAGAAAGATTGCCTGCTTCATCTTTCCGATATCTTTTTTATAACACTATTTTACTAAACTCAGCATGGTGCATCTACAATTGTGTTATCCTATGTACCTAAAATGATTTCCCTATTGAATATGATAGGTTGCTTTTTACAGTTTTTTTTCTCTATTTCGTCAATGGCTGCATACGCTATCTTCTTTTTACCACACAGCAGGCTATGTTTACCTATATGCCATTGGCATGATGTTTTCACGACCATGTGGTATGTGTAATGTTATTGTCTGTTTTATCGTTGTAGCTTATATATATATATCATGAAGAAGTGTACATTTTTGTTCCTGTTGTAAAATGTTGTACACTAGAGGCCGATGACTTTATATATGCGGAGAAGTTTAGGAATGCACTTTCTATCGTGTCCCACCTCAGAGTTATGAAAGACCAGGAAAATAAATATCAAATTTGTACCATAGTCACATCCTATTTTTAAAATGGGGCTACATTTTTACTTTGTATGGCATTCTATGTATTTCCTTTGGTATGTTCGCACCGATATCCTGAGCATATTAATCACATTACTACATATAGTGTTTGTTCAATGTCACGTGCTCTGTTTTTGTTGTCTTTAGCGTGATCTGCTTGCATGGCTGCATCACGTCACGTATTCCTTTAAATTAAAAGTTAAATTAACATACCACGTCACGTATTCCTTTAAATTAAAAGTTAGATTAAAATAACAGTCAAGCCCCTTATTATTATAAATGATGATCGCTGATGGCAGCCTCATGCGACGCGCCACAGGCGCGTGAACCTTTCTAGTATATAATGAAGCACGGTCCCTTTTGAGCCACCTGGTGCTTCCACGTCGATTTTTTTTACGTGAACTGTCGGATAGAAATCGGACGGTCGTGCTTCCCATTCATGCGTGGTGAAGCTTTCGCCCTCGCCCTCGCCGCCCTTTGCCCGCTCATGCACCGTCCCTCATCGCCGCCTGCCTGCTTCTTCTCTCCTCGTCTCCTCCTCGCGACCCGTCTCTCTCCTCCAAACGCCGCCGCCTCCTCCCCCCCCCACCCCTACCCCCATGGTGACTCCTCCCGAGCACCGCTGCACCAGCTGTCTCCTCTGGCCGCCCGCGGCAGTGTAATACCAAAAGGAAACAAAAATAAGTGGGCCGGTGGGCTATCCAGCCCATCACCAATTTGGCCAGCGTGGGGATTAGGTAGGGGAGCTGATTCCCCTAATCTCTCCTCTCCCTGCCCTCATTCTCTCAGTCTCTCCAGACACTTCCTCTCTCCCGTCTCTCTCTATGCCCTCTGGTCCCTGGTCTCTCTCCCTCTCTTCCCCCATCCGCCTGTCCCTTCCGTTGCCGGCCGCCGCCGCCAGTCGCCGCCAGCCGTCGCCGCCGTTTCCCGTCGCCTTCTCCCGACACCACCCTGCTGCTGCAGTTGCTGCTCACCTCTCCCTGCCATTCTGCCCAGCTCTGCCCCAGCCGTGGCAGCCCAAGGGGAGGTGGGCGGCAGGGGAGGAGGAAGAGGAGGAAGAAAGGAAGCTGTCCAGGAGGAGAAGGGAAGAGAAGGGGAGAGGAGGAGAGCTAGGGTTTCCACCCAAATCCTAGAGAAGTGCTTTAAATTGAGGTAATCTCCTGCGATTTGCCATGTATGTGTTGGTTTAGGGTGGGATTTGGGAGAAGAGATAAACCCTAAGACGTTAGATGGTGCTGTGTGAGTGCAGTGACTTGGTCACCGAAAACGAGGTGTTTTGGCCCAGATCCAGGGCTCGGGCATATTATAGAAATCGTAGTCTATCTTGTTAGCTTTCCAACAAGCCCAAGAACGCGTAATTCGGACCAGCGGATTAGAAGTTATGGCTTTCGGAACACTGCTGTCCTGTGTAGGCCGTGACGAGGTTACTGTTAAAGTGATAAACCATTTGTTTAGCAACTACGTAAGCTAATTGTTAAGGGTTGTGGTAAATTAGAAACCTATTATGTTAGGGGCCGGAATGGGAAAGGGTTAGAGGGAACGCCGAATTTGTATATTGGTTAATAAGGGTATCAGGCTGTCGGGGATAAAACTACGGCCCATTGCCATGGCCCACTCCCTGACGGCCCGATCGAACAGCCTATCAGGGCCCAGCTCCCTGGAAGGTTCTATCAGGCCTATGTGCATCCCCGCCGAATACCTTCTTGGGCACGCACGGTGCGTAACGACCTAGGATTCGTGTTTGAGTCCTACTCGAACAAGAGTTCAGACGGCCTACGTGAGGACCCGGACGTTGGTTTCCGGATTGGAATAAAGTCGTGATCCCCAAGAATCGACTATGCCTTATCTACCTCGGGATGTATTTGGCATGTATGAGTTAGTTACAAACTTCGTAGTTAGCGGCGATTATCCCTTGATAGGTCGGTTTGCTCAAGACTATATAAACAGAGCCTCTACGGCGTGTTAAGGGCCCGGTCATCATCTTATAGCTTATCGCGCGCTTGTACTCGCATAATCTCGCCGAGACTTGTTCGCCCTGTCGAGCCACCTCTTGTATTCATCCCCGATATATAAGAAAGGTGGACGATGGCTATTATCTCTCCGAGAGGCTGAACCAGATAACAACTCTGTCTCACTGTTATTTGTTGTTCGTGGTTGTTCGTGTGTCTATCTCAATCTTAAAGAATCTTAGCGACTTGAGATCGATATCTCAACCGTCGGCAATGGCGCCGTCAGTGGGGAGACGCAGATCGAACATGTCGAACTCTATCGGCGACTGTGAAATTCTTCACGAAGACTACGACTCGGCGGCGGGATGTCTCTTCCCCGCCAGATCGGATCGATCCTTCGACCTTGATCGCTTAGATCGATTCGACTCTCCGTGCTCGGTTTGGATCACTTCAGCAGGGCGGCTCTTCGCCTCGGGCGCGTCTGATCCCATGACGAGCTCGTGTGTGTCGGTTTGGATCTCTTCGCCCGGCGACTCTTACGCCAAGGCGGCGTCTGTCTCGCGACGAGCTCGTGCTCGGGGGCGATCTCTTCGCGTCGGCGACTCTTCGCCGGCGTTGCGTCTCGTCCCCGCGATGAGCTCGTGCTCGGGATCGATCAAACTCCTTCCGGATCATGGGGTACGTTACGCTGGCGATGGATGACGGAGAGAGGCGACCAATATTGGAACATCGACCCGACCGTAAGTTCCTCGTGTAGGTCTTTCGTTTTCTAACCAGCTTTTTCTCAAATTCGCGCCTTAGTTCGTCCAAGTCTCTCGTCTTTGCCATGTAAAGTTCAACCCATTGGCGGTGAATGCTCGCGGCCCTGCGGTCCTCCTCGCCACTTGTCTTCTCGGACAACTCTTTCTCTCTGGTAACACTTGATGGTCGCCGGTCTTGCGAACTCTTGGCTCCGCAATCTTAGGGTTTTCCGCGCGTATCTTGTTTCAACAAGTTCCTAAACTTCGAGTTGCGTAACCGGCATCCAAATCGCGGCTAATCCTCGCTCTCGTATGCCTCTGCGGCGAGAGGCACTTACCGCCACGACAACCACTTGGCAAAGCTCGCTCGTAAGCCCTCCGCAGAGGCACTTTCCTTGTTCGGTTACCTTGAATCGCCTAACTTACGTTAACGGGCGCCTCGAACGAGTCGATCGGAGATACGGTGTCGCTTAACTCTCTACGCGTGCTTGAAGTCGCAAGCTCGGTCTTCATGCATCGTCCGCACGGGGCTAGTATGTCGCTCTTTCTCTTGTGCACTGCTCGAGTTCGCAAACTCAGTCCTCAGCAACCGCATAACGAATTTGGGAGTTAGGCTAAACGTTCTACCGGTTTTTAAAACTTTCTAGCTACTGTTACTTTTGCTCTTGGTTTCTGTTCGTCCTTGTCTTTTCTTTGCTTTTTTGCGGGAAAAATCGCTCGTCGAACTCTCGCTCGATTCAGCGCCGCTTGGCGGTCTTGAGTCGCTTCGCCATTCCTCGAAGGACCGCTTCCTCGGTCGATTGGGACTTGAGCTGAATTTCGCAACCCCAGATGCGTTTTGCTTTTTCGCCTTTCCTTAGCGTTGGTTTTCCAAAACCTCGTTAGTCTTTCGCTTCCCGTGTAGCCCCTCACAGTCTGAGCATGTCTTTTATCCGCAACGACCATGCGGCTCGGTTAATCAAAGCGGTGCACCACGATGGAGTCCGCCACCGTAAGTCGATTCTCATCGCAACGGGCATGCCCACCGTGGCCGATTCTTATCGCAACGGCACTCTCTGGCGCCGGTTCCGCGCCCGCTAAGGCGACACCAACGCCAGACCGTCCATGCCCGGATAAGATTTCGCCGCCGCGTTTTGCTGCGGCTAAGGTCCCGACGCCTTCTCTCGGTTAGCGGTCTTAGCCACGCGGGTTGCGCTTGTCCGCGCACGTCTTTTTTATCCATACTACGTCCCTTCCTTGCACGGTGTCCGGAGAATGCACCACCAACGAGTCCTCGCCCACCGTAGCCGATTCTCATCGCGAACTGCACTCTAGCGTCGGTTCGCGATTCGCCGAGGTGACACTAACGCTATCGGGGACGTGCAAAAAAGTATGTCTTGTGCGGGTAGGTCGCCTTTAGCGTGTTTTCCAAAACTCGCTTTGCTCTTCTTAGAGCCCGTTTTGCTCTCTTTTTTCCCTTGGCGGCTCGTTTCTTGTTTGTCTTTTGCGGGAAATGCGAGAATGGGGGCGTCGGACTCCGGTGATGGTCGTGGCGAGGTTCCAGGCTTCCTACCAAAACCGATGTCTGCATCCCTCTCTTTCCCGGGTTTGCTCCGCGCATGCCCAGAGAATGATTCACTTCACCCGCATGTGATCTCTTGCCTTTGCCCGGCACTGACCTTCACAGTTCGGCTAAGTCAAGGTAGTCGCCCACCAACGAGTCCTCGCCACCGTAAGCCGATTCTCATCGCAACGGGCAAGCCCATCGTAGTCGATTCACATCGCGGCGGCACTCAGCGTCGGTTCTCGACTTGCCAAGACAACGCTATCACCGCGCAAGGAATACGTCATGGGTAAAGCGTTGATTTCACACGTTCTCTTGCGGCTCGATCGCGTCGGGTTGTGATTCACCTCGACCGGAAGTTCTTCGCCGGCGCCAGATCCGTCCCGCGACGAGCTCCGTGCTCGGGCCGGATCACCTCGCGACCGGCCGCTCTTCGCCCGGCGCGGCTCCTACAAGATGCGTCTTCGCTGGTCGCACTTTCGGTTCCTTTAACGAGCTCGTGCTCTGGGACTAGATTTCTTACTTGGTTCCTTTGGCGAGCTCTCACGCTCGGGGCCGGGTCACCTTTCCCATTCGTATGCATTGTCGCTCCCTTAGCACACGATCTACGTCCGGGGCATATCACCTTCGCTCTGGCGCGACATTTGCTCGAGAGCAATCTTTATTTCTGACAAGCTCTAGCCCGAGAGGTGGTTCCCTATCTTTCCTAGGCATCTGAATGCTGGATGCAAGAAGACGAGTCCGTCTCGCGACTTGCTATGTTCATTCTCCTAAGATCGATCTTATCGGACGCGGTGGTACGCTTCTTCGCTACCAAGAATCCAATCCTCCTTAATGACGTTCACCTCGAGGAGATGATTCACCTCACTTCTTCCGATTTACGATCGAGGGTCGGTACTCGCTCGGACGGATGTCATTCCTCGCTCGATGCAACAGAGTTGCTCGGCATCGAGTGGGTTTGTTCGGTCCCGAACAAGTATTGTTCGGTTGAACCATAACTGCTTCGATGCGCTGTTGACGCCTTTGTAGCAGGAAAAATACCTCTTCGTGACTTAGAGTCTCAAGAGGAAGACCCCACTCTAGTGAGTCCTTCCACTTGAGTCTCGGGGCTAATTGTCGAGGATAAAACTACGCCCATTGCCACGGCCCACTCACTGACGGCCCGATCGAATGACCTACCAGGCCCAGGCTCCTGGAAGGTTCTATCGAGCCCATGTGCATCCCGCCGAACAGCTTCTTGGTGGCACGGTGCGAACGGCCTAGGATTCGTGTTTGAGTCCTACTCGAACAAGAGTTCTGCACGGCTACGTGAGGACCCGGACGTTGGTTTCCCGGATTGGAATAGAAGTCGTGATCCCCAAGAATTGGACTATGCCTTATCTACCTCGGGATGTATTTGGCATGTATGAGTTCGTTACAAACTCGTAGTTAGCCCGGCCCGATTATCCCTTGATAGGTCGGTTTGCTCAGCACTATATAAACAGAGCCCTACGGCGTGTTAAGGGCCTGGTCATCATCTTATAGCTTATCGCGACTTGTATCAGATAATCTCGCCGAGACTTGTTCGTCTCGTCGAGCCACCTCTTGTATTCATCCCGATATATAAGAAAGGTTTGGACGTGAGGGCTATTATCTCTCCCGAGAGGCCTGAACCAGGATAAAAACTCTGTCTCCCTGTTCACTGTTGTTCGTGGTTGTTCGGCGTGTCTCCTCTCTCAATCTTAAAGAACCTTAGCGACTTGAGATCGATATCTCAACCGTCGACACAGGCCGATTGATTGCCATGCCTGAATGTGTAGGTGACGCTTCGGGGACGGCACCGACGTCTCTTCTTTCCGCCCCGCCGGGTCACTAAGGCAAGTACATAATACGACGAATATGGTAATGTGTGCTTGAATGACGGTATGTGATAACTATGTTTGATTTAAATACTGATGATGACGGGCCGACGAAGGGTTGTGTGGATGGTGATGATAGCTTGATGCTAATTATGCTTTGCTTTCTATTAATGATGATATTATAGTGCCGAATGAATGGATTAATGAATGTATGGATGGATGGGATAGAAGTGATGGAATGTTGATGAGAAATGTTGGCTACCCTGTTTATGTTGCATACACTCATGAAAACATGCATACGAGTCAGGGCGGTGAGAAAGCCATATAGCTAGCTAGACCGGTGAGCCACGGGCCCGGTCGATGGACAAGCTATATGACTAATCCGGCGTGCTCTTGATAAGACCTACAGAGGTAGGCACCCGTCATGGGATGGCGGAAAAGACTCACTTCAGTGAGCACCTCCACGGGATGGAGTTAGAGCGTTACATCGACGGGTGTACACTCAGATACCGGTGCGCGCAATGTCAAAGATCATAATGCATAGCACTGCATCGCATTGCATTGAACATGTGATGGAAGAATGAAGTTTTGATTGATGATTAGGTTGATGATGCTTATGTTTATGCTTAAACCTCACCATTATGTACTTTGCTGAGTTCTGGACTCACACTTGCTCTTCTGTTGTTTTTTTTAGGTGATGGTTGAAGCAGCATCTTCGGGGAAGGGTGTAGTTCACACGTTTGCTCATCACTCGAGCCGGTCAATCTAATACCTAATTAACGCAATGAACTGTCCTAGCGCTTGTACGTAGCGTAATGGCGTCTTATAACCCATCTTGTTAAGGTTTGCTGAACTAGGGGGGGCTAATGCTCCTTGAATGGGATGGTTGTCTCCTGTTGAATGTGGTGATGGTTTTTTATAAGTAGTGGCCTTGGTTCTTTGCCAATTGATTTATGTTGATTTATAATGTGTTTCTGTTATGAACTGCAATGTTTGAATGTTCCAATTGTAGGGGAAATTCCGCCAAAATTTAGAAGTTTAGGGAGTTGGTAGCATCTTGAGCCTTTTGGAGGCCAAGGTGTTACAGGCAGCTGCCTCTGGCCCCCTGATGTGGGGTCGCGGGATCCGGTGGTTGCGGCCCCCGGGACATCAACAGGAACAAGGGGCGGCGCTATGACTTCTTGGTGCAGTTCAGCCAGGGCCTCCTTCGGGAGGACTACCTCGAGTGCCTCCACCACTCCAAGGAAGTGCCTTTCCTCTCCCCGCAAACCTTAATGGTTGCCTTTTGTTTAATTCATGAAGTATTTTATCCCCTGTTCATCTTGTCCCTTGCTGGCATGTAGAGGTTTGATTGCAGCTGTATTTTGTCTCCAGTTTTTGGCTTTTTTTTGCGGCAGTAAGAGCAGTGGTGCCTGATTTCATTGCAGCAGCTATTTCATTTACTCAAAATGTTTTTATGCATCTGAATTAGATGGGAATTATAACTATTCATATCCTATTCCAGTGTTGATTTGGTAATCTGAAAGTTGCATTGCTTCCATCCATGAAGGCATTACTGTCTATTTGCTATTTTTGTTGAGATCATCATGTAGGAATTTGTTCCATTTGGTTCCTGTGTATGGCCAGCTCCATTGCTTGTTCTTTGTGGTTTACTTCTGTTGTGTTAATATATATTTGCAGTGCTGATTAAATGATGGTCTTCTGAAAATAGGGATGAAAAAACATAAACCATGATGATTAACTGATCTGCTTGTGCATATTCTGAGGGTATATCAACGTCCTAGATTTTTTCTATGATACAACTCTAAGAAATTCTAAAATCATAAAGGTAGACACTGAACGGTGTTTTGTGAAGACCTACAACTTAATGCAAGCTAAAGGTGCCCTGTAGCCTTTCCATGTGAATGGAACTACTTGTCATATATTATTATGGTTATTTACAATTTTATATTGTTTTAGAGTAATTGGTTTACAATGTTTATGATCAAAGTTGTGTTTTTTTACCTCAATTCACTGATTTTCATACATAGGTTGCTCATAATATATATTTTTTCCTCTCAGGTACATTGATCAATTCTCAAGGTGCTTCTATGTTGAGTACAATAGCAAGGGCATCCATGTGCAATCCCAGGTAAAAGTTAGTCTCCGTTCTCTAATTATCTCCCTTTCTGTGATGTTTCCTAACCATTGGCAGAAAAAAAAAATCCTTGCTAGCTAGAATTGTGCTTGCAATTATATATGTTTTGCTAAAGTCTAAAGTCTAAACTAAACATTCTATTCTTCCGTAAGGTTTGTATGTTCTCAAGGTTCAGCTTGCTAGCTAGAATTGTGCTTGCTATTATATATGTTTTGCTTAAGTCTAAAGTCTAAACTAAACATTCTATTCTTCCATAAAGTTTGTATCTTCTCAAGGTTCAGCTGTGCAATACCAGGTAAAAGTTAGTCTCCGTTCTCTAATTATCTCACATTCTGTGATGTTTTCTAACCATTGGCAGAAAAAAAAATCCTTGCTAACTAGAATTGTGCTTGCAATTATATATGTTTTGCTAAAGTCTAAAGTCTAAACTAAACATTTTATTCTTCCGTAAGATTTGTATCTTCTCAAGGCAATAGCTGAACCATTAATTTTTGTGCGTCATCCAACATCCGGTGTTAACTTATAGGAAAAAGTGCCATTTTGGTCCCTCAACTTTCACGTTTTCGCCAAATTCGTCCCTAAAGTCCAAAACCAGTTTTCGCACGTCCCCCATCTTTCAAAACGGTGCCGATTTGGCCCCTTGACCGGTCAAACCCGGATTGGAGGGCGGTTTTAGCTGATGTGGTGCTGATGTGGCGTTTTTAGCTGATGTGGAGCTCATGTGACATACCACGTGGCTTTTTTTTCGGGCCGACGGCACCGTTCTTGGTAATTCATCATTTTCAAGGTCTTATGTTAATCGGATGAATTTGGGTTGAACACGAAAGTTGTAGATAATTTCAAGACGCATCTGTTTCATGTAGAAAAGTTTTTCATTTGAGCAATGTATGAATTTATACAAAATATTTTTGTCGCTGCCTGCTTTCGGGCCGACGGCACCGTTCTCGGTAATTCATCATTTTCGAGGTATTATGTTGCTTAGATGAATTTGGGTTGAACACGAAAGTTGTAGATAGTTTCGAGACGTATCTTTTTCATGTAGAAAATATTTTCATTTGAACAATGTATGAATTTATAAAAAATATTTTTGCCGCTGCCTGCTTTCGGGCCGACGGCACCGTCCTCGGTAATATGCCATTTTCGAGGTCTTATGTTGCTCGGATGGATTTGGGCTGAACACAAAAGTTGTAGATAATTTCGAGACTCATATTTTTTATGTAGAAAAGTTTTTCATTTGAGCAATGTATGAATTTATAAAAAATATTTTTGTCGCTGCCTGCGGCACCGTCCTCGGTAATTCGCCATTTTCGATATCTTATGTTGCTCGGATGAATTTCGGTTGAACACGAAAGTTGTAGATCATTTCAAGACGCATCTTTTTTGTATAAACAACTTTTCCATTTGAGCAACGTATGAATTTCTACAAAATTATTTTGCCTGCTGTTTTGTTACTCGTGAAAAAAAAGTCACGTGGTGTGCCACATCAGCTAAAAACGCCACATCAGCGCCACATCAGCTAAAACCGTCCTCCAATCCGGGTTTGACCGGTCAAGAGACCAAATCGGCACCGTTTTGAAAGATGGGGGACGTGCCAAAACTGGTTTTGCACTTCAGGGACGAATTTGGCGAAAACGTGAAAGTTGAGGGACCAAAATGGCACTTTTTCCTAATTTATATGTTTTATGTTATAATTTATGCATATGGCCCATTGAACTTTCTGACTTTCTGTTACAGTGCCATGAATATTTATTCATAAATGGTTCACTCTGGATCTGATGCTTCCCACATATCTATTTATGTACCAAACTATTATAGACAGAGCTCTGAGTACCTGTATTTGGGTTTCCATAATTTGGTATATTACCTTCATTTTTCTTTGCTCATGCCCGACAGATTTCTAACTGAAGTGCAGATTTGGATAGCGATTGTTCTTACATATCTCTATATGTGCAACATTAATAAAAAGCATAGATTTGAATACTTTTATTTGCTTTTCCATGTTTAGTACGTTACCTGCATTTATCTTTGTTCAGGCCTGACAAAAGACCTGTCTACAATGCATATGCCATATTCAAACAACCTGTTCGATGAATTATCACTTCGAGTGATAAATTCCTTATCAATGTGGATCTAGGATATTGGAGACAGGTAGCATCTAACTGAAGTAAGTTAGTTCAGATTTATTGTTCTGTGAGTACCAGTTTTTTAGATTCTCATGCATGTGAAATCTGCTCTTATCCTGGACATATCTAGATGAACTTTACTGGTAGTGCCTATCTCTTATTTGGGCACAATATTGTCTTGCTGTCATGACATGACAGAGAGCCATTTTTTTAATGTTGTAATGTATTTTGGAAAGCATTGTTTAAATTTAGTTTTCTTAATGGTTTCGGTTTATAAAAGGTTTGATTCTATATCATTTAAGCCCTTGCTCATCAGGTTACCAAACATGTTACTACACAGATACCAAAGAAAGAAGACGTTTACATGATCTGTCGTCTTCTCTTGAAGTTGAAGAGAAATGCTTATGGTAAAAGGTATTAAATTTGTTTGCTTGTTTGAAAAAAAGTGCTCTATAAATGGCAAGAAGTCCACAAACCTTATCAGTATGCCTCAGTATGGTTTGACTGGTTTTTAACATTTCATTGGTGCTATATTTTCTGCCCATGGTTATAGCCAACTGCTATTTGTTGTTGCAGGCAAGGTAGACAATGTCATGAACAAGGCTCATGCTGAAGTTGTAACAAGTCATCAAGGCCTTCAGATCACACAAGATGTTTAAGATTTAGGAAGGTTATGTTTCAAACTGATGCTCCTAATTTGGATAAAATGTTGTGCGGTGAAGAAAAGTATAGATGGATGAAACGATAATAGCAGAAATAAGAAGCACGATCTTAAGATGCAGGATCTTATCTGGTTTTAGATGTTAAAGTGTCTTCTCATGTCCATGGAAGACCAGCTGTGTGGCTTGAAAATTTTACTGTCGTTGCTTACAGTGCAGTAATAGTACTTGAGGTTAGTTATACTTCAATGAAGGTGATTCACTCCTAAAAATAATGTTCAAGGCTTATTGATAGCGTTTGGTACAATTTACCTTTTCTTACAAGCAAGCACTCATCACATATTATTTCAGGTTCGGCCAGCACTTTGTACGCCGTGGCCGAACCTGACAAGCTGTTTCGGCCGGTGCCATCAACCGTAATCTGTTTTGGGGCTATTGCCTTTTTAGAGTTTCTATGTTTAGCGTTAGCAGCTGCCTTAATTAGATATTTCTATACTTAATCTTCTGTAACGTAGACTATAAAAGATAATTGAATAATAAAGAAAAGGGTAAGCAGCAGTTTACCTGTTGCCTCCCAACTCTTCATGTCTTTCTCTCTCTCTCTCCCACGCACGCCGGCGTTTGGCCGACGTGCGGCCACCTAACCCACGACGCCTGTTCGCCGTGTTCCCAAGCCGCTTATTCGTCGTCCCGTGCATCGTTACATCTCCGAAGCCATGCACATAACATATTATGTTTTTATTCATTGTGCCATACGAAGCAACAGTAATTATACATCAGAGCAGCGCGCTATGGGCGCGATATCATTCATAGTATATATCAACCATGGGTTACACTAGCGTGCCAATGGCACACTCATTTTGTGACATAAGTATTGGCAGCAATATGCAATGCTACATAAAAACAAAAGGTATTCATGCGTCATTGCGTATTGCCAGATTACTTTACATCCAAAGGAAATTGTAATCGCAACCCAAAAATTACACGGCTCCTCCTTCTTTGTATTTTTTATTTAATAATCTTAGTTTCGTTTAGGGTGCTAAATTATCTTATTAAGCCTATGATTATCGAGATGTAATTGTGTTCTAAAATCCTTTAATACATTAAAGATTAGTTACGTATACGTATCTTCCTTTTGATTGATTTATATGTATGTGATTTTCCTCCAGTTAATTCAAAGCACATATGTTTTATTACATTCAGTGTTATTAAACCTTACATCAACTAATAATTTGTATATCAATCTTGCACATATGCATCTATATTACTTAATACCCTGTTATTGTTTTTTATTATATCAATAATTCAAAAAATTAGTCTTTTCGTTAAATTGAAAATGAATTTAACAGTAGAACAACTTACATATTTCACGGGTAATTAGAGCGCGGCAACGCGCGTATATTTTTCTAGTATGTCATTAGGCATAGTGATTACTGAGTGAATCTGTGTTCATGTAATTAATTAACTCCTATGTTTAAGGTGAGATAAAGCCCGATGTAATTAATTCTAAGTTTAAGGAAGCCACTAGCTAGGATATGAAAGTACCATTGAAACATCACATGAAACAATTATAAACATCGTGTAAAAACATAAAACGTCATCAAACATTGATGAATCACTCATGAAAATTATAAAAACGTTGTGTAACACCACGTTGAACACGGTATATGCCGTTGCTAGTATTTCTTAAGTTGAAAGCTAATGGCATGGACAGCGATTGAGATAGCGGATGTCTCTAACAATTGTTATGTCAATATAATAAGTAGTACCGGAGACAATCCATACAATGGTAGAAATGGTTTTTAGACATTTTGCTCACACACAAAAATTCTTAATTCCCATGTAGAGTCGACTCTTAAATTGAAGATGCCCCAAATTTCTATGTATGCTCTGTCTCCTCCTCCACATTATCAACATCATCCTATCCTTCATGGCAAGCCTACAACATGGTATAGCATGTGTGCGCCTGAAACACACCATTACATTAATGACATATTAAATTATACATGGAATCATTTGCAGTTCAAAGCCATAACTAATACCCAACTGACAAAAATAAAATCCCGAGTAATAAAATTTTTATCCAACAGCCGTCTCGCTTACAAATATCACTATTTACAATAATCATCATAAACACATGCTACAGGGGAAAATAAATAATACATGTATACTACAATTTTCTTTCTTCTTTTCTTTTCTCATCATATCCTTCCTATCTATTGTTTCGAGGCCGCAGTTCTGTCCAAGCCATCATCGTGCCATTCCAAGATGCTGCACGTCTCCCCAATTTATCTACACAACACTAGCACACCAATTTAATCCACAGTATTATAAGTTAAATAGATCCATTAACAGTAATCAAACTAACTAAAACGTTAAACTCTAGATAAAGGAGTTGTAGGCCGTCAGGATTCTAGTAGCACTGTGTTCATCGGGACATCAGGCCGTTCGGGGCCAGCTGGTCTCCCTCACTGCTACAATCTCATCATTCGGCAGTTAATACAAACCTGAGTTTTGAAATGATCATTCAAAGCAAAAATCAACATTTTATATTACCCAACTGTTGTCCAACAGTAAAGGAAAGGCATAGAGAAGTGTATCATAGCAGCAAGCACTTGGGATACCCAACCCACAGCCATATAGGACAACTGGAGCAGCAAGGGCTCATGCAAAGAGCTGCATGCGCTGCAGCAAGCCAAGCCAGCAGCCAAAGAGCATTGATGCCCCATAGAAAGAAACCCCCACCCATAGTTCCCAAAACTGAAAACCACACTCCAGCATCCCACCAACACTTGGCAGCCAGTAAGGGACACACGTTAAACCCCCCCCCCCCCCCCCCTTCGGCCAACTTACAGCACACAACCACCATTCTCACCCTTCTCCTTACCTTCTTTGGTAAGGAAAGCACCATCCCTCTCAAACCAGCCACCCAAAAACCAAGGGGGAAAGCCATAGTGAGCCGGTGGAAGATATGCATGAGAAGTGGAGCTAGGAGGAGGTGTCAGCAAGCATCCAGGAGCAGGAAGGAAGGTAGTAGCAAGGCAAGCCAAATTTCAACCACAAGCTCAAGTGAAGGCACTTCTGCTAGGATACAAAGAAGATCAACAACTTAAGGTAAATGTGCATGCCAAAGCACCATCTAGATGAGCTGCCTGTGTGCACATGCATCCACACATTCAGCATCCATGCATTCAGTTTTTCCCCTCTAACTCCCATGCTGCATGTCACTGTGAAGCCAAAACCAATAAGCCAGCAACCTCATCCTCCCATGCATATCACTCTCTCGATATTGATACCGAACAAAAGAGAAGAATCGATCATCCCCCACTCAGTACTAGAACCCATGCTGTCACAGAGTGGTTGTCGGCATGCGCCTGTGTTTTCGTCGGGTCTAGGCTCGACCGGCCCGACAAATGGACGGGCCGGGCGCTGGACTGGGTTGACCAGGTCTCGCTGGCCCCATATCCGATGACCTCCTCTGCCTCGCATATTGCCGATGCCACCTCCGTGTCGCCACCAGGCCTCTGCCTCGCTCGCTTGTTGCCTCCTCGTTGGCATCGCCTCACTGCTGTGCAATGCCTCGCTGGCGCCGCCTCGCCGCCGTGCATTGCCTTGCCTCTGGTACCGCTGCCTCACCCGCTCTTGATCCTAGATCCAGTGCCACCTCTCTCTCTCTCTCTCTCTCTCTCTCTCTCTCTCTCTCTCTCTCTCTCGTTTGGTTTCCCCTGTCGTGTAATCTCGGATTCGATCCGAATTTGACGGAATAGTTTGTGTATTTTTTAAATAAATATAATTTAGTTTTTTATTTTGATGATGAACCCTAAATCCCTTGGACATTCACGGGAGCCTGGGCAGCTGCCCCTGCTCGGGCGATGGATCCGCCACTGTTCTGTTTGAAAGATCAAGAGGAGGTGTCACCCTCGCGCGCGTAGTTTTTTTTATCCAGAGAAAGATGGGATAATCATTCTTCCATTCAAAGGGGACTATGTAGATCTTGGAGGGAGTCTAGTGAGTGACTGAGTGTACATTCAGAAGCAATCAAACGGTGTTACGATAGTCTTCGTGGAGCCTGCAGGACATACGAAGACCATGGTCTACCGGCTTTGAAAGCCAAGGTAAGAGTAAGCATCGCCACGGTAGCTGTGCTAACTCCGGAAGTAATCAGGAACTTGATACATCAGTCATGGCTAAGAGCTAATCTTCCACGGGCTATTGAGGATTCAACTTCCATGGTAAACAAAGAAATGACAAACGGGTTCAACCAATGGCGCAACTACTCTACGGCAATGCATACAGGCAAACCTCCGACTGGGATGAACATCACGATGGAAGCTGTTGGGCAGCGATTGTGGGGGTGATCAAAAGAGATTCATAGTTTGATGCTATGCCAAAGAGATGCTATTGACTTATCCAAGCCACTGAAATAACTACTCAAAAAAAATGTTATATACTATGTCCTTTGCCACCACATTATGCCTCTGTCGGGGTTTATGTTCCATTCATTCATTTATTTATGTTTTGCATGCTGCTTTGTGAGAATACTACCACAAAGTCTTCAGCCATCGGCGCGCTACAGTTTACATTTTAATCATCCTCGTATACATTGCTAAAATGTGTTCATGATTGTTTGTTCTGGAGTAACACATACGTGCATGACGTGGTTGCATTAAGCCAGTAGGAGTATTAATTAACAACTAATAATAATTTAAAGTGTAATTGCATTTAGTAGTGGCTGATTTGTAATTTAAAGTGTTATCTAAAACTCTTTTCTTTGGAGACAAGCAGCCAAACTCTCCTAATTACCACCATTTCTGCACTAATCAACTAGGAGCGAGTAGAGAGAGCGCGCCAGAGGAAGATGACAAAAAGCGGATGGGAGGAGGAAGAACCCGATAAGTCCAGAAATTGCTCAGAGAATTGTAGAAGAATTTCTTTTAAACTGAATCTTTTTTCCTAATTTTGATAAGGGCGGGAGGTGGTTCTGTTTCAGTGCGCATCTATGATTTTTTAAGACTGAGCGTGCCAATAAATATAACTTAATAAAATCAAAATATTTAACTTATTAACATTTTTTTCTATTTTTATAATAACTTATTACAAAAATATCTAATTTATTTCATTATAAGTTTAATAATAAGGTCTAATTCGACATAATGATGATGGAGGGGTTTTGAGAATACAATGTAATGTGATTGAGGGGATTTGATGATACAATAGGCCTCTATCTAGGAGGGGCGAGGGTCCCGTCTCCATAGCCGCCGCCTGCAGCTGCAGGTTAGGGGGAAGAAGACGACGGCGACTATCATTGGGGGAGGGGAAGGTCTCAAATCGCATCGCAATCCAGGGATTGAACACGTACCAGGTATAGCGAGTCGCCGGAGTCGATGCCCAGCCGCCCGCCGCCCGCCGGGGGAAGAGGAGGGTGAGAGAGAGGCTAGGGTTTGATCGCAGGAGGAGGCGGCGGACGAGGGTGTGACATTTTGTTTTCTATTTATTCTAACGATGAGGTTTGGGTCTTGTTTGTTTGAGCGTTGAATAAAGTTGAGTTTCGTAGAAAAGACGAGAGTCATTGAAAAGTATCTAATAATTATACAAATTTTTTTAAGTACTAAAGCTACGAAAAAAATATTATAAATTACTACAACATGTAGACTGTATTAAAATAACAAAATTTGCTACAGTAAAACTAAACCCAACTTTAAACTGAAACAAACAAGATCTTAGGCTTTGAGTTTAGAGGAGCCACTGTAGATGGCCCAATGAGCCAGGCTAAATGCGAAAATGCTTAAGACCGGGCGTCCGACGTCGAACGCCTCGACCGAACACACATCGGACGGAGCATTTAGCGTTGGACGTAGCCACGTATTACGTGAGTTGTTGCTTCCGCCAGGTCCATGTTTGCATCAGACTAGCACGCAACAAATAATTGATGTTGGTTCTTTTTTCAGTTGATTTTAAACTTCTCATTTTTATATAAAATTCATACAGCACCCAAATCTCCCAAAATAAATTTTATAATTCATCTAAAATTATAAGCAACCTATTTTTATATTTTTAAAACTTTTTGTATTTCAATTTTTTTGTTTTAATAGCCACTTTTGAGGCCTACAAACCAAACAACAAATTTTACCTTTAAAAGGTCATGTACCGAAGGAAATAATCCTTGCCTTGCATGTCCAGCTAGGGTTACAAACTAAACATTTTTCACTGACTTAGAACATAATTTTTACTGTTCAACACACATTTTCATTGTTTTGGTAGGGTGAATGCATTGTTTAAGCAGACATTTTTTTCATTGCTTCACTACTATTTTTTATTGTTTCAGTAGGACGAGTTCATTGTTTGAGTAGGCAATGCTTAGTGTTTCTGTAGACATTTTTTATTGTTATAGTTTACTGAGTTCATTGTTTCAATAGTCATTTTTTATTGTTTCAGTAGGACGAGTCCATTGTTTTAGCGGGCGTCCATTGTTTTAGCGGGCTATGCTTAATGTTCCAGTTACATTTTACATTGTTTCAAAAGATTGGGTCCATTGGTTCGTTAGTCTGAGTTCATTATTTCAATTGGCATTTTTCGTTGTTTCGGTAGGATGAGTTCATTGTTTTGGTAGGCGGTGTTCATTGTTTCAATATGAATTTTTCATTGTTTCAGTAGGATTAGTTCATTGTTTTCACTGTAGGAATCCAGATTAATACCGTTGGCCAAAACTATTTACAACGGTTTCGAAAAAGCCGACGTAAATAAATATGTATTTACGTCGGCTTTCGAAAGCCGACGTTGATAAAGTTATGTACGTCGATCTACAGAAAAAGCCATGTAAATACGTGATCCATGACTCCATGCTTTATTTACGTCGGTCTGGGGAACCCACGTAAATAAGCCTGGCCTTATTTGTTTTTGTCCCACGCCAGCCGGCTGTACAGCTAGCAGCTAGGGTTTCCCCGTGCCCACACCGCCCCGCCCGCCGCCGCCGCCGCCCCCCGCGCTTGCGCCGCCGTCGCCCTGCCCCACCGCTGCCGCGCCCCGCACCGCCCGCCGTCCCCGCGTCGCCCCGCCGCCGCCATCCCCGCGCCTGCTCCTCCCCGACGCCGCCCCGCGCCCGCACCACAGCGCCGCCCCGCCCCTGCGCCCCTCGCCCCAGCGCCGGCCCGCCCCAGCGCCGCGGCCACGCCGGCCCGCCCCAGCGCCCCCTCGCCCAATCCTCGCAAGGGAACTCCATTCCATTATTTCACTTATGGAGCCCCCTCGCCCAATCCTCGCAAGGGAACTCCATTCCATTATTTCACTTATGGAGCCGCATTTGCAGAAGTTGAGATTGACACTCTAACTAGGGATTTTCACACAAGGGCCGCTGATATTGTTATGGATCTCGGCTATTCAATTAATCCAGCTATTGATATTGGCCAGGTATGTTTACAAAATAGAATAGGGAATGTTTAGCTGCCTAGGATACGATGAAGTTGGAACACCTTTGTTAACTCTGATGGCTTGTTGCAGATTCAAGGAGCTTTCCTCCAAGGTTTGGGTTGGGCTGCCATGGAAGAGCTAAAATGGGGTGACGATAACCACAAGTGGATTCATCCTGGACACCTTTACACCTGTGTTCCTGGCTCTTACAAAATACCTTCTGTAAATGATATACCTCTTAACTTCAAGGTCTTACTGTTGAAGGTAAAGATCACATTTTGCCCTTTTTATATAAAATATACTATATGGGTTAGATGTCCTATTTTGAAAGAGAAAAAATTACACCTTGTTGAAGAGGCCGATTCAAAATATTGCAGTGTAAAATTTGCTGTACGTGCTGGGATAATTTTCTACAACCAATGCACGTGATCAGCTGCTACAAGATTATGAGGGTAATTTAGTTTAACAAGGTGGGGATCCATGTTGCTACAAGTTGATTCGAAATATTTTATAGTTGGTTTAAAATGTTTTCTGCTTTCCTTACAAGATAATATAACGTTTTCACTAAGCTACTGCAAATAAATCCATCTATTCTTTATTCTATTGATGGATTTGTTTTAACTATTATTGGTTTATCATTAATATTTATGTTTATCGTTGCCGTTCCACTTTGTTTTGTCTGTAGTGTTTAAATGAAATGCTGCTGCATGACTGGCTTGTCAATGAAACATGCTATCTAGATATTGAAAGGAACTAATTTTTTTTGTGAATAAATGTGATTCGTACCTGGCGTGGTGTTTTCTTTATCACCCTAGTGGCTGTATGTTTACACTAGAAATGATGGCTAAATATAGATGTTAGGAATTCGTAGATGTTATCCATATCAAATACTTGATTTTTAATGTAAGAAACGAAATGGAGGGCATCAGGGCAGTAATTGTAAATACATTCATACACAAATAAAATGGTCAAGAAAGCAGCAACATGAAATCTCCATGTTGGCGTGAATACAATAGAAGATTGTCTACAAATTAGCTTTGCTGGGTTTTCTTGTTGGTGCTCCTGAACTGTGTTGTTTGTGAGTGTATTTATCTTTTGATTAACTGAACATTACTTTCTTCCTTGCAGGGCGTTCCAAATCCAAAGGCCATCCACTCATCCAAGGTTGTGGGAGAGCCACCGTTTTTCCTGGCCTCCGTTGTTCTGTTTGCGATAAAGGATGCAATCGCCGCTGCAAGAGCTGAGGAGGGTCATCTCGACTGGTTCCCTTGTATGGGCGGTTTGTATGTGATGGACGGGGTGATGGACTTGTATGGGCGGTTTTGTATGTGATGGATTTTTATCACTTTTTTGTGATGCACTTGTATGTATATATGTGATGATTATATATGTGATGTGAATTTGTTACCATTTATGATGTGTTGAGATGGCATATATTAATTGGATATGCATGTGCTGTGATTTAGTATTGTGAAATATATTTGAATTCCAAATAAAGCAGCAAAATTGCTGGAGCTCTGCCGTATTTACATCGGCCAAGGCTCATGTAAATACAGCCATCACCAGCAAATGCTGACGTGGCTTGTATTTACGGCTTGTGGCTCACGTAAATAAGTGCCACATCAGCATTTCATGGCCGGTGGAGACCGACAAAAACATAAGGCCGACGTGCATACAAGTTATTTACGTCGGCCCCGACATAAATACTTGTATTAACATCAACGAAATTACGTGAGCTTATTTATGTCGGCAATTCCACGTAAATAGCTATTTACGTTAGCTTTGGACCTATTTACAACGTTTTGTTGCTCACATAAATAATCTGGATTCTTGTAGTGTTTGGTAAGTAATGCTTAATGTTTCAGTAGACATTGTTCATTGTTTCAGAAAGTCGAGTTCATAGTTTCAGTAAGTATTTTTCATTGTTTCATCAATCATTTTAAATTGTTTCAGTAGGTTGAATTCATTGTTTCGGTAAGCTATGCTTAATATTTCAATAGTCATTTTTCATTGTTTCAGATAGCCGAGTTCATTGTTTTAGTAACTATTTTTCATTATTTCAATAAGCATTTTTATTGTTTCGGTAGGTTGAGTTCATTGTTTTAATAGGCATTTTTCATTATTTCAGTAGGTTGAGTTCATTGTTTCGGTAAGTTATGCTTAATGTTTTAGTAGATAATTTTTCATTGTTTCAAAAAGCCGAGTTCATTGTTTCAATAAGTATTTTTCATTGTTTCACCAATTATTTTTAATTGTTTCAGTAGGTTGAGTTTATTGTTTCGGTAAGCTATGCTTAATGTCATTTTTCATTGTTTAAGATAGTCGACTTCATTGTTTCAATAAGCATTTTTCATTGTTTTACTAAGCATTTTTTTATTGTTTCAGAAGGACAATTCAAATGTTTTCTATTGGCTATGTTTGATATTTTAATAGGCATTTTGATTGGGTAGCACAAATCTTTTGTTGCATTAACATAAATTTTTTGTTGCTGGTAAAAAAATTTTGTTCGTAAAAATACAAGGAACGCGTTGGTATAAACGGTTTGTTGATTAGAGCACACAGTCGAACATTATGAGCATCGAAAGAAAAATACGAAATAAAATCTTTTCCTGACGCAAGGATGACATCATCGCATATCAAAAGAAAATTTCTCCCTCTGTTTTTTTTGTTTGACGCCTTTGACTTTTTGGTACGTCTCTGACCATTCGTCTTATTCAAATTATTTTTGTAAATATCATTTATTTTATTGCGATTTGTTTTATCAATAGAGGTACTTTAAATATGTCTTATTTTCATTTATTTTGCTGTGATTTGTTTTATCAATAGAGGTACTTTAAATATGTCTTATTTTTTTTATATTTTTGCACTAAAATTTTTAATAAGACGAATGATCAAAGACGTATCGAAAAGTTAAAGGCGCCAAACAAAAAAAAGAAGGTAGTACAAAATAAAATCTTTTCCTGACGCAAGCATGACATCATCGCATGCAACTGAACTTCCCTAGCGCTATTTGCATGTGGCCTTTGCAGCGTTTGCATGCACATCCTGCGGGTGGTTAGTTGGGCCAGGCCACGCGCGGGGGGCAGCGTCCGATTGCCAAAAATCCTCATCTTATTTGCTCCTCCCATGGTCCCATCTGTTTCAGCGTCCGAACCCTCGCCTATTGCTGCCGCCGCTTCCACCAACGGTAGGTCGCTGGCCATCCTAGAACCGCTGACTTGCAGGCTGTCACCCCAAACACGTAACAAATTGGTATCAGGGATCAATCAGCGCCTCACCATGATGAGCGTGTTCCGACGCCAATAGAGCTACGTGCCTACGATTGCATCCTCAACGTGGACAATAACCTCGCTCAAACGATGAACGTTCAACACCACCAATGGAGCACCATTGCGAAGGGCCGGAAGGAGATCGCCACCAACAAACCGCCGGCGCCACAATCTGTGCAACTCGCTACAGTCAATGCCTAGGCTGAACAAGCAAGATATCGTCGTGGGCATGGCAATCTTGAAGGATCCGGACGCACTACTTTGGATCGAACTTGCACAAGCGGTTCGAAACCACTTGTAGGCAACCGTGTATCACTTGCGTGGTTCCCTCAACCGCTTGTGGTAAGATACCACAAGCGGTTTAGAAGGTGTCTAGGTAGGCCGAAGGAGCCGCCACGTGGGGGCTCTACACAAGCGGTTGGTAACACCAACCGATTGTGAATAAGTTGTCAGCCAATGAACGGGAGCTGCTTATGGAGGCTGAGAGCACAATGCTTCAATTATATTTAGGAAAAAGTCTATATTACACCCTGAACTATGGCCCTTCGTCTGCATAAACCCCTGAACTACGAAACCAGGAATTCTAGCTTGCAAAACCAAAGAAAATGTGCGAATAACCCCCTGTAGCGGTTTTGAGGCTGGTATTGCGTATGTGGCAGATGAGGTGGCAATTAAGTCAGAAAAATAAATACACACAATTTTTTAAAAAGGTGGGACCTGACTGTCAATCCTCTCTCTCTCCCTCTTCTCTACAGTTCTTCTCCCCCTCTCCTCTCTCTCTCTCCCTCCCCCCAGCCTCACTCTCTCTGTCTCCCTGCAGCGGCCTCCCCGCCGCCGCTGTCGCCTCCCTGCCTTGGCCGCCGCCTCCCAGCCCCTCCCAACCACCCTGTTGGTGATTGACAAATGGCCCACCTTAAAGCAGGCCTTAGGCCGATCCCGTATCGACCCAAGCGCGAGCAGTACCAGGCGAGCGCTCCCATTGTACCAACAAAGCCGCCTGACTCGTTTGCAGCGCCTCCGGGCTTGACTAGGTCAAACCCGTGCGATACCGTGTTCTCCGGGCTATCCGTGGCAGGAGAAGGTCCTCGGTGATCCGCTTCGCTTGTGGGCGGTGGCGGCGGTTCATGGCCCGCCATGCTTTCTCCGGACTTGACCGAACGCGATCAGATCTTCAGGGACCCCGGCCGGGAGTACTGTGAACAGTCATTTTGTCGTTTGCCCTCTTTGGCGGCGGCGGATGGTTGTTAACGCTTCGCGACGCTCTAACGGGTGGCGCAGAGCGGCTCGGTCGATCAAGGCCATATTGGGGATAAAGGAAAGTGCTTTCCCCCTAAAGAAGTTCTCCCCCTTGAACAGGCATGTCAAGACAAACACGTGTTCAGTACTAACCCGACCGGCTTCTCCCTGCAGGCTCGATACTCGACAGGACCCTAGAACGAAACAAGAACCTCGTCACTAAAGCAAAGACCAGCGCGGAGCCCGCCGTATCAGCCTCGGGCGGCCCACGGCGTCTATAAAAGAAGGATTCCTGGACATTGCGAGGGGACGGCCAACTGAACACCCGGAATTCCTGATCCGATTCCACCTGGTCCAAGCACAAGCAACATTGGTATCCGAAGTTTCCTCCACGAGTAGCCTTAGCCTTTAGCTGTCACCACTGTAAGCTCGGGATCGGCGCCTCCAGGTCTGATCTCGGCACCTCTGTACTGTTTTCCACCATATAGTCAACAAGACTGGAGTAGAGCTATTACCCGGCAGTGGGGGCTCGAACCAGGGTAAATCACTCGTGTCTCCACGATTTGCATCGTTCCTCCCCGCTTCCCGTCTGAAGGATCATGCCGATCACCTAGTCGCACCGAGCCCTTGTCCGGGAAGACCGCTGCCCTAGCCTTCCGCAGGCTTGGCCGCCACCCGGGCTGCTGAGAAGGGTTGTCGTTGGGCCTCACACCAACTACAAATTCGTCTGCCGGTCCGTGGACCCGCTGCTCTTCAGGAGCGCGATTCCCAGACACCGACAGCTGGCGCCCACCGTGGGGCCATGGCTAGCCCTCAGCACTCCGTTCCCTCGGACATGCCTGAGGTTCCGAGCAGCGACGAGGTCCTGGACCTCGAGTTCGATGAGTCTGACGATCTGGGCGATTTGGTCCCGTCGTCACGATGGTCGGGCGGAGGAGTACCTCGCCGGCCGGGCCGACGAGATGGAGGTTGATACCTCTCGCCCGCCCGGTAGAGTTTCGCCGAGGAGTCGCTCCCCGAGCCGACCCTCCGTCACCCATGTCGATGAGACTCCCATGGAGTTCGAGTTACTTGGTGACACCGCAGCCTCCGCCGGCGACACCGGACGTTTCCCGACCTCGCGCGTCTCGGCTGCGTCTTGGCGGCATGGTCGGCGGCAACGCCGAGGACGAGGAAGACCAGCGCAATGCGCCGCGTCGCCGAGGCGAAAAGTTCTTCGATGATGCCGCCCGCCACGTCATGGATGGGATCGTGAGGAGGACCGTCGCCAACGCACTTCGGGCTGCCAACCGGTCGACCCCTCATCGAGACAATGACCAACCCGCTTGCGCGCGGCGGAAAGCGCGCGCCATCGCCGCGATGCGTTCGCGACTTGGAGAAGGACCCGTGGTTTCACCATGACGGTTGGGTCCGCCATCGCTGAAAACTCGGGTACCATTACATGGCATCGACCGACATCAGGAGCAGAACGGCGGTGATCGTCCGGACACCTGGCGCGGAAACCAATCCGACCACAGCGGTACTCAAAGCCGCTCGCGCCGCCACCGCAGTCGTTCGCGCCAGACCCAGACGGCCTCCTCCGCCGGCGGCTCGTCACACGCCCGGGGCGGAGTGTTTTCCCGCCTGGGCCCACGCCGGGATACCTCTCCCCCGAAGGCCGCGCCAGGATGCTCTGCCTTCTCTCGCGCTCTCCGCGAAGCGCCGTGGCCCCCGAGGTTCAAACCCGGGCCCATTGAGAAGTTCGACGGGAGCAAGAATCCCGAGGAGTTCCTATCCGTCTACACCACCGCCATCCGAGCTATGGGGGGAGATGAGGCCGTCATGGTCAACTACTTCCCCACAGTGCTCGAGGGCATGGCCCGAACCTGGCTGTTCAACCAACGGCCCGGTTCTATCCGCAGTTGGTCACAACTGCAGGATGCCCTCCGCACGAGCTTCCAGGGATGCTACGCTCGCTCTGGGCGCCCTCAGGACCTCAAGCTTGTAGTACAGCGAGACGATGAGAGTCTCCAGGACTTTGTGTGCCGGTTCGTCAGAGCCCGCAACACAATCCCCTGCATCTCAGATGAGGCCATCATCGAGGCCTTCAAGGATGGTGTGAGGGACCGGCGCTACACCGAGGACCTCGAGCTCCACCCGGTCAACACCGCGAGTGAGCTCTTCCGCACCGCCCCTCTACGTCAACGCCTCGGGCGGTTGGCGCAAGAGGGCCGTCTGAAGAAGGCAAAGGTCGGCGATGGCTCGGGTAAAACCGACGCAACAAGAAGAAGAAAAGCGGCGGGAGCGACCGCTAAGTTCATCGCCGCCGTCGAGCCCGACCAGACCGAGTGCCGCCCCCAGCGCGCCCTCGCCAACCGCCCGCCGCCTCGGCGTCGCCCGCGGCGACCACTACAAAGCGGGTGCAGCGACCCAATGGGTAGGCCACGCGTGGCGACCGAGGCACCCAAGGTCGGCCTCCCGTCCACAAGAGAGCAGTAACCGAGGTGAGACCGGTTCCCACGACCCGGCCTTTTACGCCGCCTTCATCAACGCCACAGCCATGAGCTACGCAATTGTCGCCGCGTGGGCCCGCCACCGGAGGACTTCTCTGGTCGCGGTCCCATGCCCGAAGCCGCCGAGAGGCGCGTCAGCGCGCGCACCAGGCGGCGAGGATTAGGCTTTCACGAAGCCGTGTACACGCCGCCGTCATCTTTGGCGGAACGTTAGCCTACACCTCTCGCCGCGAGCTCAAGGCCGCGTCCCGGAAGGTCCTCCACATCTCCCGCGGCGAACCCGCGGCGTCATCCTTGCCTTGGTCCAGCCAGGCCATCACCTTTGGTGACAGATGTCCGTAAGGCTCTCCAAGCCCAGCGTCTCCCGCTGGTGCTCTGCCCTACCATTGGCAATACTAGGGTCGACCGCGTCCTCGTCGACAGCGGGAGCTCGCTGGACATCATCACAGCGCGCGTCTTAGGCCTCATGCAGGTCCCGCGCTCTAAGATCAAGGACATCACCGTCCCTTTCCATGGGATTGTCCCAGGATCGTCGCTTCGCCCCGTGGGACAGGTCGTGCTACCCGTCACGTTCGGCTCCTCCGCCAACTTCCGGACGGAGTACATCACCTTTGAGGTGGTGGAAACAGAGCTCCCCTACAACGCCATCTTGGGGCGCCCCGCGCTCTCCAAGTTCATGGCGGTCTCCCACCACGCCTATCACTGCCTGAAGATGCCGGCACCCAAGGAGTCATCACCGTCCGGGTAACCACAAGGCGGCCCTCGATTGCGACGAGACCATGGCCGCTATGGTAGGACAGCTCCTATCCGTGGTCCCGGTGACAGGAGCGCTCCCAGTAGCGCCCTAAGGTGGCTTTGCAGCGCAGAGCCCACCAAGACCGTCGTCCTCACGGTCGACCCTCCAAGGTGGTCCACGTGGGGACAACCCTCGAGCCTCAATAGGAACTCGAGCTCATCACCTTCCTCCGGCTAACAAGGGCCGCGTTTGCATGGGAACCGTCCGATATGCCCGATGTCCCAAGGAGGTGATCGAGCACTGAGCTAGCTGTCCGGCCGACAAGAAACCGGTAAGGCGATGTCGATGCGTGTCCCGATTGGAAGGCCAAGATCATCAAGACCAGCTCAATAAGCGCTTCAAGCGGGCTTCATCCGCGATTCAGCACTCCGATTGGCTTGCGAACCGGTCGTCGTCCGGAAGAAAGGTGGCAAGTGGCGCGTGTGTGTCGACCACGCGACCTTAATTCCGCCGCCCCAAGGATAACTTTCCCTTCCACGCATAAATCGGCTAGTTGGCCTTCTGGCGATTCAGCTTTGATGAGTTTCCTAGATGCTTATTCCGTTACCATCGGATCGCGTTGTGTAAAGAGGACGAAGAAAAAACCGCCTTTGTAATGCCTTTTCGCACATTTTGCTATCGACCATGTCCTTCGGTCTCGAAATCTTTGGCGCCACGTTCGGCGTTTCATGCAAAAACTCTCCTCGATCAAATAGGGCGAAGCGTAGAAGTCTCGTCGGCGATATCGTAGTCAAGAGCAAAGACGCCCGTGACCATGTGTCCGACCTAGCTGAGACCTTCGACTGACTGAGGCGGCACCGGTCAAGTTAAATCCCGAAAATCGTCTTTGGTGTCAAGTCCGGCATGCTCCTAGGCTACGTGTCGGCGGGCGAACATCGGTCTGAACCCGAAAAAATCGAGGCCGTCGAAAAGATGAGGTCGCCGACACGTGTAAGGACATCCGGTCCCTCACGGGCAAAATGGCGGCCTTAAGCCGTTTCATCTCCGCCTTGAGACCGGCGCGCGCCTTTACGCAAACTCTGCGCAAGCACGATAGTTTCGAGTGGTGAGGAAGCGAGGCCGCGTTTTTGCAACTCAGCGAGATCTCGCCTCCACCCGTCCTCGCTACTCCCAAGCTCGGGAAGCCCTCTGCTATACCTCTCGGTGACACCAAACGCCGCAAGTGCGGTCTTGGCGATAGAACGAGAAGGGAAGCAGCAGCCCGTCTACTATGTGAGCGAAGTACTCACCGGGCCAAAGGAGCACTACCCCGACCTTCAGAAACTGTGCTACGCTTTGCTGATGGCCTCGCGCAAGTTGCGTCACTATTTTCAAGCCCACCAAGTCGTTGTCCCGACTACTTACCCGATCAAGGACATTCTCCAAAACCCGGAGGCCACTGGCCGGGTCGCGAAGTGGGGAGTCGAGCTGGGTGAGTTCGACATCCAGTTCGTATCTCGAACCGCGATCAAGGCCCAGGCCCTGGCTGATTTCGTCGTAGAGTTGACCAGGCCGGATGAGCAAAGGTCAAGCTCTCCGTGTCAAGACGGGAAGAAGCTCGGTGGACTCTGTGATTTGATGGTTCACACCACCGGGCGATCGGGATGCGGGCTCGTTCTCATTTCCCCAATGGAGAGCGACTCCGCCGACGCTATACAAATACACTTTGCGCTCTGAACAACGCCGCAGAGTATGAAACCCTAATTGCGGGCCTAGAGCATGCGCCTGCGCTCGACATTAAACGGCTTGTTGCGAAGGGGATTCGCAATTCGTCGTCCTTGGTCGGGGAGGAGTTTCGAACAATCGGCGACTTCGATGGCGCGGTACTGGCGGAAGTGAGAAGCGGAGAAGCGTTTCACGAGTTTGAAATTAGCTACATTCGGGGAAGAGAATGGCGAGGCCGATAAGCTCGCCAAGCTCAATCTCGCAAGAACCGCCCCGCCGTGGTGCTAATCTGACACCTTTTGAAGCCCTCCATTCCCTCGGAGACGAGGCAAAGGGGCGTCTGTTACCCCCAAATCGAGACATCCGTCTCGTCTCATTCCTCGAGCAAAGCACCTCTGGATAGCGCCATTCATCCGGTTCTTGGAGCGAGGACATTGCCCGAGGCGTTCTTTGGCGTTCGGCTAAAAAGCGAGCCCGAGCTTACACCTTTGCACGGGGCTTCTTGCATCAAGGGTGCTAACGGCGTGCTTTGTAAGTCGTTACCCAAGAAGAAGGTAAGTACCTTCGGCGACATTCACAAGGGCATCGTGGCGCGCCGCCTCACGTAAACTCTCGTCGGCAAAGCGTTCGCATGGGCTACTCTTGGCTCGCTGCGATGGCGGCGAAGTCTTAGTTAAGCGGCTGCTTGCTTGCGATATCATGCGCGGATGACGCACCAACCCGCGTATGGTACGCAAACCATTACACTAAGCGTGGCGTTCGCGGTTTGGGGCATGGACCTCTTAGGACCGTTCCCCAAGGGTCTTGGTGGCAAACGTGCTTGTTCGTAGCCATCGACACCTTCACCAAATGGATTGAGGCGAGCCGGTCTCCAACATCACCGCAATAGCCGCGATCGTTTTTTCGAAGCATCGCCGCAAGGTTTGGCGTGCCCAGCGTAATCATCGGCGACAATGGCACCCAATTCTGGCCGGAGTTCAACGATTCTGCGAGGAAATCGGCATGAAGCTTCGCCTTGGCCTCTGTGGCCCACCCACGAGCAGCGCGCAATTGAACGAGCTAACGGACAGTTAGTCCAAGGCATCAAAAATGAGTCTACGACGCTCTCAAGGCCAAACAGCAAGGTTGGGTCGACGAGCTACCGTCAGTCCTCTGGGCAGTCCGGACAACGACCGGTAGGACTCTGGGAGAAATTCCTTTCCGACTAGTCTATGGCTCAGGCAGTCCTCCCAGCAGAGATGAGACTAGGATCCGATCGCGTTGACCGCCCGACCGTGGTCAACGGCGAGGAGCGCGCTTGACCTCGACCTACTTGAGAGCGCGCGCGGCAATCCCTACTTCGAGTGCGGCCTACCAAAGAAGCCCCTGCGTCGCTTCGCTGCACTAAACGCATACACGAGGACCACGCAAGTAGGAGACCCGATTCTCGACGCATTCGAACCTTGCGAGGCTCCAACAAGCTCGGCCCCAAGTGGGAGGGACCGTACAAAGTAGTCGGTAAGAAGACGCGCGGCTCGATGCGCTTTGTCGACAAGGACGGAACGAGCTCCCTAGCTCATGGAACATCTCCTCTGCGCGCGCTTCTACGCTTAATCGGTCGTAAGTTTCCTTCATTTCAATTCGTTTCAACTCGAAAAAAAAATTCCTTTCCCCGTTCGCCAACGCGTTGCTCCAAGTCTTAACCATTTCAAACAAGCCCGTGGCCAAAAGCCTGAAGGCTAAGGATAAAGCATTCCGGAGCATTTCCACGACGGGATAAGCCGAGCTCTCGCACCCTAGTGAATCTCCGCGCAAATGTGGAATTCCCGCGGCCCAAAGGTACAGTAAGCCCACGTCAGGATTTTTTGGATGGCTAACTTGGGCCGCGGCGCTCGGGGGCTGAAGGCTTTCTTGCGCCCAGTTTTTCTCTTCCTAAGTCCTCAGCGTCACCAGGACCGCATCGTCATGTGACCCTTTGAGCTTCGGGGTTTGGGTCCGCGATTTTTCTAAATCACTCTAGTCTCTAGACCACGCCCAACTCAAGTTTGCACTTAGACTTGGCCACGAAATTTGGATGATTAAGCGCACCAAAAACAACCTTTCTAAAGCAATCCGTTTGCCTAAACTTCTTAAGTTCGTCTCGGGACTTCAGTTCTTCGCTCATCTAGTTTCCTGTTTTGCATTTCAGATTCACAAATCGAGCAGGGAAAAAGAAGCGAACAAACAGCGGAGAAGCGAGACGATGGGATTTTCCCAAAAGAAATTGCATTTCGACAAACCGGAAGATCTTACAAGAACAAAAGAAGGACGGGCTCCTAAGCGCCACAAAAGAGGCGCCACGTCACTACGCCTATGGCGGCGCCCAAATCCTCGATCCTCGCCACGCCTACCGGCCAAGTGCTGGCGACGAGCGGCGAGTTTTGGACCTACCGACGACGACGACGACTCCACCATGCCGGTCTTTGGCGCGAAGGTCGGCGGCGCTCGGGTGGCGCCCACGGCCGACGACAGATCGCCCTGCACACCCACCGCACTCGAGACGACTCGCCATCGCCTCGGCCCCTCCGGCACGGCATTGATGGCCCCGGCGCGTCTAAGCGCCCTCCTCCGCCGATAGTTCGGAAATCCGTAGGGCAGCGGAGGCGGCGCCGCGATATTGGCCTCCGCAATCGCCCCAATCCCTGCTTCTGCCATGACCAGCGGTGGAACTTCCTCTCGCTCCACCACGAGCTCGGGAGTTTCTTCTTCCGCCCACGGCGCGGCGCGCTCCTCCTCGGCGCAGCTAGCAGCGCGACATCCTCCTCCGCCGCCAAGATCTGGCGGCGTCGCTGCATCGGCGGCAATCTGCGCCGCCACCGCGTCTCTCTCATCCTCCTCCGCCGCTGGCGCGATCGCCTTACGCCCATCTCTCGTCGGCGCGAAGTTGGGCATATACCGCCAATCGCGCGGCTTATGGCTCATGGCGAGGAGCCGCAACGGCGAAACCACAATGGCGGGACCCACAACCTCCTCCTCCTCCGCTGGCCGGATCGGCGTGACGGGAGGAAGCGGCGGTTTGGCTCGCGAACAAAGCTTCCATGAATGGGCGCAGCGTGGCGGAGTTGTAGTTGGAAGACATGGTTTCAAGCTATCCTTCCTTTTTCGCCCTTTTGCTCTGCCTTCGCTCGGGCGGCGATTTGTCGATTCGCTACTCTAAGACAAGCGCGCGCAGGCGTAAGATCACGCTGCGCCGCTGCGTTTCTTGCTTTATAGGCGGGGCGGCCCCAATGCCCCGTCCACACCGCAAGTTACCCAAAGCGTCGTCGCGCGAAGGGCAAGCAATTAAAACCCACTATCCGAAGCCGAGGAGACGCGAGCGCACGCACCGCTCGCGGAATACCAACAGCTTGTCGCCGCGCGACACGCATCGCGCCCCGCCGTCGATGGCGTGGAGAAATCATTACGGGTCGAGCCTCGGTATAGGTGTGGTCCACCCGCGAGCAAGGCTCGGTGATACTCTCACGGCCCGCCACGTGGTTTAGGCCGAGTCGTGAACCGGCGCGGCGGTTTCGCCTCAGACATGCACGCAAGCGTGCCCTCGTTGGCGAACAACAACGTGTGCCGCGCCGCAGAGCCCGATGTGTGCAATTTGACACAATGAATTAAGGGAAAAATGGCTAAGATTTCGCCACCGCCGTTCTGCGATATTAATAAAGCGGCGTTCAAAAGAAAATATACAAAAAGTATATGGCGCGAGTTAGGGAACCATGGACGGGTCAAACTACGGTCCGTCTTTGCAGCAAGCTTTTCTAGCTCGATTTCTAAGTCACGGATTCGCGTCTGCGCCTGAAGTAACTCTATGGCCCGCGCGGCCATATCATTTTGATCCTGGAGCAGCTTAACTCGGGCTTCGGCGAGCTCTTCTCTCTGTTTTTTCAAGGCCTCCGACTCCGCCGCAGACTTCGCCCCAGTTTCGCGTAACGAGGCACTTTCTGCCCTGAGCTTACTGCAAGTTTCCTCGAGCCCGTGAACGATGGAGTTGTGCTCAGACTTGGTAGCCGCTAGCTCTTTGACGGCCGCCTCTCTGCGTCTGTACTCATCGTCAAAAAGAACCCGAGCCCTTTCTGCCTCTTCGCGGGCCGCTTGGCTTGAATCTTCACACTTCCTCCACTTCCGGGCTTGGCGAGTCTCGTCATGGCCTCTGCTTTTCTCTGCTTACTTTGTCTTGGTGCAGTGCTAGCTTCGGTGATGCGCGCCGTGGCACGGGCGTCGACCTCGGCGGTGAGCCCGTCCGCGCGCTTTGCCTGGGCCCGGGCTTGCGCTAGCTCGGCGGAGAGATGCTCAATCCTCGCCGCATCATCATCTGCCTGCCCGCCTATCGCTTCCATCAGCGAGGACGAGCCAGCGATAAGCGTGTAAAGCTGGAACAAGAAAAAACTAAGTCAAGACGCCAAAAATCCAGTGCCTAAGCATAGCGCGCAGAGTCAAAAAAGTCACCTTCCTGGTATGAGCGAACATGTTCCACGTCCTCGCCGCGATGATACTGCGTGCGCTCCCGCCAAGCCCGGGGGCGCGGATCCCATCTGGCGCCAAGGGTTGGCGGCCACCGGTTCTCGCTACCTCCTCCGGCCGACGCTGGCTCGCAACGCCGCAAGCGTGATTGAAGCAAAGTGGCGCCCGGCCGCGGTTTCTTCTCTCGGCATCCTCTAACTTGGCCGCCAGTCGACCTTTGACGCAGTGGCTCGCCTCTCGACCAGCACGGCCTCGCCAAGCTGAGCCCGCCCTTTTCAGCGCGTCCTTTAGCTCGTCCACCGTCTACTTAGCCACCACAAGCTCGTGTGGATCCTCTAGCCCGAATTGGGCGGGTTTTGACGTGGTAGTCTGTTCGACCGACCTCGCCGACTGGCGGCATCTCGCTCCTCCACCCATTCTGGGGTGGCGGAAATCCAGCCCGCGAGATGCTAAGCGGGGCCACGCTGGTATAACTACCCTTGCCCATCCGTCCGGCGTCGATCGCGGACCGGCAGTCGATTGACTAACGACATTCGACAATCGGTGTTGAAGCGCTTTCCCACCGGGTCTTGAAATGGTCGGCAACCCCTGCGGTCAATTGGCCACCACCGCACTGCGCGCCTTCCACGCAAAAGGGCGTAATCCACACAGATCATCGCCGATGACGACTTGCACCGCCTCCGCCATCTCCGCGAGGCGTCCAAAGACCGCCGCGATGCGATAACGGTCCTCCGCGGGTCACCGCTCCTTGCCCTTCGACTCCGCCAATCCAGTGACCTCTGGTGACTATCTGGGCGCAGATTCCACAGGTCCGCCGTTTAGTCGCCAGAAGCCCAGTGCCTCCAACAAGCTAAAGAAAAACACTTCTCCCGTGGGTTCGACCGGCTCGTCTTGACCACATGGCCTCGGCGAAGAAGCGACACCTCGGTGGCCACTTCGCACACAAGACCGCGACAAAAGGCATGGCGGTCGACACCAGAAAGCAGTGATAGCATGAAGCGCGAAACTTACGTGTCGGTTCGAGCTCGGTGTCTTCGTACACCTGGCGTGGGGCGAAGAAAGAGCTCATCTCCACCCGCCAACGCAGCTCGAGGTGAGCAAGGCCGCTCCCTTGCGCCTGCAGAACCTTCCTCGTAGGTCCTCGCCAGGGGCCATCGCGGCGGCTGGCTCGACACTAGCACGACCTCCTCATCGTCGCCGCTCGAGTTGGTGGCACGTCCTCCTCTTCTTCGTGGTATTGCCGCGCTCGAGCACACACAAAGACGAAGACTTAAGGGCGGCTGGTGCCTAACACTCGGCCAGTATTGGAGGATGGAGGCTCACTGCTGGCGCGCGCGCGCGTTTTCCGTGTGCATCGCTGTACCGCCAGTCTTGAGCCCGCCATGGCCGCCGAGTGCCGTCTTCCCTTACTACGCCGTCGGCGACGGATCGGGCGCTTCATTGAATACCGCCGGCGTTCCCGCCAAAGAAGGGCCCTCGTTCGAGCCAGCGGCTGAGCGACTGCCTAACCACCTTCCACGTCCATTGAAGAACAAAAAGTCGCCTTATCAAAACCTCAAGGAGCGCGACGGCCGAGAAATTCAATCGAACACCGCTGGGCACTTACCTCGGACAGTTTGTCCTTCACAAGCCGTATGCGGCGAGGAGCCTTGTCCAAGGGTAGCAGCATTCCTGCGATCCGCGCAACCTCGCGGTTTGAGAGACCTGCGAGGTCTCACTAACGGTTACGACATATCCCAACTCGAGATCAGACGCAAAGAAAGCAACTCACGCTTACCTTCATGAAAGTCCCGGTCGGGATCCTCCCAACCATCCATGTCATCGACGCATCGCACGTGGCGCCCCAACGGGCTGATCCGGTGCCGGACAAAGCCAACAACGACCTCGTAGCCCGTCAAGCCGTCCTTAACAAGATCCTTAATGTCAGCCTCAGTGGCTTGATCCTCCGGCTGGGGCTCGCTCACCGGAAGATTGGCGTATCCGGCGGCCGCGAGTATTCAGTCGAGCTCCGCGGTTCGTAGAACCACCGCCGGCCCAACCATCAACTTCGTCTTCACCTCATACTCGTGGTATGATTGGCGCCCCAGCCCCGCAAGGTCGGTAGAAAACCCGCCGTTGCCCACTCGTTTACCGAATCGCTTCAACTCAAAGAAGTCTTTGGAGCAGGCTCACCGTCGGCTGACCCGGTCGCCTCGCAGAACGCAAAGATCGACAAATGGCGTGGGATTGCGGGATAAGTTCTCGGCTTCAGCTCCGTAAAGGCAAAGAAGTCGGTAATAAATCGGGATTCCGCACGCGAAATCCGCAAATGGCGAACTCTCAAAACACACCAATTAAATCCGGGCTCGGCCTTGGCTCTGCTCTCGCGCTGGAAGCCTCCACGAGCCCTTCACAAAGCCATCCTCTCCAGCTCCATCATCCTCTCTCGTCAAAGTACTCCTCCTATGAGAACCATGGCGGCGGAAGTAGAGGGCGAGAGTGCGGGAACGAGCTGGGAAGATGAAGAGTGGGGCAAAGGGGATGTTTCCGTGGCAGGAAGTTCCCCCTGAAGCGCTGCCTTATGAGAGAAGGCAACAGCCGAGGCGAAGATCGTGGGGGTCGAGAAGGCGTAATCGCCTCGCCTTTACGTCAAATCGGTTTCAATGCTCAAACTTTGGTTCCCGAGCCAAAACTTCCAGCGCGTGGTAGGGATCTTTTCTAAACCTCGACTGCTCGTTCTGCGACCGCTCGAGGCTCGGGGCCGGTGTTGGTGATTGACAAACGGCCCACCTTGAAGCGAGCCTTAGGCGATCCGTATCGACCAAAGCGCGAATAGAGGACCAGGCAGGCCGCTCCCGGCCGTACCAACAAAGCCGCCTGACTCGTTTGCAGCGCCTCCGGGCTTGACTAGGTCAAACCCGTGCGATACCGTGTTCCTCCCGGGCTATCCCGTAGCCCGCGAGAAGGTCCCTCGGGTGATCCGCTTCGCTCGTGGGCGGTGGCGGCAAATTGTCATGGCCCGCCATGCTTTCTCCGGACTTGACCGGAGCGCCTCAGATCTTCAGGGGACCCCGGCCGGGAGATATGTGCTGACAATCCGCCTTGTCGTTTGCCCTCTTTGGCGGCGGCGGATGGTTGTTAACGCTTCGCGACGCTCTAACGGGTGGCGCAGAGCTGGCTCGGTCGATCAAGGCCATATTGGGGATAAAGGAAAGTGCTTTCCCTAAAGAAGTTCTCCCTGAAGCAGGCATGTTAAGACAAACACGTGTTCAAGATTAACCCAACCGCTTCTCCTGCGGGCTCGATACTGATAGGACCCTAGAACGAGACAAGAACCTCGTCACTAAAGCAAAGACCAGCCTGGGCCCGCCAGATCGACCTCGGGCGCCCACGGCGTCTATAAAAGAAGGATTCTCGACATTGCGAGGGGACGCCAACTGAACACCGGAATTCTGATCCGATTCCACCGGTCCAAACACAAGCAACATTGGTATCCAAGTTTCCTCACGAGTAGCCTTAGCCTTTAGTCATGTCACCATCAGAAGCTCGGGATCGGCGCCTCGTGTCCGATCCGGCACCTCTGTCTTGTTTTCCACCATATAGTCAACAAGACCGGAGTAGAGCTATTACCCGCGGTGGGGGCTCGAACCAGATAAATCACTCGTGTCTCCACGATTTGCATCGTTCCTCCCCGCCTTCCGCGTCTGAAGGATCATGCGGATCACCTAGTCGCACCAGGCCCTTGTCCGGGAAGACCGCGCGGCCCTAGCCTTCCGTAGGCTTGGCCGCCACCCGGGCTGCTGAGAAGGGTTGTCGTTGGGCCTCACACCAACTACAAATTCGTCTGCCGGTCCGTGGACCCGCTGCTCTTCAGGAGCGCGATTCCCAGACACCGACACACCCCCTCCACGCCTAAAAGATTCATGGGACGGTGGCGGTCCAGGGGAGCGCGGTGGAGAGGGGTAGCGCCGGACGTGGAGGAACTAGGCGGCACGCCACCGAACAGCGTGGAGAGGCGGGGCGGTCGAGGCGCCAAGGAAAACGGGCGGCGGTGTGGGCACGCCCGCGTAGCGTAGGGGAGCGAGGGCAACGTCGACCACCACCCGTTTGCTTGTGCTGCTGGCAAGAGTCAGACCGAGCCCGTCGCTGGAGGAGCCGGGCGCCGAGGAAGAGGAGGTTGCCGGCCACCGCCGCTCGTCGGCGCCATGAGGACGGCGGCGGGCGGCATTGCCGGGGTGTGGGGGTGGCACCGCCGCCGCGACCACGTGGAGGATGAGGCCAGGTGCCGCCGACCGCCTCCAGCGCGAGGAAGAAGGGTTGACGCTGCTGGGCCGCCGCGTCTAGGAGAGGCCGGAATGGCGGCGTCTTGCCAACAAAGACGAGAGAGAGAGAGAGAGGAAGATTTTTATTTTTTTATTTGTGATTCGTATGCCACCTCATCTGCCACGTACGCAAAACCAGCCTCAAAACCACTACAGGGGGTTACTGGCACCTTTTCTTTGGTTTTGCGAGCTAGAATACCTAGTTTCGTAGTTCAGGGGATTATGCAGACGAAGGGCTATAGTTCAGAGTGTAATATAGACTTTTTCCTTATACTTAATATATAATATGCTTGAGAGGGGTTTTCAATTTGAATTTACAATAAAATTAAATACAACTACATGAGTTTTTTTGGCATAGTTAAATATATATTATCAATTTATCATGTATACTCATTAATTCACACAATCACAAGCTCATTCACACAAAAGTACGAACTTAATTGACTTAAAAATGGACAAGTGGATGGACACATGAAACAATGAGCACACAGAAGCAACGTTTACAAGTTTCAGAATACAAGGGCGATTCTTGAGCTCATTCCTTGCGTGGATCTTTGTGTTCTTGGTCGACGTTGATGCCATCAGTTCACCTGTCTTCATAAAAGGACAATCTCTCCATCCTTTTGTGTGGAACTCGCCTTTGGTGAATACAATCTCGTCCGTAATGAAACCAAAAAGTTATTCTTAGATTGCTGCAACCCGGGAGGCGGGATCACGCCTTGCACATCGATGTCTAAAAGATTGCAAAAGAAAATATCAACAAAATATTTTGTGCTATGGTGCAACATTGCTCTTATAGTATTGCAATAACTTTGAAATTTGTCGAAACATTTCTCACAATTTTGAATATAGTTGTTAAAATATTTTGCAAAACCGGTGCATTAGGGGGAGTGGATTACCACAAAAAGGAATGCCGTGAAATTGATTAGAGTGCCTCGAGCGTCTAGTCCATTGATCTGCGCACTAGGTAAACCAGAAACTGAACTGGAGGTTCAGCGAATAATAATTTTGCAGCAGGTTGCAAATAATTTGCAAGATGCTTTCACCGACTCGAAAGGAATGGTTAAATCGCATATACCGGCTTGTAATGCACTGGAAAGAGTGAAGGTACCCCAGCGTCGTTTGGCCACTCCGTCTTGGGCCTCTCTTGGCAAGAAGAGGGGTGTAAGTTCATGGACCTCATGGCTATTGGTTTTGGAGATTGATGACGCGTCGACAAGAGGGGCCACCAGATTAAGGACATTATTTCATATTTCTTCTATTTTCTTGTGTGCGTGTTGGCGTGATCTAGACGCTGGTGCAGATCTTCTCTCTGGCAGTAGGGTCCCACTGAGCACTCCGAGTCCGCTGATCTTATCTCTTCCATTGTGTTTGAGAGTAGCCAGGTGTCTGGGGTAGATGCCTTAGAGCCTAAGTCTCCGAAAGAGCCCAGAAGTTTCCGAGGCTGCTTTCCAGCTGTTTGGAGGTTTCATAGTCACTAAGTTTCCTAGGCCAGATATTTTCTCTGGCGAGAAACCTTCCCGCCTAAGCCTTTCGAAGTTCCCGCCAAGTCCACAAGTCGACAAATGTCCAAATCCCTAAGCTGTTGCTGCGCGAGAGAGACGAGAGAGAAATAAGATGTGGGGGGTTGTCCTGAGGCATTCACCGGATGCGTCCGATGGTGAGAATTAGCGAGTCAAAATCCTCCAGAAGCTCTCTGTCTATGGCCTGGAGAATTTAGGGTCACCGGACGCGTTCGGTGAGCCACTGGACATGTCCGGTGGTAGGGTAAAACCCTAGGTGTCATTGGCAAAGCGGCGGCGGAAGAGCTCCACCGGATGTGTCCGGTGGGCGAGCTTTTGTCCACAGATCTCAATTCCAGTAAATGGTGTTTTTGAGGGCTAACAAAACCATTGGTTCTTATGCAGTAGAACCACATATTAAATTGCTATATAGCTAACATTTGTGAACAGTCCTACTTTGGCAACTTTTGTTGTGAGCATATCTGCACATAATTTTCATGTGAAACTGTCAACGCATACTTGCAGGTTGAGCCGTTAAGGTACTTTCATTTGTTGATGACAAAAGCATAGTACCATTGGAAAAAATATATTATTGATCATCTTTCAGTGAAAAGGATAGAATTTGTGCTTTAGTTCCTTGTAAAGTTTTCAAACAGAAACAAATAGACAGCAGAAGTCAAAAGAATTATATGAAACGGGAGCGTAGGTACACAATGCCAAGCTCCGTTCATAACTTACCTAGTTAAGTGCCACAACCAGCTCATCACCACGTGGTGCTTTCTCATTTGCATGGTCATCTGAACTAACAACTGCAGAAGCAGAGAGGAAACCAATCACCATTAGGTAAACACGACTACACGAGTCTATACTAGAGCAATAAAGATAAATGTATCTGGTAGGATAGGACTCAGCGATGATACCTTCTGTGTCTTCCCGTAACCAATCCTGTGCACACACCAATCCCTGAATTGTTGAAGGCTCCATAGTACTGAGATACTCATTTAGAGTCCGGGCTTCACTGTCCAATGGGACAATAGATACAGGGATAGCTAACATATCACGAGCCATTTGAGAAAGGACAGGATACTTTGCCGCAAAGGACTTCCACCATCCCAGGATGTCAAAATTATCTTGGTTCCCTTCTTTTTGACGATACACTGCTTCCTCAAGATACATTTCCATGTCAGACTTGATAGATTGGCCTGATGAAGTCTCCTGTATGTACTGATCAAGTCCCCGTCGAGCATCAGATAATGTGACACGAGAGAAGGTCTTGGAATCATCCCCATTACTGTACACAGAGCCCAAGCAAGAACTACTATTTCCAGAGTAGAAGAGAAGAGCTGGATTTTTCAATGGATCTGCTGACTGTTGATAATCGTTGCACAGATTGGCAAAGGTTTGCCGAATTACATCTATCGTTGTCTTCGCTGTAAATTGGTCATCAGCATAAATGAGCCTAGAATAATATTCAACAGACTTCATCTTGTAACGAGGATCAAGAATAGATGCAAACGCCATTACTGGCCTAGTAAGATCCCAGTATCCTTCGAATTTTTTAAGCATTCTGCCAGCCATTTGTGCAATGACAGGAGACGGACTATTGCACCATGTATTCAAAAGAACATGGATCTCACACATGTCATTAAAATAAAGATTTGCAGTTGGGTTTTCCACAGGAAACTTCTCCATAGCATTATAAAGCACATCAAGTATTTCAGTGAGGGCTTTCACATCAGCCCACTCCTTAGCAGTTAGAAAAGCAGTGTAATGTGCTTCTTGTTCTGCAAGGCGCACAAGCACATCGTGATAGTAGCATGCAGAATCAAACATTAAGTAAGTGGACGGCCAGTTGTTTGGAGAATCAAGAACTAACAGTTTTTGGTCCATCTGAAGCAGTTTTGCAGTACCTTGAAACTTTTGAAACCTTTCTTGTGAGAACTTGACATTATGAATCATCTCGCGGACTCTAATAATTATGTCAGATATCTGTTCCAGGCTTTCCTGTACTGTGAGATTAAGAGTATGCGCACAAGAGCGTACTTGAAACAATTTCCCATTTAACAGGAGACCTCTCCTAGGTTGCAGAACTCTGAGAAGTTCTCTGGCAACAATTTCACCAGAGGTGCAGTTGTCAAGTACAACAGCAGCTAGCTTACTATCAATACCCCACTCATGCAACTTCTCCAGAATGAGATTAGCAATATGCTCAGCTGTAAAAGGTGCCTCCACATGCACAAAATTGAGAATTTTTTTCCTAACTTTCCACTCGTCACTTGCATGGTCAATATAGTGGCATGTCAGACACAAGTAGTCCATCTGTGTATTCGAACGCCACATGTCAACTGAGATACTAACTCGGCAAGGGGTCTTGAAGAGCACATCCTGCAGCTTAAGCTTCTCACTCTCATAAATTGTCATGCTATCAGCCCTAACTGTGTCATACGACACCATCCTAAACTGTGGCTGGAGGTTCTTGACGAACTTTTGAAAGCCCACATCATCCACTATTGAAAAGCGGTAACCATGCTGAACAATCATACGTGCAAGGTCTTGCCGGCTGAGCTCCTGATCAAAGTGTGTGCTATCATTATCATGGTCCTCACCTGACGCATGCCCATCACCAGATCGCCCATCAGTTGAGGTTTTGCTCTGGAGAATCCGACGAACAACAAGTTTCCGACGCTTGCCAGTACGGCGTGTGGAGGTGGTGGCGCAGATTGCAAGGTGGTTGCGTAGATGCGTGGTACCTGACCGGCTAGTTGCCGTGAGCTGCTTCTTGCAGTGGTTACAAACAGCGACACAGCTGCCATCAGCACGGCGCTCCTTAGTGAAGTCCTGCCACACTGCAGAGCGCAGCTTGCGTGCACGTGGATTGTGCACTGCGGGTACAGGCACCACCGATGTGCTCACCGAGCCACCAAGAGGCACTTCCATGGCTGCTGGCTCTAGCATGGTGTTGTGTATATGATCACCCACTGCAGCAGATTCAAAGAAGCCCATCATATAACACTAGTAACAGTGATAACAGATATAGAGAAAAATACTGCGCAATTGAAAGGAAGAAGTAAGAGCTTTCAATTTTGCTCTCGTTTCCAAGAAACAATTTTAAAAAATAGCTATCTTGTTCTCACAAACTGGAGAGCAATGCACGGCCTCTCATGTGCAATCCGAGTAAAATGTCGCCGAGCTCTCTTCCAACTTAAGCTGCCATCCTTCTCATGAACTAGCCCTGCCCAAACCCCAAATTTACGACACAGAGCCTCAACAAGCAAGGCAGCAAGCAATCTCGCAAATCAACTGCCGAATCCGAGCTCAGAGGGGTCCATCCCCAAGCTCGAGCCCCATGAATTGGGCACGGAATAGCTCCGCGACCGCGCGTCTTCGGCTAGGGTTTATGGCTTTAGGTAAGCGGATCCGATAAGGACGAGCAGCAGGAGGGGGAGGCGGCGGAGAGGGAGGGGGAAGGATAGGCGGGGGGGTGCTGACCTCGTCGGAGGCGCCGGCCGCCCGGCGGCGAGCGGCGGTGGTGGATCGGGGGAGCGTACCCGCAACCCGATCCGACGGGACCTTAGCAGATCGGAGTCGGGGCTGGGGACGCATGGGTTGCGAGTTGCGACCCACTTTGGAGGGAAGCACTAGCAGCGGGCCTTGCACTCGGCTCAGCTCACACCCTGGCTCGCCCTTGCACTCGGCTCTGCAGCCTCGGCTGTCCGCTCATTCAATTCTCGTCTTCTCTACTCCATACCCGTTCCTAACAGAAGAGCTAGTTATGAAATAGGCTTTGGTTGTTTCAGCTTAAATTAAAATAAAATAAATATTTTTTTATAAACCAAATGATATAATACTTTATAGTCATTTCCATAAGGTTTTAAATAATTCTTTTTAAAGTTCTAAAATAATTTTTTAATAATTTTTTGAACTCTTTAAAACATTCTTTTTAAAGTTCTAAAATAATTTTTTAATAATTTTTTGAACTCTTTAAAACATCTTTTGAGGGGTCACAACTTTTTTAGATTAGAAGTTTCAGCAACTTTCAGCTGAAACAACAAGGTCATAGTCCCCATAGTGGATTGGATAGTCCTCGCACGTGTCCTCTCCTCCCTCTGTTGTGTGACCTTCGCCTCCACCATGCGTGCTCCTTCCTCTGCTTCGCACCACACCGTCATGACCTTATCGGTGTCGTTTGGGTTAGGGTTGGGTTTGAGCCTAGTGGTGGTTTGTGTGTATCAGGCTTAGAGGAAGGCCCAGGGCGGCGGCTGCCCAACGATGGGGAAATGTTTGGAGCCCAGGAGACAAATAGGATTTTTTTTTTGGCAAATACTTTTATGCATACTTCTTCAGTGTTATCTATACCATATTGTATACTTGTAAGATGGTAATCCTAGCTAAAGATTCGGGTCCTAGGGCAAGGTGCCAAAGTCGCGGGTGTGGTCGAAGGCAGCCAGGCGGCAACTGTGATGGGCAGCAACTGTGATGGGCAGATCTGCACACAGTTGCCGGAATTAGGTTGGGCAAGACCGGCGTGGCGGCGGGTGGGAAGGGGGCGGAACGATGAGGCATCGGTGGTGTTGCCAGCCGTGGGTGGTGGCTAAGGCAGCGGAGCCGGTTAGGGAGGCACACGGAGCATGACAAGTGGAAAGGAGGAGGAGGGAGCGAGTCAGCATGGAAGAAGGAGCAGAAGGGGACATCCATAAGGGGTGTGCTGCATTTGCGTGTCCGTGAGCCATGAAACTTTGGTGGGTGCCCTAAATGAGAGCGTCATTGTCCAGCAAAGGTCAACAAATTTGACATCGTGCAGTCGGCAGTGAGCGATAGCAAACCAGATCTAAATGTTGGCAACAATGATGGCTGGGCGATGACCTGTGGGGCGAGCCCTACAACGACAAGGAGTGACAAAAGGGTGTTGACCAATTCTAGGAGAAATCTAAGTTTCTAGTTTTTATAGCGGGATTCAATAATGATGACGCCTATAAGTGTTGTTATCTTGCTACATACATCGTTGAGGGGCATGATCTTCCTACTGGATTGCCTTTAGGTTGTTGATTTAATGAGTGTATTTGTGATGAAGTTTTAAGTTTTTACATTTGGTTTCGACTAGCTAGCATTGCTAGTCAAAAATAGTTGTTTCGACCATTTTTTTTCCCACTAAATCCATGTTGAGAAGATTTTAAAATTGGTTGTTTTTATGAAATCACAGAAAAACCTCATAAAGGTCTATGATAATATTTTATGTGTGGATAATCATAATTACAACCGTCAAATGTTTGGACTGTCTCGTCAAGAGTCCAAAGCTTGATTTTTTTCGTGTTCTTAGTGTTTGCCTTAGCGTGATAATTGGTTGTCAATTCGATTTAATTTTAAGCTTTTTATAAGCGCTTGTAATGGTTGCATGAATTCTAATGGTGCAGCGAACGGAAGGTTTTTCGTTATCTAAGAATAAAGATTCCCAGTTCCCATCACCAAAAACAAAGGCCATTTGATAGCAATTTTTATTAAAAAAAAACCATATATATTTGTTCGTCCAGGTTTCATGAATTTTTTTCCTGATTTTGAATTTAGATTGGTATTAGTTTCGACCACAGAAATTATGATTTTCATTGGTCTTGCTACCTTGGCGGTTGGCGCAAACTCGTGCCACTCAGCCATCGCGGCCTGCTCGATCGGTTTCTGAGGATTCTAGTCCGACCATCAACACTATATTTAGTACTCCGTACTCGAGTAGGGATTAGATGCCGACATGCCGTGTCCGAATATATTTCGATGAAGAGTTTGGATGTCATGATGTCAATGCCAAGACTATAAATTAAGCCAAGCAGTCTTGCGAGGTTTGCGACATCAACAATCAACGCTTGATTCCCATCGAATACACAGCTTGTGACGATCAATCTCAACGACGCTAGACATGGCGCGCAAGTTTGCGAACGCTCTGGCCCTGCTGGTGGTTGGCCTCGCATGCCTAGCCTTGCCGTGCGTGGGGGAGCAGATCAAGACCACCGATACGCGGCACACGTACCGTCTTCCGCTGCCAAAAGACGTCCGCGGCGCCGAGAGCCTCGCCTTCGACGGCAAGGGCGGCCTCTATACCGGCGTCAACGACGGCCGTATCCTCAAGTGGCGCGGCAGCGCCGGCGGCTGGAGCACCTTCGCGACCAATCCCAACTACAGGTCAGTACAATTTACACTGGATTCAATCAAAAGAATTATAACTTACATCGTACTCGATTAGATTCGTCATTCATGCCGTAATTATCGTGAACTTATCTTTCACCCGTCTGCGTGTGTAGGAAAATCCCTATGTGCGACGAGTCCGAGAAATCTATGGTGCCACAGGAGGAGAAAGAGAGTTTGTGCGGACGCCCGTTAGGCACTCGCTTTTACAGGAAAACCGGCGAGCTCTACATTGCCGACGCGTACCTAGGGCTCATGAAGGTAGGGCGCGACGGTGGCGAAACTCAGGTGCTAGCGACGGAGGCGGACGGCGTGCCCTTCCGCTTCCTCAGCGGCCTCGACGTCGACCAAGCCACCGGTGACGCCTACTTCACGGACAGCAGCAAGACGTATCCTCGGAGGTTTAACTCAGAGATTGTCATCAATGCGGAGTCGACTGGGAGGCTGCTGAAGTATGGTGCGCACACGAAGCGTGTCACCGTGTTGAAGAATGGCCTTCCTTACCCCAATGGTGTTGCGCTCAGCGTGGACAGAACGCACTTGGTCGTCGCGCACACGGTGACTAGCCAAGCTTTTAGGTACTGGCTCAAGGGACCCAAGGCTGGGCAGTACGAGCTCTTTGCCGACTTGCCAGGTTACCCCGACAATGTTAGGATCGACACCAAGGGAGGATATTGGGTCGCCCTAAATCAAGAGAAGATGAGACCAATAAGGCAAGATACGACTCTGCCTACAGCCAAGCATCTGGTTGGCGTCCGCCTCACTGCCGATGGAGTCGAGGTTGAGGAGCTGACAGCCGAGCATGGCGTTACTTTGAGCGAGGTGGCGGAGATGAAGAAGGGCAAGATGTGGTTGGGTTCGGTTGAACTAGACTACATTGGCATGTTTGAGTGATGTGTGTTTCAGATCTAGATTAATAATAATTGAATTTAAGTAGTAGTTTCTTATTGTCTCACGACCGAGTATATGTGTCTTTTATATGGAAGTTTTTGTTTTTTAGAGGGAGCCATTGTATACATGCAATGTTTATTATTGAATTTGGTTAGTTAGTGTTACTTCAGAATATTCATTTCCTTCTGGTTCAACCGGTTGTGTTTGCTCCAGTTGTTTGTTTTATGTAAATTTTATCGTACACGTCCTACTGTTTAGTACTGGGTGACAATAAAAGTTAGGTTTTTCCCACTAGATTGTTTTGGGCGTAAAATATTCTTTGTAAAGAGCCATTTTCTATTACTTTTTACTTAGTGTTGCAAAGAAAAAATAGAATGTTGCATTTAACTCCTTGAGGGCTTGTTTGGGAACCTCATTCATACTCCGGATCCTGATCTATTCCCAAGTAGAATATCAGGTAAGAAATACTTTGAAAAGGCATTTGGAAGCCTATGTGGGAGTAATTTCCTAGCCCAACCCTCTTTACTTCCATCGGGAAATGAAATGACTCCCCCTACTCCTCACTCATATATATCCCTTTGCCTTGCCCTCTCCTCTCAATATCTCTACATTTCGTTCTTGCCACTTCTTCCGCCATCGAATCCTCATACTCCCTCTCACCGTTGGAGCGAAGTGGCAGGGCGGCTTCCTAACGATAGCGACTCCCATGGTGATGGCGGTCGAGCATTAGGGCAGCAGTGGCAGGAGTCCTACAAGGGCGGCAATGTGCTCCAAGGTGGCAGCGACGGACGGGCTCTAGAGCAAGGCTGGTGACAAGCATGCTCTAGACCTCTAGGAGGATGTGTTGGGTCTTTTCTAGGGGCTGTGATAGTGGAATCTAGGGTGACAATGTAGTTATTCGAAGTAGTCGTGGACGCGTTGCAAGGAAGTGACGAGATGCTCCAAGGTGGTGGTCAGTGGTGGCGTGCCCTAGGGAGGCAGCAGGCCAGTAGCGGCATACTCTTGGGGGCAGTGATGAGCAAGCTGTAGGGCGGCAGTTTCCCACGTCTAGCTTAGGTGAGGAAGAAAAAGGGAAAGAGGCAAGAATATGGAAAAGGAGGCAATTTTCTTGCTATGTGTTTGGAAAGGTACTAGTATATTGTAACCCAAGAAAGTTAAATGGCACAAAAATCCCTGTAGAGATTTATTTCCCTTATAGTCAAATGCCCCGAAGAAGAGAAGTGCATAACCTGGTTTATACTACACCATATGGGTGATAGGGATACTCGTGTTGCTCCCGTTACCTCGCTGACCGACCACCTCATCACCCAAAGGCTCATACGCATTGTCAATGAACTGAGTTGCGGGTTCAACCTTACCCCCGTTCATCCCTGCTCCATTAGCCCAACTTCCCTCACCAAGGATCCACGGGATTTGTCTTGGGCCTGGGCCAGACAGGAATTTTTTTAGGGGCTACCTCGCGGAGCACCTCGGCATGGCTCGTGAAGCAGCTCGGGAAAGCTAAGCGATCACAAAGTAGCTAGCCTTCGAACTGTAACTTGTCCTTTATTATTACAGAGGGGCCTATTTATAGTGGGGGAGCCATTTTTACACTTCACGATACAGTCCTTCACCAGGGGGTATAGCAAGGGCAAAGAGGTTTTTGCTGAAAAAAGATTTCGTGGCCCTCGACCTGCTCTCTTTGGTAGGGGCACCGAGGAAAAAGCACCCTCGGGGCCAGGGCTAAGACCTAAGTACTCTTACTTTTCTATCTAAAGTAGGGGTATAAGGGGGATTATAGGGGGATCCGTTTGTTACGGCTAGCTATCTATTCTCTCTGCCACATGAAAATGGTTATTATGGACATCTAGCTTATCCTCCTGACACGCGATATGATTTATGTCTACTGCTGCAGACCGTACTTGCTGTCCCCTAGCCTTCTTGATTCCCACGAAACTGCCTTCATCTCGCGGATTAGACTTAGGCGTTTCTGGCCCCAAGCATGGCCTCCGCAAGGCAACTCCCGCTCGCTGGCCCTTGACCTCTTCGCTCCGTCTTTACCTCGCGTAAATGGGGATGAGGCCTTGGGCGTGCATCTCCTTCGCCCCGGCGCCTTTGCTTCGCGCCAGGGGGCGGGGCTTCCTCCTGGTGAGTACCTCACGTGCTCCTCCGGCTCATAGTTGTTTCGCCCCTCTTTCCAATTCGTAGGGGTGGGTGTCCCCTACTATAACAGGATTCGATTCGGGAGCCATGGGATCCGCATCATGAGTCGCCCTATTGACAAATTGTTGAGAAAGCCATGGGAACCACGTTACGGGAGTCACCCCTATTGGCGAATTGTCGAGGAATAAGTAAGCTAAACCAGGGAAATTTAAAAAAATTCTGCAACAATCACCAAGTATATCATGCAAGCATGGACTTATTTCCCTTCTACTCAAACGCCTTGAAGAAGCGAAGGGTAGGAATAGGTTTATATTGCGCTGCATAGGTGACGGGGAACTGCGCATTGCAGCACAGGGTAGTATTTTCATTAAAAAAGAAAGACCAACGTCTTAACGATCATAGATGCTTGTTATTATAAGCAGCGTGGAGATTTTGTTATTTTTTTTTCCAACAAAGTACCCAAATAGTATTGTATCCATCGAGTTGAAACATTCAAGCATGAGCCTTGTGTTGTGGACCAGTGATCCATGTAGAACTGTAACCCGAAGGACCTCCTTTTCAAATTAATTTTTACTTGTGGACCCATATGTCAGTGTTGTAGGGAGGACTCCTCTTTTTCCAAAGAATACGGCAAAAATCCCGAAGGTGTGGTTATCGAGCATGAATGGCCCAAAGAACTTTTGAGATCCCTAGGACATCTTCGGGATGGACACAAACAAGAGTCGAAGAAGAATTAACTGAAGATGCTTCCATTTGGGTGAAGGTGGAGTCCACCCGAAGATCTTTCTAGAGAGAGCCAAGGAGAATGAGCCCTGATGGTTGCGCCAAGGCCCACTACTTGGTGGGCCAAGCATGGATTATGGGCCTTGGACACGGCTGCTATAAGAGAGGCCCATCATAGGCCAGCCTAGTATTTCAATAAGGGCTTTAAGGTATCAGGGGTAGTTAGGGTTTTTCGCATGCCCAACAAAAGATCCGTTGTTGTAAAGGACCGTTGATTTAATATCGACGATCCAGATGCGAGGGTAAATGTGACTTCTTGTTTTTACCATGTAAACCCTAATCATCAGCCCCATATAAATACATGAGCACCCCATCCATTGGGGGCAGGGCATTTATTCATAACCCATCATTGCGTCTCCAGTTCCAAAGCCCCATAATTCCTAGTGATCTTTCCATTCTGGGGAAACACTCGAAGTACTGTCTGAGACACGTCGACGACAGTCAGGTCCTCTCATGCTCTTTCTTCCCTTCTTTCTATGTCTCTTCCCTCTCTCCACCACCTTCATTTTATGGAAGAAAGACAGTCTCCCAACGGGTTCCGGCCCTGCTAACACCAGCAAGCCACTATCAGACCTTCTCCTTCAGCCCCCTCCTCTAGCGTCCTCTCCCCCTCTCCTATCCCTCTCTTTCTACCCCTCGTCTCTCTACCCCTCAACATCTCTATCCTTGCCTAAATATGGATTAGATGCCCAAGAGCTTCATGAACCATCTGCCTCATCCCCTCACCCCGCACTAGCTGACATATCCTCCTTCTGTTAGCATAGAGCATGGCGGCGAAGCATCTTAATTCCTTCCCTCCTCTACACTCATTGATACATTATTATCATCTTCCCTCCACACTGGTAGCTCCAACCTCATCACCTCGTGATGTGTGAGCTCAGAGACTATGTTGGTGATATCTTCGATCGTCCACAACACGGGCCTATCATGCTTCATGCTTTCGTATCAAGCTGGTCTAGCACGACCTAACAATATCTATGCCTAGAACAATCCAAAAACACGTCGGGCTGCTATCGGGCGATGCCCAAACATCAACCCAGGCAGTATCAGCCCAAGCCGATCAAATAAAAAGCCCATGTGGCACGTTGCAGTGGATTTGTTAATATTCTATATTTTTATTTTTTTGATTTAAATAAATAATCATTTATTCAAATTAAATAAATAGTCACCTCCCACCGTTTAAAATGACAAAATTTATGAACCGCCATTTGGAAGGACAGGAATTTGATTTTTCACGAAATCATTAAGCGAGCCATGAATGTAACTGTTGGCGACAAAAGTCGCAATTTGAACTAGCGGAATTCCACCCACCCACTAGATGTAACTACAGGATTCGGCCGCGAGTAAAATCTTCCTGTTCAATTGGTGGGATTCGGAGGCGAGGAAATCCTGCCGTTAGAACTGGCATGATTTGGCTGCATATGTGAACCGCATGCCACCTCTGTCCAACACTGTGGCCATTTGCATTTGCGGTGAGAAAAAAGATAGAGGGAAAGGAGGGAGAAAGGGAAAGGGAGGGATAGAAGGGAAAGGAAGAGAGGGAGAGGGAGAGGGAGAGAAGGAAGAGGGTCTACTCCTGTGGATGACTTACAAGGTATTTTTATTTAAACTTTAATTTATAAATTATAAAAAATAAGGTAGGCTAGCCATGAAAGCCAGTAGTGTACTTAGTAATATTACTTTATCTAGGTTAGTTGAAGAATTGAGGTTCCGTGATAGGTAGGCCTGGGATATATAGTTTATTTGCAAGGTAATGTAGTTTATAGTTACTTGTAGTGCCACTTACTCAGGGGCGGACGCAGCCAAAACTTATAGGTGGGTCTAAGATAGGCATCCTGTCAATTTAGCCCCTCATTTCTATCTATTTTATATTAAAAATTATAGGTGGGTATAAGGTGGGGCTCTACTGTCATACACAGCGTAGGTGGGGCTGAAGCCCCACCTGACCCATCGTTGGATCCACCCCTGCACTTACCTAGTATCAACGTAATTTGTATGATAGATCTGGGATATGGTATGTTTGTAGTGTCGGGCTCTGTGCGCAGATATCATGTTAGGATTTTTTTTAGCATCATATGTAGGATACACACCACGGTTATGTAAAAATAATTTACAGGCGTTTTTCCAAGTAGAAGTAATGACAAACGAGTTATATATCAAAATAATTTATAGGTAAGGAGATATTTTGTATGGTGATACCGAAGTTGATCTATCCAATTTTAATCAGTCACACTAGAGATATCTAGGTCAACAGAGAGCTCGTTTGGTGAATTGCAAAAGTGGTTATAGCGGACCTTTGGACTAAACATGGCAGAACATGTAATGAGGGTTAGTGTTGTGACGAGACATGCTACAAAAAGATATTATTAGAAGTTGATGTTGATAATGTCTACGTAAAATGGGTGGCATTATGTGAAGATTGCATCTGAACACGATTTTCCTTCGGCACTATTTGCTCGAGTTGAGTTGAATCAACATGCTGGTCAAGCGAAAGAGGAGGGAATGAAACAATGGGACCATAGGTGAAGAAGCGGTAGGTGCGTTATCTAGTGTCAGATTTGCATCGCCAGTAGGAGAAAGAGGAGTTTGTGGTGTTCAGCAGATGGAGACTCCGTCACTGGCGATGGGGCTGATGATGGTGGCCAGAGTTGGTGGCTTATTTGATTCCAACTATATATGTTCCAGGTCGTAACGAATTTTGTGCTATAAGGAATCACGAAGGATTTGTACACTCGTCTCTTGAATTGATCGGATAAGTTGATCAGGGAGCATCTGATATTGGCAACAATCGTCACCCCTGTAGCTGGTATCAGGAGGAGGAGGATCGTCTTTTTGGTTGGTCCATCCAAGGATCGTACTGTAATTTTCTTTTGGTTGAACATCTGGATGTAAATTTAAAGATGCTTCAGGAATGAATGTGATGACTCTTCTCAAAAGAAATGCTGAGAGCAGTTACAACGCATTACCACGTGTGAATATCACTCCATGATGTTGCAATGCATATACAATAGTTTGGTGGCTTGTATTACAATGCATTGAAATCCTAGTGGATGTCAAAATACGGGTTCCAATGCTCCTGTTGGCTTCTCACAGAATAATCTCCCTAGAGCATTTTCAGGCGGCAGGCGGCACATGTGTAAATAAGAGATGCTCCTAACATTCTCAATATATAGACTATCAGTTCTATGTCACTCTAGCAGAGTTTCTATGTCAGCCTTTTGATAAAAAATTTTGTATCATCTTATACACAAACCATTTCATTCAAATAACCAAGCACACTCTAAATTTTATATATCTCTCTCTAAATCTATATTTTGAGATTTTCTCGTCTTCAAATCTGAGAGAATGGAAATATACAAAAAAAAAATTGGTAGTTTAGAAAGAAAATATATATAGATTCAATTTTTGAGAACTTGTTCAAGAGCAGTAACGTTGGCAATCGACCAACCGACCACAGTTCAAAACAAGTAGTATGATCGCACTAACCATACATATGAAAGAGAACCAACACAAGCGCTCGCGGGCTAGCATGCAACACATCCTCCTTTCGGCACATGACAGGCGGAAGTATTTCAGCACATGATATAGATATTTGAGCCATAAAGATATTGAAACTTTGTGGTAAAAATGAAGTAAAACAGTGAAATGCTACGACTCTTGTCGTAAATCTGAAGTTGAACAACAAGTTGAATAGCGAAATGTTACAATAATACATTGCACAACACAAAGACATTACAAAGTCTCTAGAAGCATTGCTCTAATTTTTGCTCTAAGTTCATTTGGCACCTCTGATGCTGCCTGAGAAGATTGAGCGGTGTCACTAAGGGGCTTCTCTGGCTGAAGCTTATTGCCTGATGTGCTTTGGGAGGCTTCTGGGAGACCTAGAGTTTGCTGGCCGTGGTCTCGGTCATCCTCATATTTCCTCCTAGAGAAGGAGCGACGATCCCTCCGATGCCTATGTGACCTATGCTCATCACTTTCAGGGTAGTCATCGTCATTCCTATGCCGATACCTTGACTTGAAACTCTTATGCTCACGCTCATCTTCTGAAGAGCTATGGTGGTGCCTGTGGTGCCTAGACTCCTGATCCTTGGAGTGCCGCTTGTACTTATGTCTGTGAACATCCTCATTGTGGCTTCTAGAATGCTCAGAACGATGCTTCTTCCGTGAGTGCTTATACCTTTCCTTCATATCCTCTTCCTCCTCGTCGGATTCTGAGTGACGTTTTTTTCTATACTTGCGCACCCTATTTTGTTCATCATCAGTGTCTTTCTCCTGTTTTATCAAATTTGAACCTTCACGTTCAAACGGTACAGAGATATCTTCGTTTTCTGTGACCAAAGGCCGTGGATCAGGCCCAGAGAAGTTTAAATCCGCATGAGTGGCATTGGCAGGTTCATTAGTTGGATCACCTGTCACCTTGTTGCTTTCACTCTTAATGATTGCAGCAAACATCTTTGCACGTCGAAGCCTCTCAGCCTTCAGCTTCTGCTCCTTTGTCATTGAAGCTTCAGAAGAATCTGCCTCTTTAGATGCTGCAACAGCAGCTGCTTTCGCAATAGTGTTAGCAATCCAATGATCGTCTATTCCAGCACCATCTCTTTTTAGCTGACCACTACTTGTGAGTGAAGTGCCCGTCTCACTATTTGAAGCAGGTTTGGATGCTGCCTCTGGGTCCTGTAGTGAGGATAAACTTCCAAAGCTGGAACTATAACCATTATTCCCTCGAGTGTGACCAAAGTCCCTTGTGTCTTTTGGTGTTTTAGATGAAGCAATGGTAGGGCCCAGTCCACGAGTAGCTGCCATAACAATGGCAGCAGCTTCATCTGCTGTGACCTTCCGAGGATGCTCCTTCTTGGCCACACCAATGACCATCTGAAACCTCCCTTTCTGTTGTTTGTCATACAGCTGCTTCTCTGATAACTCTTCAGAGCTACTATCAGAAGCACTGAAGTCCTTGTTAGTACTTGCCCGTACCTTGGTTTTAGTTCCTTCATTGCTGTGACTACTGCCTTTCCTCCCTGAAGAGTTTCTATCTTTCCGCTCTGTAGAAGTTCTGTCTTTACACCCAGAAGAACTTCTGTCTTTGTGCTCAGAAGAACCTCCACGTGACTTGGACTGCAAAATCAATTCAGATAACACAATGAAGTGCATTAACAATTTGCATGTGCTACCCAAGAGAGGGAAAACAAATAGTCCTGTATCTTAAAATGTTTAAAAACAACATATTCCGGTATTCTCCAGGCAAAGAAATTAAGGGGTTAAAAATTAGCAACCAAACATGCTCTAGATGTTCAGTTGTTCACAATGTTCTTCAAAGAGTTCTTGCAATGCAATACCAATGTATTAAAATTAGGTAGTGTGCATTTCAATTACCAAACAAAAAACAGCATACAGAGCAATATAACCAAAGCACAGCATCTGATAAAGCACCCACCGTTTTGCAATTAAATAATAAGAAAACATTCACAACATCAGAATCCTATATGCAATGCTTCATGCTAGAAAACATTATCGTGGCATGATGCAATTAAACCAAATGTTTTATAGCAAATAATAAATAGAAACACCAGTAACAAAAATAGAAGGGAAGGGAGGAGTACGCAGTGCATCAGTGATTGATACTGTCCACACAAGAACTTACCTGAAGTTCAGAGATCAAGTGTAAGACATCATTTGCACTTAAAACAAAATTACCAGGCAACCTTGCACAAAGAAACAATTAACATTCCAAGAACAACTACATAAAATACGTATCCCTGTTTTGAGAATTCAAATAATAAGCATCTCTATGAATGAATAACAAAGCCCAAGCTGGACAAAGGGAAGTCCTCAGGGAGAAATAAACAAATTTAATAAATAGCAATAGTAGAAATCAGACAACCAAGTCAACAAAAGAAGAACATTGAGCCATAATTTATATTCCTTTCATTGCAACATCACTACAAAATTTATGTGAACAAGTTCACTGTGATTTTTTTTAAAAAAAACTGACTGATGAATAGCTAATTACTGAAGAAATTGAAGCCATGAAAACCTAATAAATGTTGAGTCAAATACAAACTCTCCAAAAGCCCAGAAAGTTGGAGTACAAGGCAATTATATATTGCGAGATTATATATCTTAAGAAAGACTCATGCTTTGGACTATCAAACAGGTGACAGAACGGGGAAATAAAATATATAGTAAAATCTTAAAGCATAAATAAGTGTGATCCAAGTTACCTCTTGTGTTTCCTGGAGAATCTTGAGATAGTACGAGTGGTATGGATTAGATGGCAAAAGAAATGGAAACCTCCCTGTTGCCCTGTCTTGCTCAATGAGTTTCTCTTCAAACTCCTTCCCGTTCCGAATTATGAACTCAACTATTTTCTCCATTGTGGGCTTTAAGAACGATGGTGGTTCCAGAATGGCTTCTTTTGTATCTGACACACCCAATTTAGAGTGTTGTGATCTGGAAGTAGTTGACGCTGCCATGGAGTCTTTAGGCTTTTCCTGGCGAGCAACAATATGGTTGTTTGCAGTGAACATTGGATTCTTCTTGGTGAAAATCGGTTTATCTTTAACTGCAGTGTCAGCTGGTGTTGTTACTCTCACACCTTTCTTTAATTCCTTATTGTCATGTACAACAAACGCAGGATTCTCATGGCCTTGCTTGTGCCCAACATCATTTCCAGGATCAATGCTTGAACTACATGGAATAATACCTTCATCCTCATCTCCAGACTCATAGATGGCCCCAAGCAATGATAATGCCCCACCTGATGAATTAGCATGCTCACTCTCACTATTAACAGTTTTGTAGCCTTTGGTGTCACCAGCATCTGTGCTATCTTTCAACAGCTGAGGATGATCAACAAGGTAGCGAAAGTAGCTGTGAAGATAATGGTCAGGCATCAGGAATCCAAATGTTGGATTACTTCCCTGCTTTACCCTTAGCACAATCTCAGTCTGCCCCCCGTGCTGACTGACAAATAAAGCAGTTCTTGCAATTATCTGATGCACCTTCTCAGAAGGAGGCTGCGAATTAGAAGTCATGGAAAAAAGTTGTTTCAATAATGGCCTGAGAGCAGAGAAGCACACAAAATCAATTTATGCACAAATGGACTAATATAGAGTTGGTATATCATAAGAACAGACACCCCATTTCAGCACTTCTTTATTGGCTATATGTACCATTTACACCATTCTAATCCCACCTGCCTATTCCTTACGTCAAGATACATTGTAAGGAAACAGTTTGCATCATTAGTACGAACTTCATCTCTGCTCCAACCATCTGAAATAGACATTTAATCTTTAGAGGAACATATGCACCTTGGACAATTATTGCTGGATCAATTGAAGATTAATAATAAGGTATAAATAAATAAATTTCCGATAGATTAAAAAATTGAAAGCGAACAGTCATACTTCGTAACCTTACCAGCTTATTCAGCAAGCTTTCTGGCACAGGAAAATATGGGTAATAATATGAACTTGGATTATTAGGATCATCTGAACCAGTAGAACTGGCATATGAGAATGGGACAGCATTATAATCAGACTGTCCTGTATCTGTCTTGTTTCCTGCATGAAGAAAATATGTCAACTTAAGTACTGCCATACGAAAAATAAGCAATAATAGTAATATTGAGTGGAGAAGAAGCATGCAGATTAAAAAAATATACGGCTTAGGAGAAATAGAAGAAAGTCCCTTACTTGAACTGATTAAAGATGCTCATCAACTAAGATCAAGCACCCTTCCTGCAAACTTGCAAAAATACAATGGAGAAAGTGTGTGGGTTCAATTAGCATTGCTAGCTTTGGTACAGGCGCCGGTATTACTCTCATTAGGTAATAGGTAGAACTGCATATTTGTGTAATTCCTTTTGCTAATTTTACCAGCTAGAAGAAAAAAAAAAGTTGCAACACATACCCAGAACATACATCTTAACTTTGCCACTAAAAAAAGTTTCAAAAAATTGAGATCTATCCACGAACTATGTTTTAGTATATAGATATCACATAAAATTCTGACACGACAGATGCAATATCAAAGAAATCATTATACAGTTAATCATCCAGACTCTTTTGGATGCGCTGGATAAAATGGATTCCAACCCATTTTGTCGACTAATTTTAAGTCTTAGTTAAGACTCGCTTGGATGAGTTTGGAATGGTGGGAGTGACCCCAACTCATCTAAAGGAAGCCTTGGTAAGATTGAACAAAACAAGCCCAAGTGGTTACCAAATCACATAATTCACACCGAGACAGCATCAAGAGATCACCAAGTTATTAAATTATTTGCATTCCCAAAAAATTCCTGCACAAAGATCCCAACATGATACTGTAAAGGACCTTCGCTATAACTAGATTCTAAACCACTTTAATTTGAGCTCATGCAACATAATCCATTCCATCAAATCCCAAACAGATAGCAAATGAAGACCTTAAAAAAATTATCTGGTTTCCAGCTTCTAAAAAGGTGTGGTCGTAGCGTGTAATTCCTAAAAATCACTCTTAAAAAGCTAAAACATCATCCAACTACACAGCAAATGGCAAATACAAGCAGTTGCAAGAACTAGCAACCGAGCAGTTGCATACTCATACACTACGTAGAGGGTAGAGGCAGGTTCAAAGGAGAAAGAGATGCTTATACCTGATGCGGACGGATCTCGGGTGTCCTCGCCGCCGCCATCGTCATCAGGGAGGTCGAGGAAGCGCTCGCGGTCAAGCTCGGCCTCGGCGACGCCGTCGGGGGAGGGTGCGGTGAGTAGCGCCGCGGAGTAGGGGCGGCGGGGCCGAGGGGGCACGCGGTCCAGGAGGTGGCGCACGTCATGGCGGTCCAGGAGGAGGTCGACCGCGCCGGCGGCGGCCCAGGGGACGAGAGAGCCGCCGGAGTTGACGATCTCCGCGGTCGCGTCGTCGTCGAAGAGCAGCGCGTGCCGCCCCACGATCTCGAGGTCCATGGGTGAGTCTAGGCTTGCTTCTGCCCTTCGCCTTCGCCTTCGCTTACGCACTTGCGCGTGGCGGCCGGTGCGTGCACGATGGGAGCTCTAGGGTTTCGACCAGCGAGAGGAGCAGAAAGCTAGGAATTTTACCCGTTTCTAGCCTCTGCGGTACTTCACAGTTCTCGTATGCAGCAATCTATCATGCGAAACTATCTGTCAGGCCCAATGAGCCTCTCACGAAGGGTAGATGAAGCCCAATATAGGCAAGCTCCAAGAATGATTTTTTTTTACATTTTTTAATTTTTCTAAATAAAAAAATATTTTTTTGTTTATTGAAATTAAATAAATAAACTCACCCCGTCATCTCATTGGGTGGGTTATAAATCCCGCCGGTCTAGCAGACTGTGTATGGAATCTATCCTTCCCATAAAACCAACTAATTAGCCTCTTCCAATTCCAACATGCAAGCATTGATTCATAAACGCATGTATGAAAGTTTCATAATGAAACGTTGGGTGGTATTAGAGCAGTTTCAATGCAAGGTTTCTAAAAATCGTTTTTAAAGGTGACATGTCACCTAGAAACTATAAAAAAAATGGTGTCTCCATTGCATTGTATATTAATATTGTTTTCATCATTAATACTTTCTCCTTTTTTCAAAGACACTTTCTCACTGCGCATTTATTTTAAGGGACTGACTTCTCATCAGACGACTGAGACTTATTTAGCTCTCAGTCGATTTTTTGAGCCTTTGATCAAACAATTTCGTAGAACACATAAAAGATCCAACGAATATCCATGTATATGAGAAAATTGACTGAGAGATAAATAAGTCTCAATCGCCTGATTACTTGCAAAGGTGTTATTTTCAAGCTTTGAAACAAATGTAGAAATGGATTCTTAAGAAAGAAACCATATCCTTCTCTTTCTGCATTAATTATATGCCGTATTATCCTTCCATCATACGTGGCATAGTAAGAAACAAGTTAAGAAACTACAGTGTAAGTGCCCTTAATTCACAAATGCATGTTTCACACCGACCAACTGGCGGTTTTTTCCACCTAACCGTTGAGTCTAAGGCCCTGTTTTTTTGAGCTGTTCTGAACGGCTGAACGACTGAAATAACTAAATTTCAAGAGCTTTTCGAGGTAGTTTCGAGATTCGGATCCATTTCGTTTGACTTGCTTTTTAAAATGTTAAAACCCACCTTCAAAACAGCGAAAAAATAGACTAAAAAAAATCAAAGCGTATGTCTTTTCAAAACGTAGATAAGTCGTTAAGTTGTTAAGCCGTTAAGTTGATAAGCTGAAAAGAACAGGGTCTAAATCTCGCTTGTTCGGTTGGCAGATTGTATAAAATCCACTCATTGGCCTGACGGGATTTATAACTCGTTCAACAAGATTGTAGGAGGAGTATATTTATTTAATTTAAATAAATGAAAAAAGTATTTATCTAGAAAAATAAACAAATGTAAAAAAATTCCTCTAAAAATGGCTTTATTTTATGTTTGGATTAGACGTAGCTACGTTCATATTGCTAATTTTGGGGGAAAATTATATTTATTTCTGTTCGTTATTAAAAAAAATAGGTTGCTTTCTATATGTTCGATGAAACATAAGTTTCTGTCGCCTGGCGAATGGGTGATCATTCAATAACGGGATGTACCATGTTGGCATCTATCACTCAATACTCATTGTTGGGCCATAACATGTGGGTCCATGTTGACATGTATAGTTAAGAATTGGTCAAATAGGAATGCTAGAAAATGAATACCTGTTTTTAGCTTTCCCAGTGGATGAGTAATGATAAACATAGGAAACCAGTGATGACATCAATGTATATCACAATAACGACAACATTAAACTTTATGAAACTACATAAAACTTTAGGGCGCGACTACGGACCGGACGTCCGTTTGTCCATCGCGAGATCGGACGCCCCTAGCCCAACTCCGGCCCAAAAAATCCTGCGCCATCGTCTAGCCAGTGCGCGGAACAAAAAATCTCTCGCGTTGTTCCAGGGGTCCGAGTGTTGTTCCAGTGGAGCCAATCCATATAAACCGCGCTCTCTCTCTCTCTCTCCATGCTGCATACGATGACGTCATCGCTGACGTCAGCGAAGATTCCTTTTTTCGTTTTTCTTTAAACTACCATAACTTTTGATTGGGAGTTCCAATCCACAAACCGTTTTCACCAACGTGTTCATCACATTTTTTCGAACAAAATAAGACCCATGTTGCTATATAAATTTTTACTGGAACAATTTGTCTATACTAATGGAACAATTAATTTGATCTGTTGGAACAATACGTCTAATATGATGGAACAACTTGGTATTTGGCCTGCTGGAACAATAGGCTAAGCCCAATTGGAACAATGCATTTGATCTGATGGAACAACTTGCATACCTATTGAAACAATGTATTTGGTCTGCTGGAATAGTAAAAAGAAATGCCTACTAGAACAAGAAGGTTTGCCTACTGAAACAATAATTTTTGCTTGCTGGAACAACAAGGTTTGCCTACTGGAACAAATAAAAGTTAACTACTGGAACAATAAGGTTTGTGCTACAAAAACAGTTAAACTTTGCCTACTGGAACAATAACTTTTGCCTTATGGAACAATAAATTTGCCTTCTGAAACAATAACGTTTGCCTTCTAGAACAAATAAAGATTTTGACTACCGGAACAATAAAGTTTGTCTACTGGAACAATAAAGTTTGCCTACTGGAACAATAAAGTTTGTCCTACTGGAATAGTTGAGCTTTGCCTACTGGAAAAATAGCTTTTGCCTTCTGAAACAATAACTTTTTGCCTTCTGAAATAATAACTTTTGCCTTCTGAAACAAATAAGGTTTTGCCTATTGGAACAATAAAGTTTACGTACTGGAACAATAAAGTTTGCCTACTGGAACAGTAAAGTTTATCTGTTGTAACAATGAGTCTAGCCTCCCAGAACAATCGATCTTGACTGCTGGAACAATGAGTCTATCCTCTCCAAACAATCAATCTTGCCTGCTGGAACAACTTTTATACCTGTTGAAACAATGTATTTGGTTTGCTGGAGGCTAACCCAATTGGAACAATATGTCTAGTTTGACACACCACAACTTGTATACCTACTGGAACAATCTATATTGCTTGCTGGAACAGTAAGTCTAGCCTTCCGGAACAATCTATCTTGCCTGCTGGAACAATTGTACCAATAAAAATAAAAAATTTTAAAAATAGGGAAAAAAATATGTAAAATGAGTTCATTAGGAATTTAGATTTATTATAAAATTTGTACTGCGCGATTTGTACTCCAAATGAAAAAGATACAAAAATAAGAAATCGAATAAGAACAAAAAATGAAACGCAAAAACTAGCTAGCCTCTTGCCTGTACGTTCGAAGCTAGCGCGCGGGCTTGGGCCGTGGAGCGTCCGCTTCGGACGGGAGCTCGAAAATAAGCATTTCCGAAAACTCTATAAAGCCCCCTCATGTCACTTGACGAAACTACATAAACTACATTAAACTACCAAAAACTAGTAGTTTGTTGGAAACAATTCCAAAGCTTGCATCCCCTTGCTCAAAAGGTCACCTAACGTCAAACCATTTGGATATTGTCTAACATATGGGACTAGCGGCCCAACCACTTCTCCTTCCAACGAAGTATATTAGACATTATTGAGGTAGGATCCTATCGCACAACTATTGGGTGATCACCCTTCTAACTGGTGACAAACACAATTTTTTTTATCTAAAACACAAGTCAATGTTTGCAATAATGAATAAAAGTGAATATGTAAAAAGAAGGTTTTCCTTTTGGGAAACAAGGGTTTTGTAAATTGTTTACCACACCAAAAAAATAGAAATGTAATACATAATGCATTATGCCCGACAATTAATTTATGTTTCCTTTTTATTCAAGTCATGTACAAAACAAAGTGTATGGGAAATATGTAGGTGAGAATCGGTTTGTTTTGTCATATAGAATTCACGTGTGCTTAGAGAACGAGGGATATTCTTAAATTAGCATTGATGCTTGTCTTACATCTATTTTTTATTTATTACAATATCTAATCGCTTATATAGACTTTCTTGTGTTGGAGAAGAAACTCCCTCGCATACTAATAATGATGTGATAATGCTTTGTCCCTTTTGAGTGTTAGGATAAAGCACCTTGTATTTGTCTTTGTGAGCTCTTTCGAAGCAGTGTTAATTGCATCTGTGCCATTGTTAAGTGCACTTTTTTAAAACATATAGGCTCCCTGATTCCAAAATTACTCGGGCCTATTATTTCTATATAGAGTTTTGGTGTTGATGAAGGATTAAAATTTCACCTAGCCCTTCTATGCATTTAATGTTTATTTTTGGGCATCCTCTTCATTGCGGCATCAAAACTTGAAGACAAGATTAAGGACTTTCTTTACAAATTTTTTGGCTTGGAAGTCGATTCAAGCTACTAGATATCAAAGGGGTTCTACCTCTTCTTTATTTTGGATTATAATCTCTTTGCCTTTCTTTGAATAGTCTTGGAGCAACATTCCAATCAAGCCAAGTCCATTTTTCCACATCTAATGATATTCATGTTCACGCGGTGCTCGTCCTTAACTTCTTGTTTTTGTTTGGTTTGATTGAGTGACATTTACGTTAACACCGAATAATTCCATTGTGAAGCTTTTTGTGCGTCAGCCCAGTTCAGTGCTCCCTCCTTGGACATCTTTGTTCACCTCGGACCAGTCCGACATGCATACCTTAGTTGCTCTATCTTTCACTCAATTGCACCGAACCAGTCCGGTGCACACATCCTTGTTGGCCAAGTCCTTTTCCTTTTGATGCCGAACAACACAAACAAAATCCCATTCGCGCTGGACCAATTCGACTCAGGTTACTTCTCACGGCAGATCAGCTATGTTTGAGTTGATTTATATTTTTGGTTGTCCGCGATCAATGAGAAAATCTCAATAGCTTTTTTTGAAATTTCTTCTTTTGCTTTCCAAATAGCTAGTTGATTGATAAACGACTATTAAGCTTAAAATTGGACTATATAATTCGGTTCCTTACATTTCCTTGCCATTCCTTGGCTCAAGATTCAATTGCAAACATCTTTTAGCTACGAAAAAACTAAAACGAAACATCTATATCCTTCAAAGTTCTTGACTTGATTGACTTAGAATATATGTTCCAAGCTAGTCTAGTGAGTTGAACGGGTTGCTGATCCAAGGTGATGAAACTGTAGAGCTTATTACTCTTGAAATACCATATTTTTAGACAGCTTTGGCGGTGGTGATGTTGAGGAGATTGCATTCATGCATGTTAGTGGAAGCTCTCAAGATGTTATAAAATGATTGGATTCCGCTTTGCTAGTGTGGTGAAGAACTACCATTAATGGATGGAGGCGCTAAACTTTAACGGGTGCCAATTCTTATAAGGAACTGGAACTTGTCTCGACGACTAGGAGACTCCGAGGCTCGGAAAAAATTCCTCTGTCTCTTTTCACTTTATGCAATTTACTTTCAGCTCATTTACTTTCGCTTGTTGTTTGCTCTATTTTCATTTCTTTTAGAATATGTTTTCTTAGTTGGATGGTTCATTAAATTTAACAAAAAATCAAACTTGAACATAAAAATTTTAACACTCACCTAATCATACTCTATTTTCACAAATCTAATATTATAAACTTGATAAACTCCCATTCCCAAGTGTCATTATTTATAATTTTAAATCGTTGCAAACATGTTATTTTCAACTTTGATTGGTCGAAAAGAACTTTTAGGTCATTCCTACTGCGACCTCCATATATCACATATCTCATCACTATTCATTTACTTTTCAATTATTAACCTTCCTATATTTTTCTCTCTTATATTTCATGACTACTTTCCAGTTTGTAGGAAATTGACACTCTCCACTCCCCAGTCCCAACTCCCCAATCTTCCTCCCCATCTTTCTCCATCCTCCCCTAACTCTGGCCACGGCGGTGCGCGAGCGACGACGGTGACGAGTAGCCTCCACTTTACTAGATCCTTTTTCCCCGTCCTTTCAACCCCGGCGACCGGCGTCCCTATCTCACGCACAGAAACCACGCTCCAAACCCACCCGGTTTCCCCATGGAGAACGGCGACGAAACCCTCGCCCACCCCGCCGCCGCCGCCGCCGAGAAGGCCACGCCCAACGGCGGCGTCGCGGAGGAGGAGCCCCCTGTCACCGTCACCGCCGCCAATTCCTACAACGCCGAAATCGAGGACCTCCGCGCCGCCAAGCTCGACCTGGAGGAGAAGCTCGCCGCCGCCAAACGACAGAACAAAGAGCTCGCCGCAGAGGCGCACCGCCTCGAGGGGATCTTCTGCCAGGTCCGGGACGACGTCACCGCGTTGGTAGCTTTTCGGATTTTGTTCATCCAGGTTTTATGAATTTTTTCCTGATTTTGAATTCAGATTGGTTTTAGTTTCCAACTTGCCGAACGAGACCACAAAAATTATGGTTTTCACTGGTTTTGCAACCTTGGCGGTTGGCGAAAACTCGTGCCACTCAGCCATCGCGACCTGCTCGATCGGTTTCTGAGTCGGATTCTAGTCCGACCATCAACACTATATTTAGTACTCGAGTAGGAGATGCCGTGTCCGAATATATTTCGATGAAGAGTTTGGATGTCATTGCCAAGACTATAAATTAAGCCAAGCAGTCTTGCGAGGTTTGCGACATCTGCAATCACCGCTTGATTCCCATCGAATACACAGCTTGTGACGATCCATCTCGACGACGCTAGACATGGCGCACAAGTTTGCGAAGGCGCTGGCCCTGCTGGTGGTTGGCCTCGCATGCCTCGCCTCACCGTGCGCGGCGGAGCAGATCAAGACCACCGATACGCGGCACACGTACCGTCTTCCGCTGCCAAAAGACGTCCGCGGCGCCGAGAGCCTCGCCTTCGACGGCAAGGGCGGCCTCTATACCGGCGTCAACGACGGCCGTATCCTCAAGTGGCGCGGAAGCGCAGACGGCTGGAGCACCTTCGCGACCAACCCCAACTACAGGTCAGTGCAATTTACACCGGATTCAATGAAAAGAATTATAATTTACAGCATACTCTATTAGATTCGTCATTCATGCCGTGTTTATCATGAACTTATCTGTCCCCCATCTGCGTGCGTAGGAAAATCCCTATGTGTGACGAGTCCGAGAAATCCATGGTACCGCCGGAGGAGAAAGAGAGCGTGTGCGGACGCCCGTTAGGCACTCGCTTTTACAGGAAAACTGGTGAGCTCTACGTTGCCGACGCGTACCTAGGGCTCATGAAGGTAGGGCGCGACGGTGGCGAAACTCAAGTGCTGGTGACGGCGGCGGACGGCATGCCCTTCCGCTTCCTCAACGGCCTCGACGTCGACCAAGCTACTGGTGACGCCTACTTCACGGACAGCAGCAGAACGTATCCTCGAAGGTTCAACTCGGAGATTGTCATCAACGCGGAGTCGACTGGGAGGCTGTTGAAGTATGATGCGCAGACGAAGCGTGTCACCGTGCTGAAAAATGGCCTTCCTTACCCCAATGGCATTGCGCTCAGCGTGGACAGGACGCACTTGATCGTCGCGCACACGGTGACTAGCCAAGCTTTTAGGTACTGGCTCAAGGGACCCAAGGCCGGGCAGTACGAGCTCTTTGCCGACTTGCCAGGTTACCCCGACAATATTAGGACCGACACCAAGGGAGGATATTGGGTCGCCCTAAATCAGGAGAAGATGCGACCAGTAAGTCAGAATGCGTCTCCACCTACTGTCAAGCACTTGGTTGGTGTCCGTCTCACCGCCGATGGTGTCGAGGCTGAGGAGCTTACAGCCGAGCACGGCGTGACTCTGAGTGAGGTGGCGGAGATGAAGAACGGCAAGATGTGGCTGGGTTCAGTAGAGCTGGATTACATCGGTTTGTTTCAGTGATTTGTGTGTGCCAACTCTGACTAATAGTGATTGAGTTGGAGTCACAATTTTTTTATTGTTTCACGACTGAGTATTGCAATGTAACTTTTTAGGAGCCATTGTATACCTGCGAGGCTGCGATGTTCTATCATTGTACTTAATAGTTAGCATTACTTCCGAATATTCATTTTCCTTCCGGTTCTATCGGTTGTGTTTGATTAAATTGTTATCATGGGTGACAATATAAAATAGATTTTTTCATTAGTTTTTTTTATGTAAAATACTTTGTGTAAGGTGTCAGTTTCTATTACTTTAGTGCTTAGTGATTTAGTCCGACTGGTATACACACATCACAGAATTTTTAATTCTCTAACAGTCACCAATATTTAGTAGCCGAGTAGGATTAGATACCGTGTTCGAATATATTTCGATGAAGAGCTTGGATGTCAATGCCAAGACATATATGAAGCCAAGCAGTCTTGCGAAGTTCGCGAAGAATTCAGCAATCAATGCTTGGTTCTCATCGAGTCTGTATAATCTCTTAATTAGAAAATAAGCAATCCGAAAATTACGGAGGCGACCTGTGAGGCGATTTGCATGAAGAAGGTGTAGACTCCGTCTAGAGTTTTTACCAGGGAATTTTCCCTTGTGTATTGCTCTAGTGGTGAGATTAAATTGAGTTGGTTTCTTCGTCCGCAGGTGCCTTTGTAATCAGTGATCAGTTGTTTCTTTTTTCTTCCGCGTATTCACAATCAGTGAGTACGGCGGTGCCTGGGATTGTTGTGATAGCAAAGTTCGGGACTAAGCATCTGAGCCCTTGTGGATTCCAGACGTCCTTGATTTTGCTGTTGCTTGATCCTTCCAGATAGCGTGTGTTGTGTTTGATGTCGTCCCTTGGTGGTGAGAGAAGTGGTACAGGAGGGGCGATCAATGAGTTGGTGGTTGATGGGCGATTAATTAGGAGAACTGCTGCATCAGATCTGGTTGCAAAGCTAGATCACCTGCAATTGACAACAGAAGAAGAAGAACCAATTACTTTCGAGGATGATGAGGAGGACGGAATCTTAAGTCACCCGTTTGCTTTGATTGGCAAGGTTTTAGGCCAGAAAATTTTGGCAACTCATGTGATTCTTCAGGCTTTAAAGGAGATGTGGATGATACCTCGTGGTTTGGAGGCAAAGACACTAGGTGACAATGTTTTTCTGGTAACGTTCCCTTCTGGGCAGGAGATGAACAGGGTGTTGCAGGGTGGTCCTTGGTCAGTGAATTTCAGAGCTATCGTTTTTCAGATTTTTGATAAGAATAAAAAGCCAGATGAGATGATGTTTGACAAATTGGCTTTCTGGATCAGGGTCTACGACCTACCCTATAAGTGGCTAACCGGTAAATGTGCTAAACAGCTAGGTGAAAAAATGGGAACTGTGCTGAAATCGATGTTGATGATGATGGAGTTGGTTGGGCAGAGTTTTTAAGATTCAGAGTGCTGATTGACATCACAAAGCCTTTGCGGAGAAGCTTTACCATTACTATGGGTGGTAAGGGAGATAAACAATGCAGGGTCATGTATGAGCATTTACCTTCGTTTTGCTTTGCCTGTGGGATACTAGGACATGATCACAAATTCTGTGAGCTGAATCCATTTAATGAGGCTGACCTAGAATATGGCACTTTTTTAAGGGTGCCGATAGAATCGAGGCAGAGAAGAAGGTATGGGAATAGGACAGTTGATCAAAGGGGGAGAGGTGGAAGAGGTCTTGTGGGAGGGGGACATAATACTGCTGCTACATGGCATGGATCTCGACAGGAAGAAGAAGAGGTGACCTCACCTTTCAAGAATAAAGAAAAGGCTTGCCCAATGGAGGAGGATCAGGGAGATGCAGGAGTAAGAAGTAAGAAAGAACTAGTTTTTAGCAAGTCGAGATCGGTGTCAGATAATAGCTCTCATGATAGCTCTTCTAGTAAGAAGATGAGAATAGATGGCGAAGGGGCGGAGGCTGCGTGGCAGCCCCGCCTAGGCCAATGAATATGCTTAGCTGGAACTATCGCGGAGCGGGGTCGGACGCGACAGTTGGCGAGCTTCGGGAGTTTGTTCGCTCCCACCGGCCCTAGGTGGTGTTTTTATGCGAGACGAAAGCTCGCTCTGAGGTAATGAATAGATTGGCTCGACGGTTTGGCTTCAATAATAGTTTGGCTCTTGATTGTAGAGGGCGTAGTGGTGGTCTAGCTCTCTGGTGGAAGGAGGAGTTGGATTTTAGTTTGTTGTCAATGGATGAACTTCATATAGATGGGACGATGAGTGATGTTCACAGGGGGGTTCAATGGCGTTTTACAGGAATTTATGGCGAACCTAATCCAAATAGAAGACACAGAACTTGGTCTCTGATGAATGGTTTGGTTAATCAATTAGACCTGCCTTGGATGGTGATTGGTGACCGAAATGAGTGCTTATTTCAGTCAAAGCACACAAGTTTAAACCCTAGGGCTGAAGGGCAAATGTCTTTGATGAGGAGATGCTTAGCTGATTGCAGGTTGTTTGATATTGAGTACTCAGGATATCCTTTTACTTTTAATAATAACCAGCTGAATGATCGCAATGTGCAAGTTAGACTGGATCGGGTATGCATTAACTCTCAGTTTCAACATCTTTTTCAATCGGTTGAACTCTTCCATGAATGGGCAGGGAGTTCAGATCATCTTTTGTTGAGACTGAAGCTATGCACAGGGATGGGTAGGAGCAGAACTATGGCAAAAAAATTACAGTTTGAAGCCATGTGGCTGAAGGATGAGAGGTTCAGTGACTTTGTAAAAGAGGCTTGGGAGGAATGTAATCATTCTAATTCAGATCCCAATCTGCAGTTCTTGCCTAGGTTGGAAGTTTTAACAGAGAAGATGAGGTGTTGGGGTAAATCGGTTTTTGGGGCGGTTTATGCAAACATGAGGAGAGTAAAAAAATCAGATTGAACAGTTGATAAGGAATGGTACTGACCCGAACGATATTAGCATTCAGGGGTTGAAATCAGAGCTACTAGAATGGTATTCTAAGGAAGAGGTGATGTGGCAACAGCGATCTAAACAATTGTGGCTGAAAGATGGGGATAAAAATACAAGATTTTTCCATGAAAGAGCCTCAAGCAGGCAAAGGAAGAATAAAATCAAGAGATTACTCAGGGATGATGGGAGTTGGGCTGAGGATGAGGAAGATAAGAAACTAGAGGCGGTTATATACTACAAAAAATTATTTGAAACTAAGGAAGTACCGCGGTGTCAAGAGTTGTTAAATTTGATCAACCCAAGAGTAAGTTCAGATATGAATGAGATGTTGGGCGCACCAATTTCGGATGAGGAAATAAAGAAAGCTTTGTTTCAGATGGGCCCTCTAAAAGCCCTAGGGCCAGATGGGTTGCTTGCATTATTTTTCCAGAAGCACTGGGATCTACTGAAGGAGGGCTTATGTGCAACGGTCAGAGAATTTTTAGCTGGACGTGGGGACACGTCTAGGATTAATAGTACTACTCTTGTTTTGATTCCGAAGGTTCCAAATGCACATGAACTAAGTAAGTTTCAGCCCATCTCTCTATGCAATGTGATATACAAGATTGGGACGAAAGTCTTAGCAAATCGATTGAAGCTTATTCTAATTGACATTGTTTCCATGAAACAAAGTGCATTTGTGCCTGGTCGGTTGATCACAGATAATGTTTTGATTGCCTTTGAATGTCTTCATTCTATTAAGCAGAGGAAGAAAAGGAAGGATCCCTTTTGTGCAGTTAAGTTGGATATGATGAAAGCATATGATCGGGTGGAATGGGAGTATCTAGAAGGTGTTATGCTAAAAATGGGTTTTTCAGACCAATGGGTTCAAATGGTGATGCATTGTGTTACCACTGCGAGTTTCAATGTAAAAATTAATGGGCAGGTGTCACAAAATTTTAACCCTAGCAGGGGGGTTCGACAAGGGGACCCGTTGTCCCCTTATCTTTTTGTTTTGTGTGCCGAAGGCTTCTCTGCTTTACTAAGGAAAAAAGAAGAGGACAAATTGATAAGAGGCATTAAGTTTGGTCGGAGTGCAGTGTCTATCAATCATTTGCCTTTTGCAGATGACTCTGTCATTTTTTTGGAGACATCCCAAGGGGGATTGGAACATCTAGAGGAGGTGATTCGGACATATGCGGAGGAATAGGGTCAGAAAATAAATAAACAGAAATCCTCCCTTTTCATGGCCCGTGGTTCACTAGCTATCTTTAAAGAGAGGGTTAAAATGGTGCTGGGGATTGACAGGATAGCTCAGAATGAGACCTATCTTGGTATGCCAGCGATGATGGGGTCTAGAAGAGAAGGCTGTTTTAAACCTATAATTGAGAAGGTGAAAAAGCGTATGAGCAGTTGGAATGAGAAATTTCTCTCTCGTGCTGGGAAAGAGGTCTTGATCAAGTCAATTATTCAAGCTCTTCCCATAAATTATATGAGTTGCTTTAAATTACCAGTAAGCCTGTGTAAGCAAATAGAAAGTGAGATTGCTAGATTTTGGTGGGGCTCCGGAGGGCAGAAGAAGGTGCACCGGACAGCTTGGGATAAATTAAAAGAGCCAAAGGCTGAAGCAGGTCCGGGGTTTCGTGATCTCACTGCTTTTAACCAAGCAATGTTGGCTAAACAAGCTTGGCGTCTGATTGAATATGCAGATTCTTTGTGTTCTTCTGTACTCAAGGCTAGGTATTTTCCACATGGAGATTTGCGTTTGGCTGGAATTCCCTCTCATGCATCTAATACATGGCGAAACATCATGTATGGCTATGAGCTTTTGAAGTCAGGCTTGGTTTGGAGGGTTGGTGATCGAGAGAAGATTCAGGTATGGTCTGATAATTGGATCCAAAGAGAGGGTTGTATGAGGCCAACAAGGGGTTCTGGGCCAAATTTGAGTCTCACTCATTTCATTGATAATGAATCCAGAACATGGAATGCAGACAAGGTGCGGGATTTTTTCTGTGCTAGTGACGTTCCTAATATCTTGGGAATATTGCTACCACATCATCAACAAAGTGATTTTTTGGCTTGGGCTTTTTCTTCGACGGGCTACTATACAGTTTGATCGGGATATCAACTAAACAGGAGGCTAGCCACTCAAGAACAAAATCGAAGAGCGGGAGCAAGTTCTTCACAGACTAGAGCTGATAGGTCATGGCAAAAGATTTGGAAGCTTAATATACCCCCAAGACTAAAGCATTTTGTTTGGAGAGTCTGCAAAGCTAATCTTCCCGCTGGAAGGAATCTGATAGTACGAAGAATTTCAGAAGAACCTCTCTGTCAGACTTGCAATATGCAAGAAACAGATGATCATATTTTTTTAAAATGCCCTCTGGCAGTAATGTTATGGGATAATCTACAAGGATGCTATCCAGGTTTTCACCCTCCCAGTTTAGTACAACAAGAAGAGGTACCTTTGTGTGAGCTGATGCTCAAGTGCATTGAAAGGATGGAACAGTCAGTTTTATTGCTTTTCATATTAGGGTGCTCAGAGTTGTGGCAACGCCGTAATGCAGTGCTCTTTCAGGGGCAGCCAGATACAGTACAAGCCATGACTTGCAAAATCAAGAATTTACAAACACGGTTATTAAACCAGAATCTAGTGCAGAGGGAATCATTTGAGTTCCCTTTTGAGATACAAACAAGGGGGTTTACCTGTCTAGTTGATGGTGCTTACGACCCAAATGGTGGAGCAAGCTTTGGAGCTGCTATAAAATTTCTGAGAGAAGGGAAATTGCAGCTCTTACGGTACAAAATCTTGGAGCTTCGTTGGATCCACAAGAAGCTGAAGGCAAAGCTTTGCTCTTAGCTATGAACTTCACTAGATCTATGAGGTTGGAAGCAGTCCATTACAAGCCTGATTGTATAAACCTTGTAGAGGCAGTTCTAGCTACGAACCTCGACAGATCCAGGAGCTGTAGCTTGGTGGAGGAGGTGCGGCGCCGTCTACGCCAAAATCCAGCTTCATCCCTCGGTTTCTAGAGGCGCGTCGGCGTGGAGTTAGCTCACAGAGTAGCCAGGTGCGGAGCGGTCTCGGGAGAAGAAGGTAGATGGTGGAGAGGCTCCCCCAGGTTACCGAATAGTTGCTTGCTAGCAATTAACTTAGGTCCGGTCCCTTCTCCGTGGGAAAATGAGGTTTTATGGGCTGCTTTTTGGGAGTTTCCAACTCTTTTAAATGTAAACCTTATGACATCTTTGATTAATTAAATGCTTGTGGCTGGTTCTCAAAAAAAAAAATGCTTGGTTCTCATCAATACACAGCTTGTGACGATTGATCAAAACGACGCTAGACATGGCGCGCATGTTTGCAGAAGGGCGAGCAAGAAGATAAGGTTTGTTCTTTTTAGTTTAAAAGTTGCTGAAAGTCGTGGTTTTTCGAGTTTTTTTGAGTTCAAGACACTGAAAAAAATTATTTTATTAACTCTAAGGGAAATTATTTAAAACCTTATAACAATGATAACAAATCATTTAGCTTGTGCGAAGATAAAAAATTCTAATTTAATTTAATCTAATTTAAACGAAAAGAATCAAGTAAGACGGGGCAATTTGGTTAGCTGAAACGGTGTGGACAATAATTACGGCCATATTTCCTTAAAATAACATGTACGTGCACCGGATACTTCGGCTCGGCCTAAATGGAGAGAGCAGATTACGGCCCAATACAAAGGGACGTGCCATCCACGCCGTGGCCCGTGGGAAGCCTGCCAAGTGCAGCGCACTACCGAGATGGACGGAAGCCGTTAACAACGCCGTTCATCCCCTCTCCCCCGGGCTCCGGCACCAACTTCCTCCAGACGAAACGAAAGAGCCATCACTCGTACTGACACCTAGACCCCACCAAACCGCCGTCGCCGTCATGCACGCCGGCCAGAACGGCTACGGGTAACTGACAGGCATGGCCACCGCACAGCACCAACCATGTTGGCCCACAAGTCATTCGCACAAAGGCGAACCCCCCTTCCAGATATTTCTGTGCCCCTCGAACCGTGCATTCTGCTGAGTGCCCGCATCAAGAGAGAGGAGGGGGGAAAGCAGACTCCACTTTTCTAGAGCATTTTCCCCTACCCTTTCTCCCCCGCCGTTCCCATCTCACGCACAGAAACCACGCTCCAAACCCCACCCGGCTTCCCCATGGAGAACGGCGACGAAACCCTCGCCCACCCCACCGCAGCAGCCGCCGAGAAGGCGGCGCCCAACGGCGGCGTCGCGGAGGAGGAGGCCCCCGTCACCGTCACAGCTGCCAAGTCCTACGCCGCCGTCGCCGCCAACGCCGAGATCGAGGACCTCCGCGCCGCCAAGCTCGACCTGGAGGAGAAGCTCGCCGCCGCCGAACGCCAGAACAAGGAGCTCGCCATGGAGGCGCACCGCCTCGAGGGGATCTTCTGCCAGGCCCGGGACGACGTCGCCACCGCCGAGCACTCCGTCACCGTTTCCGAGGAGAAGGTGGCTGTGCTTGAAGCGAATATCAAGCGGCTCGAGCATCTCATCATGGTGGAGAAGGCCGACCGCGACGCGGATAGGCGCAACGCCTTGCTTCTCGCCTCTGAGTTGGAGGCCGTACGCCAGGTGAAGCTCAAGCTCGAGAAGGAGATTGAGGCCCTGAAGGCGGCGGCGGCCGCCGCCGCCGCCGTCACTGCAGAGGAAAGGGTGGCTGCACCGGCGAGTAAGACTCCGAAGGATGCGGAGGTCGCGTGGAAGGGGATGGCTGCGGCTGCGGCTGGAGGCGCCGCTGCCACCGCTGCCTTCGTGCTGATCTACCTCCGCCTCAAGAAGAGGTAACCTGGCCATCTGATGCGCAGGAAGTTTTGCTCTGCTGCTACAGCTTATGGAAGATTTTATCAGTTCGTGGTGATGCTGGTAACTGAGGGTAACGTGACTTGTTTCAGTTAGTTGCTTAATAGCCTACAGAAACATAGGAATCTGGAGACTCGTTATGTTTCATTGAACTTTTCCTTTATCATTCCACGTACTTTTGGTGGCGACCACAAATGTGCAGACAATTGATATTGTGCACAACTGAGGAACGCAGTATGGTTGTTTTGTTTTCATTATGATTACCGCTGTGGCTCTGCAGTCTATCTTTGCTTCTAATATACTTATCAATCGGTATTGATGATTTGCAGTTTTCATCTTTGCATGAGTGTGCTTATGATAAAATTTGCTTGATGGTTTTGGGGACGTTCCATGTTGATCGACTGCAACTGATTATTAGGCTATTGTGCATGTTTCTGTAGACATTTTCTTCTGCTTAATGCTTGGTATTTGTGGATTGTAGATATAGTCTAATAAAGTCTTACTGAATCACTTGATTTGCCCTGCGGAACTATAAATTGATAATTAGATTGAGTGTGATGGTGTGCAATGTTATTTGTTTTATGGTTAAGCAATTTGTATGCCATGTATGCTTTTGGGTTACGTTATTAGATTACATCCATAATATTCGATGGTTTCATGAATTATGCATTTTCCTGTTTATGATATGATGTTTTACTGGGCTATTACCTCGCAGTTTACTCATGCTTAATAATCAATGGTTTTCTGAAATGTGAATTCTCTTCTGGACGTGTTGTTTTAGTGAGATATTGTAGGGTTGTTTAGTTGCGTTGCTAGGGCGAGCTATAGCTGAGCTGGGTAAACTAGCACATTTCAGCTATGCTGTCCGTGTCCATTGCCTTTCCATTTGGTTGTTTTGCTTTTGATGGCAAGCTTGGTGGGCTAGCTATATGATTCTGATGCAGTGGAACTAATTTTTTAGATGAAGAAAGTGTAGGTAGCTTTTTGGTATCCTATGAAAGGAATGAAATCATCATTGTTTACTCATGATGCATATTGTAGTTTCACTGTGCCTTTTTCTAGGTTAATGCTTTAGGAAAAAAAAATGTTCTCTCTTTTATTTTTAGAGAAACATGTTAAATGTCATGCATTCCTTGTGATTGATGGTTACAAATCACTATCTCTTGCTACGTTCATAAATGGCATGCTACTACATGGTTGTCATTGCTGCTTTATGTATCTGTCGCATTTGATGTTTCAAACATGGTGCTTGTTGCAATAGGCAACACCGGGTAGTTTGTTTTCATGATCTTATATGTCTGCTACTACAGATTTAGCAGTCTGTTTTCATGCTTTAGGTTGGAGTTTACATGGTTACATGGTTGTCATTGCTGCTTTGTGTATGCGTCACTATTGATGTTTCAGACGTGGTGGTTATTTGTTGCAATAGGGAACTCCTGGTAGTTTGTATTTATGATCTGACAATGTCTTCTACTAAAGATTTAGCAGTATACCGAATGGTTTAGGTTTGAGTTTAGTGATGCACGTAATATGTAGATTTCTTATTTTATCGATAGAGATGCTAGATATAAACTACATCAGTTTTTTTGGTGTTACTATTTGGACATTCTGAGAGTTTGGACTTCTATGGCTAGTTTTTATTCTCTTTTGGTTCCTGATTGACCATTTGCTGACCATTATTCTACGTATTTGTTTTGTCAGTCTATGTTTATTCTTAGGAACAAACGGAGTTTTAATCTGGTTGGGTATTTTTGTGTTGCTAGAATGTGCTCATAAGGATGTAATAGTATATTTTCATTTCAAGTTTATAGGTCTTGAGGTGTAGTTTGAAGAGTTTTTTCTAGCTGTTGACTTCATTTGGAATTGATCGAATTCTTGAATATGATAAACTTCCCAGGCTTATTTTTATGTGCTCGTTCAATCATTTATGGTGCAATGAATGTGTTCATACTGGTGGGCGCACCGTAATCCATGTTTAAGAGCATCTCCAATGGTTATAGCCAACTCTTGGCTATAATGCTTGCGTGGCACATCCACCTCAGCTAAAAGCCAGTATTCTCCAACAGTCTGGCTATAGCACATGCAACAACATGGGACCCACATGATATTAATTTCTTTGTACCCCACCCTTCTCTTCCATCATCTTCCCCTCCGGCCTCACCCCCACGGCTCTACCCCGTAGCGCTTTGGCGGCCTCCTCCTCCACTCTCTGCTGCCGCCGTGGCCTCTCCTCCCTCCCTCCACCCGCCCGTCCGGGCGAGCGAGCAAGGTGGCAGTCATGCGACGACGACGCAGCAGCGGCGTGGGCCTCGATCCGGCGATGGTGGGAACGACGGCATGGCCCCGATCCGTGACAAAGGCGGTGGTGGCGCACGCAGCTCGGATCCGGCGGTGGCGGCGACAATGTGGCGGCGCGGCTCGGATCCGGCGACGACGGCGACTCCGGCATGGCTACTCCGGCGCGACGACTGCGGCTGTGGTGCAGTGGAGAGAGAGAGAGAGAGAGAGAGAGAGAGAGAGAGAGAGATAGCAGCGCATCGCATCGCATCGGGTGGGATGCTAGCGCCCGGCGCTTGGTGAAGCGCCGGCGCTAGCTGTGGGTGCTCCCCCTCTCTTCCAGCTAAGCACAAAATCCTACGTGGTGGGCTTATAGCCATCTGAGTCAGCCCCATTGGAGATGCTCTAATATGAAGCTATTCGAAATGTTGGTGACCAGCTGACTTTAGACCAATAATAATAGCCAATATCAAGGCTACCATAATCCTTTTTCCCTTGCGAAGGTAAATTAATTGATTATATACAAGTTTATTGGTATAGTTGGTAGTTGTTTTGAAAGATTGCGTATTTGTTTGTTTGTGTTATTAGTTTTGTTCTTCTCCTGTTTGCTGATAATTTGTCGTATTTACGCAAAGTCTACTTATAGCTAGCCGGTACAAATACAATTCTAGTACTTCTGGACTGAGTTAATTGCGGCTGTCAGTTATAATTTGCGACTGAAAATGGCTAGGGATGATTTTCACTAAGAGTGATGAGTATATGATTCTTTCGAGATTTCTCTTAGTTTTTTTAAGTTTTTTTTTAAAATAAGAGGTTTATCTAAATTGCTTGGAACTTTTCTGCGTAGCGTGTGCTGTTGATTTTACCTCCAAAGCTCTGTTCATCTCTGTTTGAGCTAGGTGTTACCGTGATAGTATTCCTCCATGGCGACGTTGCCGTTTACGCTTTCGCGTCGTCGGGGGCGAGGCGTGGCGTGGGAGTCCATTTTGCTGCATTCTACCTGGTGCTAGTAATTGGGCCGCCGGTCTGCACTTCGGGCCATGCTGGGTCAGCACCGAGTGCCAAAATCTAGGTCTGGCACGATACAAAAGCACGTCCGACTGGGTCAGCCTGAGCATGGCACGGGTGATAAAACAGCAGGTAAGATTATTTTTTTTATAAATTCGTACATTGTTCAAATAAAATAGTTATCTAAATGAAAAAGATGCATCACGAAATCATCTACAATTTTCATGTTCAACCAAAATTCATCTAAGCAACAGAAGACCATGAAAACGATGAATTACTGAGAATAGTGCTGTTGGCACTAAAGCACGCAGCGAAGAAAATGATTTCTATAAATTCATACGCTGCTCTAATGAAAAGGTTGTCTATGAAAAAGATGCGTGTCAAAATTATCTACAACTTTCGTGTTGAATAAAAATTCATCCAAGCATCAAAAGAACATGAAAAACATAAACTACTGATCCGTGCTTCATTTTAGGGGCCCAAGCACGACTCGAAAAGTCTAGACAGGCCAGGCAACCCGTCGTTCTTGGTTTCTAGGCCCGGCACGGCACGCCATTCGGGCTATGCTGGCTAGCACATTTTTTTTCGTGCCATGTCGTGCTTCGGGCTGTCTTTTTTGAGCCATGCCCGGACAGCCCAGATGGCCCGCCCCGAACTCTCAGGACTAGTTCTACCTTTGCAATTCTCTCTCAAAAGTAGGTGATGGTTGAGACGTGCGGAAATATCTAAGCCGAGGGGAGACAATTTGAGAGGAAGAAGAGAGGAAGAAGGGGATAATGTAGGTGAGGAAGAAAGAGAGATGACAGTGCTAAAGACCAGAAAGGAGAAATAATGGTGGTGCATGGCAAGTGGAGTGTGCCCTGTGGAGTGATCATCACTAACGGTGGTCCCAAAAGGCAAACCGTAGTCCAGGGCATTCTATAGTACTATAGCAGATATAGAGAGGTTGTTGTAGGAGAAAAATATCTTTTATAATGTAGTGTAAATTATGAAGAAATTTAAGATGGATGAATAGAGAGGACAACAATAGTGTCTTAGAGAAGAGATATAGATGTGCTGCTGGTGTTGCTCTTACTGTGGCTAAGGTTATGTTGTTTTGAGCTGATCTGAACAGTTGAACAACTAAACGGTTGAAATAACTGAATTTTGAGAGCTTCTCGATGTAGCCTCGAGTTTCGAATCCAATTCATTTGACTGACTGACTCAAAAAAAATTAAATCATTTGTTTTTTTCAAAACATAGATAAGTCGTTAATCTGTTGGGTCGTTAAACTGTTAAAGCTGAAAAGAACAAGGACTAAGGCCCTGTACATTTTAGCTTACTGTAGCATAGCGTAACGTTTCAGCAAAATTTAAAAGCCTTTAAAGAGAGATTTAAATATTGTAAAAAAAATTAAAAATAGTTTTAGCATCTTTAGGAGGACCCCTGAAAACCTGAGAAAAATCATTACAAATTATTACACCAAATAAGCTATATAAAAAAGATATATTTTTAAAAACGCTACGCTACACTACACTGAGTTGAAATGTACAAAGCCTAAATAAATTATTGTTTCCCATGCAAGTCAAGGCCATTACTCTTCGTGGAATAACATCCAGACCATCACCGTTCACGGGCATCTCCTTGTCCAAACCAGTCCCGCCTAGAACAGCGCAGGGCCCCAACCACGCGGAGCCAATAAGAACCCCGTCGTAGCAGAGCTACCCCCCAACCTCCTTGTCCACCTCCACGACGTCGGCTTCGTCCGGGGCCTCCTCGACCGCGTGCGCGCCGACGTCGATGGCAACATGCTGCAGAAGGTCCACGCCGCTCGCCTGCCCGCGGAGTGGGAGCAGGACGGCCGCCTCGCCGTGGAGGAGCTCGTGGCCGGCATCGAAGAGCACATCGATCAGGGCCATCCGGGAGCTCCACCGGCAGCTGTGCGACGCGCTCGTAGTGCTCGCGCGTCGTGGACCTGGCAGTCGCCTCCGCCATAAACCGCGCGCCCCTCCTCCGCCCTGTGTTCCTGGCCGCCGCCCGCCGCCGCCGTGGTCGTGTGCGCCGCGTCCTCGGGCCGCGTGGTGCCTTGGGTGGCGGGGTTCAAAGGCTTCGCGAGGAACATTCCGCCGGATCCTTATAATATCGATTTTTAGAAGTAACATTACAAAATTCAAAGACTTAAATAATATTATAAGACGGCTTGATTTCAAAACTGTATACAAAATCAAAATGCATGACTAATAGATTCCACATGTTATGCACTCATGCAACTTCTTTACTACTCTTTCTTCTTCCTCCCAGACCGTCGCCTTGTCGCCTCCACCAGATTCAGCAACATCACCTGACCTCCACCATCACCATGCCGCCAAACCTAGCATTGTCGTGAGCTCCAGCACTGCCGCATGATCTCCACAGTCTTCCCAACTACGGCGAGTATGCCATGGCTCCTTTTTATTGCCTTCCCCTTGGTGGGGCTCACCTGTGGCATCGGCGGAGGAGCTCACAACGACGGTGGAGGAGCTTTCATGGTGGCGGAACTCCCATGGCGACGGCTGAGCTTCTGTGAGAATGACAAGTGAGGCTGATCGTATTTTTATACGTGACTTTATTTTGAAGTGTTATGCACCGAAAATCCCCTGTAATGATATTTTTAAAATCGGAGTCGTTTTATAATGACATTTAAATCAATTCATATTTTGGAATAGTATTTCTGAGAAATTGATGTTATATAATGGCACCCATGTAAAAAAAAAAAAAACCTGCTGTTGATTGGAGGCTGAAAGTGAAATCGAGTGTGCTAGTCACAACGACTGATGAATTTATACAATGTCGTTTGGCTAGCACTTCCAAAGTGTCAATACATAAGCAGTGACATCAGCCATCAAGCGCAAGTTTACGTTTTGATTCGTGCACCTTTTTTTTTTTATCACGATTCGTGTACGTTTTGGCTGTGGAGCGTGGCGTGATTCAACAAACTTGAATAACCGATTCATCAAGGTAGCAGATGAATTCAGGAGGACCTAGAGTGCTTCCAATTGTAAGCGATGACGTTGCGAGTTGCGACGTCGACACGTCGTTCTCCCTGTACACATTCTCTTCTGCATCGTATTTGAACAACACAGAAAGGCAGGAACGTCCGGATTATTTTTTTAGACAAACAGCCTAAATGTTCATTAAAAAATCTAATAAAAAATTTGGGTGCAAAAATCCAACAACAGAGGGGGAAAAACCGGTGTAGAACACCGAGGCACAACCGCATAAAATAAACACTGTCACAACAACCGAAAAACGGACATCTCATCGGCTCGCCGAAACGACAAAACCATAACCTACAATCTACAACCAACAACCACCGGCTACACCTGGGCCACACAACAACACCTACAATCAACGACAACCTCCTATCACACACGACAGTGCACCAACACTAAACAACATCGAAGTTCCTACCAAAAAGAAGGCAGTCTGAAATGCGACCTTTTGTCAGTGTAGAACGAACCACAATGACGCCTTCGACGAGAAAGCGATAGTGAGTAACTATTACCATCACCTTAACCATACGACCTAGATTTTCACACAATAACGGAGAAAAGACATCCACAATGGTGCCTTTAAGGAGGAAGTGACGCAAAACAACGTTGCCACCACCGACCCAAGTAGTCGGGCAAGGCTTTCACTTGATGCATTCTCCCATGACACCAAACTGACGGAAGATCGCAGCAAGAGTGCCAACATGAAGACCTTAGCCGTAATCCGACACCATCGCAGCAACACCAACAGGACGCCTCTCAGCCACCGCACACCCGACCTCGGCCTTATGCCGCCTAGTTCCATGAGAGGTGGGGAGGAACCAAACACATAGGAGATGGACCGCGTATGAACAACAACACAAATGGCAGACCCTAGGTGAGGTGAGGAGGGGAACCAATGTCATCAAGGAGCAAGCAACCAGTCGTCAACCTATCGTTGGCTAATTAAAGAGGGCCCTGCCTATGGCCCAGTCTACTTCGCACCAACGAAGCTAACGAAAAGTGGTCGAGATCGACTGACCTTACACCGGCATGTCACTGCAAAGCTACCTCGCCGGCCGACCTCCGACACCGTAGAACCAAAGAACCTGATCTAGGAACACCGGATCTAGCAAGCATCACCAGATCCAGCGGGCGAGGGGACCAACTAGGACGGTTGGTGGCGAGGGCGCAACACTGGAACCCGGTTGAACAGCAGCCACCTCCGCTGCCCATCACCACAACTTGCATAGCAACACATGCCACCGCCGCCAACACCGACATCAGCCTCCACTAGATCAATCACCACCGGCCGCCGTTGCCCCTGACCATCACTAGTCAGCATATAGAACCCGAGAGAAACTGCCGTCGCTGACAGCGAAGTGCCCTTCCGCATAACCACCGTTGCTTGCCATTGCGACACCGAGCCGCGCCATCCCTGCAGATCTAGAGGGAGGACCAACTAGCCTAAAACAACAAAGCCAATATAATCTTAAATTTATACCCACGTCTCATTCAGAGGCATGAAAAAAATGCTCAAACCCAATCATGCCACCCTCAAGCAACTAGAATTCTCACCGATGAATATGTGAGGCGACTACTGTACATCTTTGCACATTTGCAAAATACCTCTCGGGAGTATCAAATTCTTGTTGTTTGGCCTCTCCCTCCTACCATCTTACTCTGTGTCGTGTTGTGGAGCCGCATCGACTCGCAATTGAGCCGAACATTCCTCATGGAGCTCGCTGTGCCACTCTCATGCCATATCATGTTGCTAGAATCCCATGGTGGCCTGTCACATACCTCATCGAAAATATCAAAAATGTTGAAACCTCATCAGATAACTCCACTGAAGATGAAAACCAAACACCCTTTCCAAAGATGGAAATCTCACCAAAATCTTCACAAACCGTGTGATATGCATCATCGACGTCGAATACCTTGAAGACAATCTAAATCCTATGGTGTCTAAGGATTTCAATGAAAATTTCATCTCTGACAAGGTTTCTATCGAGTTTTTGTGCGATTTTAGGAGTTTTCAGTAAAGTCCCTGGTGTCTGGCAATCAGCCGTGATTGGCTAGGAGACTTGAACAGGGAGGAAGAGAGAAGATAGAGAAAATGAGTTAGAAAGACCGGGCAGATAGAATCTGATGCACTATATGGTCTATTGCAAAGTTGTGCAAGAGAGAGGGGAGGGAGCAGCGCATATCTTGAGCACAGATTGGCAGTGGCCAACCCATCTACTATATGCCGCTGAGAACATCTCCAATGGTAAAGTTAATTACTAGGCATAAGTAAGTTCCATGGCATCTATAGATAGAATATAAACAACCACTTTAATAAGTTAGTGATAACATTGTCTACAAAATTAAGATGATTCAATGTGTAATAGGGTGCATGCACATTGTGATTCGTTTTGCTATACTCTTAACTTTTTTTTCTTTCCTCCATATATATGCAAAATAATAAGTTAATTAAGATTTTTATAGCCAGCTGATTTGAAAACCTCTGTAGATGCCCCGATGTTTTTCGCATGCTCGACTACCTGCAGCATGGACAGTAGGATTGCATAGTGTTGAGCAAGCATTATTTTTAATTTTCGTTCGAGCAGCCAAAACCTTTCATCAACTTTTGACGAGAGAAGGTAGCGCGAGACTTGTATACACGTAACGCGACCTCCCAGTTTATCGATCATAATATTCACCAGCTCACTGTCTAATGGATTCTAACTTAATACATTCTGATAATGTAGTGAATATAAAAAAAGAAAAATATGGAAGCGCCTCTAGCGCAGCTGACTGTTAATGCAGTCCCCTCGTTGTGACCCTTCCATTTTTCTCCTTCTTCCCTCACATCGCCGCCCTCCTCCTCCTCCCTTTCCTCTCCAATGTCAGCATTCCTCATCTTTCTCAGTTTACTTCGTGCACCTCTACCGTCGCCCCGACCCACCTACCCATGGTCGGCGGCACCCTCGCTGTCTCGCCGCTCCCGCCCCATTCTCCTGCCGCCACCTTGACTCCGCGCACCCAAATATTGCCGCCCTGTGCCAGATATCCCCACCATCGCTGCCTCATCACCCCCACCATAATCCCCTTCCCCCCACTAGGCCACCGTTTTTTGGTCTGCATCTAAGCCCGGCTGGAATAGAGGACACACCTTGAACCCGAACCCTAAAGCAGCGACACTGGGGACGGGAAAACGACGTGTCGCGGGTTATCGGTGATGTCATGTACTCGTCCACTGCCCAAACTGCTCGAGAACGTGAGAGTGGCGCGGTCCCCCAGCGAAAATGGTACTAGTTAATTCACTATGACGGGCAACCAGCCCACGTCTTGTTGGACAAGATGAACTGACAAACCGGTAGACGGCACAACACAAGGGCCTTGTTTGTTTCAGATTAAAGTTGAGTTGAGTTTTACTGTATCAAATTTGTTACCCCTGGAAAAGCATTTTAAAAAATTTAAAAAATTATGAAAAATTATTTTACAAATTTTAAGAAGAACTATTTGAAACCGCACAAAAATGACTCCAAAATATTACATTATTTGGCTTATACATAAAAGAAAAATTTTTATTTAATTTAACGGTATTGCTTTATTACGGCGCAGATATCGCATTCATGTGAGCGCCAGCCTTCGCCCTTCTTGGCCATTAACAGGCTTTCGCCGCCGACGCCACAGGTTTCATTGCCGACGCCTTGCATTCTTCTTGCCGCCGCCGCCCATGTGAGAATATTCTTCTTAGCTTGACGCATTCTTTCGCCGCCGCCATGCATTGCCGCATGCCGCTTGCTTCTCTCCGCCGCCTTGCCGTTCTTTTGCCGTCGGCCTTATTGCCGCCGCCGCCGGCTGACTCGTCGATCTACTCTTCTATACCTCTAAATTTGCTCGATTTATAAACTTACGGAGTTTTTTTCACTTTTGTTATCTTGTTTTTTCAAGATCTTACATGCGATGAAATTTCTATACAATCATACTAAAAAAAGAAGCGTCTGCACGAAACGCAAAATGCAGGCGCCTGCGTTCTAGTCAGTCCCTTAATTTAATCTTTACCTAATAATAAAGAGAATAGAGTTTCCACTTTTTTTTTTTTCCGTTAGTCTTCTTCGTACGTCGTCAGTCCTGACCATCCATTCAAAATCCGACGCTCCTCACACGCGCTCGCGCCTGCCCCACGTCTCCTGAAACCCTAGCCGCATCCTCCTCCGTGACTCCGTCTACCTTGCCTTCTCCCCCCACATGCCCCGGTCTCTTCGTCCCTCTCGTGATCTCCTACTCCCTCACGTCTCTCTCTCTCGCCCCATCTCCTGCCACCCCCAGCGCCCTCCGCCGCCGAGCCGCCGCCCGTCGGAGACCCATCGCCGCCGGAGATCCCGCCGCCTCCACCTCATCCTCGGCGGCCCGCCCCGCCGCCGCCTCCACTCCGTTCCCCTCCCGTCACCGCTTCCCCTTCGTTCCCCACCGCCTCCGTGCCCCGCTGTCGCCCCCCTTCTCTAGCGAGCTCCCCCCCCCGACTCTTCCTTGCTGTGGCCCGGCTTCCTCACCCCCCCGAGCTGCTGGAAGGCGTCGCTGAGGTTGTGGGCGGGGTCGGTGGAGATGACGAGCACAGACTGGCGGACGGAGGCGAGGAGGATGGAGAGGATGGAGCTGCTAGCGGTCTTCCCCACGCCGCCCTTGCCGCCGACGAAGACCCACTTGAGGCTGTCCTGCTCCAGGAGGTTCCGCACCGTCGGGTCCGGCGCGTCGCCGGCGTCCACCACCGCCACCGCGGACGCCATCAGTCGCCGCCTCTTGATTCCATGGGCGCCTTCGGGGCGAGAGATCTAGAGGAGGCGGACGGTGATGGGTCGATGACGGTGGGGTATGTGGTTCGTGTCAGGTATCTTGGTGATGACTATGAGCTGCATTGCTCCTTTATGAATTAGTATTTTTAAGTATATGTTACTGATTGCATTAGCTTCTGTTACATTGTTGCATTGCGGAGCTGACTACAGTCCGAATGATGATTTATTGGAACTCGAGTTTATGCTGAAAGGGATATGGTTCCGGAGGAAGGATTTGGAGGTTATATGCTACTATTTCTATCAACTCTTCTTTGTGTTATATACTGTTATGGAAACAGGTAAATGTGTGCACATGATATCGTACTGCTTAATAGTGGTCGATTTTTTAGTTTTGGAAAAAATTGTCTTTCCACCTATTGAGTTTGCCAAAATATTCTACTCTGTTCTGTTTACTAGGCATTAATTTATCTGCATTATTTATTTTACAGTGGATGCATTATTTATTTATTTTCAGTGCTGTTTCGATCAAACTAGAAAAAGTGAGAAAAAAATGAAATGATTACCGAGTTGCGAGAGCGTACCATGATTTCAGAAGAAGTAGCTGATGGAGGGGTACAATCATGCAGAAAATGCTTAACAAAGTTAGTCTTCTATTTTTTTTTTACTATGTGGTATTTGCTTTCATATAATTTAAAACAAAATGAGCATAAGGCTATAGTCATGCAGAAAATGTTTAACAAAGTCAACTTTCTTTTTTATTATACAATGCTTGCTTTTACATTATTTGAAATAAGATAATCATAACTTTAAAAGTAGTTATGAGTTCTGACATGGCACAAGCTGATGAAAAGCAAACGGCTTCTCTATTCAAGACACTTAGAAATACATGCTCATTTTCATTCAAAATAGGCTATAAACATACATAACAACTGCTGTACTTGGGGGTATGTTGTGTACCTTGGTGTATATATTACATTGCTACAAGAGAGGCCCCAGTGCAAAGAAAAAAAGGAGGTGGTTGGGGCGGTCATATATACACACTGGAACTTCTAGACAGAGAGGAACAGGAGAAAATTTCAGAATTCTTCTCGGACAACACATAGCGTGCTGTGTTCAATTTGATCTTGCAAGACTGCACAACAGACATTTAGTGCTTTGAAACGTTGAAGAGCTTGCTACTTTGTTATCATGTGTCTTCTACTACTCATTGTGTTTTTCATATCTATGTAAGATACGCTTGCTAAGATACCAGGATACAGGTAGGATACGCTAAGTGTAAGTTGTATTTTGAGTAAGCATATTCACTTCCATTATGTTTGTTTGATATACAGAAGCGTTCGTGGTGCCACCCTTTTTTCTCATTTTTACTGCGGATCAAACACCTGATCAATGTGAGCCTGCAAGTTTGCAAGAGTGGACAGAAAGCCCAGAAATTATCAATCTTTTGGTGGTGTTCGATGAGAATCGCAGTGTGCGGCTTGCTTGAGGTGGCGGCGAGGGAGTTGGCACAATTGCAGAATGACCCCTTCTCCAGTGCGCATTTTCTTTTCCCATGAACTCAATATATACACATGTATTCAACACAAGTACATTTTCTCTCTCTGTGTATATATACACATGTATTCAATACAAGTTGTATTTTGATCTTATATATTTGAGTATTTGTTATTTTTCGTATTTCTTTTATGGATTAATGGCATGCAATAAATAAACATTCTGTATTTGTCAGCTTGCAATGTGTAATTGTGTATGAAGATCGCCTTGCTTACTAATTTCCTTGGCCAAGTGAATTTATGTTATCTTTTATAGCCAAGTGATCGGTTCATATGGCTTCCATAATGCATTATATATGGATTCATAAATTAAATTGGTTGTAATTTGATTGGTTTATATTACCCCTTAGGCAATGTACCGTTATTTTATATTTCAACGAGTGCATGCTTCAAATTCAGTTTCTCTGTTCTCTGCACTGCAAGTCTGTGTTGTTCCAGCAAATTTTTTCTGACCTGCAAGCTTTACTAAATTGTCTGAGAAGTATTGCAGAAAGAATGGGGAAATCATGTCTCAGATAAGTGTTGTCCAAATTCCAAGACATGACTCTATAAGGTGACCCAATTATAGGCTATACGATGAACTAATTCTGCATAACAAATGTGAACTTTTCTACTCAAATGGATAGTTCTTGGCTTACTGCACGGCGCTGTCTCGTGGGTAGCAAATTCATCTTCATTTCCTTTTCATACTCGATGTTGTTTTATGCTTTATATATAAACTTTTTGATAATGCGAGCTTGATTCTTATGAACAAAACTAATATTGTGACCAGAACGCAGCTGGCCATAAACTGGTTCATTGGCAAGGGCATAGTCACTATTCCTGATATGAAAACAGAAGATATGCTTGACAAGCGCCTAACTCCTAAGCTCCTTGAACTAGGTTACAATTTACAATTAAATGGAAATACAATGTGCTCTAAAGTCTGTGGCCACAAATTAACTTATACTATAATCAATTTTTTAAATGATCTTTTTTAGGGAACAATTTTTGAATGAACTGGTGTGCGAAGATTTTTATTTCTCCCGTTGCAACGCACGAGTATTTTTGCTAGTTTAATGTAAAACAAACAAGGCCAAGAGATAAATCGCGTGTGGCGTAGCAGCCTTGCGCTTGCGCCAATAAAGTTATAAACGTTCGGTCCGTCGTCTCCACTCTCCCTCCACACCAGAGCAGCAACGGCGTACACTGTCCGAGACTCCGAGCTGCTCCGGAACGAAGGTACAGTGACATTAGCTGCCAAGATGAACGGCGCTCCAACCGCGAGGGCCGGGAAGCCGGTGGCCCTCTACCCGTCGCCGGGCATGGGCCACCTGGTGTCCATGATCGAGCTCGGCAAAGTCTTCGCCGCCCGCGGCCTCGCCGTCACCGTCGTCGTCGTCGACCCGCCCTACAACACAGGGGCGACCGGCCCCTTCCTCGCCGGCGTCTCCGCAGCCAACCCCTCCATCTCCTTCCACCGCCTCCCGCACGCCGAGCTCCCGTCCGTCGCCTCAAGGCACCACGAGGCGCTCACCTTCGAGGTCGCCCGCGCCTCCAACCCGTCCCTCCGCGAGTTCCTCGCCGCCGCCTCTCTCTCCCCGGTCGTCCTCGTCGTTGACTTCTTCTGCACCGCCGCCCTCGACGTCGCCGCCGAGCTCGGCATCCCAGCCTACTTCTTCATCACCTCCGGCGCAGCGATCCTGGCCTTCTTCCTGCACCTCCCGGCCCTGCACGCGAGCACCACGGCGAGCTTCCGGGAAATGGGCGGCGACCTCGTGCGCGTGCCGGGCATCCCCCTGCCGCTCATGGACCGCGGCGACGCGGCCTACGGGGGATTCCTGAAGGGGAGCAACGACATATACCGCGCGCAGGGCGTCATCGTCAACACCTTCCGCTCGCTCGAGGCGCGCGCCGTCGAGGCCGTCGCGTCCGGCCGCTGCGCGCCCACCGGCTTCCCGACGCCGCCAGTCCACTGCATCGGCCCGCTGATAAAGACGGAGGAGGTGGGCTGCGGCGGCGAGGCGTGCCTGGCGTGGCTGGACGCGCAGCCCGAGGGCAGCGTCGTGTTCCTCTGCTTCGGCAGCATCGGCCGGTTCAGCGCGGGGCAGCTCAGGGAGGTGGCGGCGGGGCTGGAGGCGAGCGGCCAGCGGTTCGTGTGGGTGGTGCGGAGCCCTCCCGGCGGCGACGAGCCGCCGCCGGCGGAGCCGGACCTGGACGCGCTCCTCCCGGGGTTCCTGGAGCGGACCAGCAGCAGGGGGCTCGTCGTCAAGTCGTGGGCGCCGCAGCGCGACGTGCTGGCGCACGCGGCGGTGGGCGGCTTTGTGACGCACTGCGGGTGGAACTCAGTGCTGGAGGCGGTGGAGGCCGGGGTGCCGATGGTGGCGTGGCCGCTGTACGCGGAGCAGAGGATGAACAGGGTGCTCCTGGAGGAGGAGCTGCGGCTGGCCGTGGCCGTGGAGGGGTACGATGGGGAGGTGGTGGTGGTGGAGGAGGTGGCGGCGAAGGTGCGGTGGCTGATGAATTCCGATGGCGGGAGGGCGCTCCGGGAGCGGACGCTGGCGGCCATGCGGCAGGCCAAGGCGGCGCTGCGTGAGGGAGGGGAGTCGGAGGCCACGCTCGCGCGGCTGGTGGACGCGTGGAGGAGCGCCTGACGTGGCAGCGAGGCGGGCCCTGTAGTCAGAGACAACACGCCATGGCCCATGGCGCACGTCGGCGAAAGGTGACAAAACAGATCACCGTCGGACTGTGCGACTCGCACACGTGATCATAAACCCGACAGACGGTCCCAGCGTTATTAATTCGCTATTGCTATTTCGCAGGCGCCTGAAATTTGCGATTTCGTGCAGGCGCTAAAAGTTCCAGTAAGTTTATACTGTTTTTTCACATTTCTATTCACTGGAAGAAACGTTGTGAGAAGATGAAACTTTTAGCGCAAGGGTTGTTTGCACGTTTTGCTGTGTGTGGCGTCGCCGGCGATTGTCTTCCTCCGTGCAAATTACAAAATCGTGCGGACGCTAAAAGTTTCAGTAAATTTGTAGTGTTTTTTCACCTTTTTATTCACTGGAAGAAACATTTTAAGATGGTGGAAAAAAATTCTGCAAGTAGGAGAGGGGGGCTGTTGCGTGGGGACCGTGTTAAAAGCTGTTATTGCATGTTGCGCCTGCAAAAAGTGCTAAGATGCAGGCGTCTGCACAACAGCACATCCCTTATTAGCTACCAGCGAAAATAAACAGTGGTCGTTCGCGCATGATTTTAGCTTCGTCTGTAGTAAATTTTATCTGTTGTTTTTCACTGAGCTAAATAATGGAGCAAATTTATGGATTTTCTTTTCGTGTGGAATGAGTGCATGACTCCATGAAATGCACAGGTGGCATGGCTAGACCGTGGTTGATCTTCTTCGAATTGTTTCGTAAGAATAATAAAATTTTCGTTGGATCATTGACCAAAGAGTTACGTCTACACAAAAACTATTATAACACAACATCATCTATAGAATCAACATCTAATACAAGTATCATAAAGATTTATTTGTATTCTTCTTATCTGGATCAAGCATTTGTAATATATATGTGGTACAATGCTTGCACCAGTGTTGTTATACTAGGAATTTTATATCTATTCTGAAAGACATACTTTTTTCTTGTTATAGATGATGCATAAAACATCCCAATCTAGTTCCTCCACCATACTTCGCTTCATTGACTACATCTATAGATCAGCAAAAGCATCCGATATCGTCGTGAAGGGAAACTCTACCCAGAAACTTGTCACAAAACTCTCACATAGGAGAGACAAAATCCAAATAGCCCATGAGCATAGGGAAGCTAACACTAGGGTTATGCAGAAAATACCAAACCAAAAATACCGAAATAGAACCGATCAACACGATTTGATCGATATTTTATTCTATTTTTTGGGTAAAAATCGGTCTAAAAACTAAAAAATTAAAAAAGATGTCTAAAAAACACTTGTGTGCCACTACACGGCATCACACGTAACATGGGCTAGTTGGGCCAAGCCCAATATAGCATATGTGATGTTGGTGTGGCATATCCGCCAAGTTGTAACGTGAGTTCTCACTCGGTCAGTCCTCACCACACACCACTCACCAGATGAGATCAATCCCCAAGTTCGTGACCATGCCAAAATCTAAACGCTAAGGTAGCCGCAGTCCGCCGTCCTCCATCATACTGTACCATGGCGGGGCGGCCTACAGGAACCTACTTGTAGTGTTCGATCGGTGCCGCCGTCCTTCCGAGTTGATTCTACATTTGTAGTTCTTCTGCATAGTACTTACTAGAATACTAGACATTCTACCTTTCATGTCTTTTCAAGATTTTCAAATTTGAAGTTTGAGTATCTATGTATAGCGTGTTGAACAATTAAAATTGGAGGTGCATAGTTCACTAGTCTTAATTTTATGTTTTATTTTCTGCCTGTAGTGTTGCTGGCTGCTGCTTAACTAGATTGTTAAATGTTAATATTGGTTGTTGCATAATTGTATCATTGCATGTTTGGCAGTTGCTTGTTAATTGATAATTCTAAACGGATCACTTAGGTATTGGCACTATTTAACCATGGACTAAGCCACATATTAGTAATATTGTTTGTGATTCGCGTCGATTTTGGTATATATGGTATTTTACTGATAGCGAACCGACACCAAATGATATCTATCGGTACCGAACCATATTCCAAAAACCACCATATTCTACTGAATTCGTATTAACGTAACCGAAAAAACAAAAAACCCAACGCACAGCCCTAGCCGAACACTTCTGTTAACACTGTAGGCGGGGCCGCGGCGAGCGAACCTGAACACGGAAATATCACGGAACCATGTAAAAAAAAAAACACGGAACGGTACCCTATCAAACGGGATACCTCCCCGAGCTTGCGCCAGTGCGCCACCACCTAGCGGCCCGGCCCCCTGCGACGCACTGCGCCTAGGATCCTAGCTTTGCCTGTGCGCTCGCGGCTCATGGACACTGCCGGAGCTGGGGCTGATCATGCCCCGCAGCCCTCGCCGTGGAGGCCGTCGTGTGCGCGGAGCAGAGTGGCCCGCCTGGATTAACGGTCTTCGTCGGCATCTCCGTTCTGCTTGCGCCGATGGCAGTTCGAGGTTTGGGGCGTACCGCGCTGTCCGCGCCTCTGATCCTCCCAATGGCAACAATGTCATCCTTGGTGCGGTGGTAAGTTTCGCCACTTGTCATTTGAGTGATTCCTGAACACTTAACTGATTAAATGATTGATCCCAAGCAAAACATAGCCAGACCAATTATTTTGATTTTGTAGGATAAGCGGATACTTTACATAGCCTTCTTTAAATATTTATATAGGTGTCAGGTACAGAAAAAAAACATTTCATTTATACATCAACATTGGTAATGTACATTTCAAGATCAAGATCTGGGGCAGAAGGCAGAAGCTTTCCTTCTACATGCTTATAGTCTGACACTACATAGACACAACAAAGCACGCTCCATTTACTCTTTCAATATCCAAAGAATCAATATCTCCAGACTCCAGTTGCAGAAACAAAACAAAATCGAGTCAAGAAATATGTATACCAAGCCTAGCGATATGAACAAGAACTTATCCTAGGTGTCATGACGATGCCGAACGGAGTTCGACAAGTGAAGCGTACACCCCATCTTTGATCTCCATCAGCGCCTCATGCCTTCCTTTCTCCACTATTGCACCATCGTTGAGAACCGCTATGATGTCGGCACCTTTGATTGTCGAGAGGCGGTGTGCAACAATGACCGTGGTCCTGCCTACCATCACATGATCTAAGGCAGCCTGCACAACCCTCTCGGACTCAGCATCCAAGGCACTCGTTGCCTCATCAAGCAGTAGTATCTTAGGATCTTTCAGTATGGCCCTCGCAATTGCCACCCGCTGCTTCTGGCCACCAGATAACTGAATCCCCCTCTCCCCAACACTGGTGTCGTATCCTTGGGGCAGGCTTGATATGAACTCATGTGCATTGGATGCCTTTGCAGCCGCAATGATCTCCTCCTCGCTGACTTTCCCGTGCTTCCCATATGCAATGTTGGCGCGGATTGTGTCGTTGAAGAGCACTGGTTCTTGGCTTACGAGCCCCATCTGGTCCCTCAGCCAAGTGATTTTTAAGCTCTTGATTTCCACTCCATCCAATGAGATGGTGCCAGAATCAGGGTCATAGAATCGTTCCAACAAAGCAATTACTGTTGACTTGCCGCAACCGCTCGCTCCAACAAGTGCAACAGTCTATGTGAAGCCATCATGGAATTTGGTTATTGATTATATTAATGTCTTGAACATATGACAATGTTACAAAGGGTACAAGTCGGCTTACCTTGCCAGAGGGAATGTGCAGGGTAAAATCACTAAAGATTTGGACATCTGGACGGGTTGGATACTTGAAGCTGACATGTCGGAAATCAATGTTGCCCTTGACCTCATCCAGGGTCAATCCATCCTCACTGTCTGAATTGATTTTTGACTTTCGGTCAAGCAAAGCAAAAATGGAGAAAGCTGAATCCTTGGCTTTATTAGAATCAGACGCCAATGCACTTGTTTGAGATATCCCAATAGTTGCTAACACCAGTGCAAAGAAAACCTGAAACATATGAATGATTGCATCAAATCAATTTTAAAAATAATGATTAGTTAAGGATGTAGAGATTAAGAATGAAGAAGACTGTAGAGGAAAAGAAGTTTTAAACAAAAAATTGACATGATATAGTTACAGACCTTGAATACAGCTCCAAAACTTGAAATGCCATGACGCACGAATTGCGCTCCAACATAGAAACAAATACCATACGTAAAGTACAACATCAAGAATGAGAAACCAAATCCAACACCTCCGACCATTCCTGTCCTGACTCCTTGATTCATTGATGCTTCACATTTATGATCATAAATTCTTGTAACCCTTTTTTCCGCACAAAAGGAAGCTACAGTCCTTATACTGCTTATTGCATCAGTAGCCACTTGACTTGCATCTTCATACATCATCTAGAGAATCAGCAATCCATAGTCAAATACTTACCAAATTATGAAAGAAATGTCTAGACTCTAGATTGCATACTGATTCTTATTATTCTCATAGAAATTCAAAACTTGATGGTACTTCATAAACTTCACATAAACGTAAAGTTAGCTAAATGGCGTGAAAATAGACTTGCTAGAATTAACATTTGATTGCTCCAATTATTGTATGTCTTATAAAAGAACCTCTCAAACCCTTTTTTTCATGGATTACCTTGGCATCTTGACTAAACCCCTTCAAGAACTTCACTTGAGCATAACCTTGAAGACCCACTAGCGGAATCACGCAGAGGATGATCAGAGTGAGCTTCCAGTCTGCTATCATAGCAATGACAAATCCTGTGATAAGTGTTGCTATAATCTGAACTGTCAAAGCCAAGTTATCTCCCACTAGACGTCGGACATTCAGAGCATCTACTGAAAGTCTTGCACCAAGTGCTCCACTGGCAAACATAAAGTGAATATCAGTACCCAAAATGTAAAGTTCAGAATCAGGTGGAAAAAGAATCGGTAACCAACCTGGAATTTTTAGGATCATCAAACCAAGCAACTTCTTGGTGCACAATGCTTTTAAATGACAAGGCACGGATGCGCTCTATCAGCTTCCCTCCGGCTATTCCAAACAAGAAGTATTCTGCTGGTATTGAGATTATTGAAATGATACCCAACACTACACACATCAAACCCCAAAAGCTAGAATCCTTCTTTAGTTGATCCGCTGGCTCATAAAAAGTTTTGATGGCATTGGAAATCATTATACCGAACATTGGGAAAAGCACTCCATGAATTCCTGCAGCTAGTGAACCTAACAAAATAATCGGTACCTCTGGCTTGTTAAGAATTGCTAAGCGTCCAATAGGAGCCTTCTTTGGGACCTCACCATCACCACTCTGTTCATTTTGATTCTCCTCATTTCTATCATTTCCTTCCACTAAATCAACTAAGCCAGTTAGACCGAAGGGAAGGGCGAAAGAATTTCGACTACTATTCCCAGTGGAGTCTCTACTAATAGACCGCTTTAGTGACAAGCTTCTACTTTTAGACCTTGGATCAGATATTCGACGGTCCACTTTTTGTTCTTCTTCTTCACGGCTCTCTTGAAGCCGAATAAGTTGAGAGTAAGCACCATTAGGGTTCAGTACCAATTCATCGTGGGGGCCTATAGAAAAAAGAATATTTATGCAAGAAATTAATCGATTAACTTAAACATATACCAAACTAGTGATAGTAAATGAACAATGAGAATGAGATCCTGACCTTGTTCAACTATTTTGCCTTGCTGAACGACAGAGATGCAATCAGCATTCCTGACAGTAGTCAAACGATGTGCAACCACAAGCGTAGTTCTGTCCACCATGATCCTATTCAGTGCCTCTTGTACTATTCTCTCTGACTCCACATCCAATGCACTAGTAGCCTCATCTAACAATAGTATTTTTGGGTTTTTAATGATTGCTCTTGCAATAGCAATCCTTTGCTTTTGTCCCCCTGAAAGTTGAGCACCACGTTGCCCAACCATTGTGTCATAACCCTGGTACGAGATAAAAATAAACATTAACACTCAGAGGCAACAAAAAAAAGTTGGATTTACACAACTTATTGAATCTGTCACTTACATTCGGCAACTTATCAATGAAATTTGCTGCATTAGCAAGCTCTGCTGCTCTCTTGATCTCTTCAATTGTTGCATCTTCTTTGCCATATGTTATATTATCCTTGATGGACGTCATAAAGAGCAAGGGCTCTTGGCTAACAAGACCAATCTTTCCTCTTATCCAATCAAGCCGTAAATTCTTGATGTTCATCCCATCAATCAAAACCTCACCGGCCTGTGAATCATAAAATCTCTCCACAAGACTGATCACAGTTGACTTACCACTTCCACTCTCTCCGACTATAGCCATTGTTGTACCACTAGAAACATGCAATGAGAATCCATCAAATATTAGTTGCTCAGGCCTTGCCGGGTATCTGAAGTATACATCCTTCAGATCAACATCACCCCTTATGTCTTCTAACTTCTTGCCAGTTGTGTCGTCTGGATCAATCTCTGGTTTCCTCTTGATTGTTGTGAACAATCTGTATGCCGCAGATTGTCCTTCTGCAAAGGCTGTCATACATGGGGTTGCATTGCCTAAAGACCTGCCACAATTAATTAGACATCCTCTATCAATCAAATATTCAAACAGCATGAAACATTTATGCTAGGAGTTCTATGTTGATGTGAATAACTCACATTGCTCCAGTCATGATAGCAAACAAGACAGTGATGACTTCTCCTCCCGTGTATCCTTTGGTAAGAATCAACTTTCCACCATACCAAATGGCTAACCCGTAGCTTGAGAAAAATATGAAGAAAACAGAACCCATGCCAAAGCCATTGGTAAGTCCTTCCTCAACAGTAGATTTGTATGCCTTACGAATGAGTTTATTGTAGGATGCAATGGCCTGCTTCTCACCATTGAAGGAGACAACCTATTTTACAGATGCAGCCAAAAGATAACCAGTGAGTACTCACATATTTTTTTTTTGTTGCGAGGAACAAGTGTAATTTCCTTTATTGAGATTAGTAAGGAACCGAACATACTGTTTTTATGGATCCAATTGTCTGTTCGACAACATTTCCTGCATCACTGTATGCTGACTGACCCTTGCTTGATATTTTGGATAGCATTTTCGAGACCGCTCCGCCAGCAAGTACTACTGGAGGTATGCATGCCAACATGACAAGTGATAGAAGCCATCCTTTCACAAATGCTACAACGAAACCACCAATGAAGGTAGCCACAAGTTGCAGAAACTTGCCGACCTGCAGAATTTTAAATAGTCAACCTAAGTCGGCTTTTTATGTTTTGGGATATAATGAACATTCTTGCTTTTGCTCTTCATTTCTTGTTCATGAAGTTCTTACCTTCTCACCAATAGCATCCTGAACTAGTACAGTATCACCAGACATTCTTGAAACCACTTGCCCAGTTGTCATTTCTACATCAAAGAATGCTATATCCTGTTTCAAGACAGATTTGAGGTATAGAGATCGAATGCGCGTCGCTTGCCTTTCACCGGTCATTGTCCAACATGAAACCTCTGCACAGACAAACGGGTTGGCTTCAGACTTCAGTTATACCTTGATATGCCACTATATATTTTAAACATGCTCGTGTGATTTGCTTAAAATTTTGTATATTTTAAACATGCGCGTGTAATTTGCTTAAAAATTTTCCATCAACAAAATGATAGCATCGTCATCACCATCACTTGCAGTTTCTTACACGCTTCTTCATCCACCACCTACCAATAAAAAATGTAAAATAAAACATGCTACTCTATTCGTCATGTGTTCAATATTACGAATTGTTTGGGCAAAAAAAAAAATTCTTACGAACACAAAGTCAGAAACGCCTCTTCTCCTAGTTGGAATAATAGAGAAGTCAATACTTGGTTTGCATCATAATGACAATTTGTAAGTATGGGCATAAACCAGCTTCCAGTATCTCAAACATATAATCTCACTGTGTCTCTTGGATCGAAATGTACTATGGTCAGGAAACAAGGAGTAACAATCTAAGCATGTATTGCAGACACATATGAAGAGGTTGATGAAGTATACTCGTACTTACGGAGAAAAGCCACAACTGCTGTTCCAAGGCCCAAGTAGACAAAGTTCAAAACTGCCTGAAAAGAAAAATGGAACAGGGTGATTTTTTTGTCATATTCCTCATCCTCCTACAACAATGTGAATGATATGGGTATCCCCTGCTTTTTCTCCCAAAGGCAAAGTTTGCCTTTGAATCTTGTCCATTCATCTCATAATCAATGATGGATGTTCTTGTACCCAAAATTTCGTAGTTATCACATGAAAAAAATACTTAATGACTCCATTATTGATTAGAAGATGAATGGATGGGATGATACAAAACCAAACTTTGGCTTTGGGTGCAAAGACAGGGATACTGATCCGAATTATAAGGAACAAATATAAAACAACTTTGTTAAAAAATCTTATATTAAGATAATGGACCCACAATAGCTCGGATGTCTGATCTAGAGAAAAAAAATCGGGCGTTTGTTCCAAACATGACCAACTTATTCTGAACATATATAATATGTTGCTGGAACATACATAATATACCGCTGAAATATTGCTTGTGTCTATTAGAACATGATGTTCTGCTGGTAAAACATGTAACATAGAGTTATCGAAAAAATATAAAAAAAAAAAGTTGGGACATGTTATAAAAAATGATAGAATAAGAGAAAAGACGTGATGAAACATGTTGAAAATATAGTCGACCAATGTTGAAACATGGTAAAAACCATTGGAACATGCCAACAAAATGTTGGAACATGTCAAAACCTAATAAAAACATTACTCCCTCCGTCCCAATATATAGGACGCATAAGTTTTTTTGAGTTGTCCCATAATATAAGGCGTCTTCACATTATTTCCTTGGGAAAGACGAGCAATTAACTCATAGTTAAGTTATTCACACTATAAAGTGCATGCTTTTGCAAGCTTTAGCTATTAGAGCTATTAATTAAGTGCATGGGAAGGATATGCATGCTTCGAATAACGAGATAATTAAAGATGATTTACTCTCTTAAACATTATTTCTTGGTCTTGATGAAAATTTTTATACGCCCTATATTTTGGGACGGAGGGAGTATGTTTCACAGTGAATCATCCGTGCCAATATGAAGCTACATAAGCTGATGATCGTGAAAACAAAAGCAATGTTTTGAAAAATAAATTCTAATGTTCCATACGTGTAATATTTCAAAGGTAAAAAAATAGTGAAACCTCCTCTTCACATTCTTTCTCAAATCTAGGCTGTGTTTCTTTCGGCGGTTAGATTATAATCTGAAAAGGTTGTGGTGTTTTATAGAAGATTTAAAGGGCCAAAAAAATTGTGAAAAAAATATTTTTGAGATCTTTGAGACAAATTGTGCAAAGTTTCGAAAAAATAACTATAAAATATTTCAAAATATAACCATTACAAAAATGACAAATTTTAAGCTGCAGCTTATAATCTGATTATAAGCTGAAAGAAACAGAGCACTAGTGAGCTCTCGTTATGCTCGCCGGATCTAGCCATCTAACTCATTGGCTAGGAGGTGGAAAGAGGAGGATGGAGGAATGGGGAGATGAGATTTGTGTGGCTGTGCGCGTTGGAAAAATAGGAGGAGCGTTCGATCGGGCCCGACGCCCGATCCTAAGTATTTCTAAAATTACTTTTGAGTTTTAAAATCCCATAAATATATGTAGCTGAGTAGGTTATGTGACGCATTAGTGTGAAACAACTAGTCTGGTTCGGGCTGAAATTCATGGACAAAATTACCATCCATGATCCTGATGGCAAGCTGATGATTGAAAAGGGTATCGCAACATGCAACCCGACAGATTTGACAGTATTTTCCCATTTCAAAAAAATCATGGATCTCTGCTACCTTTCTTGGCCAGAGTTTCGGGTCGTTGGTCCTGAGAAGATTCCACATTATCTGTGGGTGGTTGGCTATCTCTATAAACTAATGATAGTCTAATTAAAAGAGATGCGTAGTATCGCTCGTAACTTGCAAGTTGTAATCAAATTATTTTTTAAGCAAACATGCTGTAATCAATTGGAATAGCCTCGAAGTTACTGTCTTCAGCTTGTCAGAAACGTAGCTGAAACAAAAAAACCTCATTTTTCGAAAAATAAAATGCGCGCACCATAAAAGGAAGTAACTGTTCGAGAGAGAAGAGATGCATTGCAAGAAATCTGTATCCATTAATGTAATTAAAACAGGGTTCAATAGAGTCATTATATTAATTCTATTCTAAAATTCTAATTTTTTATATTAATTAGAAATAAAAATTTACCCCGTTGATTGTCGTGGCCACAAATTTAACGGATTGAATTAAGAGAAAGATTTCAACACGACACAAATTTAACCGTCCGAACGCGGGGATCACCATGACTTGTTTATCTCAATCTAAAATCCTATCATTGTTAGTCATAAATTTGTTTCCATCTCTCCCCACCCTGTAACTTCTTTCTACTTTTGAATACATGGCAGTCCTCCTGCCTTGCTTCAAAAAAAAATAAAAAAAAATAAAAAAATTATTAGTCATAAACAAACTGAACCGATGGAAACAAAAGGAAAAGGAAACGAGAAGAAGATGATCGACGCAACAATTCAATTACAAAGGCGTCCCACTGATACTGTAGGCAGTTGGATGAGTTTATACAACAAATGGATCGAGGAATGACTTGGACATCTAAAAGGAAATAGAGTCTACTATTAATTCAACAAATGGATCAAGGAATTATTGTTTCGGACATCTAAAGGGAATTGATTCCATCAGGGATTAATTACTCCATTCTTTTTCAAGAAGCAAGGAGAAGCCGTGAAGTGAAAAGAAGAAAATGGAAAACCAGAGGCAAAGCAACATGGAGCCAGTATCGCCATATACGAAGACAGCAGCGAGATCTAACACCAGAAACAGCGAGACTAGCTGGATCAAGCACGCAGACCCATGGTACGTTGTTTCAATGCGTTGCCGACGAACGCCACGGCAGTATGGCTAGCTGGGGGCCTAGGGCTCACCTTGTTGACGCGGTGGAGGACGGTGCCGGTGGTGGCGCCGCCGAAGGCGTCGATGACCTCGCCGAAGATGACCGTCATGAGCGGCTGCGTGATCCCGTTGGCGACCGCGGCCGCCGTGCCGACGAGCATGAGCAGCAGGTCCGCGCCGTCGGCGTAGCGGAACAGCGCCGTCAGCGACACCTTCTTCCCGGCGTCGGCGGCGCCGTCCTTCCTCTCCTCGCCCTCCTCGCCGCCATCCCTCCCCTTCGCAGCCGCCGCTGCGTCCATTAGTTTGCTCTCTCGCAGCTTAGCGCCTTGCCTGTAGGCTGCAGCCTGCTTCTTGACGGCTCGAATTCTCAGGGTATTTATGGGGCACGCAGCCGCGGCCGCAGCTCCCTTTGGGTTGACTATTCACAGGTAACAATGCAAACGGAGGAGTATTGTTTGTATTCTGTGCCACTCCGTTGCCAAATGAACTTGCTTAGCACGGAAGGAGCACAGCGCTAAAAGAAAAAAAAATGCAAACACGTCGAAGATAGTAGATAGTCGTGACAGTATCTTAGGACTACCAAGAAGATCTTAAAATACAGCCGCTAAGCACAGCGCTAAAAGAAAAAAAAATGCAAACACGTCGAAGATAGTAGATAGTCGTGACAGTATCTTAGGACTACCAAGAAGATCTTAAAATACAGCCGCTAAGTTCAAATGGGAAGCTATATATACCAGGGGCGGAATCATAACTTGAAAACTTGGGATGTACAAATATATGATTTTTTCATGCACAACAAAAGCATTCCTTGGCATATAATATTTCTAAAGAATAACACGTAAATATATAGATCTATAATTTTAAAAATAGTAAAATTGCAGAATAGTTGGCTGAAATAAAATCTTGCATTAAAAACAACATAACATGCAATGCAATTAACACTGAAACAAAACCTTATAATATATTATTTTACTATTCTTCATCTTTTGAAAATGTTATATAATGGTGTCTATAACCTTGGAGAAAATATCTCACTCAATAAAAGGGAAAAACATTAATTCAAGAATTGATTGCCCATACTATTGAAATAAGAAGTGCCCCCCCCCCCCCACCCAAACCCAAAGTACAACTAGGTTACAAAAAAATTGAAATAAAGTACAAAGAAAAACGATAAAATTACAAGGTAGAAAAGAGAAATTGCGAAGCAGAAGTATAAGTAGAATATAAAAAATGGAAGAAAGTAAAAAGGAAAATGGGAATATTACAAAGTTTAAAAAAATGCAGTGAGCAAGAATTGAACTCATAACTAAGTTTCACCTTGTGCAACCAAAAATAAAGTTTTTTTTAACTTTGACTTAGGACATGAAAATCATGTCATATGTTTAAAAGTTCGATATACAAATAGAACAAAAGATAACTTATCTACTTATCTTTATTTTTAAATGATTTGATTTTAATCCCTTCTGTAACACCGAAGTTGTGTCTTAAAACTTGGAAAAAAATAATTCAAACGAAGATGGTCGGACCTCAAAGTCATCTCGAAATACTCTTAAAGTTTAAGATATAAAAATATAATATATAGTTCTTAAAAAGAAAATACAATAAACATATGAGATATAAGTAAAAAACCGGTGATAAAACCATCACCAGTTATTAAGATTTGAAGTTAGCTAAATAACCGGCCGATGTAGACAGCGATCATAAGAGCATCTCCAATGGTGCCATGTTAGCTAGCTATAAGGATGTCAACTCAGTCTTTTGCTTATGTGGAGGAGAGAATGAGGGTGTGCTACTTACAGCTAGTATATAGCTGATTCCAATGCATTTACTATCTATTACATGTAAACTCATATTCAATCTTATAGACAGTATTATAGCTAGTTCATTGAAAAGGTTGGCTATATGTTATCTATAGATGGCATGACACTTGTTATAACTATCAACTATTTACACCTTCGGAGATGATGATCTAAAGAAATACCAAATGATTTCCGGCCCATCCATGGATTAAAAAATTCTGGTAATTTTCGAATTTCAATCCATATGCTATATTCGATGGCTTGCACGCCAATCGAACAACTAGTATTTGTTATTCCCTCCCAAAAGGCCCAGAACGTTCACACGAACAGCGACCGTGCACCCGCCACGGCGTCGATGGATAGATCACCAGGCCATGCCGGGCCCACGCGTCAGTGTCCGCGCCGATGTGCGCGCAGCTTGCAGCATAAACTCGAGCGCGCTGGCGTCAGCACCGACGTCGCAAAATAAAGTTTACATACAACTCGACGGAGTAGAGTATTGTCGGGGTTGGGCTCCGTGCGGTGGGAATCGCGCGGCTAGGTGCGGCGTCAACGGCTCGAACGTGGCTGCGCCGTCCGATCTATGTATGCATGGGCCTCCGGCTCTGGCATTTAAAAGGAGAGCAAAGGTGACGGCGACGGGATCACGGGCGGCGGCAGCGACGGTGCACGAGGGCGGAGGCACGGCGGCAACGGCGACGACGGCGAGGGCGAGGTATGCTTGCACGCAGGAGATTGACGAGACGTTGGTGAGGGCAAACCCAAACTTCCCGGAGATTTCGAGCACGGTGGTGGGTGGTCGATGGGCAGCATTGGGATCCTCAGCCGTTGTGCGTTGGCTACGAAGCCAGAGTATGAGAGGTGTTTGTGCATTCGATTAATTTGATTATTCTCTGTATAAAAATTTAAAGCGTGCATGTAATTCATAATTTAAATTTCTTATTTTTTATTAATAACTTATTCAATAATACGTAGATTTTGTGATTTGTATTTAAATTTTTTTTCTAATCACCATAATTTTATTATTGAAAACGATATATGAGAAGAGAAATTAAGCATCAAAATATAGTTTTGAAAACCATGATAAATTAAAACGTTTCTTATAAATTTAAACGGAGGGAGTAATTCTAGCCATTGAATTTACAAATGATGGCCTAGACCTGATGCGATATGATAGCAATCAACATTGGTGAACGATGCTTTTGCTACAGTACCCTAATTAGTACACTATGAATATTGATTTGCCACGGTGTTCACGTGTTTTGACCTCTTCTCAGCCGTCCCTCTCAATTGCGTCCTCTGGGCTAAGAGCATCGCCAGCAGGATCTCTATATTTCGTTCTCTATATCATTTCTCTATATTACTATTCGTTCTCTATATTTTCATCATCCCCGGCAGAGTCTCTATTTTTAAAAAGATATAGAGATTCTTTAGAGACTCAGACTTTGGAGTGAATTTTAAATTTAGAAACTGAGATAGCGACCCGCTGAAACGTTTTAGAGACCAATACTATCCGCAATAGTGTTTTAGGGACTCTTTTAAAGAATCGGCTAGCAATGCTTAAGTATTGCAACGATGGAGGATACGGGTTCAGTCAATGGGTCATGTGCGTAAGTGCGTTTAAGTATTGAAAGAGTTTATCCTCGCATCACACGCCATCTGCTGCGAACATGTCTACCATCCATTTTTGCGGCACCGTACATAATCGTACACATGCTTAGAACAGCCGGCGAGATTCAAACTGATTCGAGGCGCTTCACGAAGGTGACAGAGCAAGTTCCATTGCACTTGCAGGAGCTTCAAATGCATGCTATAGTAAGTGCCATAAAGTGCTAACTATAGCAATAGACACCTTTTCATTATTTTATTCAGCTTATTTGCAGAAACTTATTTGCTCATCTTAATTAAATTAAACTTATTGAGTTGAGTCAAGAGCTTAGTCTAGTCCAATTGACTCCTGTGTGGCATTGCACAGGGGCGGACGCAGACTAAACTAATGGGGGGGCTAACAATAAAGGAAGATTTTTTTCGTATCGAAGCAATGTGTAGCGTGTGACACCGTGAGGTCCATGACATCCATTATTCTTCATGAGGAGTGATCTACACACAAAACATAACAAATTAGTGACAGAGGGCAAATAATAATTAAGAAATAGTTATAATTTATAAACTCCACTCTAGGCCTCTTTGACTTGTGCCCTCATTAGTGTGAGGAGTAAGGTTTGGGGTTGGGGTTGGCATACTAGTAGTATTAGCATTGCTTGAGTTTGAAAAATATGTGAATAATATTCTTTTCGACATGTTATCTATTCAAATTTGATTGTATAAATCAAAATATTAATTCTTCTATTTTAGGCATCACTGCATCAAACTATGAACAAGAACAATCAACCAAGAGTATCAATTTATTAACAAGACAACAATCAACAATGAAACAATCCACTATGAACTATCAATCTATCAACAATGAAACAATCAACTATGAACTATCAATTTATCAACAATGATTCAATGAACAATCAACTATCAACTGAGTGATGAGTCTATGAACTAGCCTCACCTTCTCTGTTAGCCCTAGGGCCAGGGGCCTCACAGGCGCGCTGCCGTCCCGCACTCTTAGCCTGCTGGCTGCCGCCAAGACGCCTAGCCCCCACCTCCTAGCCGCCGCCCGCCGCCTGGCCGCCGCCAAACCTCAAGACCTCCGCCCACCTCCTGGCTGCACACGGCCGCTTAGCCGCTTGCCCGCCTGGCGCCCGCCTAGGCGCCGCCGCCACTGCCGCCCGCTTGGCTTGGGCCTTGGGACTTGGGAGTTGCCGAGTTGGGAGGGAGAGGGACGAGGCCACGAGGGAGCCAGGAGGCGGGGAGAGGAAGGCAGGGCGCCAGGGCTTGAGGGCACTAGGGCAGGGAGCAGAGAGGGCCGTCCGATTGGGGGCTGGGGCTGGGAGACCGTCCGATTGGATTGGGGGCTGACCGGCTGGGAGTTGGGCCGTCGGGGTGGCCAGGTGGGCCGATGGGGTATGGCCTGTGTGAGCCTGGTCAGCTGGGCCTAAGTGGCCTCAAGCCCAAGTGACAACATGAGCCCCTCCTTTCTTCCTATTTTCACTAAAAATTCTAGCTGGGTCTAAGGGGGGGCTCCGCTGTCATTGACCTTGTAGGTGGGGCTAGAGCCCCCCAGACCCATTGGTGGGTCCGCCCCTGGCATTGCATAACCGTTAAGCATTTTACATATCATCCTGTTTCTATCATATATGCGCGCCATTTCAATAACTAATTTATTGTCCTATGCACCAATAGTGAAAACTAATTTAGTCCCGCATCACGTATTGGCTGTGGGGCAGAGCATAGTTTAAAAGGTGTGGCGTCCATCACCCACCATACTATTTTTTTGGGTTGAGTGGGCCTATGACCTTGGTTATGGCTTCAGTTAGACCTATGAATGTAGCATGCAAAATGGGATCTATGCACAAGACAAATGTGTTGGTCGAGGGGAGCCGGATCGTTGCAGGTCATAAGTTAGGCTGGATCACAACAGGGTCTGACAAGTTGTACTATATCTTTAAAACTGAAACCTATAACGTCTAAAGGATTGTTATCAGGCTAGGTCACCTGATGGGCCATGAGCTAGGCCAAATCATAGAATGTGAAATCACGTGATGAGAATTTAACGGTAACTTGTGCATAGTTTGAGTGTGGAGTGGGATAAAATAAGGATTTGACAAGCTTGAAGTGAAAATGGGTTCACCAAACCCTATCCGGTGCCCAACCGGACCGAGTCCAATGGCGTCCAGCAGTAACATGGTGAGCTTTGGCGTTCAATTCTATGGTCCATTGGATTTAGTCCAATGCCCACCAGGCGGGATACAGTAGTGTGCAAAGCCCCAATGTTCGTTTTGTGCTCCATCGGATCGGTCTGCTCCTACTAGACCCGGTTCATGCAGCTTGTACATTCTGTTGTATTTTATATTTAGTTTATATATAAAAGTTGTAGAGAATTTTAGAGATATTTTTTCATGTTGATGACATTTCATTGAACAACATAAAAGTTCATAAAAAAAAAGTGAAAGTATGCTTCTATGTAGAAAGTGATGTGCAATTTGTCATTTATGTTGGAATTGGCAAATCCTTTGGTTTACAATGTGCTTCATGCTTTGTTCATGATGGATGTGTGTAGTTTAGGTACTTTTTGAGCTAATGTGCTTTCTTCACCTCGGAGTCAAATCGATCGGTTCGGTGGGATCTGGATGTGCGAGGGACTCAAGGGAAGGCTTAAGGCCATGAGCACATGAAGGTTGACACATGGATGTTTCGAAGCAAAGAAATCGAGAAAGCTATTGGCTTCGCATCAAGATCCATGCAAGTTAAGTTGCAGTTATTGAGTTGGTTTAGGGTTAGCCCATATAAAACCCCACTTAGGGGGTAGGCTAGAGAGGACTATATAAGGGGGTTAAATTGAGTGAAACCCCATAGCTTTCCTTGGTGGACTTTGCTCTTGTTAGGGGTGGGCAAAAAAAAAAACTATAACCAAAAAACCAACCGAACCGAACCGAACTAACCGAAATTATCGACTATTTTGGTTTTTCGGTTAGTGTTCGGTTATTTTTCAGAACTATTCGGTTAATTGGTTCGGTTCGGTTTTCACTTCCTGGAAACCGAAATAAACGATTAAATCGAAGTCCCCAGGCCCAGCCCAACTCAACTCCCATCTCGCAGCCAAAGGCCCACAGCCCACTTCAGTGCATAACTTGAGGCAGCCACCCCCACCCTTGTGAAACCCTAGCCACTCTCTCTCCCTCTCTCGTATCCACTCAGCCATCGCCAGGAGCCCAGGCCAGGAAGCTAGGACGGCGGCGTCGCCTCCTGCCTAGCTGGAGGAAGACGGGTGCGGCACGGCCTTCGGCGGCGGCGGACTTGCTGGGCTTGGAGGCACACATGGTGGCCACCGCCGCGGTTGTTCCGACGAGCTGTGCCACGGAGAGGAAGGCGATGGCCGTGACGCCCAACTCGAAGGCGGAGCTCCTGGGCAGGGAGCAGAGGCTCCCATCCAGCTTCATGTCCTTCTCCTGCGCCACCGACGCACGATCCAGAATTTCAGATCCAAGAACGAATCGGACGCAAGATGGGGAAGGGGAGCAGCACAGAGGGGGTAGGGTACCTTCACTTTGTGGAATTCAGCGGCGATGGAGCAGGAGAAGGCGGTGGCGCTGAGGAGCACGACGATGCCGCAGATGGGACAGCTTGCAGGTAACAAGTTGGAGGCAATGGATCCAAGTGTTCGTGCAACGTATGTACTTCGATTTACTTTTTGCTTGTTCGATCTGTTCTTTCACTCTTTGCTTGATTGATTTGTTGTGTGTTGACCGCAGAGGACGTGGGCTGATTGGGTAATAATTTAGTTTATTGCACTTAGGCTTATTGTTGTGCTTACCTCTTAGTTGCCATGAAGTGAACAATTCGGTTATAAGCCGAAAACCGAATTAAACGAACCGAAATATTTCGGTTAATATGGTTCGGTTAGTAATATTTTAGAGAAAATTTTGGTTTCTATTTTTTACTAACCGAAATTTTCAAAAACCGAAATAACCGAACCAAAATAACTGATATAACCGAATGCCCACCCCTAGCGGCCTAGCTCTTGTGACTTGGAGAGAAAAAAGAAGAGAGAAAGGAAGAAAAGGAGATGGATCTTTGAGAGATTAGTGCACCTTGATTTTAAAAAATCATTTTGTTGTAATCTTCAAGGAAGTTTAATGGCTCAGAACTTTGCTTTTGATTCTGGTTAGTACTGTGCATGTTGCAGGGCCACCAGAACCTGGGCCCAAGAGTATGTATTGGTCGGCAAGCGGGGGGAGAGATCATCGTTGATCATGAAATTGCAATAGGCTCTAACACAGATTAATTTTGATTTTCTATGCTATCATGGCAATACTTATACTACAACAATAGTACACGCTATTTAAATAAAAAGTTAGATCTTAGTTATATGCCATTCCACTAGATTTATCGTTGTATACTACAAAAGAACTCTTTCTTCTTTCCATGTCATTACAGAACTTTGTTTCCACGCATGGGCCAGGACCCACAAATTGGACCCACCGTGTGCGCCAAACATTTCATGCAGTAATAGTATTACTGCAAACGGTAGAGGTCAAGTCAGAATCTAACGGACTCGTTCGATCAACTATTGCAGCTGGCATCATGCATGATCAGAGTAATGCACATGGACGATTCCAGCAAGAGGATCCTAGTTTCTAGCTAGCTAAACTGATCGCACATGCTTTAAAAGGGACGACGTGCGCATTTGGTGATCTAACCTCTTGTCATTTAGTCAGCAGAATGGTATTGCATCTAACCTCTTGTCATTTAGTCAGCACTACAATGAGCTTGCATCTTTTTTGAACAAGGGGACACAACCCCAATTTCATTCAGAAAGAACAGAATTACATAGTTCAGAAACGACACACACCACTGCAACCTTTGCTAATGCTACCTAAAGTTTAACTCCAGATCTACAATACAAGACAACCATCAACATCTAGCAAAACGTAAATAATCTACCTAAATGATCTTGCATCTCACGACGAAGAAAGAACATAAATAAGAAAACGTGCATATACTTACTTGATAGGAGTAAAACAGAAAGGAATCATGTTATATAAAAAAGAACAGTGAATGTTAGATGGAGCGTTGGTAAAAACACATGATCGGAAATATATATATCCCATTCGCTCAAAATGTTGGTATTGATATAATTTTTCAAGCATATTTTTTATATAAAAAAGTTAAAGCAAAAGGTCCTCCAATTTCCCATGGTCAAATTCGTTGTCTCAAAATGGGCGAACACAACCTGATCCTATCCTACGAGAGAAGTGCAATCCTTCGTTGCGAAGGATCCTAAAATAAAAATACAGGCTATTTCATCGGTACCTGGGTACATGAAAATGTCAATTAAGTCTTACACAGCTGGCTAAAATCTATAAACGTAATTTGATGTTGCTGCTCTGCTTCTTGAACAAGTAACCGCTCCTGGAGTTATACTATTAGTATACAAGGGTCAACACAGAGTGCCTGCGCCAGGTTGGTAGGTCGATCTGATCGGTAACAGGGGCAGATACATGCATGCAGCTTGACAAGAGATGAAGAGAGAGCCATGCAGACAGACAGAAGTATTGATGTCCATATATTGTCCAACAATATGCATGGATGATTAATTGAAATACCGCAGATCGATGCTTTGTATAGCTAGAAGGCATTTTGTTGGGGGCATGCTAATATAAGTGGCCACTGGCCAGACTTATACGAACCCTATTATTTAATCAGGAAAGAAATTTCCGGCCTCTGCATCAACTAACGATGCATACGGTCAATACAAACACTTATTAAAAAGGTTAAAGTCAAAGCGAAATGATAAAAACTTATCAAGCTATGAAGAAAATAAGATCAATTTTAATATAAATCCTATCTTCTATTATTACCTATCAATATTATATTTACACACACACACACACACACAATATGTCATGATCTAATATAATGGCAAACTAACAAATCTAAACATGCAAATGTGTGGCTCTATGTTGATGTGAAACGAGTGCCTGATCTCGACGTAAACGATCCGGCTTCTAATTAGAATTGATCTACTTTTGCAATCGCAACACCATGGCTCCATTGATTATCAATTGTGAGCCGACATGGTTGATATCGCCCTGAAGAATAGTTCATGCAAGCAAATGAAGAACACAAGTAAAAACGAAGAAGAAACAATATAAAATTAAGCACACGAAGTTGGGATACCACAAACGAACTATTGACAAAACAATGATGACATAATAATCCAAGCAAAACTCAAGTCTAAATTAGTGACAACAACTGAATTTAAGAGGAAGAGAGGCTAGGGGTGGCAAAGGAGGTGGCCGGCAAACCCTTGGTCATATAAAGGTCTTTGGGTACAAGTGCAGGTGCGTAACACTCGGCTGATTCTGAACATTCTCTTGTTTTCCCGATTTCTATTGATACATAAGAAATTTGACCATGGGACTAGATCCATTGAAAAGATCTTGTAATGGCCTTGTTCGTGGATACCAAGAATGTCCTAAATGGACTTTGAATGATCGAGTTTTGATCATTTCAAGTTGAACTGCTTTAGGTGGCAGAACTAAGACCGTGGATGATGAATTGGGCTTGATCTTTGACTGGGTCTTGAACAACATGTGTGGTTGAGCCTGACGACGTCGAAGAGGTGGAGAATTGCCTTTCTTCAGCACGTCTTCATGTAGTGAAGACGGCCAACGTGGTGGTCGATGAAACCTTGTCGTTGTAGACATCATATCACATTTAGATATTCTAGAGGACGTCGTAAAGTATCGCCAACTTGTTGTAAATGTAGCGGTCAAAGATGTCAGAGTCGTTGGAAAGCTCGTCAAGGATCATGCTGAGGAAAAGCTCGGCGACGACCATATGGAGCATGTCATTGATGAAATCCTCGATGACAACCATATCGATGTAGCAGTCACATTCACGATGGGTATGGCCACATCATATGAGGTAGTATCTTATTGAAATAGGGTTGAACGGATACCATATTATAAATTATAAGAAATATTCATGTTAATAGATTTACATCATCAATCATTGTGTGATCAAATTATAACGGACTAGATTAAAGTAAAGAGTCCATATCAATAACAATTAAAAGAAAAACAATAAAAAAATAGAATAAAAAAATAAGTTCATATCACTATGAAACTAGACAGAGAATCAACATCAATTACGGTAAAAAAAATAAATAGAATTAAAATAAAAACATAAAAATGATCCATATCATATAATGCAAGTTTAGAAAAACAGATCATATCAAATAAGCTATTTTTTAAGCAAAAGTCGACTGTACAGGAGAATTAAGAAACTTTGTGTATTAGCTATAAAAACATGCATGCGGCCATCTCTAGCTTTCATTGTATATGTTATCTCTATTATTGTTTCTTGACATTGCAATTGTCAGACTTGATTGATTAATTAAACGCACTTCATTTTGATTGGTACACATCGTTTAGCTTTACATGGCATAGCATCTAAGGTGGCGTGACAAATATGTGAAAGCAAAAAACGGCTAGCTCAACAGCAGAAACGACAGGTACGTACGTACGAGTGCGTGTGACAATATCGACCTCTTGTCATGGCTATACCGGAGGCGGCATTTCCCTTTCAGAAAAGAACACGTCGTACGTGAACTCGCGATTGACACGGCCATGCGCCCATGACGATGTCACTCGCACGCATGACGTACATACGTACGGTTATCATCAGTACGCCCTACCACTTTTATATATATCGATGGTTACGCTCCGACGTACGCAAATGTCTGCGACTCGAGGCGAGCTGATCGACCAATGGTCGCATCTGTATTCGACGACATACTTGGCTTGTACTGGTACGCGCCGTGCTTAGTATACTAGACATATACGCAGGGATGAATACAGTTAAAAATAATAGAAGCTGAAAATAAAGAATCATTCAAATTAACTTCTTTCATTCTATTTTACACTAAAAATTATAGATGGGTATAAGATAGGACTCCATTGTTATAAACATCATATAGGGGCTAGAACCTAGAGCTTCCTGACCCACCGCTGGTTTCATCCCTCTATACGCAGGATTTGCGCCCATAAAATCGCTCGTGCTTAATTTTGATCGGGCCTAGGTCACTAACACGGTTTACAAAACCAAATAAAAACCCACAGCTAACTACGGTTTTCAAACGGTTATGTTTAATATAAGCCGGCTGGTCACTTCGGTTATTGTTCGATTTCTTTGTTAGCTGTTCAGTTTTAGAGCGGTTTTTGGAACAACAGCTAGGGTTATCGGTTTTTAGATCGGTTTGGCTATGTAAAACCGTTTTCGAGCGGTTTATGGAACAACAGGGTTGTCGGTTTTTCGATCGAGATCGGTCTGGCTAGTAAAACCTTGGTCTCTGGTACTAACACGTATACGGCCTTCGTCAAGTTCTCCGAGTTCAAGACGTGCATGGCCGTGCACTGGCCATGCCCGGTGCGTATGGTGATGCCCATGCGAGTAGCCACTGACCAACACGATGATAGGATAGCTGGGACCCTTCACGGATTCGGACGGCTGGACACATTAACTATTGCAGTTACATTTAGCATTCCGATACTTCAATATGTATGGATGGGTATATATGTGAACCCTCTGCATGTACTCGATCGGTCGATCCCGTCACAAATAACTTGTAGTACTAATTTAGCGAGAAGAACGTAAATTTATCTTAACAGTGTTGTGCTATAATAGTTTTTTGAAGGTGTAAACCCAATTCTAGTATTCTAAAAAATGACGCGGTGGAGTTAATTTGGACAGTATTGACATGATCTTCAAACGTGATTTCAACAACTAATTATTGTTACAGTGTTTATATAACATCTACCATGATATTAGTAGAGGCATTTTTTTAAAGATGAATCAATACACACAATCTTTATATACTAAATCCGGTAATCAGTATAGTCTACGTTTCGGAATTTTAATCGCGCCCTTATGGCCGGGGGACTCCTAAACCTTCTCGATTTCGATCCTCTAATTAATGTACAATGTTAAGAACAAAAGAGGGCGTATAATTCATCTAATGCCTAGACTAAACCCTAAATTCATCATACCCTATCTGATGTTGCGAAGAGTTTTGGAGCACCGAGAAGATCGTTGTTTTGTTGCTATGGCTAACTAGTTCGCTAACGAGGTCCTCACAAATCTCCATACGTTTTTGTGTCCTCTATGCTACCTTCATCGACGATCATGTCTTCATCTATTCAAGATTGATTATGTTCTAATTGTCCGGACAATCGCTAAGTTGGATTAGTTTCACCTAACACAAATACGTCACTTATTTGTGACTCGAGCATTATCTTGGAGCCTCCGCTGCAACGGCAGACGACGTGGGTACATTTGGAGGCTATACAATTTATCATGCATGCATGTGATAGACGTTGCTATTCTCGTCAGGCAGATCGGGCCTCCTTTAATTTAGCGGTTAAAATTCTTGGCATCTAAGCGGTGCTTGCTTGTTTCATGCTTGCTTCTTGGCCTGCTTGTCGAATCTCACCCGTTAATATGGAGGAATTTACTTTCCTACCTCAAAATATTTTATATTTGCTCATATGGCTCAAAGTAATTGAATCAATTATTATTGTGCCTTTTTAATATTTGATCAAATTTTAGCGCCAAAATGAGATACCCTCCATTGTTAAACGACAATAAAAAAAGGTACACATTTAGTTCTACGTATTGCTTTTTTCTACTAGATAAATGCTCATTGCAATTGGACAGGTTGATGTACTGGAAAACCGAGAGGAAGGAAGTAGGGAGATGTGAAGGAAGAACGTTTGTGATTTTTAGTTGAGAAATCATCATTGAAATGGAGGATAAATCATCATTGAAATGGAGGTGTATTTTAGTCTTTTACTCTCATTTGGTTGCTAATAATTTGATCAAATGATAAAAAATCATAATAGCAATAAGCTCAAATATGTTAGAATATATGAGCAAATGTAAAATACTTTTGACATGAGGGCAATTTTATATTTAATATGGAAAACGGGGAACAGCAGTTGGATTTCTTTATTGTTTCCCTCTCTCCCGTTCCTGATCTCCGCGTCAGCGGATCAGGAGATGCTTGGCCTTCAAGACGCATGCTTCGCTCCCAAGGCGGCGCGAGCCCCGTGGAAAGGTCAACTTCATAAAAAAAAAAAAACCCTTCATCGACGCATGGGCAATAACCCTCAAGCAATCTTAATTACTTATAATTTCTTAGTCCTTCCAATTTTATCTCAAAACATTAGGTCTTAAACATGCACTAACAAAAAATCAACAATTTATTTACGAACATCTTCTAAACAATATGGACTGGACACATAAAATTTGAGCATATAGATTCGTATTGAAAACCAGTTTCATGATATATATAAATTTTATAGATTTTATGAATAAATTTTATAGATTTTATGAATAAATTGTAATTATAACTTATCGGAAGCTACATTTCGCATGCCATGGTATTGTTCAAAAAGTTCAAGTTATTAATAAAAAAACTAGAGATAGTAGCTATTATTAGCCCATCTCAACACACATTGAGGCCCTATTTGGAAGCGAAGTTTTTTTGTAGTTTCTATGCAAAATCATGATATTCTCAAAAACCATGGTATTTTAGACCATGAGATGTTTGGAAGCAACCCCAAAAACTCTGTTTTAAAAATCATGGTATTGACAAAACCATGATTTTTTTGGAATTTTGTAGACTCCACTCCACACCAAAGTTTTCTTACTTGTGCTAGCAAACCATGGTTTTGAAAAATTATAGTTTTTCATGGTCATAACAAAACATAAAACATGGTATTACAAAACCATGGTTTTAAAAAACTTTGTTGCCAAACAGGCCCTGAGTTTTCTTAGGACATCTTCAACCGGTCTTGTCAGCTATCTTTAAGAAATCTAAGCAAACATTTTTCTTATGTGGAGAAAAGAAAGGGAACGAGCGAGACATGAGCCAGCTTAGAAAAAGTCGGTTTGTAGTGTTTTCCAAGTCAAAAGCAGACTACTACATATACAGTGGTGGAGCCAGAAATTTCGAGTAGTCTGGGTATAAACCCAACTGACGCTCTCAGCTTTATCCATTTTAGGCCATCCGCGTCTAGAGTATGGGTTAATTTTTCTATTCAATACACAAGGCTCAATAGCTTAGCGGACCGAACAGGAGCCTAGGATCGTCGGACCCTGACTCCGTCACTATGAATCCATATTTCTTTCTTAAGAGTACGTTGTATAGCAAATTTTATTATAGAACTCGTCTACACGCTATAGATGATATAATTTTTTTCAGTTAAGTTGGCTCTCCACCGCAGAAGATGCTCTTACAAACTTAATTTATATTGTAGATAGTTAATTAATCTGTCGAAGAGAAGGAGAGAAGGAGTGTGTGTCTACTCATGACGTACCATTGAACCGCTTAATTACGACGTGGACTCGACATACATAGACGGAAACTCTCCTCTCGAAATCAATTATAATTACCATTTGAAATTTATTATTTTTACAATCCACTTTATAGCTATTTTTTTGAAGATCACAGTGATTTTACTCAAATAATTGTTTAGCCTCTCCGACGTCCCTCTTTTTGTGGGCTCTCAACTCTCCAAAATATAAGTACCATGACTTTTTTTTAGCTTTAAAGAACAGGGTTCTTGCCCATCTATTGCTACAGCATCTTCAATAATAACCACTAAAACTTGAGCCCTATATTTAAATATAAGGACTCTCTATTTTTTTTGTCTATAAATACCCGTTAGACGCAACAATAAGGTTTAAAAGTTAAGCCCTATATTTAATACATATCTATTTGAGATATAGGAGGAGAGTATCTAAATATGGGTACTTTACTTAGAACCCTATCCTATTTTATTTTTTTAGTGAAAGAATTTATTATTGGAGTGCTTTTTCTTAACAAAATATATAGAGTAAAATGCACCAGAGGTCCATTAACTTGTGTGGTGATGTCACATAGGTCCATCAACTTTGAAAGTGTATTTTTGAGTTCAATAATTTATTAAGTTGTTCACCACAGGTCCAAACCGCTTTGTCAGCGCCTCCACGCTGACGTAGCGGTGTTTGGTCAGTACCTCCACGCTGATGTGGTAGTGAGGTGGGCACACAAAATCTAAAAAAAATAAAAAAACTGATAAAATTCAAGAAAAAATATAAAAATCTAAAAAAATGAAAAGAAATCCGAAAATCATAAAACAAATCTAAAAAATTGTAAAAGAACCGAAAAATTCAGGAAAACCCGAAAAATGTGTGAAGAAATCCGAACAAATATAAAGAAATCCGAATTTTTTTTCGAAGACTTCAAAAAATCTAAAAAATGGGAAAAATTGTAAAAAAATCCAAAAACATAACCAATTTTTTTTTGCAACTTTTTTGTTATGTTTTCGGATTGTTTTATTTTTTTTATTTTTTTAGATTTCTCGGATTTTTTTTATTTTCTTTTTTTGTATTTTTCGGATTTCATTAATTAAGAATTTTTATTTTTTGGATTTTTTATATTTTTGGATTTTTTATAATTATTTTTACATTTTTTTCATATTTTTTGAATTTTCCCTGATTTTTTACAATATGTTTAGATTTTGTGTGGCCACCTCACTACGACGTCATCGTGGAGGTGTTGACCAAGCACCGCCACGTCAGCGTGGAGGCGCTGACTAAGCGGTTTGGACCCACGGTGACCAACTTAATAAGTTATTGGACCCAAAAATGCACTTTCAAAGTTGATGAACCTAAGTGACACCACCGCACAAGTTAATGGACCTCTGGTGCATTTTACTCAAATATATATGTTGAAATATGGGTACTGTCGACGGTTGAGATAACGATCTCAAGTCGCTAAGGTTTTTTAGAAATAAGATAGGAGACACGCCGAACAACCACGAACAGCAACGAACAGGAGACAGGGGTTTTTATCCTGGTTCAGGCCTCTCAGGAGAGATAATAGCCCTACGTCCAGCCTTTCTTATATATCAGAGATGAATACAAGAGGTGGCTCGGCGAGACGAACAAGTCTCGGCGAGATTATGGGTGTACAGGTGAGTAGTATGCGACAAAGTAATCTTAGATGCCAGATGCGTCTAAGTCGTCCCCTCTATACGCCGTAGGGGCTTGTTTATATAGTGTTGATGAACCGACCTACCAAGGGATAATCGGGCCGGGCTAACTCCGAGACCGTAACGAACTCAACGTGCCAAATACATCCCGAGGTAGATAAGGTAAACTCCAATTCTTGGGGATCACGACTTCTATTCCAATCCGGAAAACCAACGTCCGGGTCTTCACGTAGCCGTGCAGAACTCTTGTTCGAGTAGGACTCGAACACGAATCCTAGGTCAAGACAAGACCGCCCGTGCCCGGCAGAGGCTGTTCGCAAGACGATATGGGCCAGATAGAACCTTCCAGGGAGCTGGGCCCTGGTAGGCTGTTCGATTGGGCCGTCAGGGAGTTGGCCATGGCAATGGGCCGTGATTTTATCCTCGACAGGTACGCATATAGGGAAATTACTGGTAATGCTATTATTATCATCATCATCATATTAAAGAGTTAAACAAAGTCACCATATTAATAAAAAAATTCCCACATAAATATTAGGAAAAAGATCAAATCTGCAACATTGATTATAATGAGACTAGATTATAACAACTTATATTTAAAAAAAGTCTATATCTACTACAATAAAAAATTAAAAATTAAAAATAAAAAAATAGAAAGAGTTTATGTTAACCACAAAGTTAGAAAAGGAATTCATATTAACTATAATAAAAACATAAATTTAGAATTTTAAAAAATCATATCAATTATAAAATTAGCCGTGCAAATGACTTATGGACCACCGTGCTTGAGCTGTGAAAACTAAAACCGTTGGATCAGCGGTTTTCTTTGACGTTTCGGATTTTTGACACTGAATTTACTGGTCTCACCAAACACTGCCCTCTCTACTATCACGATTCACCTTTTTTTTTTTTTGCAAGCCAAAGGAAAAAAAATTGTTTCTCGAATCAATGTCTCTAGAATTGCAATGGGTAATTGCATTTTTGCAACTCTTAACATTGGCACTTACCATTTTGCCACTCTAGCCCACTGTAATAAACACAGATGGACCCATATGTAATAAATATAGCGTGATAAAATGGTAAAAGATCATCCAATAGAGTGGCAAAAAAGCAATTTTCCTTGCAATTGACACATTGAGCTAGACAGTTTTGTTGGAATATATTTTCTTGCCCATGTATACAAGAATAAATTTACGAAAAAACTTAAAAGCCCACCATATGGAAGGGATGAGAAAGTAGTATTCCCTCCGGACACGAAAAGAAGTCATCGTTGACTTTTGGAGACATCTTTGACCATTCGTCTTATTCAAAAAGGTTATTTAAATATCATTTATTTTGTTGTGATTTAGTTTATTGTTAAATATATTTTTAGTACGACTTATATTTTATATATTTATAATTTTTTTGAATAAAACAAATGGTCAAAGTTGTGTGCAAAAGTCAACGGTGACTTTTTTTGTGACCAGAGGGAGTACCATATTGCTATTTGAAATAAGGAACACCAATTTAAAAATAGAGCGCATGTGGAAGAGAGAAAGATGAGAACACATATGCGCTTGCCTCAGGCTATCTCCAATAGGCTTCCCTAAAACGTCCACTATCTTTAAATTGGGGACGAATTTTTTTCTATGTGCTTCAACAACGTTCCTTATTCCGTTATCTAAAATAGAGAATTTCTCTCTATTCCCTTATACGTAGGGATTCCCTCTCCTTCCCTTTACAATTCTCCATATAGGGAACGCTGTTGGAGATGGGAGAAATATAGGGAGAGATTATTTTTAAGGGGAGCATGTATATAAGATTATGGGGGATCAAATTTAGGGATTCCTGTTAGAGAAAGCCTCGTGGGGTGGGCACATGACGGCTGACGCCTACATAAATCATCCGCTAAACCATAATTGTCTCCTTAGTCCTTATACTTGTGTGGATGCAGTTTTCTTTTGCAGTTTATCTTTTTTTGCTTTCCAACCATTGATACATTGTAAAGCAGCCACCCGGGATAGGTACACAACAAAATGGTAGGGTTTTTGCCTCTCCAATTTATTGCCTCGACGTGCACTAGTCATTGGAAGAGGACGTCTCCGAAACTCGCTGTTATTGCGCTCCTACACCGGAGAAGTGCAAAGAAGGCTCTTGGGAAGCACTTGGTGTGATCTGCTATGTCTTCACCGTAATCTGCTTTCTCCGCTTCGGCTACTACATCATTGTTAGGGCTATCTTTTTCTCTTCCCGACTTCAATTCTCCTAATAAAGATCGGTGTACTATTGACTATGGTATGTTCTTCCTTCTTTTTTTTTTTTTTTGAGAACAAGGCAAACATGCCATTCAATTCCAAAGCTTCAACCTTACAAGGTGACCCTTACAGACAAAGAAAATTACAACAAACTCACAGAAGGGCCTACTCATATAACAACTAGAGAAGCTTTCCCTTCTCCTTACGCCGGCCACCAAGACGAACACCGACGAACGGTAACGTAGCACCCGAGCTAGCTTGACCGACCAGCACCAGATTCGACGGTTTTGAAGGTCAATACAATAATCGTCAAAGAACAAGTGATCGTCGCGGGCATGAAAACGGAAGCAAGGCCCGAAGAACCACCGCTATCATTTACCGTCGTCATCACTAGAGGCACAAACGCCGGAGTCTCCCAAACCAACCTTCCCAACTCACCTAATTCTCCAAAAGCAAAGCCTCCACAGAGTGAAGCTTTGTTCCCATCACGCCACCTCGCTCCAACTTCCTGCTGCAACAAAGAAGGGAACGCGACGACGCAGGGTCTGAAAAGGAAACCTCCCGGGCAATAGGACGTCGTCGCCGGCCGTCTCCTCGGAAGCACTTTATTCAGAAGCCCCAAACTACCGATAACACACAAAACTATACATACCTCGGCCAAGAACAGAGATGTTGTAGCCAGGAAAGCCCTCGCCGTCGCCACGGAAGAACGGCGAGCCCCTGGAACCCCGGCGGCAACAGCTACCATCAAACTTGCCGATCCAAAATACTCCTCAAACCTACTCCTAACCTACTACTAATACTACTCCTAAAGCATCTCCCTGCCCAGATCCACATTCTCCCAACACCGGCGGCGACCCGGAGGCCAGCGCCGGCGAGGGAGCCCGCCAGATCTGAGCCGGGGAGCTAGCTCCTCTTCTTCGCCTCTTTTTCGCCTGAAGCGGCGGAGTCACGCGGCTGCGAGAAGGTTCCCGCACTGTGCTCTATTGTATGTTCTTCCTAGTTTCCTACATTTACCAGTACATTTGAGGAGTACATATATATCTACAGTATATTCTAGTTGATCTGTTTATGCTCATGAATTATTTTTTTAATCAAATTAAAGCTCTGATTTTTTTTCCAAGAGTATATGCTCCCGGCAGCACCATGCATCGACCGTACACCATATATGCTCGATCTGGTTGATCCCGAATCGCACCACATATCGGCAGATTCACGGTCTGATCCCATCTCATGTGTTATTATGATCAGATTAAATACACTTGAAAAATGTAAGGCCTAGCATGATTCTGCCCTGCCCCGAATCCTATAATTTGACCTCACCGTTATCTGCGCTGAGCTGGGTCGTCGAGACTCGAGAGGGTCCGGTGCTCAGAGAACAATGTTCTAGATGGAAGCGTAGCTAGCTGTCTGTGCTTTCACGGGGCCGGCCCAGGGCATGTGCGGGCTATGCGACCGTACAAGGCCCCAAACTAGTAAGACCTCTAAATTAAACTTATATCCTTCAAATAGTCTAATATAGTAAGTATATCTCTATAATTTTCTACCTTATATTATAGAATAGAGGTAGTACTAAAAAAGAAGTCCATAATTTTAAATTTTCTCTCTTATAATACTATATTTTGAGACCTATTTGCAATTTTTTTATATTTTCGCACCGGGGCCTCCAAATTGTAGGGCCGGCCCTGTCTGTTCATGCAGCTGCGCGAGTGGCATCACTTGAAAATATTTGATTTTTGGAAGCACGAGCGCACGTCATGCTGCAAGTTGCTTTCTCCGTGCTCGTTGCTTGCCCTTGGCTAATAGAGAACTTTACAGGATGGCACGTTTATATATTTTTCACAGTATTTTGTATACAGAGATACGGACACCACATTTATTAATGTTTGATAAGAGCACAAGCTCATGAAGCAAAAAAAAAAAAAAAAAGAGCAGCTCGCAGTAATGTATTTCCACAAAATGCTACACGCATACGCTCGTAAACGGGAGATGGAAAGTGGGAGAGTTTAGTACATACCGCAAAACTGCATGCACCAAAACAATCACACGCTTCGCAGAACAACGGTTATTGCATATTTCCCTTGCGTCTTGCTCTTTGCTTAGTAGGAATGGCTAATCCCGTCGAATCCTAGAGATTGGCGAGGAATTAGTTAAAAATACAAACTAATCTCATAATCTGGTGGTATATTTCCAAAACCTTCAACCACTGTTACTACTAAACTCTGTCCGCCGCAGATCGTCTCTCCTGTCGACTGTCTAGAGGCCACCCCATCTTATTTTCTTATTTTCTCAAGTAGGAATGACGGACGGATCTGCAGGCTGCAGCGGATGGACTCACCTCATCTTATTTGCGATGACTCTTGAGAAACCCTAGGTTGAATTGAGTTGAGCGGGAGGAAACAAGTGGCTGGGCCATCCCATTTTTTTGTCTTTGGGCCGGACGACTGTATTGGAGTGTTTCCGTTCTCTGTTGTCTAGAGATAGGAGTAGCGTTCTTGTTGCCAAAGCTAAACAGTCCGCGAGATTCCGGAAACAGATCTGGACTTTGACAGTTTGACGGGAGAACCAAGGCTAACCGCCTCTCTACCAAGCTGAAAAAGCTCTCCTTTCATGGTGAAATTCTCGGGAGCATACATTTCTGTTCATGATAAAAAGAGAGATTACAGGAATTTGCAGACCACACGGTACACAGGGGGCATATACTATCTGTTTCATAATGTATCAAGGTGTTCTTATGGGACACCATAAAATCCATTTTACCTTGATTTTAATCATTTGGTACTCGAGTAGATAATAGTGCTAAAAATGTTTCATACTGGACATGTACGTCCATGACGGCGATTTTTTCTGTAATTACATCATGTCAGAAGCTCGAATTATTTTCTTGGGACCTCTAAACAGCCAGGTAAAAATCTACACACAGTAGCACAATTTTGACTACAGCCTTCTCTCCAGACGTATGCACACACTGACAGACCATCTGAAATGAAGCTCTATCAATCAACAAGGTCCATATATGCAGATAAAGACCACTCGAAGACGCATAGATGATCCAGAACCAAGTTCCATAATTATGCAGATAAAGACTTGAACTTGAGAAGCTATAAGTCGGCGCAGTCCGTATCTCCCTTTTAGATGGTAAGATCTCCGCACCACCAAAAAATAGCGACTTCCCATCCAGAAAACAAGGCAATCTTCCCAGCTGTAGAACAATGTCCTGCAGAACATGGCATTGCCTTACATCCAATGGACCATCCCAGAGGTGTGAAAACCAAGTTGTGAGATCAGCATGTTGATAAGCCATTGTCAACTTCGTTACCTGCATCAAAATGCAACACTGAATTTAATTCAGGAGCAGCTATTTAGGGCACATGCAGCAAGTAGAAAGTGCATGATTATTTCAGCTAGAACACAGGGATCTTTCGCTCAAAAGAACACAGGGATCTGTGACTGAAGTTTGTACCAGTAATAATGAACAAGCATACTAAACGATGTACCACAATACTTAACATAGAAGTGCATGATGAGTTATTATTACATGTTACAAGTGGGAATTCACAGAATAGTAAATCTGATTTAATTTTGCAGGTAAAACTACCGTTTCTGTTTCAGATATCAAAAGAAAGAATATGCCCACCCCTTCTTTCCCTTTCATCAGTTGCCTCTTGTCTCTGCAACTATGCAAGATACTAGAAACTACACGTTATAAATGTTTTAATAAATAAGAAAGAAGTGTTTCAAGATCGAATGATATGTTTCAAGATCCTTTCATCCCAGAAACACCAGGGAAGTGTACATCCCTGGTTGACTGCCTGATGCTTCCATCATCAAGGTCTCAAGAACCACCATGTATATAAAGTGATGATAGTCCGCCTGAGGACTACAAGCTGATGAATCCAAGCTCTAATATGTCTTCCATGGAAGAGTCTCTGCTACCTATTTTCCACCGCGGCCAAAATTACTCTTCCAAGCAAGACAGAAGAAACTCTTGTGATGTTCCAAACAGGTGTGTGGCTTCCTTCCACCCAAATAGTAATAGGAAAGATATCATCAATATTCCCAATCATCCACCACCCACTAATGAAAACACCAATATAGTATCCACACCAACTTTCCAGAGGGTGCATTCTTCACCTTCTATGTTCACATCAATCAAAGAAGCTCCCTGTGCAGATGAGCATGGACTTGATGAGCATAGCCATGCTGCACATTACACACCATCAGTCACAAGGCAGGCTATTGTAAGTGTCATCTTATACATCTCAATAGGAGTTGTCGTCTACATGACTAATGTGGAAGGCTTCAAAGGAAAATCCACGTTCAAGTTAGTCGATGCCCTTTATTTCACCATCATAAGCCTGTGCACCATAGGTTATGGCGACATAGTCCCTTGCACTACATTCACAAAGGTGTTCACATGCTTGTTTCTACTAATCGGTGTTCGCTTTGTTGACATTATGCTAAATGGGCTGTTGACAAATGTGCTTGACAAACAGAGGACAGTCCTTCTTAGCACAATGGATGATAATAAACTCAACAGGGTATTTGACACCTATATGATCGATGTTGAAAAGAAAAGGTCAAGAGGGAGAATGAAAGTATTACTGGCATTAGGGGTTGTAGTAGGATCTATCTCAATTTGCACAATCATAGTACATGAGGTAGAGGGCCTAAATTGGATTGATAGCTTCTATTTGTCAGTAATTTCTGTGACAACAGTTGGATATGGGGATTATGGCTTCTCAACAACAGCAGGAAGGCTCTCTGCAACTGTGTGCCTGTTGGTCAGCACTTTGGCAGTTGCCAAGGCCTTCTTGTTCCTAACAGATCTAAGGATGGACAAAAGGAACCGGCGAACTACAAAATGGATCCTCCAGAAGAAAATGGACAATGAGCCACTTGCGGCAGATCTAGATAATGACACAGCTGTAAGGTACTGTTGAATTTTCAGTTCAAACTTATGTAAAGAAAACGAAATACTTAAACTGAAACTGCACTTCGAACATTAAAAAGAAACATCTTTTTCATTTTAATTGAACTTCTAATCTATTGTTTATCTTGAATCACATGATTTCATTGTGTTGTTTTCCTTATGAGGAAGTGAATTTTACTAGAATATAGGTCCTTTCTTATGCATGACAAAAGAAAATAATTTCCATCCCTTTCACCACCTGAGCAAAGAAACAGTAAATATAACACAAACAAAGTGACTATATCAATTCGAGAGATCATTCATTCTAAAGGGAAAACCACCACAACTATTGTATCTATGCTGCATGTGTATGTTCACTACTACCTGAATGCATCAGTAAACTAGAGCATCCAGATAAGGGTGTGTTTCTGTGTTCTGCAACAAATATCAAAAGTTCAATGAGCAACTGTAAAAACTAATAAAGGAACTACTGAACTAGGTTCAAAGTGTTATTTTGTCTATAAAAATGTTAGATCAATAAGGGAATAATATGATACTCTAGGTTATTGTAGATAGGGCAAAGTCACAAGCCAATGAGGCTGTGAATCTGTGATGCATGTGACATTATAAGCATTAACACATTGCACACTACATGAAATTTACTTTTCTCCGCAACTTCTGTTTTCTTATTAGATTCATCCAAAAGTATGTTGCTATATTGCATTACAGAGATTATGCTTTGCCTGTTATATTCAAGAAAATTACATAATCATTAACTTGTGGTTGGTTTCTTTCTATGCAACAGAAAATCTGACTTTGTGATCTACAAGCTCAAAGAGATGGGGAAGATTGATGAGAAAGACATCACAACGATCTCAGACCAGTTTGATCAGCTAGGCCTTGCAAAATGCGGAAAGATCACACTCGCCAATATAATTGGAAAATTATGAGTATGACTTATGTGACTTAGAGAAATATCTCATACTACAACTACAACGATAGAAAACATATGGTACTTTGATAAGTATCCATCAAGACAGCACATGTATGGTTAACCTATTTAATGCCCTTGGATACTAAAACTATTATTTATGTAACTTAAGAGGAATACTTCATACCACAGTATTTGATATACTTTGATACTTTGTTAGCTAGATACCAAAGACACACATGTACGTGTAACCTATTTTGTACACTTGCATATTACAAGCACTGAAACTACATTATCTAGTACAGTTGAACTCAGAATCATATATAATTGTATCACAGTAGAACAAGAAGTTCACATGCAGCTCGAATGAATTCAATCATAACTGTTGTTTCATGATTTCTTTTTTTCCCCCATATTGTATTGATATGTAATTAGATATGCAGGCAGTGAGGCAGATACACATTGAAACAAATGAAACTAGTTCTACTTGCTAAGAATCAAAAGATACCCTCTACAGGGCAGTGCTGGGTAATCAGATATTTATGTATTGCAATAGACTAGTCTGGAAGATATCACTCACGAGGCTTGATATTACCAATTCATTGTCTAATAGTTTTTTGTCGCCTTAAGTCTTCAGATCAAGCCTGACTTAATGTATTATTCAAAATCTCTGCAATCCTGAAATAATAATTTATTGTAGTCAAGTTCAAGAATCATAAGTTATTGTAATGAATTTCAAGAATCATACTTGTAACTATGAAATGACTGCATAATGAAAAAGAGAAACTCATGGACTTTAATTTTATTGTTTTTTCCTCCCAAACTCACTTTTCTCTGGTTTCAGTTACAAGCTTCAGTATTTCTGACAATTCCTTCCGCTTGCCATCAGTGTCACTCTCCTCTGCTAGTTGGGAACTGATGAATAGCTCAATTTCATATTCTAATGAATTCAGTCGTGAATCAATATGCTCTAGAAAATCAGCATGTGGCAAACAATTCTTTATGCTGTTTATTGTATCACGATCATTGGAAAATGTAGAGCTATCAGCCATCTGAAGTTCACTGTTCTTAGGGTGGCCAGGCATGTTTAAATTTACATCATTTTTTATCTCAACAGACCACTTTTCAACTGATTTGGCACAAGAATCGCCAGTCTCGTCAGCCCCATCATAAATTTTACTGGAGAAAACTCTTATCTTGTCATTGGAGCATTCGCCATTAGGCATCCCTGAATGCAACGCCCGCTCAATTAGCATATTCTGCTTGATCGAAATTGCCTGTGTCCAGTAAAGTTGCTAGTATAAGGATCATGCACACCACAACATTTCAAATATATAGATGAACTGAAATTTGATATTTTGGTTCCTTAGCAAGAGTGTTATATGTGTTTTTTTATATGGCATATTTAAAGGAAAAGCTTGTGAATTTACACACAATGCAATCAGCAGAACTACCACGATAACAATATGACATATAGCAACCAAATAATGACTAAGCCAGGTATCAAGAGTTCTTGGTAAAAGTTAGGGAACATATATCCATTTCAGGGCAGAGAAAATCGAATATCATATGTTAAATAGTGATAAAAGAGAATGTCATCACCTCGCTAATCTTGGTGGAAAGCTTATCAAGCACATCAATGCGCTCTTTTATTTTCTCCAGAGCTTTGGTCAACTTCTTCTTTAGCACAAGCAAGTCCACTGCCTCATTCTCTTTGCCCATTCGGACGCTGGCGGAGGCTCTCTTTTTAAGATTCTCAGCAGCCTCGGTCAAACGCACAAGCCTTACCCTAGCGCTATTTGCTACAATAACAAAACACATATTTTGTAATAAGGGTGGCGAGCACTTCCGCGCAAGTTGTACCCAAATCCACGAACTTAGTCCCATCAGGTCTTTATCTAAGATCCTTCGTTCCGGGAAAAAAAATAAAATTGTGCTGTAGTTTTTGGAATCAAACTTAATGCGCTTGGAATGCAGTAGATAAAGTCGGAGATAGGACGACGGTCCTCCCAGGGATTCACCATTCCAATTCCCGAAACAGTAAAGGCGCTCAAGAGTAGGAGCAATAGCCATGGAGTCGAGGATTGAGGAATACAGCATATACCCCTGGATTGGGTGAGGCCGGCTTCGGCGTGGAGCTGGAGAAGCTGCTCCCGCAGCCGCTCGAACGTCGGCGGGGCCTGGTCGCCGCCTCGGCTAGACGCCCCCAGAACGAACCGCCGAGAGTTTGCCTTTGGGCGGCCACGACTTCCCCACGACACCGCCGCGGCAGCGGGCTGCGGGAGCAGCCGCGCCCCTGGTAACGACACGAAGACCATCTCGCCTCCCTCAGTCGCGGTGTCCCCTCGCCGCCCCGGTGGCACGGCGGACGGCGGCACGCGGCAGGTAACGGACGGACGAGATAGGCCATGGAAGCGAGAGCTTCACATTGGCACCATGTTTTTTTAATCATGGTCTTACAATAGTTTCCCAATTATTTTACTATAGGATTTTCATCGTGTATGCCATTATGAAGTGACTTGGTGTCACAATAGCCATTATAAAACCTCTAATATTATAGATGTCATTCTACAGTGCTATCTAGTTTCACCTATGCCATTTTGAGCACCTCATAGGACATACCAGCTCAGAATACTTGTGGAAATACCAAATACGGTGAGCGGCCCACATGTCATTCTCACGGGTTCTTCCTCCTCCTCCTTGCTTATCCTCCACTTCTCACCTGACCCCTCCCTGCCAACTCCGGCGTGCTAGGCGACGGCGCCGGCAAGCAGGCGGGCATCGGTGGCAACGAGCGGGAGGCGAGCTTGCGGCGTCATCATCGCCAAGCCATATGGCGAGGCGAGCTCGTCTTGGCGGAGGCAACGCGGTGGGCGACAGCGAGCTTGGCGGCAGCGGCGGTGGCGACAGCGAGCTCCGCGACGTCGGCAATGAGCGACGGCGGGCGGCGGCGGCGGAGGATTCTCACGAGTTCTTCTTCCTCCTCCTCTCCACTCGATCTCCCCAACTCCGGTGATCTGCTCCGACGAGGCCCATCTCAGGCTGCGGCGGCAGCGCCGCCTCCTCCGACGACGAACGGGGACAGACCGCCTCCTCCTCCGCTTCGCCGCCACCGATGCACTTTCTTGCCGCCAGTAGCCTAGCTTGCCGCTTGCTTCTCGTGGGCAGCCATTCGCCCGGCCGGAGTTGGCGGGGAGGGTCAAAGAAAGTGGTTAGCAATTGTTTTAGCTAACTACATTAAATAATGGTATTTCTTAGAACTAGCAATTGTTTGGTTACATAGTTTTTTAGAGTCTATCAGTGAATAAGAGAAGCAAAGCTTTTAGATCAAAGTCAAGTTTTAACACTCTAAAAATACTATGGTATTCTTGTGGTATAGAATAACAAGGTAACAAACAGCACATGGTAATACCATGAGATTTTTAAAATACTATGATATTGTCTAGAAACTATAAAAATACTTTGGTCCAAACAAATTTCTACGTAAATTTCCTTTGAAAACGTATCCCAATGGCATGTTATACCACGAAACGACATGTCAAGAAGATATCTTTTTGGTCATTTGTTTCTTTTTTCTAAGGAAGGATTCCCGTCAATTTTCACTAACAAGAGACATTTCATACTCGACTATGCAAAAACACGCTTAACTAAGCGTTCAACTTCCCCAACACAACACAACTAGTGTCAAGATGTTCATGTCTTGAAAACATAAAATAATACCGATTAGCGGGCGTGGAACGAGTCAAGCTCGAGCAAATTGACCACGGCTCGGCTCGGGCTCGTTTGCACTAACGAGTTAGCTCGACTAGTCTCGACTTCTCGGAAACACACGAGCCATTGTTCCACATGGATTCGCCGCCTCCAACCTTATTCATTTCAACTCGGTAACTTATTCATTCATTTCGACCATTCAACATGCTCTAAGGGCATGTTTGATTGTTATGCTTGACCGACTCGAGGCTTCGGCCTCGCCAAGCGTGCTCATCTCGGCTAGGTTGAGGCGTACAAGGCACTTGACGGCGTGTTCTCCGCTCAACCACTGCGGATCACACCCCGGTCGATTTTTAGATCGCTAGCCAACTCGATCAAGCTCGGTTCGATTTGGCGTCGGGCACAACGAGGAGCGACTCACCGATTTACCTGAGTTCGACCCCTCGCGGGTAATAGTCCTACTCTCGCTGAGTCTTAGCTCTTTTCCGATTGTGGTTGAATGGGATGTGTTTACAGAGCGTTTGAATGCACGAATGCTAGTGCACGTACCCCTTCCCTCTCTCTCCTCCCCTTTATACAAGCTTTGGGTGGCGGAGAGAGCCGAGGGGTAGGCGATCTGATACTCTCGATAATCGACACGACTCGGCGAAGAGACGCAACGTGCCACTGCCCACGCGCATGGCGCGCGCTTCTATCGTGCCGCAAGTGGCCTCGACCCGACGATCCACACCGGTGAGTCTGCGGGTGGGGCCCCGCCGCTCCTCGACGCTGGCGGCCTCCTCAAGCAAACCTTCTCTCTGCCGGTCAATTCTTACGTGTCACGGTGGATACCGCCGGACCGCAAAGGTCATCAGAAGCGGTAATCATGTCTTCACCGTCTATCCGCGTGATGTCTCATTAAATGCGCCGTCCTTCACAGCAGGGAGCCTTCGTCCGAAGACTCCTTCTGCAACGCTCCCTGCCGCGCGGGCCCCACCTGACGCGTGGGACCCTCGTCTTTCCTTCAGAGGGGGCTCGCCCACGCACCCGCCCGGCGCGTGGGGCCCTCGCCTCTCCTTCAGAGGGGGCTCGCCCACGCACCCGCCCGGCGTGGGGCCTCTTGGCCTCTGAGGACTCTTCCTACCCTGGTATTTATTACACCGACAGTAGCCCCCGGGACCACCGTGATACGCGAACCGTCGCGCCGATGTCTGGTTATCCTCTGCGTGGCGGGAGACGAATCGTGGGGGGCCCAACCCCCGCAACGGCCGTACGCCTGATTCTCCACCTGCGCACGATCTTCCTTGGGGAACCGCGTCGCTTTTCGCGGGAAACCAAAACGCGCGAGGCAATGATGGCGCCACGCGCGCGCGTGGGGGCGGAATCCAAACCGTCGCGCTCGCGCCCCACGCCTATAAATACTTCTCTTGGCGCTGCGGCTAATCCTTCCGCGCGCTAAGTCCTCAAACTGCTACTTGCCTCCATCACTACCACCACAGAGCCTTCTTTCTCTTTGCCACCAAGTCTTTCGCCAGCGCCACCGCCAAATTTTCCATGGCTCCCAAGCGCAGCAAGGGCCGCCGCGGGGATGCCGCACCACCTTCTGGAGCTGTTCTGCCTGCTTCCACCGTCGATGAGGATCAGGTGGCGCGGCTTCGAGTCTTCGATGCCGCCGCCGCCGCCGGTTCATGCCGCACCATCATGCCGAGTCCTCGCGCCGGGAGATCGTGACCTTCTCTGGCGTCTTTGGCGGGCCTTGTCCCGCCGTACTCGAATTCCTCTTGGGGTGCTTTCGCTTATGGGATCGGTGGCGCGCCTTCCCCAACTCGATCATGGCCTCGCCATCTTCGCCCTCTCTGCGAGATGTTCGTGGGGACGATGCCAAGCCTTCCGCTCTGGCGCCGACTCTTCATCCGACACGGGCTCGCGCCGGCCTTGTTGGGGCTGCTATTTTGAGCTCCGCGAAACCTCGCTTTCATACCGCCAGCGGTCAAGTCCAACTGGAAGGACTGCACCGGCGATGGTCAGTATGTGGAAGATTCCGCGTACTGCGGCGATCTTGTCCTTCGACGATCCCGCAGAGCCCACCGCCGGCCGGGGGCCTAGCTAGACGATCCGGCGAATGCGGATGCGATGATGGCGCGCATTGCCGAAGCTCCGCCGCCGGGGCTCACCGGAACCCGTGGTGGCGGACTTTTGCGGCGCCGCCTTTGCCGCTTCGCTGAGGGCGCGTCCCCGCTGGGCGTACTACGGCGACAACGACAGACCCGCGCTACTCTTGGAGGTGAATACTCTCGCGTTCTTTTGGATTTCGCGACCTTGCGGTCGTCTTTCCTTCGCCAATCTTATGGTTTCCTTTTTCGTTCATCCACCGCGAGGAACGTGCGGACGGCGTGCTCGGGGCCGGTCAAGGCGGACTCTGGCCCCACCGATCGGCGACACTTCACGCTGCAGAATCCTCCCCTCTGCGGCGGGATCCACTGGGCGCAACCAATACTTGAGTCGCCGCCCCCCATGGAGGTCTCGGTCCTGCGGTCCAAGTGGCACGGGCCACTGATCCGCGATCTACCTCCGGCGACCGCCCAAGCTTCATGCCGCCGCTACCTCTGCTGGGCGGCCGACTCGACCAGCGCCTCCGGAAGCGCCGCCTCATCCTCGCCGTGGATGATGACGAGGAGGAGGAGAGACGAGTCAAAGAGGGCTCGCCCTCTAACCTCGAAGCTTCGCCGCCACCATGGCCCCTTCCATGGGGGCCCTGCTGCTACCGCCGTCGCTCCGCCACCGGGCAAGAGCGCGGCGACTCGCTACTGCGCCGCCGCTCCGCCACCCGGCGAGCGCGGCGACTCTTCCGAATCGGCGCCGCTGCTGACCTCTTCTTCCGCTCCGTCCACGCTGGCGCTCCTGCGCGGCGCCGGCCGACGCGTCGGCCTCTGCTGCCATGGTGGTGCTTCTGCCGGCGCTGCCGCTTGACGGCGGCGATCGCGATCGTGCTGCACCGCCCGCCAAAACAAGCGACTTTGAGCTCCCGCTTGGCTTTCGCCTTGGCGCGCCGCTTCAGTTGGCTTTCCTGCGCTTACGCATATTTCACATTAGGGTTAGCATGCTACGCGCTTTGCATATCGAACCTGTTTGTCCTTCTTGGAGCAGGCGGTATGCTGGGCGTCGAGCTCGCTCCACGCGACTTCGCCGACCCCACCGCCGCCGCTCCTTCTCGGAGGTGCTTCCTCGGCGGCGGAGGGTTCGCCGACGCCGCGCCGGAGAACCCTCGCCATCGCGTCCGGCCGGCGCCGCCGCTATCTCGGCCGTGACCGCCGGCGTAAAGGCGCTCGAGGCGCCGCACCTCCCCCGCACTGGGCGGCGGGAGAAGCCTCGCCTTGTCGGAGCGATCTGTCGGCGAAGCTGCGGCGGGCCCTTGGCCGAGACCGCCCTGAAGAGGTGATCACCAGCAGGCAGCGCAGCCTAAGCCGCCGCGCCTCCGCCGCCAAGCAGATCGAAGACCTCACTTTGAACGCTGAAGCGCCTCAACCCTCGCCGACATGCTCGCTTGGCCATCTGCGGCTTCCGGACGCCTCGCATCCACTGGTGTTACCTTGCATCCCATTGGAGGATCTGGTTGCAGCTTGATCTGTTGGCGCCGTGGGACGAGCCGCCCAAGGTCTGCGGTCTCCGGTGGCGTTCTGGACGCTGCGATCGAAGACGGTCGCCAAGGCGCTCGGCAGCGCGGTTCATCTTGGGCAACCGTCTTACTCGAGACGCGCGTTTGATCTCGATCTTTGCCATCGGGAGCCTTTCGCGCGGTGGACCGGTTTGAGCGGTAGCGAGTCGACACCGCCGCCGCCACGTGTCCATGATGGGCGGCGCTGCTCGGCGGAAGATTTAAGACGAGGAGGAGTAGCAAGACTCCCTGTTTTTTTGCCTTGTAAATGTTGCCTATCAATGCAAACAAACTTTTGCTCTTTTGTTGTGAGTCTCACTTGAACTTCGCACAATTTAAACTTGCGAAAATCGAACTGGGCACCCGATCACCAAGGCTTTAGATCGAACGCTTCGCCGCAAGTGAAGGCCGTTTCCTTAGGCATCTGGTTACTTCAACCCTTATGGCCTCTCGCAACCCGACTTAAACATTACGTGGCGGCGCTTAGCTTCCGGAAGTGGTCTAGTCGCGGTGCATTGTTGGCGCATTGCCTGACCGAGTCGACACACCGGCTAGAACCCGCCTTCCGTCGCTTTGCCTCGCACGGCGTAAGTTATAAGCGTTGCCTTTGCGATTAAGGGCCATCGACCATAAGTACTTTCGCTACCAGCTTTCGGCAGAATGTTTTCTAACAGACCTTTTCCAGGCTAAACCACTGATCGCCAAAAAGCTTAAGACAGGGCTTTCTGTTGAAAGTGAGCGCTTTTTTCTCAGGCATCTGGTTACTTCAACCCTTTTGGCCTCTCGCGACCCGACCCTGGACGTCGCGTGGCGAGAACTTAGCTTCCTAAGTGGTCTAGTCGCCGGTGTCATTGTTGGCGCATTGCCTAGACCGAGCCGACGACCAGTTAGAACCGCCTTCGTCGCCGCGCCGCCTAACCATGAAGTCGCAGCGTTAAATCCTTGTAACTAAGGGCCATCCGCCTTGAGTACTTTTTTCGCTACTAGCTTTCAGCAGAATGCTTTCTAATGACTTGAGGCGAAAAAAAACGGTGCCCACAAGGAGACAGGACTTATCTCTTATTGAAGATGGCTTTGTAAATCAGCCCTCGAGGCGAAGGTGAAGGAAGAAGACCTCGCCGCTCGGCTCCAAAGGAAACAAAAAAAAGCTCTTGGATCTGCATTACGGGTAGAACTTCCTCACCGCTCGACGTTCCAAGTGTTCGCCAATTCGCGACCATCCTCGAATCGAGCTGGACCGAGCTCAAGGGAGACCGAGACCACCTTGAAGGGCCCTCCCACGGGAGATAGCTTGTGGCGCCCACTTTGCGCTTTGACTTTCTGCGAACAAGGTCGCCATTGCCAGTGTTCTCACACACACCTTTGCTTGATAACGGCGCAGCCCTTTCTTGACTTGGCGGCCCGGATCGCCGCCCTGTCTCGGATCTCCTCCAGGAGATTCACTTCATCCTGACGCCGGTCAGGGTCTCTGTCTTCGCTGAACGCCGCCACCCTTGGGGACCCAAAGGCGAGCTCTGATGGGAGCACCGCCTCTGAGCCGTACACCAGAAAGAAGGGGGTCTCGCCGGTGGCTCTGTTAGGAGTTGTTCGCAGCGCCCACAATACGGTGGGGACTTCTTCCGCCCAGCGCTTGCCGCGCTTCTCCAGGCGATCGAAAGCCCTTGTCTTGAGTCCTTTGAGTACTTTCGCATTTGCCCGCTCCACTTGCCCATTGCTCTTCGGGTGCGCAACGGAGGCGAAGCACAGCTTGGTACCCAACTCTTCGCACCAGTCTTAGAAATCAGCGCTTTTAAACTGAGCGCCGTTGTCAGTGATGATTCTGTTGGCGACATCGAACCGGACGAAGATGCTCTTCATAAACTTGATAGCCGCTGCGGATGTGATCGCCGGGACCGGCAAGGCTTCAACCCACTTAGTGAACTTGTCGATGGCGGCGAATGATGAGTATAACCTCCGATGCGCTCATGAACGGGCCTGTAATGTCGGCCCTGACCATGAACGGCCAAGAGAGTGGAATGGTCTGCGGCGCTGGGCGGTCGGTGGATCTGCTTAGCATGAAATTGGCACGCCGCATCTCCTCACCACTCGAAGGCATCACGGAGGCGAGAGGCCAATAAAGCCGTGGCGAAAGCTTTCCCAACCAACTCCGGCTCACTCAATGGCTCCGCACATGCCTCCATGGATCTCGGAGAGAATTTCACTCCCGCTTCCCGAGTAGCGACTTCAAGAGAACTCCGTTTGCGCCGGCGGCGTCTGGTCCCCACCTACCGTATGTGGCGCTTGGCCTTGCGCTGCTATCTTCTCGGTAAAGCAGCGTCATCGCTCGGGATCACTCCATCCCGCAGTAGGCTAGGATCGGATCCATCCACGGCCTTCCCGGACGAGTGTGACGACGTTACAGACATTGCCGCCGACGTACTCCGCGGCACGACGCTTCGCCTCAACCGCCTCGGCGGTTCTTCCGCCTCCTCCCTCCAACCGGAGCAGCGAGGTTGGTGACGTCTCCTCGAAGTGGGAGCTGCGTCGAAAAGCGCCGTCCCCGCCAGAGTTGGGGCTGCGACGGACGGCCACAGAAGTCTTTCTTCAAAGACCCCACCGAACAGGTGCCCTTGATGAGGCAATCTGGGGCGATTCATCCGCCATGTAGTTGTCGCGGCGAGGATGTGCACGGCCCAAGCCCTCGAAGTGCCGCCCAACCGGCGCACCTCGCTGTAGGCCGCCATGACGGGATCCGGCAGAGAAATCCGCTCGCTGGTTGATGACCGGAGAGAGTCTCTTTACTTGTAGCCGCGGATGCCAAGGGTCGGCCGCCGAGCCCGGCGATCCTTCATATTCGCGACGTTGTTGGTGGCGCGAAGTCCAGCACCACCAGATGCGGACGACATCACCGGTGGGAGACACCAGACGACGCCACTTCAAATTTCTCCTCCGGCCGGAATGAGCCGTCGAAGAAGAGAGTCCACGGCGAGGGTGCCGGGGTGTCTTGACTTCGTGTCCGCCGAGTCCACTCGTGATGAATTCGCGAGCTTGCCCTTTGATGGCCGCTCGGGAGCGAATTTGAGATCGAATTCGCCACTCCATGGCCCATTTGGCGGCGCTGAGCCGTCGCCTCGCGGTTGAAGAGGATCTCCGCAAGGGATACTTGGTCAACACCGTAACTTCTCGCCTCGAAGTAGTGGCGCACTTTCGGACGCCACAAGACGGCGTAGAGCATCTTCGGTGCTGTGAATATCTTGTTTGGCGTCGTGGAGGACCTTGCCGACGTAGTAAATGGGCATCGAACGCCTTCTCTTTCCGCCACCAAGACTGCACCTGACCGCTTAGGGGTTTGCCGCGACGTAGAGGATCGGCTGCTCGCCGGGTCCGGGCGACCAGACGGCGGGGAGGTGAGATACTTCTTGACCGTCGAACGCCTCCTGCGCCTCCGCCGTCCACTCGAATCGTTGGTCTTCTTTAGGAGCTTGAGCGGTGGAGACTTTTATCCCCAGCGAGCTATAAAGCGGCCCAGGGAGCTCAAGCAACCCACCAAGCAATCGCATCCGCCAAGTCGCGTCGGGGCTTCATGTTCTCGATCGCTGCGATCTTGTCGGTTCGCCTCAATCCTCCTGCGAGACGAGGAATCCCAGCAATTTGCCCGACGGAACGGCGAACACACATTTCTCTGGGTTAAGCTTGATGCAGTACTTCCTCAGGTTGGTGAAGGTTTCTTCCAGGTCGCCGATCAACTCCTCCGCCTTCTTGGACTTCACCACCGATCATCAACATACACCTCCGTGTTTCGCCCTATTTGGGGCGGTGAGCGATGTGCATGGCCCTCTGATAGGTTGGGCCCGCATTCTTCAGTCCGAACGCCATCCTTGTGTAGCAGTAGACGCCCATGGGCGTCACGAAGGCGGTCTTGTCTTCATCTTCTTCGCCATGCTAACTGGTGGTACCCGAGTACGCATCCGAAAGCATACCGCCGCACCCGTAGTCGAATCGGCGATGAGATCGGCGAAGCGATGGTACGGATCCTTCGGCACGCCTTGTTGAGGTCGGTGAAATCCACGCACATCCTCCGGCGCCGTTGGATTTCTTGACGAGGACGGGTTCGCGAGCCACCGGATGGGCGACATCGCGGACGACCCCGCCTTAAGAGCTTGTCCACCTCTGGCGGATAACTTCTGGCGCTCTATCGATCGCTTCGGACCTTCGCAGATGACCGGTCGCGCGTCGGGAACGCCGCCAATTTGTGCTCAATCACCTCCTGGGACCCCACCATGTCGGACGGTTGCCACGCAAACACGCTTGCGTTAGATCGAGGAAGGAGACGAGCGCGCCTTCCTATTTGGCGCTAAGAGAGGCGCCCGCCCGAACGGTCTTCGCTGGTCGACTTCGCCAGGAGACCGCCTTAACCTCCGCGGACGAACCGGGAGGCACGGTTCGCCGGAGGAGCTCCCAGAGTCAAGCTTGACCTTCTGGCACCGACGCTTCGCCAAAGCGAGCGTCCTTGTCGCAGCGGGCGCCCGGCGGTCCACTTTCAAGACGATGGGGCGGTGGCCGGGATCTTCACCACCATGTACGCGCATAGTGGCAAACCGCCATGAACTTGGTCGGCGCCCGACCCAAGATAGCGTTGTAGGGAGGTCGAAGTCCGCCACCTCGAACTCGAGCATCTCGGTGCGGAAGTTGTCGGAGCCTCAAACGCCACCGGAGATCGACGCCGGTGAGCGGACTCGGCCCGTTCGCGATGTCAAGAATGGGAGCGTTGGACGAAGCTCCGCCGCTTTGATCTGGGCGCCCGGCAACCCGGCGGACAGAGGTTGAGGAACTCCTCCGTCTACCAAAGACCGCCCTAGCTTTACATTCCGGACCGTGGGCGCGACCACGATCGGGAGATGACCAGGCCGGCGGTCTTGGTGGGTGATCGGCTTTGACCGAACGCGATCGGTCGCTCCGACCACGCCACCGCTTTGCTGACCCAAAGCGCACGCGGCGGCGACACTTTCTCATCGCGCGCTTAAAGCTAGCGTGGGGCGGATACGTGGCGAACCGCCGTGGATGACGGCAACCGGCGCTCCGCTGCCGAAAACCAAGCGAGCCGTCTCTCTTGCCCTTGCCGCTGCCGGACGCTGCTGCTGCTGCTGCTGCTCGTGGACTCGCTTGTCCACCATCTTGTTAACGACATGGCAATCCGCCAAGTCGTGGGAGTTGTTGCGGTGAATGGGACGATAAGACCTTCCGTCCCCACTCACGGGGCGATGGTCTCGCCCGCGTCGCGGCAGCGAGGGACCGTCGCGGCTACGGCGACGCCATAGCCGCCGCCTCGGCCGCCCTACGGGGCCGTACCGCCGGCGCCGCGACCTCCTCCTCTTTTCGCCGCCGCGCCCATTGCGCTGGCTGGTCTGTCGTCGTCGTCGTCGCTTTCGGCGGCCATGACTTGTCCGGTCTCGGCCGCTTTGCGCTTCTTCTTGTCCTTGCCGCCGGGTTCCTCGAGGTCCCGCCTCGCCACCATGGTTGTCCCCGCCAAGCAGCCGGGGATGCGAAGCTCATCAAGAGCGCGCTTGCGCCAGTGAAGAGCTCCTCCGCTGTTTTGATCTTGCGGGTGGCCATCTTCTCTTTGACTTTGGGGTCTCAGGCGCCTCTCCTGAATGCCGTGACCACGGCGTCGATGGAGATGTCAGGGATGGTGTTGCGGACCTGACTGAAGCGCCGAATATAGTCGCGCAGCGACTCTCCTTTCTTCTGCTCCACGTTGTGGAGGTCGTCTTCTACCCCGGGCTGCTCGAAGGTGTCCTGGAAGTTGGTGACGAAGAGCTCCGAGAGCTCCTTTCATGACCCCACGGACTCCGGGGGCAGGTTCATGAGCCACGAGCGGGCTCCGCCGGTGAGGACCGCGGGGAAGTAGTTCGCGTAACCTTCCCGACCCTCCATCAGCCGCATCACCGTCGTATAGATCTGCAAAAACTCTTGAGGTTGGTGGAGCCGTCATACTTTTCGATGGGGCGGACGAAACCGTTCCGCCCCTCGGGGCGGGCGCACTCCTTAGAAAAGGTCGCGGCACCGGCGCCGGAGCCTCTGCTCTGGGCGCGGTCCTCGCCCGCCGCCCCGTCGCCTAGGCGGCGCCGAAGAAGCGCCACCCTCACTGGCCGGGGCAGCTCTGCGGAAGCCCTCTTGCTTGATCGCGGCCCCTGCGGAGCTTGTCACGCAGGTCTTCTCCATGCAGCAAGTGGCGGTCCTCCAGGTGAGACCGGAGATCGCGGCCACTGCACGCCTACCCGGCCGAGCCCCCGTAGGGGTCGCCTGGCGACGGCGGACGGCGGCGGCGGCGGCGGAGGGATTCTCACAGGTTCTTCTTCCTCCTCCTCTCCACTCCTCGATCTCCCCCAACTCCAGTGATCTGCTCCGACGAGGCCCATCTCTGGCTGCGGCGACGGCGCCGCCTCCTCCTCCGACGGCGAACTGGGGACAGCACCGCCTCCTCCTCCGCTCGCCGCCACCGATGCCTGCTTTCTTGCCGCTGCCGTAGCCTAGCTTGCCGCCGCTTGCCTGCTCGTGGGCCGCCGTCGCCCAGCCGCCGGAGTTGGCAGGGAGGGGTCAGGTGAGAAGTGGTTAGCAATTGTTTTAGCTAACTACATTAAATAATGGTATTTCTTAGAACTAGCAATTGTTTGGTTACATAGTTTTTTAAGTCTATCAGTGAATAAGAGAAGCAAAGCTTTTAGATCAAAGTCAAGTTTTTAACACTCTAAAAATACTATGGTATTCTTATGGTATAGAATAACAAGGTAACAAACAGCACATGGTAATACCATGAGATTTTTAAAATACTATGATATTGTCTAGAAACTATAAAAATACTTTGGTCCAAACAGCCCCTACGTAAATTTCCTTTGAAAACGTATCCCAATGGCATGTTATACCACGTAAACGACATGTCAAGAAGATATCTTTTTTGGTCATTTGTTTCTTTTTTCTAAGGAAGGGATTCCCCGTCAATTTTCACTAACAAGAGACATTTCATACTCCGACTATGCAAAAACCTGCTTAACTAAACGTTCAACTTCCCCCCAACACAACACAACTAGTGTCAAGATGTTCATGTACTGAAAACGCAAAATAATACCGATTAGCAGGCGTGGAACGGAGTCAAGCCTGAGCAAATTGACCCTGGCTCGGCTCGGGCTCGTTTGCACTAACGAGTTAGCTCGACTAGTCTCAGCTTCTCGGTAAAACACACGAGCCATTGTTCCACATGGATTCGCCGCCTCCAACCTTATTCATTTCAACTCAGCCAACTTATTCATTCAGCTCAGCCATTCGAACATGCTCTAAGGGCATGTTTGATTGTTGTGCAGACCCGACTCGAGGCAGGCCTCGCCAAGCAGGCTCATCTCAGCTAGGTTGAGGGCGTACAAGGCACTTGACGGCGTGTTCTCCGCTCAACCACTGCGGATCACACCCCTGGTCAGATTTTTAGACTGCTAGCCAACTCGATCAAGCTCGGTTCGATTTGAGCGTCGGGCACAACGAGGAGCGACTCGCCGATTTACCCAGGTTCGGACCCCCTCGCGGGTAATAGTCCTACTCCTGCTGAGCCTTAGCTCTTTTCCCATTGTGGTTGAATGGAGATGTGTTTACAGAGCGTTTCGAATGCACGAATGCTAGTGCACGTACCCCCTTCCCTCTCTCTCCTCCCCTTTTATACAAGCTTTGGGTTGGCGGAGAGAGCCGAGGGTAAGCGATCTGATTTCGATACTGCGACACGACTCGACGAAGAGGCAACGCGTGCAGCTTGCGCAGCTGCAGCGCCGCCTCTCGCGTGCCGCAGTGGCCTCGACCCGCCTGACAACACCGGTGAGTCTGCGGGTGGGGCCTCGCCGCTCCTCGGCGCGGCGGCCTCCTCAAGCAAACCTTCTCTCTGCGGTCAATTCTTACGTGCCGCACATGCGACCGCTCGGACAGACCAAAAGGTCATCAGATGCAGAATCATGTCTTCACTTGTCTATCCGCGCGTGATGTCTCATTAAATGCGCTTCGTCCTTCAGAATAGGGGGAGCCTTCGTCCCAAGACTCATACGCAACGCTTCCTGCCAGCCCCCCCACTGGCGCGTGGGACCTCGCCTTTCCTTCAGAGGGCTCGCCACGCGCGCCCGGCCGCGTGGGCCCTCGCCTCTCCTTCAAGGGGCTCGCCCACGCACCCGCCCGGCGCGTGGGGCCTCTCGCCACGCCACGGGGCTTGCTCGTCCGCTGACGCGTGGGGCCTCTTAGCTTCTGAGGGCTCGCCCACGCCACTGGGCCTTGCTTCCGCTTTGACGCGTGGGGCCTTCTCTTCTTCGAGGGCTCGCCCGCCTGACGCGTGGGGCCCTCTTGACCTCCTGAGGACTCTTCCTACCCTGATATTTATTACACCGACAGCACTATGTTTGGTTGCACTTGCATCTCTCAAACCGGACTCACCCACAAGTGTTTGGTTGGTGCATTGTTCTCGCCCTTATCTTGCTACCATGTCATTGTTCCACATGGATCTGTCGCCTCCAAAGTCCAACCTCGTTCTCACACGGATCCGTCATCATCAACCTCACTGCCACCTAGATCCTGCGTCGTCTGCCTCGTTGCCGCATAGATTCATCGACATTGAGCTTGTCGTCTCATAGATCAGTCGTCTCCGAGCTCGCCGCCTCACGCACATATCACCACCAAGTTTGCGCCTCACAAATTCGTCGTTGTCCGCCTTGCCGCTACCCAGATTCGTCATCGCCGAGCTCGTTGCTGCACGGATCCTGCAAAGATGCATTGCCTTAGTGTTGCATCGCTTTTGGCACTGTGCTGGCCAGCTTTGGTGAAAAATGCCCTTTTCCTCAAAGCTAGGCTATCACAGTAATTTTGCATGAACTAGGCCAGGCTCCACAGCTCATTCGGCCATCCAAATGCTCACGTCCATGCATAAGCTCATTTTTGCCAACCCTCGAACGGGCAACCAAACACACCCAAGTGCCGCGAGAGAAGCTCACCACTTCCACAATCAATGTGAGCATGATGACATGCTACACGTGTGTGTTCACTTTGACCAAATCTGATCTAGATAATCACACGTGTATGCTCAAGAACCATCAACTTCTCAGATTAAAATTAAAATCAGATTTTTCAGAACAGAAATGCTTCCGCGCGGACGTCCGACGCGTCGGACGCCACGGCCCAGCCAACCGATGGCCCATGCGGCGCGCAAGTGAACAAGTTGTGTGATTAGCATGCGCCACTTGATTAGCATTCACACGGCCAACCAATCACAGCCCTCGAATATTTTATTTCCACGCACGATGCACTGCCTGGGGCACTAGCTAGGATAGTGCAGTTCATCTTGTTTCCATTTTAATTTTCATATTTTTGTATCCATTTCATCTGGAGTCCAAAACGCATGGAACAAATTTCATAATTCATCTAAAATCCTAATTAACTCATTTTAAATACTTTTTTATTTTTTTTATTTTTTTTATTTTCATTAGCCAAATTGTTTCAACAGTCTATACATATTGTTTCCAATAGGCTAAACTAATTGTTTCAGCAGGGTATACATATTGTTCCAATAGAAAAACTAATTGTTGCACTTCGATAGATATATCGTTCCAGTAGGCTAAACTAATTGTTCCAATAGGCTAAAAATATTGTTTCAATAGGCTAAACCAATTGTTTCAACAGACTAGATAGATGGTTCCAACAGGCTAAACTAATTGTTTAAACATGCCAGACATATTGTTCCAACAGGCTAAACTAGTTGCTTCAACAGGCTATATATATTATTACAATAGGCTAAACCAACTGTTTTAGCATGCTATATATATTGTTTCAACAGACTAAACTAATTGTTTCAACATGTCAGGCATATTGTTCCAACAGGCTAAACTAGTTGTTTCAACAGGACAAACATAATGTTTCAATAGGTTACACAAATTGTTTTAGCAGGCTATATAGATTGTTCAAACAGGTTAAATTAATTGTTTCAACAGATTAGATAGATTGTTCCAACAGGCTAAACTAATTGTTTCAACATGCTAGACATATTGTTTCAATAGGCTGTACAAATTGTTTCATCAATCTAGATAAATTGTTTCAGTAGGCTAATCTAATTGTTCCAACAGGCCAAAAATATTGTTCCAATAGGCTAATCCAATTGTTTCAACAGCCTATATAAAATGTTCCAACAGGCTAAACTAATTGTTTTAACATGCTAGACATATTGTTCCATCTGGGCTAAACTAGTTATTTCAACAGACTATATATATTGTTCCAACAGGCTAAACCAATTGTTTCAACAGGCTATATATATTGTTCCAATAGGATAAACTAATTGTTTCAACAACAGTCTAAACTAGTTGTTTCAACAGGCTATATATATTGTTCCAATAGGCTAAACCAATTGTTTTAGCATACTATATATTGTTACAACATGCTGTACAAATTATTTCATCAGGCGAGACAAATTGTTTCAATAGGCTAAACTAGTTGTTTCGGCAGGCTATATATATTGTTCCAATAGGCTAATCCAACTGTTTCACTAGGTTATACATCTACTAGGCAAAAATAATTGTTTCAGCAGGCTAACCATATTGTTTCAACAGGCTAAACTAATTGTTCTATTAGGATAACAAATTGTTTCAGTAACTTTTTTATAGCAACATTGGTCTTGCTTTGTTCGTAAAAATGCGAGGAACGCATTGGTGCAAACGGTTTGTGGATTGGAGAACCCAGTAAAAATCTATTGCCTTTTAAAAGGAAAACAAAAACGTTGTGCATGTGCGATTAACGATGTGCATGTGCATGTGCATGTGCGATTAGCGATGCATGCATACCATTAGAAAAGGAGCATGCGTGATTAGCTTTGCATGCATGCGATTAGGGGAGGCAGCAGCGTGCAACGTATTTGCCGATTAGCGATGGGCTGGGCCGGGGCAGCGTCCGACGCGCGCGCGCGTCGGACGTCCGTCCCCAAGTCCACGCCTTTTCAGAAATAGACGTCCAGGCAAGTGGAATGGCCACAGCCCACGAGTGCGTGCGTGAGCTGATTAGCGTGGAGTAAGATTGGCTGGCCTATCGCAACACACAATAGTAGGCGTCATCTAGGTTTGGCCCGATTAGCAATAAATTTGCATAGGCTCATATATCGGGGTGCTATTTGTAGAGACTCCACAATCCACGAGTCAAGGTCAAGCTTTTGCTATGGACCGAATTTGATCTCACTCGAACACCAATTAATCACAAATATAGGCAACACTCAAACACCAATCACCTCTGATCATGCCACTTTTGAGAGCCACCTCAAACCACCGCCATCGTATGCCCTATACCGCCTCTGGCCACCACTGCCCTAGGCACTTCATTACAACTACCACTTTCATAGACCTGCATTGTTGTTGCATCAAGAGCCGCATTCGGCCACCTTTGTCATAGGCCTTGTTTGTTTCAGTTGAAAGTTGATGAAAACTTTAATCTGAAAAAGTTATGACCTCTTAAAAGACGTCTTAAAGAGTTCAAGAAATTATAAAATATATATTTTACGAACTCTAAGAATAACTAGTTAAAATTTCATAAAAATGACCACGTTCAGCCACCTGTGCCTAGTAGCCAATAATGTGTGAGAGAGGGAGGAGGAGGAGAGAAAAGGTTGCCCAATTTTCTTAATCCTGCCCCTGGAAGATCAACATCGGATTTAACTGGTGTCTCTTAATTGACACCTCAGCCACGCCCGCAAAGTTCCTCAAGAGTTTATGTTTTGAAGGTAGTATTATATAGCCTTCCAAAGTTCCAAATTCTGTCCATCAACATATATTTCAATACAAAAATGAACGTAATAACATCTCTTCAGAAATCACAGGTCGGCAGGCAAGAAGCAGCTACCGGTCAACCAGATCATGTATAAGTTCATCCTGTATCGAACATAATTTTTTTCCCCCTCCCTTCTGAAACCGCACAGAAAAGAGGGTATCCCAAAAATCCGTTGGTGAAGTCCAACCTGACAGTCCATTCGGGCGTCAGCCGGAACAACATTCTCACGGTGATGAGCAAACATCGTCTTACTATATAGCAGTATATATAGCACACTGGTACGTCGCCGCGCAGTCGCACAGTGCCGTTTCCTCTTGCTCGATCCTCTCATAAGGCCTTGCCGTTGCAGTTGCAGGTTTAAAAAGAGCAGAGCTGCACTACACGTACGGATCACATGGATGGATGCGCCTCGTCCTAGCTACTTGCTTAGTTCAGAATCAGAGGTCGATCTCTTCCTCTCTTAACTGTTTAAGTTGCATCAGTTTAGCATTGCATGCGTGTGCATGCAGTGCAGCAAGATTCAGGGTATTACTGCGCAGCATGGGTTGATTTTTTATGTTCAGAGAGATTATTAACTTGTTCATGCGCGCTGACATACTGATGTGTAGACGAGTGTATATATATGCTCTCTATATATGTAATGGAAATAGTGTTCCCTTGATTTCTACATGTATGAAGAAACCTTTTTGTTGATTACTTTACATGCTGATGCTATTTATGCCCGTGCTGTCGATACGCAGGATTGCGCATGGACAAACAGTACTAGCACGTATCCATTTCGTTGGTGAAACCTAAAGAGAGTGCCGGCCTCTGCCAGGTATTTCCTGAATCCAATCGACAGAATCAACTCCGAGTATATATATACATTTGAGTATGGCAAAAAGAATACGAGCGTGCAAGTCCCATTGTAATTAGTTATCGGTGAGACAGATGAGCTGTACATAGTATATATAGACGGATCGGCCTGCAGGTTATGAGCTGAAAGTGTTCAAATCGACCACTCGGACAAATCGACATAATGCACGCATGAGTAGTAGGTGCAGACATCAAGCCGCATCTTGCAGTAGTCACCAATTAATGTCTCTAATTTGTATTCCGTACATGTTCTTCCATCACGCACACTGATCACTGATGACACACATCACAAGTGACCAGAGAAGCAGTTCGCACGTATCAGTTCATGATCAACTTATTCACAACTGACAGGGCCATTAATTTCACGATTAGATTTAGCGATACATAAAGATAGAAACTTGCATTTGATTCCTCTAAGGCAGTTGCACCGTTGAGTTCTTGGATCTTACACCCCTGCATCGATCAGCTAGCGCCACCCTGATCATTCTCACCATGAACACCGTCGTCGCGATGATCGCCATCACCACCCTGAGCGAAGCAGCCGACGAAGCAATCATCGTTGATCAGGGAATCGAGGAACGAGGAGAACGTGTCATCGTCATCGTCCAACAAGGTGCGGTCCAGGTCGTCGAGGCCGCCAAGAGCAGCATCTGCCGCGGCGTGGAATGGATCACCGAGCCCTTCAAAACCCTCGACGTCGGGGCTCACGATCGCTGGAAAGGCACCGGCGGCGGCGCCGACGCCTTCAGTGCCAGCGGCGGACGACGGTTGCACTGGCGGCGGCGGCTCGACTTGCGCCGGCGGCAGCGGCCTGTGCGTCCTCGGGTCGATGCCCTGGGCGATGAGCTTCTTGCTGAGGTGCGAGTTCCAGTAGTTCTTGATCTCGTTGTCCGTGCGCCCCGGCAGCCTCCCAGCGATGAGCGACCACCGGTTGCCGAGGACGCGGTGGAGGCGGAGGATGAGGTCCTCCTCGTCGTCGGCGATGGGGCCGCGCTTGATGTCCGGGCGGAGGTAGTTCATCCACCGGAGGCGGCAGCTCTTGCCGCAGCGGAGCAGCCCCGCCCGCCGCGGCAGCGTGCGCCACCCGCCCTCCCCCTCCCGCGCCACGAACAGCGACAGCACCTCGTCCTCCTCCGGCGTCCACGGCCCCCGCTTCAGCGCCGGCGCCGGCGCCGCCGGCGCCGCACCGCCCCGCTCCGCCGCCCGCTTCCGCTTCATGGACCGAATGACCGATCCCCTACGTGGGTGGAGACGACGCGGAGGGGGAAGGCCTCGGCTTTGGCCGCGCCGGTCGCTCGGTGCGCTCGATCGCTTTTACTGGGAGTGGTTTGCTGGCTTTTGCTCGATCGCCGTGTGTTGCAATGCCACCTCCCGTTCCCGGAGAGGCAGCGGCCGGTGGGGTGGTTTGGTTTCTTCTGCGCGCTGTCTGTTGCATTTTCGGAAACGGTAGAATTTTCGGAGCGATGATCGGTGACCCCCATTGAATTGCACCGTGTCATGCCATTGCTTGTCCAATCGGCCGGTTAGAGAACAAAGATGTAGATGATGCGGGTCGGAGGCGGGCTACGCCTGCACCCGATCTGCCCTGGCCTTCTCGGTGTCTTGCACTACTACAAAACATTCATGCCTTCTCGCCTCATCGCTATCAGTTTACTCACAAACGGTAGTGATACCTTATCGACCATTGTCAATGATGAATCTGAAAAGAACCGACGGTGGAAAACCATTACCATTGTCGGTTCATGGTTACGAACCGAATGGAGGGACTGTTGCTGTTGGATCTTATTATGAACCGACAGTGGTAATAGATTGTAGATCATTTTCAAAAATTTATATTTTTCTAATTATGGAGTCGGATGTAGATAAAATTTGTATGAAAATTGTAGAGATCAACGAAACTATAACTTTGTAGTTGATAACTTTTCATTTAAACTCATTTTGATGCCCAAATAAACATTAAAAAAATTAGGATCAAAAGGTAAAATACCCCTGCGTTCTTAGTAACCAGTTTTGACTTATTGAACCTTATCAATGGTTGGCATAACCATTGTAAAGATCTTATCATTCAACAGTAGCAATTCAAACACAAATCAAATTTAGTCAACATGGTTATCCTCCGCTCAAAGAAGGCATTGATGAAAGCAATAGCATGTTGCGACCCCTTGGGCGGCTAGGGTTCCTCCAGCCACAGCCGCACGGCTTCGCCACCAACTCCGCAGTTGCTGCCACCGCCACCACCATGCCCTCTTGCTCCCGCGCCCCGCCCCCTCCTCCGCCTTCGCTGTGTGCAAACCCGCCCCTCCTCCCACTGCTTCCACCACACCACTGCTGGCCGCTTCGGCAATGATAACCATACCCTGCTAGAACTTCATCTCTCCTCCCCGCCTCCACAATGCTGGCCCCTTCCCTCCAGATGCTCTAGGCCCCCCCTGCTACTCCGCCCAACTGTAGGTCCGATAAGCAGAGGGCACCCAGCTTCAGATCCGGGGATCCTCAAGGCTCAGGTACTTGTGGTGCCTCCTCAAGCGGCTTCGAAGGGTCAGCCCCATGGTGACCAGTGCCCCGCTCTTGGGCTCCTAGCTCCCTCCTCCACCAAACTCACCACCTCCCTAGACCTCCGTCGGCCACCTTCTTGCGCCTGCCTCAAGCTCGTTGGCTCCCGTTGATTTGGCCATACTAACATGCAATAGGGAGCCTTGTTGGAGCTCAAGTTCATTGCGGTTACGCCTAAACCATCCTCTCCGCTACCTCTGCCCACATATGTTTGGCACTTGTGGTTCGACGTCATGAGGCAACCTGCGCGCAGTTACCTCCAGAGGGTTACGTTTGAGGTACCTACCTCCGTTGCTCCTTCTCTCTCTAGGACCGCCCCCTTCCCTAGCTACTAGGAACTATCAGCGCCAAGCAACGGTCCAACGCAACATGAGGAAGATGCCCTATGGACATTGGTCCACCCTAGCAACTTGTTGAGGAAAGAGAGGAGATCGTCGTCGTCGACCCAAAAGAACCATGCTTCTCGACCCACGCATCCTCCATCTTCCTTTCGCGACTCGACACCCAGCAAGGGATATTACCGTAGATCAAAGTCCAACAAGGGATCATCAAAGCACCACTGCTTCAATTGCTTAGCATCGGATCGTTTGGCTACTTATTGTAGAGATTCTACAAAGTGTTGTTGGTGCCTTGGAAGTGGCCACATCACTCACAATTGCAAAGACCATCGGGTGATAGGCCTAATGGCCAAACCTCTTCTCTCACGGGATGCCATTATACATCGTCGAGATATGGTTCTATCGCACGACTGTTGTGTGATCACTTTTCTAACATTAGATGGACTCCTATTTTGGCCTAAAGTATGAACCAATACCTATTTTTGCAATAAAAAAGCATACCTTAGTGAATGACATGTGCAATGTCCATATTAGACAACGTAGAGATATATTATATATGCTGGAAGCTTTGTAAAGATGGGAAATTTTCAGTACAATCCATTTGAAATTAATTGATCAGCGTGCCCCTTGTAGCAATGTTATTATGGAAACTAAATTTCCCTCTCAAGATAAAAAATAGCTATTTTTTTGTCCACATGGCTTTATCAAAATGATTTAAATTTTGACAAATGCAAAGATGTTTTTTCATTCATGCCATCTTCAAAGGAACATATTGGTTACTGCAATGGGTATCACTTCAAAAGGATGAGGAGCGCACAACTTTCATTAATCATAGTCGATCTTTGAACTAGTATCTCTGAGTTTCTTCGACAATCGTTTTGGCCGAAGAATTATTACCAGATTGTATGTTGCATGACTATGTTCATTTTCTTTTGATTGTTGTTTTTACAGTTATTTTGTTTGGACCCATATGAATTTTTGTTTTGTTTTGACCGTATGAATTTGGGGTTGTGTGCATCCTATAATATACGGGTCAGATCTAACTTAGAGGCCTTATGCAATTCAGTTATTTCGTCTACCCAGGCCTGACTAAGGCCTTGTACATTTCAGCTTAGCGTAGCGTAGCGTTTCAACAAAATTTGAGAGTACTTAAAAAGTGGTTTAAATATTATAAAAAAATAATTTAAAAATACTTTTAGAATCTTTATAAGAACTACTAAAAACCTGAGAAAAATCATTACAAATTATTACACCAAATAGGCTATATAAAAAAGATAAATTTCACTGAAACGCTACGCTACGCAAAGTTGAAATGTAGAAGGCCTAACTCCATCACGTGATTGGTTGAAAAAACTGAAGAGTACATAATGGCAATTAGGAGCCGGTGGTTATAATTTTTTTCTGATTGTTTGGAAGAAAATTTTCACTTAAATGGAGAAAATCTGCTTCCCTGGAGGTGGAGAGAATTTTCTTCCCATCCACTTCCCCTTCAGCCTCTGGCCGGCCGGCTCCTCGAGGTCTCTTGTGGAGCAAGCAGCTGGTACGTTGAACAATCGTCAAGTCAACAACAAACTCTCGTCGTCGTGTGGAAACGTGGAATATTTACACCACGTGCGGCCCCCCGGCGCCATATATTTTCTTGGCACTCAAGCAACGCCTCGCCTGCCTCTCGTGTCCATCAACGGATTCAAAAAACTCCATGGAGGAATCACCTTTTCTCGTGAAAGCTCGGCTCGTGCTGCAACTGCTTGTTGCCGACGGAAAAGTTAAACCCCCAGTCACAGAAGCCCGCGTGTTTCTACTCGCGTGACGTACGCCTGCGTGCGCAGGAAATTACCCAGTTATCCGCTGAGCCTTGAACTTCGATCGCTTCGACTAATGCCTTTGTGTTGCATAAACGTAACCATCAAAACGGATTTGAGAATATTAGCCTGTGATATGAAATTATCTATCTATCTATCTATCTATCTATCTATCTATATAAAGCAAAGTTAAACGGAGTCACCACATTAATTCTAAAATCCTAAAAATTCCCACGTTAACCAAAAAACAGTAGAAATTCTCACATTAATCATAGAAAAAGAAAAAATCTACATCGTTGAATATGGATATTATTATGTAAATCTAGCGGTCAATATTAACCTTTATAACAAACAACTGAAGCTGATCTATATATTAGAGATAAACCCTAAATCTAATCTACATAAATCATAGAAAAAAATCTATAGAAAGCAGAGTTAAACGGAGCCACCACATTAATTCTAAAATCCTAGAAATTCCCAAGTTAATAAAAAAACTATAGAAATTCTCACATTAATCATAGAAAAAGAAAAAATCTACAACGTTGAATATGGATATTATTATGTAAATCTAGTGGTCAATATTAACCTCTATAACAAACTACTGAAGCTGATCTACATATTAGAGATAAACTCTAAATCTAATCTACATAAATCATAGAAAAAAAACTACATCGTTGAATATGGATATTATTATGTAAATATAGCGGTCAATATTAACCTCTATAACAAACTACTGAAGCAGATCTATATATTAGAGATAGACTTTAAATCTAATCTGATATATTATCTTAACACAAATCTAGCCGCGTAAACGCGTGGGTCACCTTGGTCGTTATATATATAAAGGAGGGGAAAAAGAAGCCACCACGTTCGTCCACATCATCCAAATTATTTCAGCCGTTTGATCAATGGGGGGACCAAATTATAACGGCCAAGATCAATAAAAAAAATTCTCACATAAATCAAGAAAAAAATAAAAAATCTATGCCATTGATTTTGTGGGGCCGGATTATAACGGCTTAGATTAAAAGAAGAATATTAGAAATTCGGATTAAATACTTAAGATGATATAATATGGTTACTTTATCCGTTCGATCAACTGTGGGATCAAATTATAACAAGATAGATTAATCAAAGAAAAAAATAAAAGATCTATGCGGCTTAGATTAAAAGAAAATATTAGAAATTCATATTAAATACTAAAGTTGATATAATATATTAGAGATAAACTCTAAATCCGATCTGGTATGTTAGAGATAAATTATGAGTTAGAGATAGACACTATATACCAAAACAATCTAGCCGCGCAAACACGCGGGCCACCTCGCTCGTTATTATTTAAATAAAAGAGGCATAAAATATCAGGGTCTTTAAAAAACAACCAAATAATTTACGGACTTGTTAACAAGCAAGTGACTGCTTTTTCCACTTAGTTTTGAGCCATTTTTTCAGTTTGTTTACACTATTTTTCCACTTAGTTCGATAATAAAAATTTAGTTATTTCATATTAAAAAAATATTTACATATATAAGCTGACAAAAAATATTTTGAAGTTTCATCGATTGATTGGTTTGTTGTTGATTTTGCAAAAAAAAAAAAAAGAACTTTGAGCAGTCAACTGTTTTTCCAGTTAGTGTACACTATTTTTTCACTTAGTTCGATAGTAAAATTTAATTACTTCGCACTAGAAAAAAAAACTTTTATATATATATATATGTTTACATTATTTTTTTTATTTTTTCTTCATTAATTGTTGTTTTATATTGAAACCTGATTGATAAGTTTTCAAGTTAACTATGTTTGGATATTCTGTTAAACTTGTATAATTTTTTGGCATGTATGTTTTTTTTGGTTTTCAAGGCTTATAGTTGAGTGGGTGCCATAAAATCTTAAATTCAACTAATAAAGTTACCCGCGCCTGCCTTGCTGATGCGTTGCACCGGGACCCGGCCGGTCGATTGGCTTCGGTCGCTGTCCATCCCGGTGGCTTCGAGGCACCAACAGCTTCAGCTTGGCGAACAGTCAGAAGCACTTGCGCCAAACCGCGCATGAGCTACCCCTATATAACGAGCGAATGCAGCAGGCGACTCCACCACGCCGGCGGGGTCGACGCAATCTCGAGCGGCGCATCCCATCTGATCAGCGAGCCCGAGGAAATGGGCGAAACAACCAGTGGAGCAGGAGCAGGAGCATCAGGCCGAGGCGACGATGGCAAGCAGCAGGAGGCAGCCAAGAAGGTGCCGGTGTTGAGCTTGTTCAGGTACGCTGACCGGCTGGACGTGCTGCTGATGGTGGTGGGCGCGGTGGGGGCGCTGGGCAACGGCGTGTCGAAGCCCCTTGTGCCGCTCCTCTTCGGGAGCGTCATCGACGCCTTCGGCCAGAACACCAGCCGCGACGTCCTCCGCAGCGTCACCAAGGTGAGAGCAGTGGCGCTGATACGATCGTATCACTGAAACAGTCACAGAGACCGGCTCGTCTCGTAGCTCAACAAAGCAGTGGTTTTGATCCCTTCTCTTTTCTTTTCTTTTTTTCCTGCCTTCAGGTTGTCCTCAACTTCATATATCTGGGCATCGGAACATCGGTTGCCGCCTTTCTTCGTAAGTGCAAGCCATGATCTTGAGTAGTCTGAGTCGTTTAATTAGCAGAGTTACAGATATTATTGCATGGTTATGTCAGAAGGGCTAATGGAAAAGACTTGATTACCTTCACTTGCCCCAGAGGTGTCATGCTGGACGATGGTGGGAGAGAGGCAGTCAGCCCGCATCCGTTCCCTGTACCTGAAATCGGTTCTAAGGCAGGATATTGCATTCTTCGACACAGAGATGACAACCGGTGCTGCAGTCGCTAGGATGTCTAGCGATACTGTCGTAATTCAAGATGCTCTTGGGGAGAAGGTAATACCTTCTATGGGTGCTAAATAATGGGAAATTGCAAATAATATTTTTCATCACATTGCAGTCACAAGTTTGCACAGAACTGCACAAAGACTGGCTAATGGCAGGCAGCAGCGTATTTATTCTTTGAAATTTGGTTCAAAAATGTACTCTTAGAAATATATTACTGACATATGTTCTTGTGCTAGCTAAATCTATTTCATATATTCTAGGGAGTAAGGCAGTTTTTGTCTTCGCAAAGTGTATATTTCATATAGTCTAGGGAGACTCACCTTGTGCCGCTGGTGTGTTATTTATGCATTTTACCTTGCTATTCACAGGCGGGAAAGCTTATACAACTCTCGGCTGGCCTCATTGGTGGCTTTGTCATAGCATTTGCCAAGGGCTGGCTGCTGGCTCTTGTAATGCTAGCTTCACTGCCAATAATTGGTATTGCTGGAGCAATTTCTGCGCAGCTGTTAACCAGGGTTTCTGGCAAGAGACTAACATCATATAGTGATGCTGGGGACACAGTTGAACAGACTATTGGATCGATACGGACAGTGAGTACAGATTATATCAATTACTTCAGACAATACCAATTACGTTGTTGATCAGCAGAGGATAAGTTGCAAAATTTCTCATGTTAACAGGTTGTGTCCTTCAACGGTGAGAAGAAAGCTGTGGCTATGTACAGCAATTTCGTAAAAAAGGCATATAGGACTGCAATTGAGGAAGGCATTATCAATGGTTTTGGCATGGGGTCTGTCTTTTGCATCTTCTTTAGCACCTATGGCCTAGCTTTCTGGTATGGTGGAAAGCTAATTATCGACAAAGGTTACACTGGAGGAACGATCATCACTGTTTTGCTTGCTGTGTTGATTGGGGCAACGTGAGTTTCTCAAATCTTAACACTGGAAGCACCACTTTTGATAATTAACAACACCCTGTGTTTACTGTAGCAGTCCTTCAGTTTTTTACAGAATTATTTGGATGAGAAGTAATATAAAGGATTAATTGCATGTTATTTTAAAACATGAAAAACCAATTGTCTTAAGAATGTAACTGCTACCCAGATAGAGGATATTATAGTTTGATGTTCCTTCAAGGCACTGGCACGCTGCTCAGAAATAATCCGTAATAGTGTTATTTCTCATTTATCATTCATGTTATATGCCAATACGTGAGAGCAAAATTGGTATTTCTATCAGTATATAAAAGCATGATTTTTTTTCTATACCGTCTGAAGAAGCAGAAAAAAAATGTTAAAACTTTTGGATATTGAAGAGAAGTACTCCCTCCGTTTTTTTATTTGACGCCTTTGATTTTTTACACATATTTGACCATTCATCTTATTAAAAAATTTAATGCAAAGATGCAAGAAAATAGTAATGCTTAAAGTATCTCTATTGATAAAATAAATCACAACAAAATAAATGATATTTACAAAAAAAATTGAATAAGACGAATGGTCAAAAGCGTGTCCAAAAGTCAAAGGCGTCAAACAAAAAAGAACGGAGGAAGTACATTGTATACAAGTATGTTACATGTCATGAGCATAAGATTATAAGAATGCTTAATGCTGCTGTATGAATATACTGCATGCCAAGTATTGAACTCTGTACTTCATATCAAAAGTAAAAAATAATAATTTGAATTGCACTTGGTATCATAATGTCCTGAACACATCACTTTTTAATTGTATGTGGCAGTTCTTTAGGTAATGCAACACCATCCATTTCTGCTATTGCGGAAGGTCAATCAGCAGCATATAGATTGTTTGAAACAATTGAGAGGAAACCGAACATAAATTCAGATGATACCGGTGGTACTGTTTTAGAAGATATCAAGGGTGAAGTTGAGCTGAAGGATGTGTACTTTCGCTACCCTGCAAGACCTGAGCAGTTGGTATTAGATGGATTGTCATTACGAGTAATCAGTGGAACAACAATGGCCATTGTTGGAGAGAGTGGAAGTGGCAAGTCAACTGTTATCAGCCTAGTTGAAAGATTCTATGATCCAGAGGCTGGTGAAGTTTTGATAGATGGAATTAATATAAAAAATCTGAGGCTTCATTGGATAAGAGAGAAGATCGGTCTAGTTAGCCAAGAGCCTCTGCTATTTATGACCTCTATCAAAGATAACTTAACATATGGTAAAGAAGATGCCACATTTGAAGAGATCAAGAGAGCAGCAGAGCTTGCAAATGCAGCAAACTTCATCGATAAGTTACCAAATGTATGGGAAAAAATTGGATGCTTCCATAGATTTTTTTGAACTAAAGTGTAAGTTAGTACAATAATGACCTAACAATGTTTTTTTTTTCACACCAGGGCTATGATACATTAGTTGGTCAACGTGGTGCTCAGCTTTCTGGAGGACAAAAACAACGAATTGCCATTGCAAGAGCTATCCTTAAAGATCCAAAATTTCTTCTGCTAGATGAAGCAACAAGTGCATTGGATGTGGAATCCGAGCGGATAGTTCAAGAAGCCCTGAATAGGGTAATGGTAGAAAGAACCACTCTAGTTGTTGCTCATCGTTTGAGCACTGTAAGGAATGTTGACTACATAACAGTCGTTTCGTCAAGGGAAAATAGTTGAACAAGGTTAGATTCTTTAATATGCTTATAGAGTGTATATCATTTTTCCATTCTGGAATTTTAAATTATATAACTGCAATGACTCATTCGTCCCACAAAAACATCCCATATACACAGGTCCTCATGATGCATTGGTGAAGGATCCCAATGGGGCCTACTCGCAGCTTATTAGGCTACAAGAAACTACAGGTGAAGAAAGGCGTAAAAAACCAGAATCTGGAGTACCATGTTCCAGATCAAAAAGCACTAGTTTGTCACTTACACGATCAATAACTAAATATTCCTTTGGCCATAGCAACAGATTTTCCTTTAAGAACCCCATAGGATTACCTGTTGAGCTGCTTGAGGATAAAATCACAGATGGACAGAAGGATGAGCTCCCTGATGATGAGGCCCTTAAGAGAGCACCGATTGGAAGACTTATTAATCTTAACAAGCCAGAGGTGCCATATCTTCTGCTAGGTTCCATAGCTGCATCAGTGCATGGAGTCATTTTCCCATTGTTCGGCATATTAATGTCTGGTGTTATAAAATCATTCTACGAAGCATCAGATAAGCTGCGAAAAGACTCTAGGTTTTGGGCATTGATATCGGTTGTTATGGGGATTGTTGCTCTAATTTCAATCTCAATGGAATACTTTTTGTTTGGAATTGCTGGTGGCAAGCTTATAGAGCGTGTTCGTACTCTGTCGTTTCGAAGCATCATGTGTCAAGAAGTTGCATGGTTTGATAATCCCTCAAATTCCAGGTATGATACAAACGATTTTAATTATATATTCTCTACACATTTAGATTTACACCAATTTTAAGAGTCTGCATTATCATTTACAGTGGAGCACTCGGTACAAGGCTCTCTGTGGATGCATTAAATATCCGGCGCTTAGTAGGAGATAACCTGGCTATTATAGTGCAGTCTGCAGCTGCACTGATCACTGGCTTTGTCATAGCTTTTATAGCAGATTGGAGACTTGCACTAATCATCACGTGTGTAATCCCTTTAGTGGGTGCACAGGGTTACGCTCAAGTGAAGTACTTGAAGGGGTTTAGTGAAGAAGCTAAGGTAACACATAACAGCCATAAAATTTGTTTGCTTTTTGGCAGAGAATGAGCTATCCTAATAATTGAAATTGCTTATCATGGTAACATTATCTGGCTATGCAGGAGACATATCAAGATGCAAGCCAAGTTGCAACTGACGCTGTTGGTAGTATCAGAACTGTAGCATCTTTCTGTGCAGAGAAAAGAGTGGTCACAACATACAACAAGAAATGTGAAGCTTTAAGAAAACAGGGAATTAGAAGTGGAATTGTTGGAGGACTTGGTTTTGGTTTCTCATTCTTGATGTTGTATCTCACATATGCACTTTGTTTCTATGTTGGTGCACAGTTTGTGCACCAGGGAAAGACTACTTTTCCAGATGTTTTTAGAGTGAGAAATCCTGATACATTAAAATTTATCATTTGTGTATAATTATTGATTCTCAATAATTTATGAATTTATTGGGTGCTTTTCAGGTATTCTTTGCATTAGTTTTGGCAGCTGTTGGGGTTTCACAGGCAAGTGCATTGGCTTCTGATGCAACAAAGGCAAGGGATTCTGCCATTTCCATTTTCAGTATTCTAGACCGGAAGTCCAAAATTGACTCCAATAGTGACGAGGGTGTCACATTAGAAAACATCACTGGCAACATTGATTTCAGTAATGTTAGTTTCAAGTACCCATTACGCCCTGATGTCCAAATATTCAGTGACTTCACCTTACATATTCCTTCAAGAAAGGTATCATTTAACTTGTAACTATTCGTCATCTTTTTATATTATTTTCAAGCAACAATGTTGCACCCAAAAAAATCTCCATCAGCACAAATTTACTTAAGTGCAAATATTGCCATAGATCTTAAAAATAGATGTGACCTATCTAGTTCCAGAATGTCATATATGCAACCTTCATGCGCTTTCTTTCAACTGTGATCATTCTGAAACACTGGAACAACAGCGAGACATCGTTTCATTCCTTTTCTGCAGACTATAGCACTTGTTGGAGAGAGTGGTAGTGGCAAGTCAACAATAATTGCTTTACTGGAGCGGTTCTACGATCCTGATTCTGGTAGCATATCGCTAGATGGGATTGAAATTAAGAGCATAAAGGTGAGCTGGTTAAGGGATCAGATGGGGCTGGTAGGCCAGGAGCCAGTGCTTTTCAACGACACAATCCGTGCCAACATAACATATGGGAAACATGGAGAGGCAACAGAAGAAGAAGTAATAGCTGTGGCCAAGACAGCAAATGCTCATGAATTCATATCAAGCTTGCCACAAGGATATGACACTGTGGTCGGTGAAAAAGGGGTGCAACTATCTGGTGGGCAGAAACAACGAGTAGCTATTGCAAGGGCCATTATAAAGGACCCTAAGATACTACTACTTGATGAGGCAACCAGTGCCCTGGATGCGGAATCGGAGCGCATCGTTCAAGATGCATTAGATCGAGTCATGGTTAGCAGAACCACAATTATTGTGGCACATCGCCTCTCCACAATCAAAGGGGCTGATATGATTGCAGTCCTCAAGGAAGGGAAAATTGTGGAGAAGGGAAGGCATGAATCCCTGATGCGCGTCAAGGATGGGGTCTACGCTTCATTAGTAGAACTCCGCTCAAGTTCCGAATAGAATTATTATATTTTGGCACCGATTTGTTTCTACGATTATATTGTTTGGCCATACATAATGTCCACTTGTTTCTGATTTTTGAAGTGAATGCAAGATCAGAGGTGTGTCATTTTGCAGTTTGTTTTCGCTGCATGCAGGACACCCACTAACTGATTACAGAACGAAATTAATCTCCTCTTTAGAGGGACACAATATCGCGTAAAACAGCATTGCACTTTCGTTTTATGATTTATTATCAATTATCGATAATAATTTGCATCAATAATAATAAGAAGAAGAAACGCATAAACGGGAGACCAAATCTTACTAAATCTATGCCGCTAGTTCACCAGAAGTGTACGCCGCGCCAACAATTTTGTGCCGACGAGCAATCGTCGTCTCTCGGATGCTCCAAAAGAGGATCAGATTACTACGATCAGTTTTAGGGGAAATGGGCTACATATATGGGGGACAACGCACCCACCGGATGTGCGTGATCTGAAGGGGGAAATGCACGAGGATTTCAGAATAAGGCACACCTTTGGGTTTGACGAGCTCTACCACAAGGTCGCGGCCGCCGACGTCGGCCGAGCCGCCATCACCGGTGATCTCCTGGTGTCCTGGACAAATAATACTCCCTACGGGGGGTCCTTCCATTTGCTGGTTTGGCCATTTGGGTGCTGGGCTAGACTGGGCTGGACCGAAAGCCCGAGATAAACTCCCATCTGTCCTGTGTCCTATTCTTTTTTCCTTTAATTAATACGCAAACTCACATCAACCACTACTAGCTATAAAAAACATTCGTATTATCCTTCTAAAAAAAAGAGACAATGTTTTCGGTAAGCTAGCTATAATTAAGAATGAGACTGGGACGATGTGACCCATTGGATAACCGATCCGATCAGATTTTCACGACCCAATGAAGCAGATGGATCGACTAATCCAAATAAAGCAGTAACGAAAGTCGGTCGGTCCTATGGCTCCAATGGATTGAAGGGGTTGACCCTTCTACCAATGTGTTGGAATCTACGCACCAAGTCCCCTTCTAATGCATCTTCCATTTGTGATGTCCGGTGCCTCTATTAACCTTCCACGGTCGGCCCCCTTGTCTAGTATTGGGGATGAACAGGTCGTAGGCTCATAGACGCTATCCCTCTCTCCCAGAGCAGCACTCTACATTCTTAGTGTTGTGTTCTTACTACCTCTTGAATTTACTTCTTGATCCAGTTAGTGTGTGGAAGAAGCAAATGATCGTGGTCATAGAGTGTAATACCACGAAGAAAGGTGACTAGGCTGGTGGGCCAAAACCTAGCCTACCACCGACTTGCCCCTATGTGGGGATAAGGCAAAGGGGAACCTAATCCCCATCCATCCCACTCTGTCATGTCTCTCTCTGCTCTCACTCATACTTTCCCAATCTCTATGTCCCTCTATCTGCCCCTCACCCACTCGCTCATGCGCCACCCCCTAAGTTGCCGATCGTTGTCGCCGACCGCTTCTATTTTTTTAGTTATTCAATGGAACAATTATATATTGAATATTGGGATTAATCCAAGACAAGTGTTCGTATCTATTATGACAAGGATTATTGTAAGGTGATAACTAGAATTTATTCTTCGCCAAAAATTTAAGGTGATAGCTTAAGTTGTTAGCCAGCTTTTGGAACCCCTTTTCAAGAAGCCAAAAGCCCCCAAAGCCTAAATTGTACTGTGGTCTGAGAAGCAAGTTTTGGGTTCATTTTTCCAGAAGCAGCTTTTAGAGAAGCTACAACTAAAACAAACAGAGCCTAATTGCCAGTGCAAATCTTTCATGTTCGCATCAAGGTCTAGGATGACATAGAAAGGTAGGAACTTCTCTATTTTCATCTTAGCATCTTAGCTGAAGCCTTTCATGATATCTATTTGGAATATAGGGCATGCTTGGTTTGCAGCCTTGGATGGCCATGCCAATCAAAGGTCATGGCCAACCCAGGGCATGACCTTTTAAAGATAAATTTTTAGTTGTTTGGTTCACATCCCTCAAATAATGACCAATAAAAAATAAAGAATAATTCAAATTTTCAAAAAAAAATGAAAAGTATTTAAAATGAGTTGTTTAGGATTTTAGATGAATTATAAAATTTATTTCGTGCAATTTGAACATTGTACAAAATATATATAAAAAAGAGAAGGTTAAAATCAACTAAAAAGAAAACGCTAGCTGGTTGTTTCATTGCTAGTTTGATTCTCCGGTGTGGCTAAAAGCGGGCCAGACAGCGTTGGCGAATGGCAAGAAGGCGAGGGTGGATGATTTCCGCGCCCTCGTCAGGCTGCCGCGTGCAGTAGCATTTCCTCAACGCACTTGTTTTGGCTAGGCGAGCCGTGGAAAGGTTGTGAACCAAATGGTGTTCAAATTGTGATGGCGTGCCAAAATTTGGTAAGGTAAACAATGGCTATGAACCAAACATGTCCTAGTTACTAACACCCTATTAACTTGTCTAGAATTCAATTTCATTCCAGTTTTTTTTTCTAGATGATTGATGCCAATTTCAATTCCAATTCCATATCCAATATTTCTTTGGGTGCCACCATCACCACCAACCGCCACCACCATTATTATTCTAAATTCTTTATTTTAATGTAACCCGTTATAATTTAGACCCGTGGCAATGGACGATGCAGGTCTTTCTTTTCTTCTTCGATTGACGAGTAAATTTCTATATTTTAAAATTAATACGGCGGCTTCATTTTTGTATGATTATTGGAATTATCTTCAGAATCCATCGTTTGATTTGTACGTAACAGGCAAACAATTACATCATTGAAACTGAATTCCAATACCACGGGGAGAACACACATCACATGGTGAATTTACAGCACCTGCGGACGCGGCGTGCCAACAGCCGCAGGTAGGAGCCCCGTGCTTGCCTGATTGGCAGTTTGGCACTCACGAAACGCCAATCCTCCGTCAATGAAAACTCAGCGCATCCATGGACGAACCGCCTTTTCGTCCTGTCAAAGTTTGACAAGTAGTACGTGTCTACGTCTGCTTGGAGGCTTGGAGCCGAAGAAAGAGTGGAAAAAAGATACCGTAATCACAGCCGCACAGTCACAGGGCAGGATGCATTCTGTGATCGAACCCGAGCCCCATATCCAGGACGTGTGTGTAATTCTAAGTTTCTAATAGGCTGTTTGGTTGCCTTCTCAGTTGAATCAGTCTGTATGATTTGAGTCAGGTTGGTTGGAGCCAAGCTGAGATGATACAAATGGTTGTTGTTTGGTTAGGTGTATGAGATTGTACATGTTACGTAGGAATGTTGTTTGGTTGACTACACTAAGGAGAGAATGACAATTACAAAAAATCAATTACGAAAATAAAAATCAAAAGAAAGTCTCATAAATAAATAAATTCAAAAATAAAAATTTAAAACTTTTAAAATTTATATGGCAAGTGTGGTCTCGTTTTGTTTGAAAAAAATATGAATAACCCATTTTTGAAATTGGTTTGGTAATTGAAAATACTAATCAAAAGATATAGCAAATAAATGAATCAAATGTGTCGCTCATGTGGTTGTTGCTGCATCCGCGAAGCCTGATTATGGGGAAACGTCCAATTTGGTCGTATCTTCAGAGTCTGGCCCGGAGGGGTTAATTGCATCTGGAGAGTCTGGTTTAGATGGGTGAGAAGACAACCAAACATCCTAGTTTTGTATCTCTAGATGCAAAATTTTTTGGTTGCAGGCAACCAAACAGCCTATAAACCGTGCATGCTGCATGGCGGCTGTATGCATGATGTCGTGGAGACGCTCCATCCCCCGAGACATTATTAGCACGGATGATGCGTTATTCAGCTCCTAAAAATATGCATCCCTGGTTGATGCAGAGGCTGGAATTTTTTTCTATTATCTAAAAAACATTTACTGGGCTACCTTTTTCGAAACAAAAGGTTTTGTTTATACAGTTTTCTGATTGTCCAAAACTATCCCATGAATATCTTTTTGCGCATAACTAGAGTATATTCTTAGATCAGCCTTCCTACATCATTGCCTTCTTTCCTGATAGCTTCCCGGCACCACCAATGGCAGGCAAACACAGATGACGGTAAAAAACGCATACGCCAAAATGGGCATACATAGTGCCTCCACTACACTGAGAACGGCTCAAGACGCTTGACCACCTCTCAGCAATGCCCGTGAAATGGGTGAAACAGCTACAAGAGCAGGAGCAGCAGGCGACGGCGATCGTCGGAGAGACGTCCCGGAGGAGGAGGCCAAGAAGGTGCCGGTGTCGAGCTTGTTCAGGCACGCCGACCGGCTCGACGTGCTGATGATGGTGGTCGGCACGGTGGGGGCGGTGGGCGTCGGTGCGTCGGAGCCCCTCATGTCGCTCCTCTCCGTCGTTCACGGTTTGGTCCGGTTTTGTTTAGTTGGATCAAAAGTTAAAGATATTTAAAAAGAGGTAAGAAATGATTTAAAATTATTTTGAAAATTTTTAAGAAAAACTTTACAAAGCTCTAAAAATTTATTACAAAATATTACAATGAATGGTTTATATAAAAATGGATAAAATTTGAGTCAATTGAACGGAACCAAATTAAACCGTGAATCAAAAGAGGGCCCTAGTAGACATATTTTGTTAGCTTAATCTTAGTTGACAGTGGCTCAGCTTGATACTAAAAGGATATCGTAGTTTCTAGGCATCGGGATATAAGTTGCCTCCTTTCTTCGTAAGTGCCGCTTCGTTCTATTTTCGCAAGCGTGACTCCATTCGAGTTTTGCGACATTAAAAGTTTGAAACCATCAATGTCAAGCAATGCATATTCGTTCTCGTGAGAATGTACAATGACCGGAAAAGAAAATTCATTTTTTTTTCGGAACAGGATATTTTAATTATGAACATCCTGCCTGTCAGTTGTTACTGTCTTCGACCCTCCTGAGTGCCACATACATCAACTAATACACTAGCATAGCATTTTTAGCATGCATTCGTAGCAAGGAAAGTACCAATTGAATTTCCAAACAATAATCTTTCTTCTTCTTCTTGAGAAATAAGGAAGCGCCAAAAAAAATTTTTTAGAAAAAAGGCGGGAGTTCCGCTACTCCATTAAAAGAAAGGAAGGAACAGAGTTATAATTACAAGAAACCCCGCCGCCACAACCAACAAGGGATTGGGGGAGGGGGGGCAGCCCTAGCGACTAGCCATTGTCCACAGCAAATTTCAATGAGGGCTCAAATGAGGACTTAATGATATCTGCAAATTTCAATGAGGACTTAATGATATCTGTAATGAGGACTCAATCTGCCATTGTCCACAGCATGACACCTCTGCGACAAGTGAAAGACTGAAGGTGAGGTTTTTTTTTTTTTAGTACAAATCAGATTTTTGAAAATTGTGGTGAACTAGCCAGTTGACCTGTGCAATTTGCTTGCAAACTCCAAATGCTGATATTCCTATTTTGAAAAAAGGAATATTCGATTTCATATTTAAATCACACGATTTATTTTTTGATGCCCCCCTTATGTGAGAGATGAATTGACTAGTGGGCCCATTTAGCAAATACACAAACTACAAACCTTCAAATATAGTCAGTGTTGCTGATGTCTTAGATATTTTGGACTAATGATTTAAATATCTTTAAGACATTGTGAAGGTTTCTTCAAATTATTTATCATTAAATACCATCTTTGGCGCTTCCTCATTGCAGAGAAGGGAAGGCATGACCGCATGAGTCCCTGATGCGTATCAAGGATGGAGTCTATGCTTCTCTAGTAGAACTCCGCTCAAGGTCTGAATAGAATTGTGTAGATTTTGACACTTCTTTGTTTCTACTACTATATTGTTTGGCCATATTTTCCAGCTGATTCTGATTTCAGAAGTGAATGCAAGATTAGAGGTGAACCATTTTGCAGTTTGTTTTTGTTGCATGCAAGACCAATGGTCCCAAAGGACTTTTTCAGTTTTTGCCACTTTATAGTTTCCGTATTTGCCACCCTGGCCCATTGTCATTGACTCAGTAGGTAATGCAAAGTCCATTACATCACAAAGTTGATCTTTTGATATTTTCTTTAGAGGAACACAATGTCATGCCTGTAAACAGCATTGCACTTCCGTTTTGCTACCAGTACCAATTAGCATCAATAATCATTAGAAACGGATAGACCGGAGACCAAAGCTCAGTAATTTTAAGAGACTAGTCCACTAAAATTATAGATTTCGCGCCAACCATTTGCGCTCGACGGCGAGCAATCACCGTTTCTCGAATGCTCCAAAAGAGGATCAAATGACTACGAACAACTAGAGTTTTGGGTAAGGGACGGCATGGGCTAACCTGCTAAACGCGCACACCGAATGTGCGTGATCTGAAAGGGAAAAAAATCATGCGAATTTCAGAGCAGGGCGCACCTTTGGCTGGGAGAGCTGCCGTCGGCCGCGGCCGCGGCCGCCATCGCCGGCGATCTCCTGGACAACCTCTTGTCTGGTCTGGCCTACACGATTCCGGCCTACAAAAGCGCGACTCTCTTCACTGGGCTGGGCCGAAATAGACTGGGCTCTCTCCCTCTCTCTCTCTCTACTGGGCTTACATGAAATAGACTGGACAACTCTATCTCTCTCTCTCCATCCAGAGCGCACCGAGGCTATTAATACTTTTATTTTCTCAAAATAAAAAATATTATTCATCTTATTAAATTTAAATAAATAGACTCTACCGCAATTACATCAATTATGATATAAATACCGTCCGATCAACGGATAAGATTTACCCACGAAGGGCGGGATTTAAATCTCGTCCAATGGAGCAATTAAATCCCGTCCACCTTAGTAGTAACATAAACTATGCAGGTTTGAAAATATCTCAAAGTTAAGCTTAACATTTTGTTTTCTTGAGCTTAGCCAGTTTATTTATTCAGCTCAGCCACCATAAAAAATGCTCGTTTTCTCCTCTTGTGTGGTGGCCTGTGTGTGGCGGTGCAGGGTGGATATCGATGGGACGGTAGAGTTTGAGATCCCCACCCACCCCGCCAGGTCCCGACCTGACCCGGCAGCCAGGTTACACCCGGATCGGGGGCCTGGTTACGTCGGGGCAAATTCGGGTCAAGCTTGGCCCCGCCCTGGTTACTGCCACACATGCAACTATTTTCCCTGCCCCGCGGTCTCTCAGTAAATCTGACTCATTTCTCTCTCCCTCTCAACTCTCCGTCTCTTCCTCTACAACAGTCTAGCTCCCTGCCTCTCTCTCTCGGTCTCTCCCTCTCTAGCTCTCTCTCTCTCCCCCCTTTGTTGGCGGCACCGCGGTGGAGGATTACGGCGACGGGCGGCGGGGCGCGAAGCGGTCCTCTTCATCGACGGTGGCGACAACCTACAATGGCGGCGACCGGCGACACCTAGGTAATCTCCTCCCCTCCCATCTCACCCCCTCTGCGGTCGGGGCATGCCGAGGACCCGATGGGTCGGGTGGGGCGGGATGGGACGGGGCGAAAATTTGGTTTGGAGCATTCAATTGAGGCCGAGTCAAGGTGGGGCAAGGCCTGACCCGTCCCCACCCCGCCCCATCTCGAACTCTATGGGCAAGTTGTGCGTCTGTGGGTCATGTGTAGAGAGTTATCTTCGACGACAGTGACGGATGGTGTATGGAGCTCCACCCTCGCTGTGTCCAGCCTGTTATCAGACTAAGGTCTTGTTCTTTTCAGTGTATCGTTGTGTTGGTGTATTACTGTAGCAAATTTGAGAGCACTCGAAAAAGGTCTAAAAATTATAAAAAATAATTTAAAATAGTTTTAGGATATCTGGAATGACCATTAAAAGCCACGAAAAAATTGTTACAAATTATCACAACATATAGGCTATATAAAAATAATAAAAATTGATACAGTAATACGCAACGATACGTAACATTGAAAAGAACAAGGCCTAACGGCATTGCGTTTTCACGCATTAGCCTTTAGGGATTGTATTGCAATTATCTTTCTTTTCAGGGGTACTTACATGTGTCCGTAAAAGGGTTGATCTCTTTTGAGTAACATATAGAGTCCTTTCTGAAAAACAGATACACTTAACACTTTTCATATACACCACATGCATTTTTTATGTTGTGGTTGTACAAACAAAAAAGAGGAGAAAGAAATCATGCATACATACGTACAGGTTACACCGTACGTATACGTATGTATATCTTCTCATCACACCGCCTTGGAGTGCAGCTCAACCAGCGACGCGTAGACTCCACCCTGGATGGCCATGAGCGCCCCATGCTTCCCCTTCTCCGCGACCGAGCCATCCCTGATGACGGCGATCGCGTCCGCGCCCCTGACCGTCGACAGGCGGTGTGCGACTACGACGGTGGTCCGGCCCGCCGCCGCCCGGTCCAGCGCGCCCTGGACGGCGCGCTCCGACTCGGCGTCCAGCGCGCTCGTCGCCTCGTCGAGCAGCAGGATCCTGGGGTCCTTGAGGATGGCCCGCGCGATGGCGACCCGCTGCTTCTGCCCGCCGGAGAGCTGCGCGCCGCGCTCGCCGACGGCGGTGCCGTACCCGCGGGGCAGGCCGGCGATGAACTCGTCGGCGTCGGCCGCCCTCGCGGCGGCTGCGATCTCCTCCTCCGTCGCCTCGCCCCGCTTCCCGTACGCTATGTTGGCGCGGATGGTGTCGTTGAAGAGCACGGGCTCCTGGCTCACTAGCCCCATCTGGTCTCTCAGCCAGCTCAGCTTCAAGGTCCTGAGCTCTACGCCGTCCAGTGAGATCGTGCCGGCATCCGGGTCGTAGAATCGCTCCAGCAGAGCGATCACCGTGGACTTCCCGCTGCCGCTCTCTCCGACAAGTGCAACCGTCTGCAGGTAAAGATTGGTTTTAAATTTAAACCCTTCAGGACAAAATTTATTAGGGTATCCATGATGCAGGAGCAGAACTAGCCAAAAAAATAATCCGAGTACACTCATACGCTAATTACTTGGTTAGATCGATTCGCTTACCAGCTGATGCATAGCTATTAGACTTCGGAGGTATATTTATGGAAACATAAGCTAATTTCTACTAAAAAATTTCTTGCATCCAGGTTCTCGTGTAGTCGTGTACCACCCTAGCTAAATGTAGCGATGCAACCTAGCTAACCTGCATGTGTACTCTTACGACCAACAACCTCTAACTATAAAAGTCACGTGGCCCCACTTGGAAGGCAAAACAAGGTAATAATTTTAAGGTTTTCACTGTATCTGTGGGCCAATTTTCGAGTTTGTAACACTCGCTAAATACGTGGTATATATTTATTTACATATTTGTTTATCTCCGTTTTTAAATACAAAGTATACTTTTTTTAATCTCCAAGTCATGTCTCACAACTCTAAAAAACAAGTCAAATAAATCAGATCTAACTCTCAGAACCACCTTGAGCATCGCTGAATGTTTAGGAGAAACAAATAAATATACATGATATATTAAATAAGCGATAAAGAATTCTCCCTAAATTTTAGAGGTCATCTAAGGTTCCAGCATGGATTGAAAGTACCTCTAAAAAGTGTGATGCTCCTACACCGTTGTAATATTTTTTTTCGCCATTTTGTAATCAATGTGTTAATATTTATTACAAGGAAAAATTATTGACAAATGACAAGTATCAACTTAGGCACTTAGCTGTACCTTTCCTGAAGGAATTTCCAAAGTGAAGTCACTGAGTACTTGGACATCTGGGCGGGATGGGTACTTGAAGTTTACATGGTTGAAATCTATTTTGCCATCAACTTTTTCTAGCTCTATGCCTTCATCACTGGTAGAGTCAATTTTGGACTTCCTGTCTATGATGGCTAGTATGGATGTTGTGGATTCCTGGGCTTTTGTTGAATCTGATGCCATTGCACTTGTTTGGGAAATTCCAAAGGATGTGAAAACCAAAGCAAAGAAAACCTGCAAAGTATGAGATCAATCCCTCAAGCCATTAAATAAAACAGCCTCACATAGATGATGTCAAAATGCCTCTCTCTTACTCTAAAGACATCTTTGAAGGTGGATTTCCCCTCTTGCACAAAGTGTGCACCAACATAGAAGCAAAGAGCATATGTGAGGTACAACATCAAGAATGAGAAACTAAAACCGAGGCCTCCAACCATTCCACTTCTAATTCCCTGCTTCATTGGAGCTTGGCATTTCTGGCTGTACATTGTAGCTACTCTCTTCTCTGCACAGAAAGATGCTACAGTTCGGATACTACCAATTGCTTCAGTTACAACCTGACTTGCATCTTCATACATTACCTGTGGCAATCATAAGTTGTAGTAGAAATTATTTTACGATACTTCGGAAATAACATATTTTTTTTGATAGGTAAGCTTAAAATATATCAGTAGTAAAGAAACAAACTGTATAATGTCTCAAGAAATGCACATATCTATTATATATAAAAAGGAGGGGAAAAAGAAGCCACCACGTTCGTCCACATCATCCAAATTATTTGAACCGTTCAATCAATGGTGGGATTAGATTTATGTAAATTTAGCGGTCAATATTAACCTCTATAACAAACTACTGAAACTGATCTATATAATAGAGATAAACTCTAAATCTAATCTAATATATTATCTATATCTTAACACAAATTTATTAATCCTAAAATTCTAGAAATTCCCACGTTAATAAAAAATAGTAGAAATTCTGATGTTAATCATATAAAAAATAAAAAAAACTACATCGTTGAATATGTATATTATTATGTAAATCTAGCGGTCAATATTAACAACCTCTATAACAAACTACTTAAAGCTGATCTATATATTAGAGATAAACTCTAAATCTAATATGATATATTATCTATATCTTAACACAAATCTATTAATCCTAAAATTCTAGAAATTCCCACGTTAATAAAAAAAATAGTAGAAATTCCCATGTTAATCATATAAAAATAAAAAATCTACATCGTTGAATATGGATATATTATGTAAATCTAGCGGTCAATATTAACCTCTATAACAAACTACTGAAGCTGATCTATATATTAGAGAGAAACTCTAAATCTAATCTGATATATTATCTATATCTTAACACAAATCTAGCCGCGCGAACGCCCGGGTCACCTCGCTCGTTCATCTAATTAATGTGAGAAGTACAAAAAACGCTTTGCTATTTTATTAGAAAATAAAAAATGACTCTGTTTGAAACAGGAACTTCTCTGTTCTCACCTTAGCATCTTCGCTGAACCCTTTCAAGAATTTCACTTGAATATAATTCTGCAAACCTACTAAAGGTATCACACACATGATGATCAGCGTGAGCTTCCAGTCAGAGGCAAATGCTATGGCAAAGCCAGCAACGAGCGTTGTTGCACACTGCACTAGTATGGCCAAGTTATCTCCTACAAGGCGTCGGATATTCAGAGCATCGACAAACAGCCTCGCACCAAGTGCCCCACTGTAAAATTTAAACGCAAATCGTGATGTCCAAACAATGTTTACAAAGCTAAACTTGCCCAAAAAAAAAAAAGGAAAAAAAACATTCGAGTAGCAAACCTGGAATTTGAAGGATCATCAAACCAAGAAACCTCTTGATGCACAATGCTTTGGAAAGACAGGGAACGGACACGTTCTATGAGCTTCCCTCCAGCCATCCCAAACAAGAAGAATTCTATCTGGATGGAAACCAGAGAAACGAACCCCATTATAACGCACATCAAAGCCCAGAACCTCGACTCTTTGAGGAGCTGGTGCGGCGGGTGGTAGAAGGATCTAATGCCACCGGACATCATTATGCTGAACGATGGGAAAAGAAGCCCATGCACGAAGGCAGCTACGACGGCTAACAGGAGGACTCCGGCCTCCGGCCTGTTGAGATTAAAAAGGCGCGAAATTGGTGCTTTCTTCGGAGCCTCGATATCATCCGATTCTTTGAGTTCCTGCAAGCTGGTAGCAACATGCCCGTGCAAGTCATCAGACCCAGACAAGACAAGGGATTTCGCAGAGTGTTGTCTCCTGTTCCTGGGAGAATCTCTGATCGATTTTTCGAAAGACGAGGGATTGCTTTTCATCCTTGAGCCAGACACGTCACTGTATGGCGTCTCATGCCCTTTTAACGTATGGGTTTGTTGCAACCGAATAAGCTGAGAGTACGCTCCATCAGGATCCCTGATCAGCTTATCGTGGGCACCTGTACGATATGCATTTGTGGATGAGAATATGAGATGAATCCAATAAGCTCCAAATCAGACTATTTAACTGGCTAAAAAGACAAAAAAAAAAAAAAAAAACAGAAGAGATGTGTGTGGGAGTGGCTCTTACCTTGTTCAACTACTTTCCCTTTATGAAGCACTGCTATACAATCTGCATTCCTGATGGTGCTCAGACGATGAGCAACAATAAGTGTAGTTATGCCTACCATGATCCTGTTTAGTGCTTCCTGAACCACCCTCTCAGACTCTACATCCAAAGCACTGGTAGCCTCATCCAGCAGATGGACTCTTGGGTTTTTAAGGATCGCTCTTGCAATGGCAATCCTTTGCTTCTGTCCCCCAGAGAGCTGGGCACCATGCTGACCGACCATCGTCTCGTATGCCTGCATAATTTGGAGGTTATGATAAGAAAAATCATATATAAGGAACTTGAGCAAGAACTGCAAGTAAACTTTGTAAATAGCTAGTGTTTCTTATAAGTACATCAGGCAACTTCTCGATGAAGTTTGCTGCATTTGCAAGCACAGCTGCTCTCTTGATCTCATCAAGCGTAGCATCCTCTTTACCATAGGCTATGTTGTTCATGATGGAGGTCATAAATAGCAGTGGTTCTTGGTTAACAAGACTGATCTTTTCTCTTATCCACTGGAGTTTCAGATTCTTGATGTTGATTCCATCAATCAACACCTCACCAGCCTGCGGATCATAGAATCTCTCCACAAGACTAATTACTGTCGATTTCCCGCTTCCACTCTCTCCAACTATAGCCATTGTAGTACCACTAGGTACTTGTAGACTCAAACCATCAAGTATCAACTGCTCAGGCCTTGCAGGGTACCTAAAGCACACGTCCTTGAGCTCGACATTGCCCTTGACGTCTTCTAGTACTGTCCCAGAAGTGTCAGTGATGTCAATCTTTGGTTTTCTATTGATTATTTCAAATAACCTGTGCGCTGCAGATTGCCCCTCCGCAATAGCAGAAATAGAGGGTGATGCGTTGCCTATGGCCCTATTAAAAATAATAGAGATATCAGTGGGCGAGTTGCAAGTTTGGATGCCATTCTAAAGTTTCCACTTTACATAAAAGACATCCCATGTGACAATGACACGTGGGCCCAATAGAATGCTTGCAATTTTTCCTAAATTTTTTACTATAACTCCAATGGTACGTAGACCGAACAGTATTGGTCATCATCATATTATTTTAATTTAATTTTGAAGCGTGGTTGTAAAAGTACTTGTTTTAATGTTGTTTGAGGCATAAAAGCATTAGAGCAAGTGAGTCGAACACGTGTATTATCTTGCAAAGGAAAATTAATAGATGTACTGACAACAGTAATGAAGCAATTAGAAATAGGAGACACTAGACAGTAAAATTTCCAACTCTAGGTGTTTTATAAGTGAAAGGATTTTTTTTGTCAGAAATATTTACTAGTGTACATAACATCTCGTACTATCATTTATGGTACCGTAGTCAACAATTGAGAAGCTCACGTTGAACCAGTTAAAATTGCAAATACGACATTGATAATCTGTCCTCCAGTATATCCCTTGCTGATGATTAGCTTAGCGCCATACCAAAAGGCCAGAGCGTAACTGCAATAGATGACAAAAAAGACGCAGCCTACACCAAGACCAATGACAATCCCTTCCATGACAGTTGCCTTGTATGCCCTTTTTATGAGAGTATTGTACATTTCAATTGCTTTCTTCTCACCATTGAAGGAGACAACCTGTTTTTGAGATGCAAGGAATTATTTAGTCATAACTAACCATGAAATATATTCTTTTTTATGGTTCAAAATTATTAGAACCCACTGTTTTTATAGCTCCAATGGTCTGATCGACAACATTCCCTGCATCACCATACGATGCCTGCTTTCTGCTAGAAATCCGAGCCCGTAGTCGAGATACAGTTGCAAAAGATAAAACACTGGGAGGTATGCATGCTAGCATAACAAGAGCCAGCATCCAGCCTCTTATGAAGCCGATGATAAAACCACCAACAAAGGTTGTCAAAAGCTGTACATACTTCCCTACCTGAACGTGAAAAGGACAGACATTTTAGTGTTACATCAAACCTGCTATTTGCACTTGCAAATACTATTCCAAACTTTTTCTCAAGAAGAAAAAAAATGTACCAAACAGCAACAAAATTTGCTTGGTAAAATTCAAAGTTTAAATCGTGTGTTTTTTTTTTTAGTTTTGGCGGTGATGGCAAAAGAAAAATATAAAAGCTATCATGGAAGCTATAATAAATAGTGTTTTAATATAAAAGTTATATAAAATATGAAATATCTGTATAATATTAGTCACATTCAACAAAATAAGTAACATGTATGTTACTTTAGCAATATTTATAGTCTAGTGGATGCGCATATGACCATAATTAATATGTAGATAAACTTAACTAAGTGATCATTTATTCTTCTACAAGTTTATTATATATAAACTTAACTAAGTGATCATTTATTAGTTCTATATTAATAGTATCATCCTGTAAGATTATATGATGTGAGAATAAGGTACCTTATGACTAAACACAAAACCGATGGGTGAATTTTCAAAGTAAATTAAAAAAGTAGTATAATGGTGCTATAGTAGTTACAAATATAGAAAAAATAGTTGTGTTATCGTGGAGTTATAGCGGATTATTTAAAACCTTATAAAACTTCGTTTTGGTTGTGCATATGCATCTTCTGATGCTAGCATAACAAAGAAATCTTGGCTTGGGTTTATTGCTAGTCTATTACTTTACCTTCTCTCCAAGGGCATCTTGGATCAGTACAGTGTCTGCAGACATTCTAGAAGCTGCTTCCCCAGTTGTCATCTCCGCGTCAAAGAATGCAATATCTTGCCGGAGAATAGATTGGAGGTATAGATATCGAATGCGTGTGGACTGCCTTTCCCCAGCCATTGTCCAGCATGACACCTCTGACGCGCACAGGTTATTAATAGTTCAACTATTCATTGAAGTTCTGTTTCAGCTGAATGTAATCCAGCTAAAGTTTCTCTAAAAGAAAGTGCAGCTAAACAGAGACCATGCCAATTAAATGCTTCAAGAGTGTTTGCTACTTAATTAGTTCAGCTTCTATTTTTAGAAAATTAGCTCCGGTAAATTTACATTTTTTGACGATGGTATAATGTCCTTGAAAGAAAAATTTTATGGCACCTATGCCATATGGCATGCATGACATCTCGATTGAAGTGTTATAGGCATAAGGTGACATAGAATTTTTCTCCAAATATCTTGTACTATTCATGAAGTGTCAGAGCTACATGTGCCTGCTATCAATTGCTATTGGCTAGCGAATATTTATTCCCTGAGGCTTTGGCACATCCATTGAATATGCTACTCCCTTCACTTACTCTTTTGAAAAAAAGTTTCTAAAACTTTGGAAAAATCCATCCTCTTGCACCCTTTTTTCCTCCATCCCGGCTGAGCCGCCTCCTCTCTACGTGCGTGTGGTGGTGGTCATCGGTGGCCACACACGCGGAGATGAGCAAGCTCAGCTGAGCCGGAGGGGAGACCAGACGAGAGAGGGAGATGGGATGATATGACCTTTTTACATATAAAAGATATGACTATCTAAGAGCATGCGAGGAAAAGGGAGGGCTAAGGACAGATTTTGAAGCATTTCCCATATAGAAGAGGAAAATTAGTGGTATACTTGGATTTGAACATCGAAACTGTAAAACACTGATACGGCTGATGTGAAATGTATCTGTACTGGTAACAGCTAACTAATCCTGTATAGGACTGACTGACTGAGGTTCAGTGAGAGGCATGTAGGCCAAGAGTAAGCATTACTTACGGAGAAAGGAAGCAATCGACGTCCCAATACCCAGATAAATATAATACATAACAACCTGGAGAAAGAAATTAAAGTACGTGTTAACCTTTTTAGCAAAAGAAAAATGTTAACTTGAGCTAGTGCTAAACTTTGGGGCCGTCCATTCATGTGGTATGCTAGCTGCATGGGCGGGGTAGAAAGATAGCAATTCGCTAAAGAAAGATAGCAACATACCAGACGAAATAAACATTATGGGTGTTCATGGCAGCTTAATTTTTTTATTTTTTTTATCTTTATTTTAAAAATAGAAATGCACTGTTTTTAGCCTTTTTTATTTTTACGTAGAAGGCATGTCTCAAGACTATAGAAAACAAGTTATGTAAACTAGACATTAATCTCAAGACCACCTGGATCAGAAACATATCAAAGTTTAAGAGATAAGAAAATAAGGAGATAAGGTTTGTTTGGAACCAAAGTATTTTCATTGTTTCGAGTTAATACCATAGTTTTTGAAAATAACATGTTATTTTATACCATGAGGTGTTTGGTTTCCCTATTAAAAACTCTTTTTGAATTCGATTGGATTATTGAAAAGTCTAATCGAAGCTATAGTTTCACTTCTCTTCTTTGATCATGGTCAATACTTATAGTAAAAAACTTTGCAACCAAACAGTTGCTGGTTTTAAAAAATACTATGGTTTTAATGGGGTTTGACCATAGCATTTGGTAAAACAATTAGAACCATGGTTTTAAAAAACTTTGTTCATCTTGTTAAGTTATGTAATTATCTCTAGTTACCTTGACCTCTGCCACCATGCCAAATGATGGCACGTACGTGCCTCCTAGTCACCGTAACATATCCTTTTGAGATACTAGCCACGCACGCTCGCCTGTGGTGCGCCGAGCCCGGTGAAAAGAAGGCCAAAAAACTTTTGAGATACTAGCCACGCACGCGTACCTGTGCTGCATCGAGCCCGGTGAAAAGAAGGCCAAAAAAACAAGGCGAACACAGGATTCGAACAGTGGGCTCCCAGTTAAGAAGCTGGCTCAGCTAGCCAACCGGCCAAAGCGCTCACGTTGCTAAGAATTGCGCAAATAAAATTTATGTATAAAGAATTAATGGACGATCGGATCTGGCTGGCACCCGCGATCGGACGGCCGTAAATGAACGGGGCGACGTGGCACACTGATGAGATGAAAGCGATGACGCGTGGCACCGAGAGGGAGCTAAAACTCCCTATTGTATATTTATAGATGGTTTTACTATAATCCAGTCGTCCGCCAGTGCCCTCGCCGACAGTGGGCCCACGGGAGACGCGCGCGTGGGCAGGCGACTGGGTTGCAATTGGTCCCATACAATTATACTTTTAAGTTTTATCTACTTATTCGCCTTTTGTATATTTACTTAGGTAATTTTGCTCAGATAAAATTTAGGTAAGATGAAATCTCAGCCATGTATGTATGAAATCTCATATTTGTTTGATGAAACTTTGGTTTGTTCTCCTAATTAGGCCTTGTTCTTTTTAGTGCTGCATACCGTTGCATAGCAAAATTTGTTATTTTTATATAGCTTATATGTTGTGATAATTTGTAACAATTTTTTCTGGCTTTTAGTAGTCATTTCAAAGATCCTAAAACTATTTTTAATTATTTTTTATAATCTTTAGACCTTTTTCGAGTGCTCTCAAATTTGCTACAATAATATGCTAACGCAACGATACGCTGAAAATAACAAGGCCTTAAACGTCTTGTGTATGAGGGTACTTTTTTGTGATCAAACGATAAATATGAAGTTTCATGAGTTTTTTTTGCCATGTTTCATCACATCTTTTTTCATGTTTCAATGACTCTTTTTCTGTGTTTCATCATGATACTTTGTTTATGTTTCTTATGTTTTAGCAGTTTTTTTGGTCAAGTTTCATCAATAGTTTTTTTCACGATTTAGCACAAATTATTCAAGTTTTATCAACATCCACCCATATTTCATAAGTACGTTTTATGTTTTGTCAGCAGTTTTTCTAAGTTTTAGTAGAAATTATTCAAATTTCATCCGTTTCCATTCATATTTCACGTGCATATTGTCATATTTTATCATTAGTTGTCTGAGCCTTTAACTGTTACTCCCCCCAGTTTTTTTTGTTTGATGCCTTTGACTTTTTAGCACGTCTTTGACCATTCGTATTATTCAAATTTAGTGTAAAGATGTAAAAAAAAAGTCATATTTAAAATATTTCTATTGATAAAAAAATCACCAAAAAAATGATATTTACAAAAAAAAAATTGAATAAGACGAATGGTTAAAAACATGTTCAAAAGTCAAAAGCGTCATACAAAAAAACGTAGTAGTACTATTATTTAAGTTTTCATGCTAATAATAGCGTGACGCGAGCGTGCAATGGTACATCCGATTTGTGACGTTTTCTGATCGACACTCGTAATCACAGCTGTTCTTTGTAGATAAGACATAACCTTTTTTTAATAAAAAACGGAGCGAGCGCCACGCATGTACACCCACGGCGCGTGCAGTGGTATACCATGCACGTATACGACGCCACCACTGGTCCTGAGAATTGGGCCGTGCCGGGTCGGCACGGCACGGCATCGGCACGGCACGAGCCCATCGTGCCTCGGGACGCCATGTATCGAGCCGGCACGGCCCGGTCAATACTTCGGACCGTGCCGGGCCGGCACGGACTGCCAAAGGCTAGGCACGGCACGGCCCAAAAGCCCGACGGGCCGTAATCGGGCCGGGCCGGTTTGAGCACGGCACGCCAGGCAAAACAGAGAGATAAATGATTTTTTATAAATTTATACGTTACTCAAATGAAAAAGTTGTCTATACAAAAAAAGACGCGTCTTAAAATTCTCTACAACTTTCATGTAGAACATAAATTTATCTGAGCAGCGGAATATCTCGAAAAATGTTAATTACCGAAATAGGTCATGTGGGTTCTAAAACAGCCAGCGCACTAAATATTTTTTATAAATTCATGCATTGCTTAAATGAAAAATTTGTCTACATGAAAAAGATGCGTCTTCAAATTCTCTACAACTTTCATATGGAAACAAAATTCATCCGAGCGATAAAAGATCACAAAAAATACAAATTACTGACCCGCGTCTCAGTTCAGACCGTGCCGGCCCGAACACGGCCCAAATGTGTCGTGCCAGCTTCTCAAGCCCGGCATGGCACGACAATCGGGCCGGGCCGGCACAACCCAAAAAATTTTGTGCCGGGCCGTGCTTTGGGCCGGCAAAATCGGGCTGTGCTCGGACCGGCCCAAAAAAACACGGCCCAATTCCCAGGTCTAGCCACCACCCGCCGCCCGCTTGCCCAGTGCCCCTACATGTCATTGCCTAGTTTCTTGTTTAAGAATGCCATGAATCTTTGATGCCATCAATGTATTTTGCTTTTGCCTAGTTCGTGCCATGCCGGCGGCGGCCGGCGCACACCCGGCAGCGCCGCCGGCCTGCCCAACCCGGCCATCGCGCGTTCGATCGACGGCTTCCGCGCCACCGTGCCGTGTGAATTGAATGCGCGATCGATCGATCAGCCGCGCGGCGCAACGTACCTTGCTGATCCGACGGGCGGAGGACGCGTGGTGCTGTTGTCGCCGCCGCCGAACGTCGACTCGACGTCGACGGCCGCGAAGACGACCGTCATGTGCGGCTCCAACAAGCCGTTTGCCACCGCCGCCGCGGTGCCGACGGCCAGCAACAGCACGTCGGCGCCGCCGGCGTACCTGAACATGCCCAAGAATGGTGTATTCGGCTCCTGATCGTGCTCTCCTAGTCCTCTCTCTCTCCCCCCTCCGTCTCCTCATTACCCCTCTCTCTCTCATTACCCCTCTCTCTCGTACGTACGTACGCACTATAGCTATCTGGCTGCATGCACATTAATCGCTTCTCTCTCTCTCTCTCTCTCTCTCCCCGACTGGATTTCCGCATGATTGTGACGGTGAGCGATGGCACCGGGCGCATGAATATTACATTATTATTCCATACACACACATATATATATATAAATCTTTAGCGTCTTTCTCGAGATGCGGGATCCTCCGTCTTCTCGACGAGTTTCATAATCCGAGGATTTTTGGACTGATCCAAATCGTTGATCTTGTTCGTCTCATCGAAACATAGCTATCGACCAAATTTCGTAATTTTTAAAATTTGTTTACTATTTGTTTTATATTTTTGAAAATCAGCCTTCCAATTACTTGTGGAGCGTCCAAAAAAGATGATTTTTAAAAATGTAAAACAAATAATAAAAAAATTCAAAAATTACGAAATTTGGTCGCTAGCTACATTTCGATTAGACGAACAAGATCAACAGTTCGGATCGGTCCAAAAATCCTCGGATTGCATAAACTCGTCGAAAGTACGAAGGGATCCGTATTCTCGAGAGTACGCTAGCTATTCTCTCTCTCTATATATATATATATGAAAGATTCAATGAGCGGACATGACGTGGCTTACTGTCTACTGATGCTGGAATGTTACGTCTTAATTTTATGGTGCAATGTTGAAGTCGATTCCTTTTGTACTCGTGTGTTTGGTTGAACGGGGGTGATGTCCTAATCTAATCTGATGTTTAATTACCATCAGGTAGGGCCGACGATATCAATGGTGGTAGGACGGGACTAACAAATTAAGGTTCGCTTTGCAATATTTATTTGCGTATGGAGTATAATAGATCAGTTTGGATTAACAACTTTCCTTTCTGCAAAGGAGTTAGCTAGGCTAGCTCTTTACGTGCTTCAGATTCAGATTTCATATGTTTTAAAAATATATCTTTTATTTAGAAAAAATAAGATGAAATACTTTGCATCAACTATTTTTCTTCAAAATATGGGACCGACTACGGTCTGGCGCTTTGCATTTTGCGTTTTATGCTGCAGCGCCCTTTTTTCAAGACGATTACGAAATTTCACTACGATTGTATAGAAATTTCACCGCATATAAGTCTTGAAAAAACAGTATAAACAAAGTGAAAAAACTCCGTAAGCTACAAATCGAGCAAATTAGAGGTAGAAAGAGTAGATCGATGAGCCGTCGTGAATGGCGGCGCAATGCGCGTCGGCGGCGAGCGGCGTAAGGCGGCGTGCAATGCGTGATGAGCAGCGATGGCGTGGCGGCGGCGTGGCGTCGCGGCGTCGCGACGTGCAGCGGGCTTCATAAGCAGCAGCTGCAGTGGCGGCGGCAACGTGGCGGAGAAGCAGCAACGTCGGCGAAGCGACGGCGGAGTCGGCGGCGCGCAGGCAAGCGGCGGCGGCGGCAGCAAGCGGCGGCGGCGGCGGCGCTGCTGTGGCGCGTCGCGTTAGCGCCAGCCAGCAGAAGCAAAACCGTCAAAATATACATGTGGACTTCTTTTTAAAAAGGTGTATTATATTGAATCAAACCCTCTACCGTAAAACTACCCATTATTCTATATGATAGTTCAATTAAGAGGGTCAACTCCATCATTAGAGCATCCCCAGCTCTCCCCCTGTCACCCGCCCGCATCAACGCCTAATCCCGCCACTCTGCCCAAATGCTCCTTGCTGCAGAATTCAAAAAATTTCCGTGAAATTTGAAATGATGATGCAGTCTTTGATTTGAAGAGCCAGTTGTTCATGCTCTTATCAAGGATCGATTTCATAAAAAAATACATTATAAAACATGAAATTATTGTCAAAATGATAATCATTTCAAACACCATTAAAAAGTCGCTCTCTTCAAATTTATGGCCAAAATGTCACTTCCCCATCTACATCCTCCACTCTCTCTCCTCTTTTTTTTTCCCCCAAATTGGATAGCTCTCTGCCTCTCTCCCCCCAATGCAGTCATGCACCGCGCTGCCTCTAGCGCCACCACTTAGGCGAGCCTATGCTGCTTTCGGCTGGTTTGCGCTTTGGACTTGCTTCGATATCGCTATCCCGCTTGCCTCATCTTGGGCTCGCACTTGTCTGATGGCAGCAGGAGGGTGTGGTGGGGAGAAGAAAGAGATGGCTAGAGGAGAGGATGGAGGGAGGAAGGGGAGAAGAGGAAGAGGATTTTAGTCTGGACACAACCTTGAAAATAATATGTTTGAAATGATTCTCACTTTATAATGATATTGACAATAATTAGTTTTATATTTGTAATGACATTTATATAAAATTGTCACTTAATATTGATATGTCTATATTAACCTTTTAAGTAACGGATTACTAGAATTAATGCATTTGGAGTGCTCTTGATAGAATATCGATGGAACACACAATTTTCATGCATTTCTTTTTTGCAAGGTACAGAAATACTACCCTACAGGCTACATCGATCCCATAATCAAGAGTCTGAATGTTTGTTTCCTTCTAAAGTTTCTTATAGAGTCCCCGCAACATGGAATAATTAATACACTAATGTGATGTTTTACAGAAAGATTAATAAAAAATTATATAGCGGGATTCAAGATTTCACCTTCACTCGATGGCCCTAAATCTCTAATGTCTTTTTACGAAATGGGGATGAACACCCTGATTTCTAATTTATTGGAACAAAACATGGTATTTTTTGCATCGCCTAATCCAACAAAGACACCTATTCTATCTCCCAAACCTTCTCACTACTCTTTGGCTCAGCGGGCCCATTGCTGGCTTGGCTTGTTTCCTAGCTTCAGCTTATTTCTAGCTATTCCTTCTCCTTCATGCCTCATCTCCACTTTCTACTTTTTGGCTTGAAGTTTGTGCCCACATGGCTGTATCCTGTATCTCCACGTGTTTCTTCATCTTCCTTCTCCTCCATGGCTCATCTCCACTTTGCTTGGCTCTTTTTCTTCTCATCTCATTTGCGCTTGTTTCTCATGGTTTGTTTCTTGATCTTCTCTCTAATTCATGGCTCACCTCTTTGCTTGGCTCCTCTCTCTCTTCTCTTTTTTCATTTCATCTGCTTTGGCTTGGCTCTTTTTTTTATTTGGGGCTTTTTTGGCTCTAGCTCCTTACTCAAACGGGGCCGGTTGTGCTGAACCATCGAGCTACAGTTTGGTCCTCAATCTCTATATCTTTAATTTATAGAGCACAATTAGAAAAATTGTCTCATTAATCTAGTGACAGAACCATCTTTCTTGTTGTACTATATTAATTTTAACATCGAAGATTATTAGCCCAATATATTCGAATAGTATATCTTCTCCAATTATATATAGAACAAATATGAAACTAACACGTACATCCAAATTAGAATGGTGCCTAGGCACCATAATCAAAAGAACGTACATATTTCTCATAGGTATCGCACGCATTTTTTTAATTAACTTATGTCGAATTTAATTAACTTGCTTATTAACTACCTCAAACAGGTTTGGAATAAAAATTATATCTACAATTGCTTTTTTTATGATGGTATGATTGTAGTTATGTGTTGATTATGTAAGGATTAACCAAGCACATCAGCCATTATAGTTGAAAATCTTTTAATTCGATCATAGTGTGTCAAAGATACGTATGTATGTGTTTCTTTTGACTGGTTACGTATGTGTTACTTTTAAAAAAACAAAAAAATGCGTCGAATTGGCATTTTTTAAACAGCGTTTTCTGTATGTCTATTTTCAAGTATAAATAAACAATGTGAAGTGGTATCTAGCCATACAAATTTCATAAACTGAAAGAAAAAAAACGGGTAAATTAGCCACCGTCATAAACTGTCAAGCTAGGCATCGTGTTCTCTTCCAGGTAAGGCTCATTTTCAGCGACCTATCCAAACTGGTAAACCCTAAAGTTTGAGAGCACATTTGGTTGAGACATATATACACTCTAAGCTTGCCAACAGCTACCAAATTTTACTAACTAGTATTAAGTTCAGATATGCCAAGATTGGATTTCATGTATCCAAACATGCCCTAAACCTTTTATCGGGCGCGCAAGAAATTGAGCACAGCACACACCTCGCCGACCCGGCGGAGGACGGTGCTGCCGTCGCCGGCGCCAAAGCACTCGATGACCGCCGAGAAGACGATCGTCATGAGCGGCTCCGCCATGCCGTTCGCCATCGCGGCCACCGTGCCGACCGCCATCAGCAGCACGTCGCCGCGGCGGGCGTACCTGAAAACACCCAAGCATGGCACCTTCATAGTCATGGCGCCTCTCCTAGCTCGATCACGGCCTTACCCTTAATTTTCCTGCATGCTCTCCTTGTCCTGACCATGCATGCACGCTATGACGCTAGCTCTTGCCCCCCTCCTCTTTTATCTCTAGCACAATGCCCTAAATTAATCCTGATCAGCCACTACCAACCTACAATGATTTCATGAATCATCGCCCACTAAATTTTGAGTGTATTGTGTTCGGCGTCATGGCAAACAGATATGATCGAATGGTTAGCTTCACTTTGCATGAATTTGGGTGGGAATCTATAAAGTGGAAAAGTCTAATCTTGAGCCGTTCGACGGTGGAGAGGGCATCACAGGGATACTAATTAGGAAAATAAATGTAGGTCGTACTAGCTAGCTAATCAAGATGGAATTAGCTTATTATTCAGAAAGGAAGTCGTGTATCCCAGCGTCGAGCAATATCATGGCCATGGGTCGACAAAATAAAAGGAGAGAATTGTAAAATGTAACCCCACTATCCCAGGACGTACTTTTGTTCTTAACAACAAGCAAGAGGTCCTATCGTCTGGAGTTACGCTGATGTTCACTGAATTATCTTGCGAGACTAAACTGCGTCTTATTACATCATCAGAAATATTGCGCGCGGGCCTCTGTATCTATGAGTTTCACCGTTAAATCATCCAGTAATATTCCACGCTAAATGATGCTACATTTAATTTATATACACACACTCCGGCTACTTTTATAAGTTGCAGCTTAACTTGGCACAGTCTCTAAAACTACACTTAAAGTCTCTTATAATATATTGCTTATAATAATGAAATTTCTAGATATTGAAAAGTATGTTAAAATACGAATTCAATAGTACCATTTTTGTATCACAAAACTCTACATATCTTTTTAAAAAATAGTTGATTAAGATCACGAGGTTTGAATCTTAAAATACATGTGCACCTTATAAAATTGGACGGAGGAAATGCTACATGGTGCTTGCAATTCCAAACTGTTGATGATACAATACATGAGCAATTTTACCTTTGTCCATCAAGAGGCATCAATGAACCAACCGTAAATTTTGGTCAGGAATTTCAGACAAACAATTTTGGTCAGGAATTTCAAATGAATCATTGAGTGAAAAAAGGCAAAAGATGAGACTGTCGGGAATAAAATCACGGCCCATTGCCATGGCCCACTCCTTGACGGCCCAATCTAACAGCCTCCTAGGGCCCAGCTCCCTAGAAGGTTCTATCAGGCCCATGTGCATCCTGTCGAACAGCTTCCTAGCTGGCACGGTGCGTAATGACCTAGGATTCCTGTTTGAGTCCGACTCGAACAAGAGTTTTGCACGGCTACATGAAGACCCGGACGTTGGTTTTCTGGATTGGAATAGACGTCATGATCCCCAAGAATTGGAGTATGCCTTATCTACCGCGGGATGTATTTGGCATGTATACGAGTTCGTTACGGACTCGTGGTCAGTCTGGCCCAATTATCCCTCGGTAGGTCGGTTGTTCAACACTATATAAACAGGGCCCCTACGGCGTGTAGAGGGCACCGGAAGATCGCATAATACTTCCTGTACACCCATAATCTCGCCGAGACCTATTCGTCTCGTCGGGTTTCCTCTTTGTAATCCTCTTTGATATAAAGAAAGGCTGGACGTAGGGCTATTATCTCCCCTGAGAGGCCCGAACTACTTGCTCGCGACTTGTCCGGTTACGGTTCGATACTTTCGCCCTAGGGTAAGGAACCGAACCTTACCTGAGGGGCGGGTTCGTCTCTGAGACCGAATGGCCTAAATGGGGAATGGCCCCGGGTGGTGCCCATAAGTAGTAGGCGCCCTACCGCGGCGGGCACCGGCGGGGCCGGGAAAACCAAAAGAAAGGGCAGGCGAAGTGGTGGGCGTAGTAAGCTGGAAAGGTCTTGTACCGTATCTCCCTCGGGATGAGACGGGGCTTGTGGGGAACGTGTACACACTCTGCAGAGTTAAAACTATCATGATAGCCGTGTCCACGGTCATGGACGGGGCGAGAGGTTTTCACATGTAGTCCCACCTTTTTAATAATTGAACTTGACTAGTGTAGGCTGGGATTGACCTGGTGTGAGATTGCACCTTCCTTTGTTGGTTATCAGTATTGTTTAGAGAGCATGCATTCACTTAATAAAATCTTGCCAACGAAAACTTGACTAGAGGTAGGTTTTGGTGTAAAACAACCCATCCCCTATCATTGTCCTTGCATTCATATTTAAGGATTGCTTGCTGGGTAGCCGCGTACTCATTATACCTATCGCGGACATATTTGTTATTCAGATTACTACCAGAACAAGGAGGGTTCCGACGGAGGTGCGCAAGTCTAGCTGTGGTGTCCGGGTCGACGCCTTGGATATTGTTGCAGTTTATTTATCGCTACTTTGATACTGTTATTCCTCTTTTATTTGGATCTTGATGAACTGCTAAACAGGGATGCCTGTTCTTAATGTAATAGCAAATGATGCTACCTTTTAAACCATTATTTAAATCTAGTTATTATGCACTGTGATGATATCCTCGAATTGTCCATCATGAGATACTAACTGGCTCACTTGACTCATGGTTTGGGAAACCGCTGGGTAAACCGCCGCAATTCGGTGAAATTAAGTCAAATTCAAATTTGAAGTAAAATTACTATAAAATTTGTAAAAATAGTATTCATTATTCTAAGCATTTTGGTTTAAGCAAAATTTAAAAATTGTAAATATATCTCATTATTTCATGTGATTGTATGTGTTAAATAGGTGAAACTAATTGCAAACAAATCTCAATGGCATGGAGTGCTTTCAGGGGTTTAGGAGAGATGCTTTCACAATGCTGGACATATGCAACACTGCTACCTGCAGTAGAGATGCTCCCGTGCCTCGGTTTCGTTTCCCAAGCCCGTAATTCACGTGAAATCATTGGACCTCACTTTCCCCACTCCTCTCCAAATTGGCCCAGCCCATCTCCTCGTGCTTCTCTCGTCGTTCCTCCTCCTCCAAAGACTCCCAGCCAGATCCGAGCTCCACCGCCGCGGAGGAAGCCGGAGCCGAGTCGCTTGCGCCCAGAACCGTCGCCTGGGAGCGGTTAACCGCACGGATCCGGCGGCTAACCGCGGCTTCGCTCGCGCCAGGGAGGGAGCCAGGGGGGAGCCAGTAGCACACATCGCTTGCACACATTTGCCAGCCAAGGCCACGTTAACATGAGACCATGCGCCAGCTAGCCGTATTTCGGCGGTTTTTAAATCGAATGCGTCGGTTAGCCGTTAATTATGTGGCCCGTGCGTGGCTAACTATGTGACTAATTACTTTTGCTTAGGGGCTTAGTTGCTTAGGGTGCTTAGGCTATTACTTAGTAGAATAATAGGTACTTAACCTTACTCCTTACTCCTTAATTAGTAGTTTGGTTAGGTTAGGCTAGCATTTCATGTTAGAATGTTAGATTAATTAGTTAATAAGTGGTTAGCATGTTAGAACTTAGAAGTTAGATTAATTTGTTAATAAGGTCAGTACTCAATAGTCAGTAGTTTACGTAGTACTTACTACTTAGTAGTTAGGTACTTAGGTTAGTTAGGTACTTAGGTACTTAACTTTACCCCGTTAGTTTACTTGTTAGATTAGTTAGTTAATACTTAATAGTTAGGTTAGTTAGTTAGTTAATACTTAATAGTTAGTTACTCAGTTATTTTTAGTTGTAGATTTGTAATTTAATTTATAATTTTGTTATTATGCAATAATCATTTTTGCAGGTATTAGGGAATGGCGGAGCGGGACCACGACAGTGTTTGGGAGCATGGCGATAAGCTAGACAATGGATTTAGGTGCAAGTACTGTAGAACAGAGAAAAATGGAGGTGGTGCGGCAAGATTTAAGTATCACTTGGCGTCAAGTGGAAAAAGGTGTGGCGGCTTGTAAAGCGCCTCCCCCGATGTGAAGGCGTACTTTCAGAGGGAGCTTGATAGGTTCAGAAAGGCAAAGGAAGATAAAATAAAAGAGGAATTTAGAAGGCAAAGGGCCGCAGAAGGCTTAGGTGAGTGGGGGGCTGGAGGGATGAGATGACTGGGGGTCTTGACGAAGAAGAGCAGATCGGCATGCCATGGTTGCATCACGAGCACATGCGTAATCGAGGCACGAGTGGTGATTATTATGAGCATGGTGGTAGCGATGGCGATGGCGATGGGTCTAGGGTGGGAAAGAAAATTTGTTAAAAAAATGTTGAGCCGATCGGGCTCAAGGTCGCAAATGGACACGCATAAAACCGTGCAACCACGGATTGATGAGGGTGTTTGGACAAAGGCAAACAAAACACTTAGGGAGAAACTTGGAAAAAAATGATCATCGTGGTTTCATGCAGCCGGTATTCCGGAAAGAAAAGCGGATAACCCTTATTTTATTGCAGCTATTAAGGAGACGCAGAGACTCGGTTAGTGAACATGCATATATGATTACATATTTACATCACTACTTAATAGTTACTATTTTTTTCATGAATAACAATTATCGTGTAGGTGAGGGTGTAAGTTCACCGAAAGGACGTGAGATCGATGGAAGGTATTTGGAGGAAAACAAGCGCGACATAGACCGTGAAATGATGCAATGGAGACGGGATTGGCATGATTTCGGTCTATCCATAATGTCTGATTCTTGGACGAGACCAACAGGCATGGCCATTATGAACTTCATGCTATATTGCAATGGACGCATGTTTTTTTACAAGTCTGTCGATATGACTGGGCAAACTCAAGATGCAAATAAATTAATGCAGGTATACATAGACTGATACACCTATTGTCCTACTCCTATAGTCCTATTATGTCGTGCGATAAAAATTAATGCGGTATACATCAACTTGTCATGCAGAATTTAAGTCGCTGATCAATTCATTGGGCCTGAAAATGTCGTCCAAATCATCACCGATAATGGTTCGAACTACAAGAAGACCGTGAAATTGATCTCGCGCCAGTTCCCAAGATAATGTGGCAACCTTGTATGGCTCACACCATAAATTTGTTCTTTGAAGGACATAGGGAGTTCCTGCACCACCATGCTATCATTGAGAGTGCAAGGAGAGTGTGCAGATGGCTGTATAACTCGAACAAATTGCATGCAATGATAAAGAAACACATCGGCGGTGAGTTGGATAAGTGGTGTGCAACTCGTTTTGGTACAAACTACATGTTTCTTCAGAGCTTTGCCAAGCGCAGAGGAGAATTCATGAAATGGATGGCTTCTGATGAATTTCTATCAAGCCCGTATGCTAAATCCGAACAAGGGAAGTACTGCCATGGATGCTTGAGTAACCTAGAATGGTGGGATGCAATGAACAAGGCAATACATATGGTTGCTCCAATCTATAGCTTTCTTCGGTTCGCAGACCAAGATAAGAACCCTAACATCTGCGATGTCATAATCAAATATCGTGGCATGCTCCAAAATCTCCAGAAAAACTTGTGTCAAGAAGATTACACGAGAGTCATACATGGCATCGATAAGAGATTTGAGACCCTTAGTCAAGGCACGCTTATTGAAACAGGTATATATAAATATGAGTATATAATATTTTATTTGGTATAAAATTCTAAATTACATTGTGAGTTTGTGACCTCATTTACTGCAGCTTGTATTCTGAACCCGACGGTGGACTATACTGATGGATGGAACATAAATATGTTGCCATATGTCCGAAAAACTTTTGAAAGAATTGCTGATGAAAATACCGCGGCTGCAGCACTTAATGAGATGGAGGACTGGAGGTTACGCACCGGCTCTTTCGCAGGAGAGGTTGCCAGAAGGATGGCTCTTTCCAATGATCAAAATAAAGGTAATCGAAAATTTGATATGCAAATACAATGATATCGTACAAGTGGAATGATCTTGTATCGTATGCAATGATGTTTCTCGTGGCAGCGATGTGGTGGAACATGATGGGCACAGATACACCAAATTTACAGAAACTTGCAAAGCGTATAGTGTCACAGGTTTGCTCATCTAGTGGATGCGAGCGCAATTGGAGTACCTTTGCTTTCATCCACTCCAAGATACGCAACAGGTTGTCCTATCAAAAACTCCACGACTTGGTGTACGTCCACTACAACCTCCGTCTAAGATTAGAAAGACAAGGAATACAAAGCGAATCACAAGACATGGATCCACTCTCTCTGTTCACGGAGCTTTCACTCACAGATGACATGAACCCAATCGTTGAGTGGATGCGAAGCGGACGGTAAGAATGTAACTATTATTTTTTTTTACGAAGGTAAGTATCCTTAAGTACTCATCGGTGTTTGCTCTTTATACACTTACAGGTCAAATGCTGATCCAGAATTAGACGAGGACTTAAGTGATGCTGACGCCCCAGGCCCTAATCGTGCCGTCACTGATCTTACGGACATTGGTGATATGAGAAAGAAGACAGGGCAGTCAACAATTGCGAGGTGGGCATCTAAACATGTTGGAGAAACACATGTGGGTAGGAGGAAGCAGAAAAATCCACCCAAAGAGCGTGACCCAAAGAAACAAATGCTGGGCGAAGAAGAGGAGATGGACAGTGATGAATCCTCTGAAGAACTTGCCCCGCGGAGCCCTCCATATCAAGAATCTAACTTGAGTTCGTCAGCCTCTGATGATGACGACGACGACGATGACGGCGACGACGATGGTGGTCAAGGTGCTGATGTTGGCGGTGGTCATTCCCAGCCTGTTGTTGCCTCACCTGCTCAGTTTACCCAGGGTCGTCATTCATCATATGAAGCAAGCTCGCAGAGAATGCCTCCTCGATCTAGCATCGATAGGGCGACTCGTCGGTCTAGCATCGATAGGGCGCCTCCTCGGTCTAGCATCGATAGGGGCAGGGGAAGAATGCATGGTCATGCTCCACATGAGTACAGATCTAGTTCAAGCAGTGACGTCACTCAGCCACAGTGGCAATATGGAGCTTACTATCCCTCCCCAGGAGCTTACTACCCCCCCACCCCCAGGAGCTTACTACCCCGCGCCTTACCCCCAAGGAGTATATGGATACCCTCCCACAAGATACCCCTCAGGAGTGGCAGCTTACCCCCCTGCAGCACCGCATCCAGTAAGGTATTTGTATGAGAGTCAAGAGCCTGACCAATATAACATAATATATGCATCACAGCGAGCAAACAAATTGGACGACAGACGAGTTGTGATGAGTTCAGACCATTTTAAGGGCAACTCAAGGGGTCATAATTATTTCAAATGAAGATCAATACTCCCACCCCAAAGAATATCACCAGTAGTAGACTCGAAATAAAGGTAATGCGTGCACTTACCATTTGACAACTTCCGTTCTTTATTTACTTCATTGCTCATTGCATTTGCAGATTGCATATTACTGCTAAGGGCTTTTGTATGGCTTCTATGATATTGCTACATTGCTACCATAAACATGAAATGATGAATATATGTATGGCTTCTATCTGAAATATCTATTGCTAAGGGCTTCTGTCAGTTCAGTTCAGCTACTACTGATTAATTGTCGAATCTCTGTTGCACACTTGCACTGTTATTTTGTAACAATTTTATATGTTGAACAATTTTATATGTCGAATCTCTGTAGAAGTGTCGTAATCCATCAGTCCATCTGTTGAGGTTCATTCAGATTGAATATGCATCAATTATTTTTTAAATTTGTCGTAGTCTCGTAGACCAATCAATGAACTTGGGGGCTTGGGGCCTAAGAGGATTTTCTAGATTGTACACTTCCCCATTTTTTATAACTAGAAATCTGGTTTCTCCAATATTTCATGTACGAAGAATTTATAACATCAATTAGGAATTTAGGAATATGATTATTTGTCTTGATTATGCTCCTATATATCATGTATATCTCTTAAATAATATAGCATAGCATATATCATGTATGTCTCTATTATTATTTTTTTTCTCATTTTTCCCTTTGTCCAGCAATTTTATTGCCAAAACCATGACTAGTCAGTGTAAAAACATGATTAACACATTAAAACCATGATTAGCAGAATAAAATTTGCCGAACTGTGGTTCGGATTTTGAGACCGAAATCAAGCAAAACCACGGTTAACGGCGGTTAATCATGATAACCGGCTCCGCCCACTCATGATTCGGAGAAGACCGGCGGTTTTGTAATCCCTGTGTGGGACTCCCTGTACAAGTATTGGGGTCACGACAGTAGGTATAATATATTTTCTAAAAAGGGTAGAATTGGTTCTACACCATCGAAAGTTCTCTATTTTTGGTTATACCACTGAAAAGATCTTGATGCACTAAATACCATCCAAAGTTTCATCATTACTTTCTTTTGCCACTCCGTCTATGTCCCATTTCCATCCTCTCTACCAACCACGTCTCCATCCTCCTCCTCTTCTCTCTCTCTCTCGCTCTCCCTCGTGAGGGGCTTTCTCCGACGAGACTCATCGGAGCTGGCACAACCTCGACTGTTTGACATCCTGTCTATCGTCTCCATCCCATCTCCATCCTCTCTCTCTCTGTGTGCATGCGGGTGCATGCTATTCGGCTTTCTCCAGTGAGACTCACCGCTACCATATGCAACATCTACACCACCATATCTTCACGAACCGGCCTTCCAAGATGCTTAAATCTGCCACCTGCGAGTTCGCGTATGTCGCGCGGATGAGCACATTGGCACTTGCACCGACGAGGCATTTACTTGCCTTACGGTGTTGATGGTCTCCACGGCATACTCAAGAACGTTGACGTGGACAGGGATGGAGTAGCTAGAAGCGTCAAGGCGGGCCTCGAGGAAGGCAAGTGGGCTAGGGTGCTGGACGACACCGTCGGTCCGGAGGACGACGCGGTCGAGCAGCTGGAGGATGCGGAAGCCGTGTTGGTCGATGGTGAGTACGATGGCAGATTGGCAGACGACGCCATTGTCGTCTGAGTTGATAGTACCGCTGCCTCAAGCGGTGGTTCGTGGGCCAATGGCTGCACGACGATGGACCAGTAGCTAGCACCAACGAGGATAGAAATGTGAGGAAGGAAAGAGATGGGAGGTAGCACTGGCAAGAAAAGCAAGCGGCGGCCGGCGAGCAAATATTTGTTGTCGACGATGGAGGCTGGACAAAGAGAGTGAGGGAGAGGGAGGAGGCAAAGTGGATGCTGGAACCGCGCAGGATGGGAGACGTGGATGAGACCGAGAAAAAAATGATAAAACCTTGGGTGATATATTTTTTTTTTTGGTGGTATGAACGAAAAATAAAAAACTTTGGATGTATAAACCAATTTTGAAAAAAAAAACACACGCACACAGCCCCACGTGGGCCCCACCACACGTGGGACCCACATGCAGTGAGAGAACTGCTCTCTGCGGTACTGCAGGGGATATGCTTCCGACCCACGGACACACAGCCAACCTTCCATCGCGCTGCAGGCTGCAGCCGTCTCCCGCCGCCAAATCCTCATGCGGCCGACGCCGGTGCTCACCGGCACCGCCGGCGGAAGGATGGTAGCAAACCTCCTTTCTGCCACGGAGTGGATGCTTCCCTCCCCGGCCGCCCAAGTCCATACCATCTCCGTGCTCCCCTCCAACCCTCCGTCCCCTCGTCACCAACTGTCCTTCTCCAACCTCACCACCGCGCTCAAGGGCAACGTCGGTAAGGGCCGCGGCGAAGGGAGCCCTCAGTTCGAGGTAGTGCGCGACGACCTCCTCCATCCGCTCGCGAACGGCAACAAGGCCCGAAAGCTCGACGCCCTCCTCCCGCTCCTCCGCCGCCGCGGCGCCACTGACGTGGTGGGTGCCCACATACCCGCCGCCACATTATCCTCCTCTCGAATCGCCGCTTACTAATCCGATGGTATTGTCGCCGTCTCGATCATAGATAACATGCGGGGGTTGCCAGAGCGCCCATGCTGCAGCCGTTGGTGAGATACGGACCATCCATGTAAATCTGGTTTCTTCATTCTACTTGAATCTTTGTGGAAATTTCAGTTCTTGCTTTAGGTACCTCGTGCCAATGTAAATCTGCTTGTTCCATTCAATGTGTCCCTATAACCCCGCAAATTTTCTTTCTTTGTTATACAATGTCATTCCAATATGGTCACCTGATTCACATGATTAAATGCAAATTTGTTTCTTGAATCACTCTTGTCCAACTCCAATGGCAATTTGGTTGTCTCTTTCACAAATTCTTCCCTTCCTATATCAGCGATTCACTGTGCGGAGTGGGGAATTAGGCCTCATATACTGCTGAGAGGCGAGCAGCCAGATGTCCCGACAGGGTACAACCTGATCTCTTTAATGTTTTCCAGTGTGACATATGTCTCACGGTCAGTGTATGCACACCGAGATGAGATGCTTTATGAGCATGCCAGAAAGGTTGCAGGTACCAGTGGTACAGTGCTGTGGGTTAATGATGTTATTAGTGAGTATTTAGCTGTCGATGAAGACAATGTTTGTCAAAATGGTTCAAGAAGAGTAGTGATTATTAAGGAAGGGGCTGGGAGTGCTCAAGCATTGCTAGGTAAGATCTTTTTGTCCTCTAATTGCAAGTCTGCATTCATTGCTACAAATGAATTTTCGACTACCGACAATTTAATGCACTCAACTTTAATGTATAATTCTCTGATGCCACTCTATTAGCTATGTTTGATTGGTATTGAAAAATTCCATTTTGAGCATTAGAATCCGATAATGCGGTTTGTGGTCCTACATACGGTTATTACTGTTGCCCCTTCCCTTGTTGATCTCAAAAAAGAGATCTCTATGCAACTTTTAACATGATTCAGTTGTCTTTTCAGGTGTTATGCGGTTAGTGGAGCACCTTTCTAATTTGTCATCATTTCAAAAGGATGAGAACGTTCACATTGTGGTAGATGCTGGGACAGGTACAACGGCTGTTGGGTTAGCTCTCGGAGCAGCATGTTTAGGGTGCGTTTGATACTAATACTTGCATATTCTGACTTACATCATGCCTGAATGAAATGAACTCTTATATTTGAACCAGCAAAGAAAAGATGGGAAAGATTCATTCAAGAGAAGTGTTGTGCATTTTATTATAGATAATTTAACTACGCATTAAGAATTAAAATTTGTGTCATTTCAGGTCTTTTTTTCATCAGCTATTTTTTCATCAGCTAATTTTCGATGATTTTGTGCTGCTCTCTCCATTCATCTTGCTAGAGATTAAAATCTAATCATTCTTTTCCCACAGCCTTGATTGGAGGATAACTGCTGTCATGCTTGCTGACACACTCGAAAGATATAAAGAACAGGAGAAGTCCCTGGTATCTGATTTTAAGAGGCTTTGCCATAAATTCTGTCATGAAACGGTGGGGGCAGATATTACCGATGATCTAGTTCAGTGGGTGGAGCGATTTTCACCAAGAAAGTATGATTAATATTTAATACAATACTTCTATGAACATTTCATTTTACTGGGCACTCGTTTTGTTCAATATATGCTACATTTATAAGTTATAACTCACTGGAACTAATAAACACTAAAGAATAACGTTCAATACAGCACATGCTTTGTTGGGTGATTCCTGCTATGTTTATGAGTCTTTAATTTTGCAGTATAGAAGGTTGATTGTTGATTGCATCCTCAAGATCTTCTATAATTTTATTCTAAACTATTCACTAGATGTGTATAAAAATATAAGTAACATCCAGAACTCATTCATGACTGTAATCGAGGATATATATTATTTGACTTTTCTCTAAGAGAAATAGATATTGTGGCCATGATTTGTTCTAGACATTGGTACGATAATCTTTTTAAGACCTTGGGCTCAACCTTTTTTTGCACCTTTTTTTTTTTCTTCAGATTTGGCAAGGTGTTGAATGGTGAAATTGCATCGTGCCGCCAGATTGCTCAGCAAACTGGTATCCTGCTGGATCCAATGTACACCTTGGCTGCTTGGGACGAAGCTGTCAATCTATGCTGTGCAGATCGTAGAGCCAAAGTAGTGATGATCCATACAGGCGGAACCCTTGGCCTGTTTGGGTTGGCGCAAAGGTATTCCACGCACTTCACCACAAAAGAGCAATCCCAGGCTGGACAGCCTTAGTGAAAGTGTGCAAGGCCGGGTGTCTTGGCGTGTTGCATATTATACAAATGGCCCAAGTTTGGTATATGCACTATGATCTTTCAACGAACAGAAGTAGTTAGAGAGTCATTTTCCCTTGCCGGTCAGCCACTTTGTAAAAGAGAATTTTAAATCGTGAGAATAATTTGGAAATGACATCAATATCTCAGTGTTCCACACACTCCAAAATAGGGGTTTTTTACGGTACCTACTGAGTAATGAGGACCGTCCATTCCTCTTAATCCAATAGCTGAGATTAGTTCTAGATTTTTTATACTGCAAGACTAGTATATTATACTACAAGTGTAGTATTTTTTTACAACACCTTTACGAAATGGACGGTTAGATCTAAAATATACTACTGTGATAGTATTTTTAGTAGTAGGTACCGTAAAAGAGCCCCCAAAATAAGGGGATTAGCCCCAACATAGTATGTCGCAACGACTGAGACCCTGATGATGCATTAAGAATTTAAGATTGCTCCACAGGGGAAAAAAGATCGGCCATTGGAGGCACATCATCCTCCGTGACCATGATCCAATTTTCAAGTGGCAACCCTTCATTTTCCTGGCTGCATCTTATGTGCGAAAAAAAAACAGTTACAGAACACCATTTGAACTGTATATATTAATATTGCGAGTATCATGTGGTAGTGTGGTACTATGCGCGTTGTGAAACCTAGAATACTTGATGATATTTGCCGTGCCATTCCAATGTTGCAGTGTTCTGTAGTGTTTGGGGGGTAAAAAAGAGGGCTCATTTATCATTTTCTATTTTTTCCCATGGGCCTTGGCAAATGAGTTAATGCCGCATGTTGTAATTACTCCATCGTTCCCGCTGATCGGTGAAGAGTCCGTTGTGGAAGCAAGCGTCTACATGGTTTAAGAGAAATTCCGCTCGCAAACGGCGATGGCATCGGAGACGGACGGGGTGGGAGATGCATGTGAAGTGTGTGCGCGCGCGCGCTCAGTGTGCTCAGCCACCGGCGGGAAGCCGTCGTCGCTAGTCTGTCCGCGAGCCGGCCGGCGCGAGTGTGGCGGCCGGCCGCGTCGGTGGGAGGGACAGCCTACCGTTTGGCGGGTGCATAGTGGAGAAGGGTGGTGGTACTTTGCCCGCATGCCGACAACTTCAGTTTGGAGCTAGGAGGTTGAAACGGATCGGACACGGATCAGAAATGACTTATATTGTATTTGTATTCATATTTGTGGATTCGGACATGAATATGAATGCATATCGGATATGAATATTTCTGCTCCGTTGGATAATGCGCGGCAGCGTTACTAAAAAAGTAAGCGTATAAACAACATATAATTATCACTTATTACACATCAACTTTATGGCTCATAGTCATGCATGGCGGCATGTGGATATCGGAGTATGAGTACCCAACAAAGTAAAAGAGATTTATAAAACCATATACATATTACCATTATGAGTGTTGGTCAATCATTCTGATATAAGGATTAATACATGTATGGAAATAACATACGTAAATTATATGATGGATATAAGGCTTCAAGAAAGGATGGATCGATATCTCAAAAAAAAAAAGAAAGAAAGGATGGATGGATCAAATAGGTGTACAAGTATAATGTAGATGATTTGTAGATATATTTTTACTACACAGGTAGTGTCCATTGGATTATCCAAGAAAAGTCCGGACAATATCCATTGGATACTTTTTGTATCCATAATGTATCCACACCAAAACATTCGGATATCTACAGTATTATCCAAATCACTATCCGAGCAGATTCAGAAGGTCGATCGGTCGGAAACTATCCATACCATTTTCATCACTATTTGCAGGTCCGAGTACAAGGTAATTGGGGACGAGTCATGATCTAATGAAAGTGTTGTGGCTAAGATCAATTGGGGCACTTTGGACAACAAGACCCAACCTAATCGACCGAAATAGTCCCTCCAGTTTTTTATGTGAGACGAATTTTGAATTGGCGCATCGGTCATGTTCTTTTCAGTTAAAGCAAGCTATAAATTATAATATGAAAAAGTTATAATCCTTCAAAAGAGGATTTGAAGAGTCGAAAAAATTATTAAAAAATATTTTAAGAACAATGAGAACCACCATTTAAAACCCCACAAAAATAACTACAAAATACTATTGTTTGGTTCGTAAAAAACTGATAATTTTTAGGAGTAGCCTTTTATTTTAGTTTAACCTGTAAATAACAAATCTAGACTAAGAAAAATGTACAACAAGAGAGCCAAGAAAAAAACGATCATATTCTGTCCATATTGTAAATACCTTGAAAATATGAGACAGAAAACACATGAGAGAGAATTGTGTGATAAATAAAAGTAGATAAAGAAGGTGTCGGTGTCTGCGAAACGCGCCTCCGAGGGCAGTGGGTCCACGGACCGACAGACGAATTTGTAGTTAGAGTGAGACCCAACGACAACCCTTCTCAGCAGCCCGGGGCGGCGGCCGAGCTCGCGGGGGCTCAGGCTGCGCGGTCTTCCCGGACTACGCCTGGTGCGACTTGGCAATTCAGGTACAGATCCGTCGTACGATGAGAAAGAGAGGGGGAGAGAGAGAGAGAAACAAAGGGAATACAAACCGTGAAAACACGAGTGATTTTACCCTGGTTCGAGCCCCCACTGCCGGGTAATAGCTCTACTCCAGCTCTGATTGATTATATGGTGGAAAACAGTACAAGAGTGCCGAGACCGGGCTAGGAAGCGCCGGTCCCGAGCTTACAAGGGAATCTAGGACACTGAAGGCGACTAAGGACTATGGCTACTGCTAAGTAAGCTTCGGATGCTGGTGCTCTCTTAGGCTCTGTCCACCCCAGGATCCATCGAAGGTCCAAGGATCCTCCTTTTATAGGCGCGGCGGGCTACCCGGAGCTGATACGGCGAGCCCCGCGCCTATCTCTGCTTTGTCCATCTTTAGTGGCGGCGCCCTTGTCTCATTCCGAGGCTCCGTCCTGTCTGTGGCCTGCAAAGAGAAGCTGGTTTGGTCAGTACTGGACACGTGTTCACCTTGGAATGCCAGTATGGGGAAGCAGACTGCGCAGGGAAAAAGCACTTTCCCTTTATCCCCAATATATATTGACTGGACCGAGCCAGCCCCACGCCATCCGTTGGGGGCGTCGCGTAGCGTGGCAGCTGTTGCCATCTGCCCAAAGGGGGTAAACGACAAGGCAAGCCGCCCGCGCGCCTCTCCCCGAGCTACGGATCCCCCGGGGAGGTACAGCTCCTCCCGGTCAAGGCCGGGGAAAGTGTGGTGGGGCACCACAGTTGTCGCCACTTGCCCAGGGACAGGCGGACTGTCTGCGGGCCCCTCCTCCGAGCTAGGGGTAGCTCGGGAGGTACGCGACGCCGCTGGGGGCGCGGTTGACGTGGTCAAGCCCTGAAATGGCCCCGGCGGGCTAGACGTTCCTCTTGGTATGGCCAAGGATAGCCTTTCGGACCCTTTGTACGCGCGGTGGGCTGGTACGAAATCGGCCCAAGGCCTATCTCGGGGTGGGCCACTCACAAATCACCAACAGAAGGACATCAATAGATTCACATGTATTCCTTATATTTCTAAAGTTACTTGGTTAGGCACTTGGGTCCTAAGTGGACATCATTGCTTTCATAGAACTAGCTAGGGAGATGTTGAAATTTTGTTTTGATATATATTTTTAAAATAAATTGTTAAGAGTAGGCGGATGACTCGTGTCTTTAAAAATAGGTATATTTTAAAAAAATCATATATTTTTAAAATAATTTGTTAGGAATAGGTAGTTGACTCATATATTTAAAAATAGGTGTTCGTCACATGCTCAATGCACAGCATGAACCTATTATCACTGTCAGACTAAGAAGATCCCGATGTACTACAGGAGAAACCAAATATCTCAATGGCCCAAATCATCGAGAGAGATCAAGAAACCATCAAGAGAGACTTCTCTCGACAGCCGACCGTCGAAAAACAACCGTTGTGACAGCTGGGTAGAAAAAACTGACCTTTCTTGACGGCCATGCCATCAAGACAACATCTCTCGATGACATTGAAGCAACGGTCAACAAAAAATGGATGCTTCGGCTTTTAAACAAATCATAGCTCTCTCGATGGTCACCTGGATGTCGACAGAGAGCTTAATTGGATCGGCCCATGAACTACATCCCACATCCTCGCCCTAGGGTTTCTCTTGATGACTTTGTCGTGACCATAAAGAGTAAGGGTGCCAGCTTCTCGGTGAGGCTTGGCAGGTGGGTCTGTGGCTCCTTCTATCTTGGCGGCTAGGACAAGTCTACTGAGAAAGACCTTAGGTTATCGGCTCCCCGACACGGCCTACTAGACCCTTGGCCGTCACAAAAAGCAAAATTCTAGCAAAAAGAGCTTTATAAAAACAAAAAACTACATATTTACAGCTGCTACTGCAGCAACCTGCAACTGCAAACCCCAAATTTCTTGCATATATACCACATTTGACCACCAATATCATCATATCAAAACCCCAAATTTCTTGCATATATACCACATTTGACCACCAATATCATCATATCAATTCACAATTCACATTCACACGCATGCAAACATCGCATTCACATCGACACACGTGTATTTATCGCATTAGCAACCACAAATCATCCAGAATCACAAATACATAACCGCAAAGTCGATCCACGTCGACACACAAGTCCAAAAATCATAGTTTTACCATGACAAACATAAAATCGTCAAGTTTGTCACCTCGCTCACGACTAAGGGCTAAAACTCATTGACGGGGTACCATCAAACCATCGGGTAACTAAGTCTGCGGCCTGGCTCATGGAGGTGTCCTCGCCCTACGGTCCATCGTCCCTTTTATCCAAAGTTGGAGCTAGAACTGGAGCCATCGAACTAGAACCCTGTGGTGCATGCACATCTAAATTAGACAAGTTATTTTTAAAAAAAACTTGTTCTAAATAAAATATGATGGATAGAAGACACTTACGTTGTCCCAAGGGCGTACGACCCCATAGGTGGGGTCGTGGGGACGAAGTCTAGCTAGATGGGTTTCATAGGCACCCAATAAGACTGTCTAGCCCTCATAGAAGGGTCACACACCATGGTGGCCCGCATAGATGTTGGAACCTCCCTCATAGGTCCCTGAGTCGCCCGCCTGACTGCTCGGCTTGCACATTTCTTGAAGTTTTTGGTTTGCGAATATATATATAAAAATTGTGAACGCATGACCCAAATGAGTCGAGTAAGACATATCAAGACGGCGATTATCGCCATCATGTCTTTTCGGTTTTTTCTCAGGAGCACTGCTCCTCTATTGTCTAAAGACCCTTTGCATGGCCCGCATCATCTTCTCGTGGTGCTTCCTCTTTTGGTCTCTTTCTATTTTGGTACAAGCCTCAACCGGTGGCAGCTCTCTGTATTTTAATCCGATTATTCCTATATTTTTAAATGAACTCCTACCTTTTTAGAATAATACAAATAAAACCGGGTTCTCATGCCAACTGCACGGTTGTTCCAGGACGGAGAAGACAAGGGAAAACGAGCAGATAGCAAGCAAACAAAACCAGTCCAACGGAAAACGAGATAAATAAGACATTCTGCTCATCTGCACGCCACACGTCTCATCGGCTGCGGCTTCTGCTCATCTGCACGCGCGCGCGCGAGGGCCCGGAGGGATACTACATTTATGGCCGCCGCCGCGCCGGGAACGAGCGAAGCGCCGCCGGGGTCGGGATCGGCGGCGGCGGCGTTCCGACGGGTGTACGACACCCTCAAGGCCGAGCTCCTCCGGGATCCCTCCTTCGACTTCAACGACGACGCTATCCAATGGCTCGACGGCGTGAGTGTTCACCCAAACGGATGGTTTCTATTTGATTTTGTTAATTATTTTTTAATATAGGCAAATAAAAAAAGTTGCCTAACAAGCAGGAGTTGGAGAGAGAAAAAAAAACTATTTTTATATGTATTTATTATTAATTATTGAGCATTTGTTTAATTACAGTTAGCAGTACATGTCTTGCTAAAGTTCTCTTGAATCTTTTCTCCCAGCAGATGTTGGATTACAACGTTCTTGGTGGTGAGCAAGTATTTTATTTTTGAGACAATGAAGTCAAAAGAAGGTACAAGACAATTTAAGGCTGCCAAATGATTTATATTTGCTCTTGTACAGGAAAGTTGAACCGTGGTTTGGCTGTTATTGAGAGTTATAAATTGTTGAAAGCCGAATCTGAACGGAGCGAGGAAGAAGTGCTGTTGGCTTGCATCCTTGGCTGGGGCATTGAATGGGTATAGAATGCTTCTGCGATTTTAGCGATTTAAAGATTATGAAACCATGTTAGATGGTTTAATTGTTTCTTTTTGTATTGTTCTTTGACTAACTTGCAGCTTCAGGCTTATTTTCTAATTCTTGATGATATTATGGATAACTCTCAAACTAGGCGAGGAAAACCTTGTTGGTATAGACTTCCAAAGGTTAGTCAAGTAACTTGCCGCTGTCTTAAAGATGAACTTGTGTTATTGTTGATGCGTAAGTGTTAATTAGAACCATTGCATTTTTTTTAAAAAAAAATGATGTGGTTGTACACCACCTTGCCATGGCAGGGCTAGTTTACAGTAGCCATCACCATCTAAGAACAGGGCCTACAAGGCCACCATGGGTGGAGGCTACTGGGCCAACTTTGTTGGACAAGGAACAGCCATGTGTGCCACATGTCCTGGCTCTTGGCCAAATCCCTTTTGGCTGAGAGTCCAAAGTATCTTCAAATTAGTTAGTTATTTGTAGTCCAATTAAGAGTGCTTAGGACTATTTCTTCAGAATATCTCAACGAGTTGGTTGTAACGTTGCGTCGGTCTATTTAAAGGCCAAAGCTCAATGGATAAAAAGTAGCAAAGGAATTAATCCTTTACTCTCTCTCTCTTTCTCTCATGATTTCAATCTCAAGCTCGACATGACATGACTAAAGAAAAGGCATGAGTAAATATTATTGTTTGGAATGTGCATTCATTTTTTACTCAAAGCCAACAAAGGGGCACTATGTCACTAGAAAACAAATGCTACCATGCTATTGGATTGAATATTTAATAATTTTAAAAAGGTTCCAGCCTTTAGATCTGTTGATGTATGCAACCTAAGTACACATTACAATCCTCAGTGCATACAAATGTAAAATCATGAACAACATTATAACATACCAGTTTGGTCTAAGCCTATTATTCAATCTCCATCCATAGTTATTTAAAATAGCCATAGCATAGACCTTCATAGATTGGTATGCCTTGCTAATTTTTTCTTTGACATCCTCCTTCTGTAGTGATGCCTAGTGACACAACCAATAGGCCCCCATGAAAATAACATGTAGAAAATTCATATGTTGGCATTTGTTAAAAACAACATCATTTCAACATAACGAAATGACCCAACATGAGGCTACCATCAAAACCCAAACTTTTTCATTTGCTCAACATTTGTCCTTTCTAGCCAATTCTCTCTAATATGGTTGAAACTCATAGAGGGTGCGCAACCCTAGTGCTATCCTAACGAAACACCAGGGCGATCTTGATAAATGGTATTCAAAGAGTAAATGTTGAATAGTTACATTACTATTACGAAAACAACATTTATGACTACCCTTCCATCTTCATATGGCTAGGTTTTCCTTGGTTAGAATAACTCCTTATCTAAATACCAGAAATATTTTAATTTTTAAAGGATGTTTGAGTTTCCAATTGATCTTATTATAACAATGAACATTGCGATTCATCAATGCTTGATACATCGACTAGACCAAGAATTTCCATTATTATGAAGCTTACAATGAAATATCTCTACTTCTTAGCGCAAGAGAATGTTTCGAATTCTGGAATGCATTCCATTCTACAAGTTTTTTCTCAACCATGGCTTTCCGAAAGGTTTAGATTATAGATGGTTGATGTAAAACTTATGCTACGGTAGCATGCTTCTTTCAAACTACTGAGAAAATATTATGGTATATATCTCTTATGGGGGTATGTCCTGTCCCAACTATCTTCTCGAAACCTTATGTGGGTACCATTCCATAATCAGAAGGATCCCTAACTCATAAAATTATCTTTGACTTTCATTGGACCCTTGCAAAAATGTTAATCTCTAGGTTGTTTATTGCCTGCATCAAAGTTTTATTCCCCAAATATTTGTTCTTAAATCATCTTCTCCATTGACGCTCCTTGGTCAATAGCTTAAACAACCACTTGCTAAATAAGTATTTATATCTAGGTGAAGAATACAGAGTCCGCCGCACTAGTCTTTGGGCGTACATAACAATTTCCACTAATTTCAAAGAGGACATTTAGCACCTTTATGTAAATACTTGTATACATATTAATGTTCTTTGAATTATCTGACAAAAATTGAATTCTAGTTCTTTTGTTGATTTTGATAATTTTGTTATGGTTTTTTTGTGTTCTCTTATTAACTTTGAGCAGGTTGGTCTCATTGCTATAAATGATGGACTTGTCCTTCGCAGCCAAATTTCACGGATCTTTAGGCATTATTTTTTCAAAAAATCTTACTATGTTGAGCTCCTGGACTTATTCAATGAGGTAAGAAGTTTGTCCAAAATTACTCTATTTTTGTGCCAATTTCACTACAGAAACATAATGTTGGTACTACTCATCTAGGTTGAGTTCAAGACAACTTCAGGCCAGTTGTTAGACCAAATTACGACAAATGAAGGCCGCAAAGATTTTACCAAGTATAATGTACATGTGTATGTTGCTTGATTATGAACTTCCTTGGTTTTATACTGTGCATGTTTAATACCTAGGAACATTTATTTGTCATTTATTTTACTCTTTGTTCCTACTAATGGGTTTTTATTTTATTCAGTTACCGACGCATTGTAGAATACAAGACAGCTTACTATTCATTCTATTTGCCGGTAAAATTTCATGTTTATTTATTATATTTCGATAGTATGAATGTGGGTTATCGTTCATCAGAAGATTATAGATAAAAACCAGGAAAGTGTTTTCCTACTTTAGTCATATTGTTGTTTGCATCGTTACTTTATTTATCTGGTCCAAGTAGAAGTAGTAGTATGATCTCAAATCATAATGGTTTCATACCCTCTCCGCTGTGGCATGAGCAATATTTCTCATTCTGAAGCGTATATTTGATCCTAGAAGCATAGGCTTCTTTTAATCTGTTTCTATCAAAAGTGTTCATGTACATGTAGGAGAGGTTACATTGTTGTGATTATAACTCTGGGATTCGGATTCACCAGCAGCAAAATACTTTTAACCTGTTACAAGGTCGCATGTGCACTGCTATTGTCCGGTCAGAGTTTGGACGGTGATCTTCAAGTGAAGGACATCCTAGTTGAAATGGGTGTTTACTTCCAAATCCAGGTGTAGTCATCTTCACAATACAGTTATTATCTCTTCACTTAAAAGAGAGAATTACTTACTAGTCATTATAACTTAGCTAGACCCACAATCTGTAATTATTTTTTTTGAAGTTCATGATTTGCCACTTCTATCAACTTTGTTAGATTATATAAGTTCAAAATATATTAGAGCTCTAACCAGGTTTTGACTTGTCATCAATCCATAGATACCAATAAAAAATAAATAGACACTCAAAATGAGTACATGCTTAAACATCATTAACCGCCTTGTCGTGAGTAATGAGTGAAGCATCATTTCGATAAAATTATCCACCAATGTCATCCCTCTTATCTAACCGTTCATCCAATGTATGATGCACATACCCGTGTCAACGATCCTTTAGAAATCTTGAGAAACTTGCTCCCCCTTCTTTGAAACCTCCTCTAATTTCTCTTCAAATAAAATTCAACTTGAATGGCAATCAATTCCCCCAAATCAAGGGATGTTTCCTTCCATAAATTTGCACCATCAATGTTTCTATCTATTAAATATTTGCTTTTTCATCCCTCTGCAAGGCAAGGGCATCATGAGCTAATTAATCTAGATTCATTTCAATGTGAGGACCAAAATGGAACCAAATCTATTAATTAGAATAACAATTATCACCAAAAGAGGAAAGAAGGTTTCTATTGGCCGTTTTTTTTAGAGAAGTTTCTATTGGCAGTTATTATGTCCAAAATACCCCTTAACCCGCTTTTGCGGATGTTTCCTCAGAAACATTGGGGTATGATGATGAAAAAGGCAGGGCAAAGAGAGCATTTCACAACCAACTTAACGGCAAATAGGTGCACATCGATATACGTGGCATGTAGAAAAGGAGGTTTAAATTTTGACGACAAATTGCGAACTTACAAAAATGATGGTAGAGTGTGGATTTGCCTAGTGTCAAGTAAATAGTTACCTCTCAAAAAAAGTAAAATAAAAAACATGTTGGTGCGCATATGGGGCTAAGAGCTCTTAGATCTCCTTTCAGGATGATTATCTGGACTGTTTTGGCGATCCAGAAGTTATTGGCAAGGTAACTTCATTAATCCTCTATCACTGTCAAGTCTCAAGAAAATCTTTTGATTTGATATCCAAAAGCATCCTATTGCAGATTGGTACTGACATTGAAGACTTCAAGTGTTCTTGGCTATTTGTTCAAGCACTTGAGAGAGCCAATGACAGGCAAAAAAATGTCATAATTGTAAGGCCTATGAACTATACCATTCTACATTTCATTCAAGTACACTATCTTACTCTTTGCATGGGTGCACAGGAAAATTATGGAAAATCAGATCCTGCTTGCGTCGCAAAAGTGAAGTCCCTGTATATAGAGCTCGATCTCGAGGTTTTTTTTTTTCTGAAACTTTTATCTCTTTTTCAGTTGGGCGCGGTAGTGGACTACAACTTAGGCAGTTGTACTATTGACTGCCAGATCCAAATCCAACGACTTAGATCCACTCAAATCACTATATTCAAAATAAAATGAGAGAAGTTGTAATGGGTATAGATGGCCAAACGGGCCGAGCCAAATGGGCCGGTACAAGGCACAACATTTTGGCCGGGCCCGAAGCATGGCATGGCACGACGCACGTCAAGCCTGGGCCGGCATGGCCCGGTCAAGCATGCCGTGCCTGGGCCAAAGGCTAGGCACATCGGCCCAGCCCGACCAGCACGATTAATTTTTTTAATTTTTTGTTCATCAACATATATATTATAATATAACATGACACAACCATCAAAAGGTCTCAGACTCAAAGCCTAGTGATTTTTATCTCATATTTTTTCTATTTAGTACTACTGGCCTAACAGGCTTGATGGGCCCGTCAATGTTTTGGGTCGTCACGGCTCGACCTCCCTTTAGGCCTTTGCCTCGGCCCGTGGGCCAGGACAGCACAGCCCGCCACCTTTTTCATGCCGTGCCAGGCCTGGTCTAATTGGGCCGTGCCCAGGCTGGGCCACCCGTTTGGCCATCTATAGTAATGGGTGACATGTTTTTTATGTGTGTGTGACATTTTTAACTTCTTTTCTAGAGTTCGTTCTCCAAGTACGAAAGGGAGACATATGAAAAACTGATCTCAGCCATAGAGGCGCAACCGGATGAAGCGGTGCAAGCGGTGTTGAAATCCTTCCTGCACAAGATCTACAAGAGGAGAAAGTAGCAATATTCTCCCACGCAAACTAAAGAATATGTGCTGAACATGTATCAATAAATAAAGAAAAGCACTAATTTCAGCAGAAGCAAGATAGTATCAAACATTAGCCAATATGACCAGTATACTGAATTGTCAGATGAAAATGTTTCCTGTTTGCGTCCAATACAATCCACTTAGGTTGAAAAAAAAAATTGCCCTTCATTGAACTTTCTTGTGAAAAATATAGTATAAAATGTTGTACTCCTTTTATGTTCTATTGTTTGTATGTATAAGATCATTTATCAAGTCATTGTTACAGCTTCCTATTCTGTTAGGTACACGGTAACACCGTTGGAGGAATGGTTGCACATGCTTCATCATCTGTTACATAATAACTGACCCGGTGCGCACGCCTCGAGCTGCCACTTGAAGATGCACAGTGATGTAGCTGAAAAACTTCAAAATTGATACTCTGCACATTAAACCTCTTCTGTCCAACGGTCTATGCACAATCTGATCACTAGCAACAAGACTACGATACTCCATAACTCAGTAGCCAGCTGCAAATGCTACTGCACCTAATGAGGCTGGTACAGAGTACAGACTATGAACTGTACCCAGCCATGACACAGCGAACAATGAGAATATACACAAAATCTTGTTAAAAGTTAACCAGTAGCTGAGCAGATTTTAGCGGACCAAGTGCACCTTCGTCCAACAGATGCATTGCTGCACTGTAGGAGAACTTCCTGGCAAACAAAAAACACGGAACGGAGGTACCATTGCATTGGCACCACTCGGTCCTGTACTCCATCTGGTAGTTCACATGATCGATATTCTGAAAATTGTTCATAACAAATTATTTAAGTGGCATGATGTTGACTGAATGATTTATATGTAGTGGAGGTCTTTTCAAATGTTGCTTCCGATGGTTATCTTAAGAACAGCAGTTGAAAGCAATGTAACCCATCTATGAGTTGCCATAAACAGGAAAATCTAGTACTAGCCACAAAGGCTTCTGGTTATTTGGCAAGGACTTCTACCATAAAGACGAAAAAATGCTGATCAGGTTGTTTATCTATTCTGAAAAGTAGAGATTGGAGCCTTCCTGCAGATTCCACTATCTTTTTTTATGACCACGATAGCTAGAATATAACTGGACCTTGTTATTAGCCATAAAAATTCAAAGGCAGAAGGATAACATAGAGCGATAATATTATTTTAGGTCTCTTAACATTCATGCACCAATGACAAAAGATATAGACATGGAATAGTTTACCTTTATAGCGTTGACATGCTCAAGACTTGCTGTATCATACTCAAATGTCATTGGATGCCAGGTCACTTCATCTCTAGGATCTGATGACCGGTTCCATGACGTATAGGTCAAAGTTCTTCTTTCCAGTTCATGTTCAAACCCTTTTATCTAAAATATTAAAAGAATGAGGCCACGAATTATGGGCTGATCTAAAGAATTACTCCCCCCAGTTCTAAAATACTTGACATTTTAGACTTATCCTAAGTCAAAATTTTAAAACTTAATCTATGAAAATATTTTTTTAAGAAAATATGAAAATATTTCAAACTGTTTAAATTTGGCACATCAAAATCATACATTAGATTCATCTTCAAAAACACTTCTATAACATGGCAATTTTTGTGAATTTCATAAATAAATTGCAATGGTAATTAGTAGTGAAAGGTGCATTACGAAAACTGTGTCGATGTCCAAAATGTCATGTTTTCATGAACCGGTGGGAGTATCATGTCAGTTCCAAATTTCAAATTTGTATTAACAATAAATAAACAACAAGCCTTACAGAAAATAATGTCTGCACATAATGTTCATCTGGAATACAGTCGTGCTCCTTCCAAGCAGCTCCTTTCTGCGAGGTTCAACATGGACATCACATGACAACAAAGATCTAGTGAAAACTAGAGGGTAGCATGTTCATGCGATCATATGCACAAGCATGACAATCTATACGAACTTTCATCTAAATGCATACTTCAAAATACATAGAGAATACGGATAAATAATCATTACCAACATCTGCTTTCGCCGAAATTCATATCCTGATCGTCTCTGAGAAAAACATAATACTTCATGAGAAGTAGTCGGAGTTACAGGTAAAGACAACTCAATTTCAGGGATCAATATTATTGACAAGTTTACGATGAATTGATGCTAAGAGGGCGAAAAGAATGGGAATGCCACTTTGATTGTTGATCCATAGGAGCAAAAAGAAATCAGTCACCTCATACTAGACTTACATGTCAGATCATATTGAGAAAAGCATTCACATTAGTCATTTGCAGAAAAACAATAGGACAGTAGTGCAGATCCAAAATAGCTACAATTTATTTATAAAAGACATATACGTGTACTTACAGTGCAAATTGGACATCATTTCAGATAAAAGCTTGTAGAAGTCATATTATGGAGCAAAGAGAAGAACTAAAGTAATTAATGCATACTGGGAAACAATTAAAACGTTGGAATCCCATAAAAATATTACTTCAAGGAAAAAGATGCCTACAAAGTGCAAACAACAATTATTGAACACACCTTTTAGTCCACAACTTAACCTGAAGGTAGTGGTACCTTTATAGTAATATAATAATAGTGTGAATTATAACTCATCTAAAACTTACAGCATTTGTCTTTTTTCCAAGCAAAGTCTTGGTCACTACCATCTGCGAATTTAGGTAACAAAAGATGTTGATGACATGATGTCAAAGTGTGTTAGAATATGAAGAATCAGGATAAATTCAGCACAAAATTTAACCCCGTTTGTATAATGAAAAATATGAAGGATCAGTATAACAGAGAATTACTTAATTCACCACATGACTAGTTTAACCCCGTTCATATGGTAATTTTGAACCTCATGGAGGAAATATACAGGTTAATAATCAATTTGCATCGATTGTGTGAACAAGGAACCAAGAACAATGATATTAAGGAGAACAGACTCTAATCACGGGAAAAATCATGTAATTGTTTAAAAATGGGCCATGGTAAAACTGGATAGTAATCACAGCAGACTACATAAAAAAAAAATTGCTGAAAAAATATAAATGTGACACAAGACCTCTAATTCGGATAGACCATGGATATGATTAAGCAACTGTTAGAATCAGTAGAGTAAGACCTGACAGGCTGACAGAATGCAGCGCTTGCTTGGCACTTATCCAAGAGCATATAGAAAGGTACAAGCATATTACTACAAATATTAATTGATTTGAAAAAAATGATATAAACTCTCGCAGTGACATCACTACTCAAATGGCCATATCTCAAAACTAGGGAATGAAAATGGTCATACTTGCATCCGATATTCCCATGAATTTCAATGAAGGGACGCCTATAGCTAGCATTTTTATTGAAACAGTTGAAAGTTCAAACACACAAGGCTCTGGAAATAAACAGAATCTGAAACAGATACACCAAAAAGCCATAAAATTAACAACACTAACTTTAAACTCAAAGGTCAATGGTTCGAAAGGGCAAAATCAAGCTAAAGCAGACATCCCAATTTCAGCATGAGTAGCACAAGAAACATACCTTACAATGCTTCCTGAATACTTGAAAGACATTTTTATCTCCAACAACAACTTCTGCATGCTTTCTAACTAATGCTACCCACTGAAATGAGGGGAGAAGATGGACGTAAGTAAGATACTCAATAATTATAAAAAATATATCAAAAAATATATCAGAACAAGAAAAACAAGAAACCACAAGAACCTGAGATCCTTTCCTCCATTTATCCTTTGGAATGGAAGGAAACATGTTTGGATTATAACGTTTTCCCGTCTTGTCAACGAAACTAGAAGACAGATTAACTAATTTTGAGAAATGGATTATAACGCTTTCCAGTCTTGTCAACGAAACTAGAATACAAATTAACTAATTTTGAGAAATAAAAGTTGAAACAATGTATCCTCTAGGTAACCTAAAGGTTGCAAGGTTACAGATGTTTACCTGTCCACAAAGCTTTTAGGTGAAGCCATCAAGTAATTATATATATAACTGAAATTGTACAGAGGTACACAACTGCAGCAGAAAAAGGACAAATGTTGAAATGTTAATTTAGAAAATGCAAAAATTACAAGTCAGGAAATGATGATATCAACAAAGGAAAACAAAACCCAAACTACAACACATAGGCATTTATAATAAGGAATACAATCAGAATATCACTCCAGATGATCTTCTTAGACTTGAAAAAGCAGGCCACTCCACTAGGACTCTAGGAGGAATCTGCAAACCCTTGAAAAGGCATGGAAGCGCCATATGTGAAACCAAGAATCAAGGAAAGACATAACAGCTCCATTTTTGCAACTTGAAAAGGCAGGCCACTCCACTAGGACTCTAGGAGGAATCTGCAAACCCTTGAAAAGGCATGGAAGCGCCATATGTGAAACCAAGAATCAAGGAAAGACATAACAGCTCCATTTTTGCAATTATTTTCCTACCACCAGTAGAAGTACCTTAACACCAAAACAGAATGGAAACACGCCAAAAGGCTATACATCTGAATTCTACCAAAATGACAACCCTATGCCTTTTACCATGTATCGCACATGATGATGTGGTGGCATCAATTTTATAATTTCAATCGAGTTCACTTGTTATAAAGTTGAATCCAAGTCAAACAACCACGGCTGAACATTATGTATCACCGACCAGCCCCACAAAATGTGCACGAACAATATATCAGTACAAAGATGCAAACACATGTGGGGAAAGTACCACACCTATCGGAGAGCAGAACAAATCGCTGGTTGGTGGGATCTTCGAGCGCGGCGGCGAACAACATCCTTTCCGCCTCGACCATGGTGGGTTCGCCCCACGACACCTGCAAGACACAACCATATTTCCTCCAACTCAAATCAAATCCAGGGAAAGGATCAACGAGACCGACCATGCCCTACCTTGACGCTTCTCACAAGCTGCCGCCCGTAGAAGTACGGCGATCCGGTCGTGGTGCGGTCGAGCACGAACCCGGGCGCCGAGTGCACGTACACCGAGAACCTCCCCTCCTCGCCGTTCTGCCGAGCCACGCGGTGATCAGGACCAATCGAATAATAAAACAGTTCACCCGAACCAAAACGCAACGGAGAACGAACGGGCGGAGGAGGAAGGGAGGAACTGAAAGGAAGGCATCGGAGGAGGCGGCTTGGCGCTTACGCGGAAGAAGGCATCCCAGAGGAAGTCGAGCGGCACGCCGGCGCGGACGAGGAAGAGGAGCGCGACCTTCCCGGGCCCAGAGGCGGGGGGCGGCGCGGCGGGCGGCGAGGCGAGGGGCGGCGAGCGGAGGAGCAGCGCGAGGAGGAGCAGAAAGGAGAGCGGCGCGGCGAGGCGGAGGCAGAGGCCCGCGCGCGCGCGGCGGCCGGGCGGGAGGGCCGCCGCCACGGACGCCGCGGACGCCGACCGCTTCGCCGGCATCGGTGGAGGCGGGGCACGGGCGCGGGAGGAGGACTGGCGGCGGCGGGCGGCAGCGGCGTGGGCCGAGGTGGCATTCAAAAGCCCAGGGGGAATGAATGAATTAAAATTAAAAAGGAGTTTTCTTCTTTTGTGCCCGGCGCGGCGGGGACGCGGCGTTGAGGCTTGTGTTGTGGGGGGCGTGGCGTCTCGGGCACTTCACACTTGGCTAGTTGGCTGGCTGCGCGTGGAGCCGTGGACGCGGCCGCGGACGGCGGTGATGTCGGGGCGGTGGCGCTGGGTTATTGGTGGGAGTTTTGCAGGTCTCGTGACGCGCGCGGCGTCTCTGTCCGGGGCCTCGGCGTGGTGGGGTGGGTGCCCGCGCCCACTCGGGCCTCGGCGTGGTGTGGAACTGTGGGTACTCGATCGGTAGCTGTCCAAAGGGCTTGCTGCTGGGTGCTGTACATATATTTGAATGGAAACCCAGCCGAGTTCCTAGGATTTGCTGTTCTGTTCTTCTACCGGTATCGGGATTCGGCGACGCTCCTGGATCCTAGGTCACCCTTTTTCAGATTTCAGGATCTGGCTTTGACTCTTTTTTTTTATTTTAGGATTTGGCTTGGACTTTGGACGTGCGGGTGGTGTTTGGACTTTTTAAAGGTAGCAGTGTTGACTTAAAGTAAGTCTACGGTGACATGGCACACAATAAGCATATGCATGTTACAAAAGTGTATGCATGTTACTCCCTCCGTCCACAAATAATCTACATATAAGCTTTTTGGTTTGTCCAGAAAAGATCTACTACGTATTAGCTTGGTTTTAATTGCATGAGGTTATAGTTAATTGTATTTCGAGGTGAAAGTTATGATTGCTGTGAGCCTGCTATAAGCATGCAGTCCTTGGATTGGTAGAAGGACACAACTTTTAGGGTAGGAGGCTAGAAGGAGTAAATGATGGCACTACTTTCGCAGCAATATTTCTAAGATTAAATGGGTAGTTGATCCGTTAATTGCTTTTTTTGGTCTTTGTGATTTTCCTTATACGTAGATCATTTGTAGACGGAGGGAGTACAAAAGATGAAAAAACTGTTCGGCTAGTCGTGGTTTTCAAACGACTAAACCTAAATCGATTACTTTGGTTAGCTAATCGATTTTCTCGGCTAACCGATAAATGGATGAGAATCATTTGTAGGACCAATACGACTCAGTAAAGTCAAGCACATTCTTATCACATATGAACGAGATTACGAGTCAAAAATATATTCAAAAGTAAAGACTTGATATTCCATCTAATGTGTGTTTATTTTCCTACCCTGGCTCATGCCAGGTCGTAGAATATTTTTAAAATAATATGTCTGTATGTAACCCTGCGGTCTTCATTCAGAGAAAAAAAAAGCAAGTTTTGGTGAGCACCAGGCAAAGGTGTCAGACAAGAAACGCCTTCTCGGTTGGTTGTATCGGCACCCTCGGCCCTCCTTGTTGTGTTTGTCCAGGAGCAATGGTTTGCCTTCGTTTCTTTCCAAATTTCAACTCCGCAAAATATCCGGGGATAAAAATGTTCTTCCTTGTTTCTGTTTTAATGTCCCAACAATGTTATCAACTACGCACATATCCGCAAGCTCTAGCTTGTTTCAACTTCTAAATCAATGAAATGTAGCGTCAGTTTCTATTTTGTCCAGGAATTCGTAAATTCCAGGAAGTAAGCAGCATGGATAGGGTTTTGGAAGCCATGTATAAACTTATTAAAGATAGATTCTACGGTCATGGATAGTGCTTAACTGCTAATTGGACTGACAGATGGGTGGTACATCACACATAATCTAACAAGTAATACAGTAGGGCAATAAGGCCAAGCACAATGGTACCCTAACTTAGGATGATCTTAGCACTGTAGCAATAAAATAGGAGAAAAAGTTGAGAAATAGGACTGAATCCTTGGACATGCTCTAAAAGCCTGACTTTTTAAACCAAGAAGAAGTAACATGGGTAATAACACAAACTCTTGAGTTTAGAACAACAAATGCAGATTCCAATATAATGACAAGGCCACAAGAAATGAAGCCATTTTATTTTTCATGCATATGGGTCATCACTTGGTCGCGATGAACAGCCCCCACCTCTGCTCACTAGCAGAGCTCCTCTGCAGTTTTGCTTTCCATCCATTCACAATATCGTCGTAATCCTCCTGAAAATAAATGAAACTAAGGTTTAGATATGCCTCTCAGCACAAAGAAAGAATGCAAGTTTCTGCCAGACCATGGTTAGACTTAGACCAATCAAGGGCTTTATCACCTGGGTGAAATCAGACAAGAAACCATCTTTGTTCTTTTCGACTTCAGCTAGCTCCCTCTGTAAAACTCTCATGAACTGAAATAAAATATTGAGCTTTGATTAGGAATCTAGAAACTGTAGTGTAAAATGGAAGAGATACGAGCATGTAAAAATAGAAGCCAACAAGCTTGACGGAGGGAATAACCTGATCAGTGCGATCTTCAGCGACGACACCATGGAAACCAGCATCCTTTAGCATCTGGATAGTTAGACAAACAGAAGTTAGTAGAGTTACACAAGTTTATCAAAGTAAATATACTAACCATATAGGAAGTGCAGTTAAAAGCACCTGTCCATAAGCATCTACATCATGAAGATCGTAGCCCCTCTGCTTAATGTACCCTGCAAATTCTTCAGATGGTTTCCCAGGACTCCTACAGTAGTCACTTATTAGGACCTTACCCCCAGGTTTTAGCCATTTGAAGAAAGAACAAAACAAAGACGGCTTGTCCTGCAAAAGAAAAAGGCAAAGGTGGTTAAAATAGTGTTTAAATGGTAACACATAGATGAGAGGGCGACATTCTTGGTTTTAATCATTTAAAATTTTAGATGTACAAGCAAAAAACGAAGGCTTGCCAAAGCAAATCCATTTCCAGTTGGCAATGCTTTGCATGCTTGTTCAGCATCAGATTAATTCAATCAACTATGAAACAGCAAAACCACCAGATGGACAGTGTAAAACGTACATGTATGTGAAGGATAGTATCACGGCTGTAGATGATGTCAAACATATTGTCTGGGTATGACTTCGTGGTGCAATCAGCAACTTCAAACTCAACTGAGCACTTGCGCCCAATAGCACGCTCAAGTGCAAATGAAACCATGTTTATAGAAAGATCAATACCAATAACATGAACATCATACTTTTCAGCCATAAAAAAATCACCACCTCCAATTCCACAACCAACATCAAGCACCTTCTGTCCAGGTTTAAGATCCAACATACCCACAAATTCTTTTGTAGTCTCTGGTAAGAGGTGATAAATAAGCAGTTTTAACTTTTAAGGGCATATTAGAGTATCCCAGATTTCATAATGCCACCAAAAAAAGTGTACTCACCAATTCCGCCAGTGCTCACAAAACCTTCTCCGAAAACACGCTCATACCGCAATATTCCACTGGTTTTGTACTGCACATTATCCAGAAATCTTTGAAATCCCCGATCTTCTGTTGAATCAACTTTTTGCCATAGCCAACAAATCTACAAAGCATGGAGTCATGTCCATCGATAATTTCGCTTGACCATGGAAAAGGAAATGCATGTGTGTATGAGTATGCAAGGACATATTGTTAGATAGGGAATAATTGCATTCCAAACCCTAGAAGGGTGGTACAAATAGGATAGAGTACATGGGCCTGACGGGCCTGCTACATGGGCCTAAATACACATACTCCAACACCCCCCCGCAGTCTGAACTTCCGGCGCAGTGGAGTTCGAGACTGGACAAGAAAGAAAACACCCCACAGGGCAACACATATCAGTACCTGGTTTTGATTTTTCTTGTTCTTCACATAAGCTCCAATACACTTACAAGTAAGTAGAGATAACTCAAAGGAATTTCCATCTTGATCAAGGGTGTGGTACTCTTTAAATACCTAGATATTTTAAAGAAAAGGGTACGGTGTCATTTTGTTGGGAAGCATTGATAAGAAAACAAAAAAAATGGGCCACTGAATCCCTTCGTAATGTTCCCACAAAATAGAGTCACTGATTTATGCTATGATATAAAATTTAGGTATTATTATCTATATCCAGTAAGATTGGTAGAATGTAATATTTAAAGATATAGGACTAGTGAAAAATAAATATAAAAATAAGGAAAGAAATCCTCAACTGTCATGCCTGAAATTAAAAAAATATAAAAAGGTCAATACATGAGTTTGGTGCTATCACCTTAGTATAAAACCTCGGTTCTCGATAATGTGTTGGATTCACTTTCCTTTTTGAATCTCCAGATTGATGGAAACAAGATTCCCTAAAAAAGATATATCCACCAACCTTCAATTTTTTTACCATTGTTTCTACTAGTTTCTCAACCTACAAAAAGAGATAAAAGACAGAAAAAAAGAATCGTGGGATAGACACCAAAAACCGTAACTCAGTTTAACACATGCCAGCGACAATTCAGTCCTACTAAGCAAAGTTTGCGATTAAGAGATTTCTACACACTTTAGCTGGACGATGGAGGATTAGTACAGACTTAAGATGTCTTTACTCATCAAGTTTTCAGAGTGTCTGCTCATTACCTCTTCATCTGAAAGATACATCAGTAGCCAGTTCGAAAATATCAGATCGATGGAGCCATCTTCAATCATCAAGTTTGGAGATGTAACATCAGCACACATAAAGGATGCATTCTTGTAGTGACCATTTATGCTTTCATTCTACAGGGAAAAATATATGTAAAAAGAAGGGAACTACATTAATAAGAGTTACAAGAAGCTTTAAATGTGAAAACCTTGTTAATCACGCTTTCAATGAAATCCATTGCAAGAACATGCCCAGCTGTTTTAGCCAGTTCTCCAGTAAAACGACCTATTCCGGCACCAAGCTCCAGGACTGATTTGCCTTCATATGGAGGAAGCAAAGACAATATCTGCAAGAGAGCACAACTTTATGAAAATGTCGACAACATAAGTCAAAGAAAATATGTTACCTAAACTTCTAATGCGCACACAAAAGATGTTGTCAACTCAATGCAGGAACTACAGATCGATCAAGTCTTTACTCTTTGGTGTATCTAATACATGCTCAGTTAGTCAGTCAGAATACAAGAAGTTTGATGATAAATCTGGGGAGATATATATGCGAAGGTTTAGTTCTCAATGTAAAATTTTATACCCTGATATTACACCAAACAAGAAATATCATAGTTGCGTATTGAAATTGATCAGCGGACTTGTTCAGAAAGCTAAAAAAACAGTATATTTCAAATATAAAAAAAATCTAGTGTCCTGCGGGAAAAGCCATGGCTCCCCTAACAAAATAAATACACGAGCAAATGAGCCCATTGAAATCCAGGTTCCAATCTCGGTTATTCAAAGTAGATAACTTTTGTGAAGAACATTAATATTTGATAGACACTTAAGAACTGGCAAAAAAAACTTTATGAGGACATCCATCACAAGAGGGAACAGTCCGAATCACCTGAGCAGGGTAATATTTGAACAGTTTGAAGAACATATTCTCATGTGGTCAGTCAGCAATCCCGTCAAAATGTTAAAAGTAGGTATTTTTGAAATTATCTAAACATTTGTTATGATATAGTCATGCAAAACTAAAAAAAGTGTGCTCAACATCTCAACATCCAGCTTCAGCAAGCAAGTTTATTGATCCAAAGTAATTAAGTTTACTGAATACACTAATCAGAGTAAAAAGTTTAGCATTTTGCCTACTCTGGACAAGGGAAAACGAGTAAACAGATGTTATAGATCTAAGCAAATGTCAACGTCACTGCATCCTCTCCAATCTTAATCAGCAAACTTTTGTTGAACTATTCTAGAAAAAAAAATAGTTTACCCGCACGGCGTGTACCCCAAATACATCAACCTCTCCAGTCTTTATTAGACACACTTATGTCGACAAAATTCTAGGAAAAAAAATGTTTACCCGCACAGATTGTCCCCGACTCCCCCCATATGGCATCAGTTCACCATTTGGGAGGCTTTCGTTATTGTATTTGGGAGGCACGCACAAAGCGCAAAGGGCATTCATGCTATCCAGATGTTTTTGAGCAAAGGCAGGAGCACTGCCTAATTAATTTAAGAATGAATGAAACTGTGCAAATATTTACAGGGCCGAGGACCCCGGGACAATTACAGAAAGGCCCTCTCCCAACTGGAGAGGTCCTCCAGGATTGCGTCGACCACGGAGGGTGGCGGTATAGCCACCCCTGAAAAATCCTCCTGCTAAGCTCTTTCCATAAGTTCCAGGCAACATAGATGACAAGGCCATTCCAGGCAACATAGATGCTATCCAGATCTAACATTTAACACCTCGACAACCGAAATGATCAGCGCGTTCCACGCGAAGAAGTACTAAACACCAGTAGTCTTCAGCTAGACAAGTGTGGGAGATACAACGAGGTCATGCTATTACCTCAGGGCGCTCCTCCTTGTCGAGATCGGCGGCGCGGGAGTCGAGCATCATGGCCTCGACGGTGAGGTCCGTGGAGTGCTCCTCCCAGTAGTTCTTCTGCGCCGTCCTCTCCTCCACCTTGCCCGTCCTCCCTGCAGCAGACGCACCACCCGTCACTTCACCCCAACCAAACCAAATCAACAGAACGAGAACAGAACGCACAGCGATCCAATAGATCCGCACGAATCGGTGCGCGGGAGGATGCCTTCGTGCTTACCGTTCAAGGCGACTCCGGCGGCGGCGTCCATTACCGTTCGCGCGCACGTTCACGAGCTGCTCCGGCGTGATTTCGGAGGGAAGGATTCGCTACGGGCGCGGGGGTCCGCGGGGTTAAGATCCCTCGACGGCGAGGCGGGCGCGGGAGAAGCTCCGGGAGCGGCGATTGAAGGAACGCCCGCGCGGCTGCATCCACCACCGGATCACGGCGAGGATGGGAGGGAGGAGGGAACTGCGGCGACTGCGGGGAGGGTTGGATAAGGAGGGGGAATTTATAGGCGGGAGTGATCTGTGTACGGTTACCACAGACTGAGGGACGAGGGACCCCGCATTCCCGATCCGCGGTCCACCGTGAGATCTGTGCAGGTGGGGCATCGGTGTACTGTACTTATTGTTAAGGAAACCAAGCCAAACCGGCTTTGGGCTGGCTCGGCTAAGGGGTGGGGCCCACTTGGATGCCACCAAAACCCTGTGACCCAAGATAATAGGAGAGTTCTACGCCGACTACATCCGGTAGCGTGGTTGTCTAACACGTTATCAGCACGAAGCTCTGACGAACGACGCCGGAGATCGGTCGCCGACGAACTGCATCGATCTTCTTCCCCTCCATTGGCTTAGTCGGGACCGTCGATCCGTCCCTGCGACGCTTCTCGATCCCGTCTTTCTTCTGAAACGAAGGTATAGATCGGTGTTTTCGCGGGTTCCCGTTTGAATCTATTAAAGAATTGAAGGGGTCTTGTAGATCTCATTGAATTGAACCGCCGGTTCTTCGGATCGGTGACGAATGAACTTAACTTGCATTGAATCTATGCATGTGAAACGCATCTGTTGCTTGTTGGTCGTCGTCGTGCGCAGTCACGCGCCGCCGTGCTCCGCACTCCAGCAGCGGGTCGGCTGCGCCATTGCAGCGGCACCACGGCCATGCAACTGGACATGGAGTCCCTCATGAACATGCATGTGCGGGTAGCAAATCTCAAGAATTTCATGGCTGTACTATACGTTGCATGCTAGCTAGACACCACGTATGGAACTGCATGGCCACGTGCATGCATGCGCTGTGCTTGGCGCCGCCCATACCGTCGCACTGGCCGCTCCGCCGGCCGGCCGCTGCGCTGAGCCCGCCCCGCCATGCGTCGTCCGGACCGGAAGGCCCAGGAAGCAAGGTCCGCCGCCCCGCGCCAAGAAGCAGAGCCGCGAGCCGTCCCGCCGGCCTTTGCCGCGCGCGCCCAGGGCCTCGTGGCGGCGGTGACTAGAAACCCTAACCGGGACAATGCCGCGTCCCAGAAGGCCTCTGTGCCACAAAGGGCCACGCCCGCGGGCCCATTTGCAGGGCGTCTGCGCCGCACCTTGGCAGGCCGAGCTTCACACACTTAGCAGGCCACCACGCCACCCCATGCCGGCCACGCCCCGTGGGCCGCCTCGCCCCGTGCGCCCCCATTTGCAGGCCACCCGAAGTAGGCCGACGTCGGCCGTGGCCTGGGTTAAAAAGAATGGAAGGCCCCGAAAATGAATTATGCATTATGAAAAGAAAATAAAGAAAAGAAAAGGGGTGTTGGGCTGCGGGAATTAAAGAAAAGAAAAGAAGGCCTTTTAGGCCGGAAAAGAATTATGAAATATGAAAAGAAAAGAAAAGTACTGGGCTTGAATTTTGAATTGCATGTGTTTTTTTTTCGCATTGCGAAATTGCACTTTGCCCTCTGAAATTTATGAAGAGAAGGGCGCGGGCTAGGCGTGAAATAAATATGAGAACATAGGGGCTACTGGACCGGTTTTTAAACGGACCAGACCAAGAAAAGAAAAGAATGGGCCGGGGCAGACCGGAAAAATGGGGAATAAAACCTGTTTGCCCTGTAATCTTATGAATAAGTCCATGGATTTCCTAGAAATTATGAGAAATTTTTCTAGGCTATTGTTTTATAGAAAAATCCTTGGCATTTGAAAAATTACACGAAGTATTTATGAATTTATGAATATTACAGAAAGCCCCCTGAGAATTAAGGAAATTGCGCATAGCTTTTCCTGAACATTGAAAATTCCATAAAGCCCCTTGGAATTAGAAGAAATTGAAGAAAGCATATATTCAGGCATGAAAGCATCCTGGGAGTTCTTTTTGACCTCAGTTTTGAATTTGCAAGCTTATTTAGCTGCTGTTAATTACCTTTGTGCAATTATCTCTTGAATTTGCTTTTGTAATTATCAGTTTTTGCCTGTTTATTATATGAATTGGTAATGGCATATAAGTAGGAATATTGGATATACATGAGAATTTTGAATTGAAGTCTATCTAGCACCACTCTCTCCACTAGATTAAATATAGTGATCTTGTAAATGAATTTTGAAATATGAAATTGTCGGGTATCATAATTTATGAATTCAAGAAACTGGCCACTTGTGGCCTGAATTATCTCACTTGGACATAGGACGTGATGACTGTATTCGGTCCCTAGAATCCCAACACTGTCAATCAGTTTAGGTCCCTGCAAGCGAAAGAAACCTACTGATAAACAGAACGAAAGCACCGCATCTCTTTATGCACCACCTCCTTACCAAATTTTTGCATGCATGGTTGAGGGGGAGCACAATGATGCTATGTGCTACACTTTAGAAGTGGCTTATGAAGCTCAAGCATGCTATCCTGCCATAAGTATAACAGGATTTGGTGCACATAAGATTTGCAGACTATAGAATTATGACCGAGTACAACTCAATATGCATAGAATTTATACGATCCCTCTCTATGTGATAAAATCACAAACGAGGGGATTGTACCTCCCACTTTTCACCTCAGTGTAATTAGAGCAGCTACTAGGGGTGAAAAGTTCATTCGTTGGAAGAATGGAAAGAAGGGAAATTATAGAAATTGATCTAGAAAAGAAAGTCCATTGTCCAAATGACATAGAATATAAGAATAAAGCCACATAATGCAAGCCACATGACCACTAGGTCAAGATATGCTATAAATATGGCATTTAGGGGCATTGGTCGAATATTCGCCGCAAACCTATTGATGAAATTGCGGCTTATTAGACCGAAAGAAATTTCAAAGCAGTAGAGGTGTCTCACTGTGGCTAGAAAAGAAACCTTTTGGTAGAATACACCTATGAAGAGACAACCTTGCACCGCCTCTTAATCGTATTGAAGTCACAAGAAGAGAAGATCTCGACAAATAGAATTGACGCTAAGAAAAAGTGCATAATTGTAGCTTTTATTTATGCAAGAGTTGCACTATTAGTCTTCTCACTGCAGATTGTGGTCGCTAATAGACATTTATGAATTTTAGTATGAAGAATTTGAAGCTCTCGAAGAGCACACTATTTTGAATGAAAGAATTGAAGCTCTCGAAGAGCAAACCTTAATTCTCATATTCATTATGAATTTATCCTATATTTCAATATATACTTTGAAGTTGCAGTCAATATTTGAATTATATGAATTATGAATATTGTCATTGCCTGATTGCAACTATGAATAGAACTAGTGTAGTGCCCTATGGAGATATGAATTGTTGGTAGTTTAACAACACCAATAGAATTTTAAGAGACGACATAAATTCTGTGGGTATTACATCAGCACTTTAAAGAAGCATTGTTTTACCCGAATCTATTTGAACTCTCTTAAATTTGAAAGACATCCATGCCGACGGTTTCCGCGTTGAGACCAATGAAGAATGGCAAAAGAATTGTTATGCATTGTGAAGCATAATGGATGTGAGCAATGAATATTAGAATTTTCCCCTCTCCATTTGAATTTGGGCTATACTACATTAGAATATATTTAGAAGCTCTAATCTCTTTCATCCGGCATCGTAGAATTGCCATCTCAATTATAGAAAAGATGAGATGCAATCAACTCGCAAGGACATAGCATTAGTATGAGAATCCCTTGAATCATGAACTGGGCACTCTCCTATTAAAGGTTAAGTCGAGTTTTCTCCTTGCCTAGAATGCATCTGGGAGAGGTTCGCGACCGTATGCAGCCCTTACCAAGGGCACTTAACGACATTCTAGTGCTCACAATTACTTCCTTGCGGTAAGGCATGAGTTTATTCTCTACATAAACCACATGTCCGTGAAGCTGATCTCGCAGATCATAAGAATTAAAGAATAAATTATCTGATCATTACTATGAAGTCCAAAATAAGAAGGACAATGCTAGCTGATCGATAATCATTGAACTATATCGAATACCAAAGAAGAGCACTATATACCTCATGTCCGAGCGTCATGGATTAGAGATGTTCGGCCGCACTTGCTGAGTTGTCTTATATTGAATAAAGAAATAGAAGCCCAATAAGCAGCCCTCATCAATTAATGAAGGCACACGTAGTCCCACAACATCCGACTAGTGCAAAGAAAAGAAATTTTCCAATTTTGAATGCAAGTTTTATGTACCTATACCACACTTGCAAATGAATTTAAAAATGACGGTGGATCATTTCCCGTCATTAGGGGGAGGAATAGAACCCTGAAAAGAAGATTACCGGGAAAATATGTGGCTAACCTCAGACACCACTAATGCATTCCCGCGCATTAGCCGCACTAGTATGAATTTAAAAGCATTTAAGAAATTAATGAACTGCCTAATCATTTTTGTGATTTGAAGGGTGTGATAAAGTCGCATGTGCCAGCGCGCAATGCACCAGAGAGGGTTGAAGTGCCAAAGAAGGAATCGAGTAGCACCCTTCAAACTGCTCCGAGGCCTCAAAGAAAAAGGGCAGTGAATCTGGATTCTCAAACCCGGAGTACCCGGAGACGTCCGGAGAAAAAGGGTAATGAGGACTTGTCACAACCGGTCACGAAAATGCCTCACAAAAGAAAGAATAAGAAGGGGAGCCGTTGAGACTGCATCGTGAGCGACACGCTAGCGAGGCACTCCCAGATTTGAATTTACCGGTATAAGAATAAAGAATTAAAGAAGAAGCAGAAAGACATGCAAACGAGCGTGCCGAAGGACGTGCAAACGAGCATGTGAATGCGCACATCGGCAACCATCTAAAGGTCCTTGCTCCCGCGATTGGGAATTAGCGGTGCAGAGCAAGTGATGGTGCAAGAAGCACAAGTGCACGAAGCACCCCATGAAGAAATGGCTATAAACTCTGTACACTCAGGGGATATATGAATGGAACCACAGCCAATGTCGACATATATATTTTGTAAAGAAGATTGCCAAAACAATTGAACTCGATCCTGAGCCTGCATCTCTCTTTGAGTGTAAGACACGGCTGGACAAAAAAGAACAGAAGAAGGCAATCACCGCGGAACTATTCTCTGAACAAAGGAGAAGTGCTTAGGCGTCTGCGCCGCACATTCCCTCGTGTATGCCCCGTAGGCCTTTGTTCGTAATGAGAAGTAAAGAAAAATGAAGTGGTATGGTACAAAGCAAGGCTGTTAGCATAATGTTTCACTCAGCGCTTTTGCGTTGATTACGAAGAAACTTATTCTCCGGTCATGGGTGGTGTAACCTTTAGATACCCTTATCTCAATGGCAGTACTCAACTGAAAGTTGAGAAAGAAAATGAATTGAAAGGATGCTATAACTGGAAAGAGACTTGGATGGACTTATATATGAAGATACATGAGTATCATTGTCCTAAACCAAAATAGAGCAAATAGAAATCTGTACAGTGTAATCCTTCGTATTACCATACAGACTGAACAAAAGAATAAAACACATACTTGTTGTATGAGAAAGAGATGAATGAATTGGCCATTGCAGCTTGGGTTAACACCTTAAGCATATGCCAAATGAATCTCGCTACACCAGTCAACCTACACGTTGATCGTGTTGTAAAGGTTTGATTTTGAGAAGGTGTATCCATGAAAACCCAATGGTTGGTCGGTCATTTCTTATAGACCTAGACCTGTACAGACCTAGGGATGAGAGGGAGGATGTTTAGGAACATGAAATTCTGTATTAGAATTTGAATGGCTCATATACCTCGTGAATAGCATACGGCAGTACAATGCATTTGCCGGCTGTACGTTGCAGTTGCCGTTAATTTTATCGACTTGGTATAATGCAGAGCACAAGAAGGGCATTTGAAAGAATTAAGGACATCTCCCAATACATCTGAAGAAAGAGAAATCTTGGAATAAAAGAACCAAGATATGAATATGAATATGTTTTCTATGTGGTAAGAATTAGAATTAAGTAGAAGTCGTCAATGCAGACTTTTATGTCAATGTCGACAAACCACTCGAAAATCATAGCAATGAATGAAACCTATTATGAATATGCATGGCTTTGAAGAAGGTCATTCCACATTTTCAGTCATGTGGATTGCACGCTGAATGAACCCCTAATATTATTTATGAAAGAAATGCAGCATGTGTCGCACAATTGTAGACTGGATATGTGAAGAGAAATCTATTGAGTATATGAACCCCAAGTAAAGAATCAGTTTTCTGCACATTAAGTCAATTGAGAATAGAGCAGACTTATTTAATAAGTCACTCCTTACATCTACCTTTGAAAGATGTGTGAAAGGAATTGGAATGAGAAGACTTAGAGAAGTGCAGAATTCAGGGGGAGAAACTTCACATATTATGAACTGAAATCTTAAACATGAAGTTCAAGTACCCAACTTAAATGAATGAATGCATGAATTATGAAGAAACGTTGGGTGGATCTGTACTCTTTTTCCCTTAAGTGAGTTTTCAATGAAGTTTCTCACGTGAGGTTTTTAACGAGGCAAATCCGTGTGCACAGCAAGCGTATGCTATGTACTCTTTCTCCAACATTTTTCCCACTAGGTTTTCGTGGAGTTTTTGGGGCATATGCATCACGCGGCATGGTCCAAGGGGGAGTGTTAAGGAACCACACCAAGCCAAACCGGCTTTGGGCTGGCTCGGCTAAGGGGTGGGGCCCACTTGGATGGACCAGCCAAAACTCTAGCACCCAAGCATAAATAGGAGAGGTTCTCATCTATTATGTACACAAGAGAAAAGCAATAAAGAATCCTTCCTCTCCTACATATCTGTGTTTCTCTGTGATTGTTCTTCGTCGTCTACGATCTACGCACTGCTAGGCAACCTCGGACTACATCCGGTAGTGTGGTTGTCTAACACTTATGATAAAAAAAATTATAAAACCTCTTCCGACCTTGAAGAGTTAAAAAAATTATACTCCCTACGCTCCTGACGGCAGTTCACTGTTTATTTTTGGATTTTCTATTTAAACATTTGTCTTATTAAAAAAATGTAAATATTATTTATTTGTTGTGATTTATTTTATCATTAAACATATTTATAAGCATAACTTATATTTTTCATGTTTGCACTGTTTTTTTAATAAGACAAACGGTCAAAAGACGTCTCCAAAAGTCAATGGTGAACTATAATCTGAAACGGAGGGAGTAAAAAATATTTTAATTACTATACGAAGAACTATCTAAAACTCCATAAAAATAACGAAAATGCTTGCAGCCGGGCGTCCGATCCGTCGGACACCGGGCCCAGCCAATCGATGGCCCATGCGGCGTGCAAGTGAAAAGCCCAACATCCCAGCGCCGTCCACCCGGTTGTGTGATTAGCATGTGCAACCGCTTTATTAGCATTCACACAACCAGCCAATCACAGCCCTCCAACATTTTATGTCCACGCACGGGCATGCACTACTTGGGGCACTAGCTAGGATAGTGCAGTTCATCTTGTTTCCATTTAAATTTTTATATTTTTGTATCCATTTCATCTGGAGTCCAAAACGCATGGAACAATTTTCATAATTCATATAAAATCCTAATTAACTCATTTTAAAACCAAATACATTGTTCCAATAGGTATACAAGTTGTCCCATCAAACAAGACATATTGTTCCAATTGGGTCTAGTCTATTGTTCAATTGGGTTAGCCTATTGTTCTAACAGACCAAATACATTGTTCCAATGGGTATAAAAGTTGTTCCAGCAGGCAAGATTGATTGTTCGGAGAGACTAGACTCATTGTTTCAGCAGACAAGATAGATTGTTCCGAGAGACTAGACTCATTGTTCCAACAGATAAACTTTATTGTTCCAACAGATAAACTTTATTGTTCCAGTAAGTAAACTTTATTGTTCCAGTAGGCAAAATCTTATTTGTTTCAGAAGACAAAAGTTATTGTTTCAGAAGACAAAAGTTATTGTTTCAGAAGACAAAAAGTTATTGTTTCAGAAGACAAAAGTTATTGTTCCAGTAGCCAAAGCTCAACTATTTCAGTAGGACAAAATTTATTGTTTCAGTAGGCAAACTTTATTATTTTAGTAGGCAAACTTTTTTTGTTCTGGTAGTCAAAAACTTTATTTGTTTCAGAAGGCAAACGCTATTGTTTCATAAGACAAATTTATTGTTTCATAAGGCAAAAGTTATTATTTCAGTAGGCAAAGTTCAACTGTTCTTCTAGCACAAACCTTATTGTTTCAATAGTCAACTTTTATTTGTTCCAGTAGGCAAACATTGTTGTTCCAGCAGGTAAAAATTATTGTTTCAGTAGACTAATCTTCTTGTTCTAGTATGCATTTTTTTTACTATTCCAGCAGATCAAATACATTGTTCCAATAGGTATGCAAGTTGTTCCATCAGACCAAATGCATTGTTCTAATTGGGCTTAGCCTATTGTTCCAGCAGACCAAATACCAAGTTGTTCAATCGTATTAGACGTATTGTTCCAATAGTCCAAATTAATTGCTTTATTAGTATAGACAAATTGTTCTAGTAAAATTTATATAGCAACATGTGTCTTGTTTTGTTCGAAAAAATACGAGGAGCACGTTGGTGAAAACGGTTTGTGGATTGGAACCCCCAGTCAAAAATTATGATCGTCTAAAGAAAAACGAAAAAAGAAATTTTCGCTGACGTCAGCGATGACGTCATCGCGAATTGTTCCGACGGAGGCGCGCATTGTTCCGGGCGTTGACGCGAATTGTTCCAGCAATCCTGCGAATTGTTCCGGCGGAGTTTTTTGGCTGAGTACTGCGCTGTGCGTTTGGCCACGGGAGGCGTCCAATCCAAATTAATTTGGTCGGTCGTTCGATCCCAAGACCGCTCCTAAAAATAATTGTAAAGTACTACATAATTTAACTTATATAGAAATATCAAATTTTTATTTTTTTAATTTAAACTGAAAAGAACAAGTCCATAGGCTAGGCAGATACGCTATCACTATGTAACGTTAGTGAAAACAACCTATGGACCATCATGTCAAGCAAAATCACCGCATGCTTATTAGTTAAATGACTATTTTGCATCCGGTTTTACCAATTTAAAACTTGGTTAATCCAGTTCTATTTTCCGAAGGACTGGCATGGGATCAAGGCTTCCAGGACCAAAAGATAACTCAAAACTATCAATATATCTAGCATAAAAAGTGCCTCTGCTAATTCGCGAATTAGGTAATGTTGTTCATTCAGTACTCAAAATTTGATAGGAAGAAAACGATAAAACTACAAACCATCAAGACGTCGATGCCTTTTTACCTGCAAAGAACCAAACAAAGAATTTGCCCAATCCTCGCCAAGTTCCTCACAGCTACGTAAAAGCAAGCAACTTTGACCGCTTTTGTCCGCGCGCTTTGTGTTTTCGTCCCTAAAGTTCCCCGGTCAGTCTATCTATCTATTTATCTATCTTCTATCTATTATATATATAAAGGAGAAGAAAAATAAGCCACCATATTCGTCCACATCATCCAAATTATTTCAGCCGTTCGATCAACGGTCGATCAACGGTGGGACCAAATCTATCTATCTATCTATCTTCTATTAATATAAAGGAGGGAAAAAGAAGACGCCACGTTCGTCCACATCATCCAAATTATTTCAGCCGTTCGATCAACTGTCAATCAACGGTGGGACCAAATTATAACGGCCAAGATCAATCAAAGAAATTCTCACATAAATAAAAAAAAAGATCTATGCCGTTGATTTTGTGGGGCCGGATTATAATGGGTTAGATTAAAAGAAGAATATTAAAAATTCGGATTAAATACTAAAGATGATATAATATGGTGAGAAATGCTAGTGTACACCCCAGAGCACGGAGAGATCCGTGCTCCCAACGCGTTTTTGAAATCCGAGATTATTATCGACCGATCCGAACCGTTGATCTTGTTCGTCTCACTGAAATGTAGCCAGTGACCAAGTTTCGTATTTTTTTAAATTTATTTACTATTTGTTTTCTATTTTCAAAATCAGCCTTCCAATTAGTCGTGGTGCGTCCAAAAAAGCTGATTTTTGAAAATAGGAAACAAATAGTAAATAAATTCAAAAAAATACGAAACTTGGTCACTGGCTACATTTCAGTGAGACGAACAAGATCAATGGTTCGGATCAGTTGTTAGACATCTCAGATTTCGAAAACGCGTTGGGTGTACGGAGAGATCCGTACACCCCAGATCACGCTAGCCATTCTCTAATATGGTTATTATTTTATCCGTTCAATCAACTGTGGAACCAAATTATAACGGGATAGATTAATAAAAGAAAAAAAAAGATCTATGCCGCTTAGATTAAAAGAAAATATTAGAAATTCATATTAAATACTAAAGTTGATATAATATATTAGATATAAACTCTAAATCCGATCTGATATGTTAGAGATAGATTATTAGTTAGAGATAAACACTATATACCAAAACAAATCTAGCTGCACAAACATGCAGGCCACCTCGCTAGTTTAATAAAGGGTTTCAGCGTTTCGACCTCTTCAGTTTCTTGATTTCTTGCGTAAACCCCGTGAAGCATATGACCAGTAAAGAAAAACAAACACTTCTGGCTTATTCAGGCATTGCACAAGAGATGAAGAGAACACATGACCAGCACCGAGGTGAGGTCACCTGTGAGGCTGTGATCAAAGGTCATTTCACCTCTTGTGTTTCTAATGAGTATCCAGCTACCTTTTTTATTGGCATGTATTTGTACATCAGAGAGAACGAATTTCTTTACAACGGGGAGGATCCCATCGGCGCCGTCCCAAACGGTGAGGACAAAAAAGAAGCAAATATACAGCAGATTTAGCACAACTGCGACCTACACAAGAATGGCCAAGCGGCCAAAGCCTGCACGGACACTGTGACACATGAAAAGAACCACACTTCTCGTATTATCCACACGCAACACGCATGCAACTCTATACATTCGCCCCATCTTGTATGCAGCTGTGAAGTCTGTGACTACAGAAGTTGCGCTTGCGCGGTTCCAAACGGGTTGGCTTGCGGGTGCATGCCATTTGCTGCAGGGAAAGGGCCGAACCCGGCGTCCATGAATGGGTTTGGCGCGGGAGCCATCCCCGCGTGCTGTGGCTGCAGCGGTGGCCCGAATGGATTTGGCTGCATCATCATGGCCATGTGGTGGGGCTGCTGCGCCATGGCGGCCATTTGCACCGACGGTTGGGGAGCCACCTGGTTCGACACGGCGAATGGATCGCTCGCCATGAAGGGGTTGGGGGGCGCCGAGCCATATAGCTGCTGCTGCTGCTGCTGCATCTGCCTGTAGGCTCCGTCGTCGTATAAGCTGTCCAATGTGAGCTTGTCGAATCCACCGCCCTGTGAGGAGAAATAAGTGCGCTAAATTTTTGGTGAACAGCTAGCCGGATCCACAGGTACGCCATTTTGACAAGAAAAATACACTCGATGAAGGAAATCTATTGCTTCCCCCCATGTCCATCATACAGGTTGTATTTCAAACATTAAAACGTGGAACTAGTGCAGTAACCAACAGTAGTTTTTTTTTTTTGACAAGTAACCAACAGTAGTTGTAGGGGTGCAATTGAGCAAATGCCAAATAGTATTATAATACTCTGTCAGCTCAGATTTTGGACGAAAGAAAAAACAAAAACAATCTCGGCACAAGTATAACTTCATCTACATAATCTAACACGACTTAAGAATTTTTTAAAACAGATGTGCAAGGGAAAAACATCACGTTCCCTGAACTTTGATGTTAAGGTCATTTCAGCCTCTACTAAACTTTGATGTTAAGGGCATTTCAACCTCTACTAAACTTTAGTGCATTTGGAACCCCTGAATTTTAGGGATGGATGCAAATTAACCTCTTGGCAAAATACCTCCAAAAAGATAAAAGCATTGGATAACTTCTATTCCCCAGAGCTGTGGGACCAAAACTCACTTCTCCCGCAATGAAAGAAAGCAGTCCAAAGTATTGCAGGCTGTAGCAGACTAGTAGTAGGATGAATTAAGACTCCTAGATTCTATGAGGTAGACATGAAGAAATTTCTGCGTGTTATATTAATGTATAGGTGATTGACACCAAATAAGAATGCCTCAATTTTTATTTCATGTAAATATGATCTTGTATAATAGGCAGTCGTTGATGTCAGTTTTCACCGACAGTCAACTGGCACAGCTGGTTTTCAGTCACTCTACTGGGATTTGGGGGCTATATATGGCTACTTGACTAGAAGCCTACACAGCAGTTTTAGATACAGAGGTGAGCATAAAGCCATCTAACAGGAGAACAAATGATTTGAGAGAGAATAAGGACACCAACCAAATTACTATCCACAGCCAGTGAATTTGCGTTGCTGCTTGGGGTAGAAACAAGAGCAAGTTCCCATCCTGTTGGATCAAATCCTTTATCTTGCATTGCAGCTGTGCTAGATGAAGCATCAGCACCTGTTATATATATGCAGATAATTTTCAGAATTGCTCAATTGCTTAACATAATAATCATGGCCAACATAACAATGAATTGAAAGATGGCAATTGACCTGTCGGAATAATAGCCAAGGCCAAAGCGTTGCCTTCCTCTATCGCTGAAATACTAGGGTTTGGATCACTTAATCCCTAGGAGTAGACATGACATTAGATTGTCCATATTGCATTAAAACATGTAGTAAATATTTATTATACTTACCAGTAAATCACCGGTATCTGCAACCTCAGCCTTGAGAGGAGGTGAAACCACTCCAGCAGAAGATGGTACTACAGCAGGTTCATCAACCTGCGGTTTTCCCTCCTCAACAAGTACAGGCTCAGGAGCTTCTTCTGATTCTTCTGGCTTGTATGTCAGAAGAAGCCTCTCAGGAAACTCCTGATAAAATAATAATTTAGATTTAAGAATGCATTCCAGCTATCAGTACATTTATTAAGTGGTATAAAATCAACATGCGACTATTTTGCACTGGTAAAATTCAAGTAAACAGAATTAACTTCTTTGCCCTGATAATCTATCTGGGTACTAATTAGCGATCAGCATACATGTTACGAACGTCATATAACAGTTCACATCATTTATTGGCGCACTCAAATTTTCCAATCACGTATAATTTGTTTCAGAAGCGAAATTCCACTTTGTTTAATCTGAGTGTGCGTTTAAAATTTGATTATAGTCATGACCATATGGTTTTTTCTCAAGATTATAACATGGTCCATAAGTGCAGACCAAAAACTCTTTCTTTAACGAAGATGTGATAAAAGCCCTCTATGAATAAAACACATCTCGCAGGTTTTACAGGAGTGCTGAGCTTGTCCTGTATATACTATATTTATTATACATATGCTTTTCCTGTTGTAGTTTAAGGTCCAATATGGTGAAGAAAGGATGGCACAAACACCATCAATGCAGCTGCTTTTTAGGGAAAAAAATGTACTTTTAGGAGAAAAAAAATCAAGCATCATGCAGAAATATAAGCGTAATATTGTAACTTTGTAAGTCAAGGACTAACCGATGGCTCCTTAATTGGAACCATACGCGGAGCCTCCTTCACATACTCCTCCATGGTTGAAAGGAATGTCTGTGGTGGCTAAGGAGGAAAAGAAAAGAAATTAAATGTGACTACAGTAATGTATATGATAGTGCACAGTGAACACAAAACCTCACCTCCCTTAACGTGGGAAACTGAAAATTTCTTGCAAGTTCCAATCCCCGGCAATTTTCATAAAAGTCAGACAGGCTTCCAGCCTGAAGCATCAAAGAAGTTGCGGTAAGAATAACAAACAACCACACGAGTGTTGTCAACTTATCACCTTGACCTCCTTGAAGCAAATATAATTTTTGCGCTGTCATCCTGTAGAGTTACCTGCTGGCCTGCCCTCCTGTAAATTTCAAGAGCTTTAAGTGCTTCATGTCTTGGCATCTCGAAAAACTGCAAATTTGTGCAGCAAATAAACATAAAGACGGAGACACATAACTCTGTGACGAGATAAAAAAATTGCTATCACTTTGAACATTAATATACCTTATCCACAAGGTTGATAATTCCATCATTGATTGCACAGTAAATTTTGAAGCTTTCTTTAAGAACCTGTGGAAAACCAGGGCATCCATCATAATTGCAAGTTAACTAATTGAGCATGTTATTCCAGAAAAGACAGGAGGCACCATTAATTGCATATTTGACCGGAATGTTGTTCCAGAAAAGAGCAGCGCCATTATTTTTTTTTGTTATTTGACTAGACATATAAACTCAAAACACAAATATCAAATAAAAATTACATGTAATAATACACATTTCAACAACTGGAAATTTTTTATGAAAACGCTCTACTGGGAGCTGACAATAATGTTCGCAGGAATAACAAAATAAATCATTAACGAAGAAATAGCACAAGTGACGTTACAGAACAACGATGCCTTTACTCCAAAAATATTGTGGTACACAGGAAGGGAAAAAATCTGCTCGACTATAACAATGACAGCAGAATATCATTCTCCATTTTGAAAAACTAGAGTGTAGCAAGGCGATTAAACAGATTCATAAAAGATCAGTCGGATGGAAAGATGAGGTGCCATTGTCAGTTTTACAAATAAACATTAGCACAAAAAAGTGATGACTACAAATAGAGTTACCAGAACTAGAGCATATTGCACCAAATAATTGTTCTTTGCAGCTCCCTCTGGCTGCATAAGAAAAAGAAAAAGCATGTTAAGTTGTCTCTGTAAAAATACTACAGGTAATTTGGATACTTAAGAGTATATTTTTGTTCCACTAATCCAGATTATTTTTTAACCGAATCCAAACTAGTTAGTTCTAGGCATAAGAGAGAATCACCCGACATCCAATAAGTCGATACAGGAACTGCTGCAATGCTGGCAATTGCTCCAGCAAGTCCTGAGAGTCTAATTCTCTTGTTCTACTGTGCCCCTGAAATAAAGTAATCTAATGGTAACTTAAAGCAACACCTGTAAGATAGTCAATAACTAACAAATATACAACTTCAGTAATAAGACGAGCTAATTTTATTATAATACCAAATGAAAATGCTATGCTCAGACCTTTTCAGGCCCTTGACCATGTTTGGCCAAACGCTCAGCTTCAACATCATATTGTAAGACCCTGAAGCATTCCAGTCTTTCCTCCAGAAATAAACCATATGTGCGAACCCATGAAGAATAGTCCCAAGCTGGATATAAGTTCATATTAAAAAGGTAGCAGATTTATGAGATAGTAAAAACGAACATTATTGATCTGTATAAGGCAAGGAGTCAAAATGTGGAGCAAGAAATACTGACCAATAGGGCTAGAGTTATCCTTGAAGTTCGATAATTGTAAAATCCGAACCCTTTGTGTAAAATTAAGAAGCTCATCACGGAATGTAGGATCGCCTTCCTGGAGGAGCCGATGGATTACCACAAGTGTCTTCAGTGCAACCTGCATGATGCGTCAAAATACATCATCATCATCATCCCCCTGCCTTTCCAAGGGAACTCCCGCAAAAGCAGGGTAAGGGGGGTCGGTGTACGCAACCTTACCCCTGAATTAAAAATCACAAAGAGGTTGTTTCCGTTTGACCCTTGGTGATAATAGAGAACTCTCTATAACTTCATGGCGAAAAGAAGTATAGATAGTTTGATATGCCATTTTGCTTTAGGCCATAAAAATCTAAAGCCAAAGAATAAATAATCGTTTGGCTCCATTTGATAAAATGGGCACATATCAAATGGGCACACGACGCGTTAAAATACACACTAAATTAATTCTCCTAAGATGATGCACCAACGACTTCTAAAAGAAGCAGAACAGCACAACAGAGAAATTGCTGATAAAGTATTTGCAGGAAAACAGCAGAGAAACAGACTGAACATCATTCCAATTCAACATAGTGAATCCAAACTACCTTATACAAACCAACCATCACTCCATCAATAGTAACTGAGATACATTTCAAGGCCATATGAAGAGAAAGGATGGCCAGCCGAATGTCAAATTAACACAGATAAGTGATACATCTATAGGCAACTAAACATATGTTTTACCAGCAAATCTGTACACTACACTACTACAGCACTACAGCATCACATCCAATTTTGTGGTACCACGCCCAACTCAACAGGATGATTAGTGGTTATATTTGTTTGGAGTGCTGCACGAATTTGAACTCCGCAAAAATACAAAATCCGCATGAAACAAGCGCTCACAGAGTAACAGATACAGCGACCCATAAAGCATCAAATATATAAGTTCAGATAGATAAGGCGAAAAGAATGAGGCGACGACCAGAGTGCACAGCGCTTACGATCCAATTCCGGGTCTTGGCGAGGCGGCGGGCAAGAGCATGGATGCCATAGGCGACGTCTGCCCGGGGCATGGCGATGGATGTCGCCAACACAATCTCTGCAACAACAACACCAGCACAACTCATATAACACCAAATCCAACCGAGAGTCCGAGACTGGCAGCGAAACCACCGCAAGAATGCACCCTCTCTCCCCCCACTCCACGAAGATGTAGGAGCTCGGAGGTGTGAGAGCGAATCGAACGTACTGCGCAGGTGGCGCTCCTTGGGCGGGCGCTCCACATGGTTGGTTGCCTTCACGATCGCCACGTCCAGATCCTGAACACAAAACCACGAGCCTAAGTAATCAATCACGATGGAGCGCAAGCCAGATATCCAGCAAGCTCGAACGCGAGCGCGCTCCCTCTCCACCCCCACCCAACAACCCCAACACCCCTCAGGCGGTCACGGGGAGGCCGGAAGACTCGGCAGTTGGCACCGAGGGGGGGGAGCTTGGCGCGGACCTTGAAGTCGGAGTTGAGGCTGGCGAGGCTGACGGTGGTGGTGTCCTTGAGCGTGCCGTACGCCTTGCGCCAGCTCTGCGCCGTCGACATTGTCGCCGCCGGCGTCCGCCTCGGCTCCCTTTCTTCTGCGTCTTCTGATCAGATTTTGGTTCGGTGTCGCGTCCTCTGCCGTGTTGGTGACTTGGTGCGTGAAATGGAAATCTTCGTGGTGCACGGAACAGCCAATAAATAGGGAAGCTTCTTCACTCTGCGGAGCTGTCGACCAGTGAGAGAGAGGAAGGGAGGAGTGGGCGTGCCGAGTCTGACGAGCAGAAGATTCCTTAACCATTTCCAACAGTATAGACTGTTTATCTCATATTAAAAATCATTTTAGAGTTTCAGCCCAATACAGCCCAATAAGATAGAACCTTATTTTTCTAGCCACTTTTTACTTTTTGTCTAAGCTTGCACTGCGCATGAATAATCTGAAGTCTTTCTGTGCGCGTCCTTTGTATTTTACTTGTACGAAGTACACGTTTCAAAGGCTCTACTCCCTCCGTTCCGGAAAAAATGCCCTTTAAGGTTGTTTTGGAGAAATTAAGAATAAGTGTATGTAGGTGGGAATCTATAGTATTTATAGTGGTGAGAAGAGAATCTAGGGGTATTTAATAGTGGTGGGAGGAGAATATAGGGATACTTTATAGTGGAGGGAGAAGAATCTAGGGTACTATGCAGCTAGAAGAGCATTTTTTTGGAACAAATTTGAATCTTAGAAGAGCATTCTTTCAGGGACGGAGGGAGTACGTCCTAACCAAGAGAGGGATTTTTTTTCATGCCATGCTTTAAAATTTATATTTAGTTTTATAACACCCTGACCCACTGTTAGTGATTCAGATATTCTCACGTACAGTACAAGTGGCATAAAAAAGGAAAATTCTCTAACCAAAACGGCCCTACATGGCATGCAGCTCATCTTGGTTTCTTCCGGGGAAGGCTGGCTAGATACATACGCAGGGGCCAGGGGATAGCTGGAGCCTGTAAAGGCTGGAAGGCAGGGAGGGAAATACTGTCTCACCACCTTTGCGAATCCTCGCTGTCTCAAAACATCAATTGCACCCGATGCACAGATTTTAGATTGTTTTGTTGGGAGGAGGAGGAGGAAAGGGAGGCCAGAAGAAAAGAACGGACGAAGGATGTATGGGTGGCTTCTCTCTTTCAGTCGCTCAGGCCTCATGGTAGCTGGCTGGTCTCGCGCCGTCGCGCGGGCTCCAGCTCCGCAGCTCGCCACCGGACCCGGATGTGAGGACGAAACAGACGGTGGCGCTGCGGGGTGGTTGGCGGAATCGTCCGCCAGAGAATGCTTCTGACGACCTTCTGATGATGAGCGTCGGTTGCCCAATCATGCGATGCCGCACAGCGGCACAGGCACAGTCACCCACGAATCCACGATGACATAGCACGCGCGTCGCGTACGCTTGGAAGCGCTGTGGTTGTCGGTCCAGAGGCCGGTATCTAGGCGCTTTTCTTTAGGTAATCTTATTTGTTTATGCTTAGCTCGTTAGTTTATCTACTACGTTGAGAAACCCAAATGCTTTGATTTATTGAGACATTTATTTTATTGTTAGGAACTCAAATGATGTAGAGCTTAACAATTCAATCAAACTACCTGACATATTAAAACCATAGCTAACCCGGTAAAACAAAGAGCGCGGCTGAACAATTGGCATAACTAATATATCACTCCTTTCTAGTATTTCAATTTAGTGACAAAAGAAATTTATGGCCATAGAAAACCTTTTTCTTTTTCCATAAAAAAATTCATAAGATGCAATTTAGAGCAACCTAACTTAAGTTCTATAAAACACTATTACGGACAACACCAATTTCGACAACGTTATAGGAGAGTCTTTATCACCATCTCTAAATTTAGAGACTTTGTTGGAGATTATAAAAATATATTAGTAGGGGTAAGTGATATATTAGTGGAAATTGTGTTGGTTCGTTTGAGTGTAGGTTTTGAGAGAAGGTAATAGGAGGTATCATATTTTAAGAGTCGGATCTAAATAGATGGACTACTGTGATTTGAGGTACCACAAGATCTCAGAGGTACCAATAACCTTAAAATTGCTCTTCTAAAATGTCACCATGGATTGTACCAAAATTTAGCAAATACACGATAAACTAGGGGACACGCTACTATACTCTGTTCTCAGGTACTTTTGTTCAAGACCTTCATCCCCAGCCTGAAAACCACCAACAACACCACATCAAAATGAAGACCATCTGTCGCTTGCTGACGCGTCATACACCCTTAATTCGCATGTTCTAGCGGCCCCCAAAAAAGGGAAAATCCCAGGCGCATGGCCAGGTAAAAGTGTTCCTCGTGGGAACCAAAATATCTGCGGTTATTGTCCTCTGAAGTTTGATATTGTGTTTCTGTTATTAAATTACTATGTTTGGATGTCTAGATTTTAGATGTTATGTGGCCGAAATTACTAGTGAATGTGAGTCTTAGTAGTATCTTGGGACCCACATGTCGGTGAGATAACTGTATAGGATCCCAATCCCTCTCGTTGAGGGGAAAAAATCAAACGCACACACATCAGCCGGCGAGATGCAGCGACACTGCCGATGCGACGCCAGCCACCCACCATACGCGCGCGTAAAATCAGTCCCGATAGAACAGCAGCAGCGCGACGCAGCGGCAGATGGTGCGCAGCCTCGCCCTGCGCTCCCGCACCACCCTGCCGAGGCCGCCGCGCCTCCCGCGGCTCCTTCCTACCCGCGAGCTCCATCTCCCCACGCACGGGCTGGGCTCTCTTCCCACCGCGACACGAGAAACCGCACGCGTTTGATGCCCCTGTACGCGAACGCGCAGGGCCGTGCCGCGCGACCCTTTCCGTCACGGCGGCTGGGCAGCTCGGCGTGCAGCGGTGGCGCCGGTGGCGCCGGTGCCCTGTGCTGGTACCTAATACCTTGCACGCATGGTCGCCTACGTGCTCGAATCTGAATGCTGGATGGTTGCCCGTGGCGCACTTGCAGTGCGAGTGCAATCCGGTGCAGCCACGTACCTAGCTGTCCGTGCGTACGACGGCTTGACCGGCGCGGCGGCGCTAGCTCAGGCATCCGTGGCTGTTTGGTTCCTGGCCACACTTGGCCACGCCTAAACTTAGGCAGGCCACGAAGGCTTAGGCTTCTGTTTGGATCGTAGCTAAGTTAAGGAGCGCCACAACCCTTGCGGTAGCTTGCGGCAGGATCCCTTCGTTATTTTTGCCACAGATTGTGGCGCTCGAATCGAGAGCCACACCATGCCACGGCTCGCGCCAGTACCAGCACCAGCAGCACGATGGAGATGGTTGTACGAGGCGGCGCCGGCGGAGTCCCGGAGATGCTCCTGCGCGTGGGCTCGAGGCGGCGGCCTCCTGCGGCGGGCTCCCATGGTGGGCTCCGGCGGCCTCCAGAGCGGCTGGGCTCTGGCGGCCGACCTCTAGGGCGGCGGGCTCTTGCCACGACCTACAAAGCGATGGCCATGGATGAGAATTGGAGAATTGCTCTGATTTGTATGATTCCTCTCTAATTTCGGTGAATTTGCTCTAATTTGGTATGATTCCTCTCTAATTTGCTTGGATTTGCTCTAATTTGATACGATTCCTCTCTAATTTGCTTGGATTTGCTCTGATTTGGTATGAGGCTAAGGTTAGGCGTGGGAGTCAACCAAACGTATGCTAATGTTAGCCAAATTAGGTGAGCCACACCTGTGGCAAGGTGCTAATCTTAGGCTTGCCATTTATAGGCACCAACCAAACAGCCCCTACGGAATCCATTCCGTGCAAATGCGTCACCCGGATGCATCAACAAGAAGGCTAGCCGCCGGCCGGCGCACATATTTTGTATAGGGATGAAATGGGTTGGTCCTAGGGCCAACTTTGGCCCTCACTAGTTCATTTATTTGTACTAAATAGATTAGAAATCAAGTTTTTAATACAAAGAAATGAACTAGAGAGGGCCAAAGATAACCCTAGGGTCGGCCTATTTGCATCCCTAATTTTGTAGCTCGGAGACGACCTCGGCCGTACATACCTTGATAACAGTGTTAGGCATTGAATAGATAAAAAAATGTTCTCTCATTAAACATGGCCTCTTTTTTCTTTTTCTTTCTTGATGGGCCAGCCTTGTTCTTCCTGGATTTGTGAAAAGGCTTCTCCCATGCGCTTACACCCTTTGACCGATGGATAAAAAAATGATCTAATAATGCCTCCTCCATTACGAAATAGTAGCCGTTTTAGATTTATCCTAAGTAAAAGTTTTAAAAGTTTATCCATAAAGAACTTTTTAACTATTTAGATTGAGAACATAAAAAACATATAGATAGATTCGTCTTAAAAAAACTTTCAAAATATTATAATTTTTAATACATTTTAAATAAATTTTTAGTAGTTTTGTATGATCAAAGTTCTATTTCAGAGACCATGTCAATGTCTAAAATGACTACTATTTTATAGCGGAGGGAGTAGTTCGGTAGAGATCGGAGAATCAGCAGAGTAAATATCTGAAGGCTACATACATGGCACCCCTAGATTCAGCTCTGAAAACAGAAGGTGATGGCGCATGATCGCATGCATGCATCTTACCAGATCAGGGCAATCTGCAAAGGACCGGCAGTCCAAAATCTCCAATGGATCCATGATATGAGCTAAGGTATCATTTGACTCTTACGAAGTTGCACATCACCGGTAGGTTGGAGCTTGCAATTGCAGGTTACATGGTATCTTATAAAGCTTGGTTTTGCGTAAAAGTTTTTACTTACACTACTAGAGAAAATGAGCTTTACTATCAACACATCTCAATCAGTTATTTATGAACCGATAGTGATGGTTGCATCAATATCGGTTTAAGACACGAATCGGTAGTGTTAGTCTTTTGAGCCACGAACCGATAATGATACCGACGCATCATTACCAGTTTGAACCACGAACCAATAACGATGCCTTGGGCACTATCACTGCTGGTTTAAGCCACAAGCCAAAAGTGATGCCTCGGTTGATGGGTAGATTAAAACGGATGCATATCCTAGGTATATTATAATGCAACGGTGGGTAGGTTGGCTACATGGGTGAGCCGGAAATCAAAGAGGTGGGTGGATTGACTAGATGAATAGGCTGAAATCAAAAGGTCTTGGTCAATTCTGGTTCTCCTAATAATTCTAACTTATTGTTAAACCATTTTCAATCAGCAGTGATATGGACTTCTCTTTGTGTTAATCAAACGTTGGAGATTAATCTCATCTACAAGACACATCTGCTATATTGGCGTGCAAGCCAGTTGACTGCAACCTCGGTGGGCACAAACAAAGGCGCCTTTGTGCGTGTTTGTAAATGCTGGTCAAACAAAATATAGTTGTAGATGTAATCATAAACTGTTAAGTGGCTCTCTAGACTTCTCAAAACTCTCATAATCAAAATAACATATTAACCTTAGAGCATCCGCAGGGAAAGCTGTAAACTAGAGTGTGCGGGACAGAGCATCCACAGGTGAGCTCGCTGAAGACGTCACCTTGTCGCCGCTGACTTTGTCGGAAACCTCATTGTTGATGAAAACCTCGCCAAAATTGTTAACAAAAACCTTAATGGAAAACCTCACCGGAAACTCCAGAAACCCCAGGGTTTCCATCGAGCTTTTCGTTACCAACACGCGAGGAATCCATCGAATGCATGCCAACGTTTCCAGTGAGGTTTCAGGGTTTCCAATGAGGTCTCGGGGTTTCCAGTGAGTTCCGTAGCTCTGCGATGAGCTCTCTGAAAACCTCATCATCTATCATAGCGAGCCAACGAAGCCCTTCCATGGCGAGCCTAACATAGCCCTGCCGCACTGGAGATCTTCGGCGAGCCACACCTCGTCATACTAAGGGAAGGTATCATGTTGCACATTTCCATTCTATGGGAGCCATTTTTGCCTGACTGAGAGTGCTGTGATGGGCTATTGAAGTTCTTCCAATGTACCTCGTAGCGCGTATTTTCTGTTGACCATAATTCATGAACCCAGTTACCATAGGGAGCATAATCTAAATAGGTATACCGCGAGACACCTCTATCTCCCAAGTTCTATTCCAATGCTATCTTCACCAACTTCACTCAAGATCTTAAAAGAGGTGTGGTACTTCTCCACAAGAAATACTTAATGTTACGATCTGGAAAAAAAAGTCAATTTACTTTCAATCGATCGACGAATGCTCTTCAACTGAAAATACTCCTGGACCCTGTAGACTTTCAAACAGATTGATACGGCACGAATCTCCGCAATTACATGTTCGGCTTCTACATATTGATCATTTTGGATGAGCCTGAGCAAGAGCCGGCACGAACGAGCCGGGAGTGAGCTTCTTACGGAGGTACGAGCAAGAGAGGATCTCCGGTTAGAATTAGATGAAAAAGAAAAACTTTTTTTGTAAAGTTGAGAGGGGTGGAGGGTGAACCTGACGAAACACAATCCGACACTGGCCAATTCGTATGGAAGTGCCGCCGTATGCGAGCAATTATTTTGCCCGTTAGGAATGCATGCAATGCCGTTCATAAATCAATTCAACGAGCAAGGTTATCTGCGCGTTTGCGCGGCTAGATTTGTGTTAAGATATAGTTAATATATCAGATTAGATTTAGAGTTTATCTCTAATATATAGATCAGCTTCAGTAGTTTGTTATAGATGTTAATATTGACCGTTAGATTTACATAATAATATCCAATTCAACGATGTAGATTTTTTCTTTTTTCTTTGATTAACATGAGAATTTCTACTATTTGTCGAGAGGTTAATATTGACCGTTAGATTTACATAATAATATCCATATTCAACGATGTAGATTTTTTCTTTTTTCTCTAATTAACGTGAGAATTTCTACTATTTTTCGATTAACGTGGGAATTTCTAGGATTTTAGGATTAATGTGGTGGCTCCGTTTAACTCTGTTTTATATAGATAGTAGATAGATATATAGGCTGTCACTCACATGCTGCATGCATCATCTGCACTTCTGCTGTACGTGGTTTGTGGTTACAAAAATGCCTCTCATTACTCATTAGCACAATCTCCTTTCTTTTTGATAAAAGTGTGAATTGCATGAGGATCTCTTGATAGTATAGTATTAGGCCCTGTTCTTTTCAGCTTAACAATTTAACGGCTTAGCAGCTTAACGACTTATCTACGTCTTAAAAAGATAAAATGATTTGAGTGTGGATCATAACGCTATAAAAAACAAGTCAAACGAAATTGATCCGAATATCGAGACTACTTTAAGAAGCTTTTAAAATTCGGTTATTTCAGCCGGTCAACTGTTCAGATCAGATAAAATGAACAGGACCTAAACAACCTGAAATCACTTGTGTATGCACATGTCTGTACAGCTGAAACAAATGAATAACACAGTGGGATCACTGATGACTAGCCTTGGGATCATTATTTAGTGGAATCTTGCGATCTTAACGCATCAGGATCTTCCAAATCGAGAGCAGAAACTAAGATATGTATGCCCAGGGCTAGACAGAACCAAGGCGAAGTCCAGCAAGTAGGAATGTTTAGCACCTATACATGTGCCTAAGCAGCAAGCAAATCCCAGAAGGAGATTTATATGTATCTCCATGGAATCAAGAACGATCCATGCGGCACTACAGACCACAAATTCTACAAGCGTTGCACCCCCCCCCTCCCCGCGGATCTTGCATAGAAGCTCGTGCAATTTGACAAACTGGCGTGCGCTTGTGAAGAAGCTAGGAGCGTATTACCTCATCGAAACGAAAATGGAATTTGCCTGCGGCGCTATATAGCGCCTCCCTAAGGCTCACCCTCGCGGTGGCCACGTCGCCCCAAAATCTCGGCCGTCCGATCGCCTCGCATGTCTCCCGTCTCAGCCACCCGATTCAGGCCCTCCCGGGGGGACAGCTTTGCATAAAACACCCCCATAGTTTTCATATTTCGATTTACGTCCTCACCTATTCGCGCTTGGGTCCCTCGGTAGTTCTCCCGCGCCTCGGCAAACTTTCGCTAACCCCCCCAACGTTTCGCGCCCCTCACAGCGCTACCCTTTTGGTCTTTCTAAGTACACCGGTGGTTCGAGGGAAATTACCCGCCATGCCACTCCCGTGCCCTGCCGACGCCGCCCGAACCCTAGCCCAGTTCACACCACCGCCCCCCTTGCTCCCCCTCCCCGCACAGCTCCCTCTTCCTCTTCTCGCGAGCTTCGTCTCCTACATCTTGCTGCGACTTCTTCGCTCCCGCCGCCCATCCTCCCACCGCCACCGGTAACCGCCCTAGCTCCCGTGCCTCTCGCTCCCCCCTCCCTCCGCGTCGTCTCCGTCTCCTCCTCTAACACCGCCGCAGCTCCTCCTTGGCCAGCAGCCGTCATCACCTCCTCATTGTCGGTGATCACTGACGAGAGTAATACCGAGAACCAGTGTGAGGGAAGCCATTTGGGGCAGGGGGGCTTGAGGAAAGTAGCTGGGCCTTGGTTGCGTGTGTGGGCCGTGGCCGTGTGAGCCGGCCGTGTAAGGGTGATAAAACAAGATCATTGTAGTTGTTTTGCCTTTGTCGAAAAATGAAGTGATCGTTGTCTTCTTCCCCAATCCTTCTCTCTTTCCTCTCTGTTACATTGCGATGGCGACCGATCGAATCGTGATCTTTGGAGCCCTAGGGTTCGGTCATCACAATTGGTATCGAGCCGTGTGGATTCGTGGTTTCGCTTCGCTAGCTCGAGGTGTTGATCGGTAAATCCAAAGGCGGGTTAGTGATTGCCTTGGGTTTGATCGTTGTAAAATCCCCATCTGGAGGTTCGATCCACTCGGAGGAGGCAATCACGGCCAAGCTAAACCAAGTGCTCAAAGTGCGGCGGTGGTAGCTGCGATGGGAGATATGGAGGATCGAGTAGGGAGGTTCGAAGAAAGAGATCGAAGCTCTCGAAAACCGGATGGAGATCCAGATGGCCATCATAGAGGAGAAGATGGCGGTGAAGTGGTTGAAATGGAGCACAAATTGGTGGAACAGAAGAGAAAATCGAGCAGTGGGGGTAAAGATGGATTTGACAATGAGCTCGGTGGGAAAATTTCAGGCGGAGAATCCAGCGGCAAGCAGAGCGGTCAAGGGTGCTCCACCTCCTGCAATTTCCATTCCTCCGCGAGATATATCTGGGATTTTGGGGTCTCGATCAAGGGTCGCGCCGACTGTGGTGACGGCTCTGCACGGATTCGGTGAAACGCAGAGACCTCAGGTAACATTTCCTCCGCCGACCCCTGTTTCTGTGGATTTGGGAGAGTCCGGTTCAAGGAAATCGTGGATACCTAAAATGGATTTTCCAAAATTCAGTGGTAGTGATGTGAGGATCTGGGTGGACAAGTGTGAGACATTCTTTGCAATGTACCAGATTCCAGTGGGGTTTAAGGTAGCTGCGGCAACCATATATTTGATTGAGGGAGCTGCTCACTGGTACCAGTCCTATAAGTTGACTACCCCGGATCACAATTGGGAACAATTTAAGGAGGCAGTGGTGCTAGAGTTTGAAGGAAATGAATATAGAAACAAGTTGTGGGAGTTATTAAATCTCAAACAAACGGGAACAGTGGACGAGTATAAAAGGAAATTTGAACTGTTGGTGTATCAAATTCGCCTCTATGACACTTCGGTTGGGGGTATGATGCTTGTCACCAAGTTCATTATGGGATTAAAGGAAGAGTTAAGGGCAGCGGTTGAGATGCAACTGCCGGATACGGTTTGGAAGGCTGCGACCTTAGCCGTGGTTCAGGAACAAATTCTGACCACAGCCAAAAAAACTGGATACCGAGGAACTTATTCTAAGCATGTATCGACAAGTGAGCATGCTGGGGATGTTAGCTCTAAAGGAGCAACACTTCCAAAACAAGAAAAAGGAGACTTATGGAGAGCCCGACAGCTTAAGGATTACAGGAGAGCCAAGGGCTTATGTTTCAAATGTGGGGAACCTTATAATCCTCAACATCAATGCACTGGAAACCTGATGGGTCAAGTGAGGGCAATGCAAGCACAAGAGATTATACCGGATGAAGTGCTAGACACACTGGTTCAGGAGGAAGAACATGAAGAATTGGAAGAAGCGCAGTTATCTCTCAATGCTCTCACGGGTGTGGATAACCCAAGCACCATTAGACTTCGATCCTTGATAGGTCAGAAGGTCCTTCTCATCTTGGTGGATTCTGCCAGTTCCCATAGTTTTGTGGATGCTCAATTAGTGGACACATTGAAATTGACAACAACAGCCATACCAAAGATGCAGGTTAAGGTGGCAAATGGGGAAATGATGCAATGCTCTCTATGTGTTCCTGCATTGAGTTGGTGGATACAGGGGCATACCTTCTCTCACAGTATGAAATTGCTACCTCTGGGTGGATATGATGCCATCCTAGGCATGGATTGGCTCAGTAAATGGGGGGTGATGCAATGTAATTGGATGGACAAATGGATTGCTTTCTCTTATCATGGCTCTCCAATCAAGTTACAAGGAGTTAAAGAAGAGGCTACACCTCAGTTATCTGAAATTTCAGCAGACACCTTATATAAAAGTCAGGTGGGCAACGATATTTGGGCCACGGTGATTCTGCAGTCGGTTTCTGATCCTCAAGCAGCAACCATTCCTTCCAATATTCAGTTGTTTTACATCAATTCGAGGATGTGTTCCAAGAATCCATGGGTCTTCCCCCTCACCGACAGTATGACCACACAATCCCTCTGACTCCTGGAGCTGCTCCTGTGAATGTTAAACCGTATAGGTACTCCCAAACTCAAAAGGATGAGATTGAACGTCAAGTAAAAGAGATGTTAGCTGCAGGAATTATCACTCCTAGCATGAGCCCGTATGCTTCTCCAGTGCTGTTAGTCAAAAAAAAGGATGGATCTTGGCGATTCTGTGTTGATTATAGGAAACTTAACACTCTAACGGTTAAAAGCAAATTTCCAATGCCTATTGTTGATGAGTTGTTGGATGAACTAGGGGGTGCCAAAGTCTTTTCCAAATTGGATCTCAGATCGGGGTACCATCAAATTAGAATGTGGGAAGGTGATGAGGAAAAAACTGCATTTAAAACTCATCACGGGTTGTTCCAATTTAAGGTAATGCCTTTTGGGCTCACAAATGCCCTGCTACCTTTCAATGTGTGATGAACAACCTCTTTGCAGCTTACACTAGAAAGTGTGTGTTGGTGTTTATGGATGACATCTTGATTTATAGCAAATCCTTGGAGGATCATGTCTCCCATTTAGCCATTGTGTTGTCTATATTAAGAGAAAACTCTTTATATGCGAAGAAAAGCAAATGTGAGTTTGCCTCTTCTCATTTGGTATATCTTGGGCACATTATCTCAACCGAAGGAGTGGCTACTGACCCTACCAAAACTAAGGTTATGACTGAATGGCCTGTGCCCTCCAATATAACTGAACTTAGAGGATTTTTAGGGCTGACAGGTTACTACCGAAAGTTTGTTAAGAATTATGGCTGGTTAGCAAAACCACTTATTGTCCTTTTACAAAAGAAACAATTCTGCTGGACACATGAAGCTCAACAGGCCTTTCAAGCTCTCAAAGAAGCAATGAGTTCGACACCGGTCCTTGTGCTCCCTGATTTTTCTAAACCGTTTGGTATTGAAACGGATGCGTGTGATACAGGGATTGGCGCTGTGTTATTTCAGGAAGGACATCCAGTAGCATTTTATAGCAAGGCTTTGGGGATAAAGAATAGGAGCTTATCTATATATGAAAAGGAGTTTCTGGCTATAATGATGGCGGTTGACAGATGGAGACAGTACTTAATTCGAGGCCCATTTGTCATTAAAACAGATCACAAGAGCTTGTGTCATTTGGAAAATCAAGTCCTCTCTTCCGAATTGCAAAAAAGGCTATGTCAAAATTGGTTGGGCTGCGGTTTGGTTCGATATAAGAAAGGATTGGAAAATAGGGCAGCCGATGCTCTGTCCAGGGTGGGGCAATTTTTCTCTATGCAGGCTGTGTCTGGGGGTCAACCGATTTGGGTCCAAGAGCTGCTCAATTCTTATGCTGTAGATACTAAAGCTCAAGAGTTATTGCAAAAATTAGCTTTGGCTGGAGGTCAATGGGAGGAATTTTCTTTGCAACGAGGCATCATTTATGTTCAGGGCCGAATTTGGGTGGGAGCCAATGTGGGCCTGCAACACAAAATCATCCAAGCTTTCCATTCCACTCCTATTGGGGGACATTCGGGTATGGCAGCAACTTTCCAGAGAATCAAGAAGTTGTTTAGTTGGGAAGAAATGAAATCGGCCGTTCAATTTTGTTAAGCAATGTGCTATATGCCGACAAGCTAAGCATGAGCATTGCAAGTTGCTTGAACCTACTCCAACCTTTGCGGATCCCGAAGGAGCTTGGCGGGACATTTCCATGGACTTTGTCGAAGGATTACCCTTATCCGAAAGCTACTCGGTCATTTTGGTCGTGGTAGATCGGTTTACCAAATATGGCCACTTTCTCCGGTTAAACATCCTTTTCTTCTTGTGTCCATTGCCAAATTATTCTTCAACAACATAGTTAAATTGCATGGGCTGCCTAGAGCAATTGTATCCGATAGAGACAAAGTTTTCACAAGCATTTTTGGAAGGAGTTGTTTAAATTGTTTGATGTCCATTTGCATATGAGTACTGACTTATCATCCACAATCGGATGGTCAAGCGGGCGGGTCAATCAATGTGTTGAGATGTACTTAAGGTGTTCTTGCTCCCAAACTCCTAAGCATTGGGTTAAATGGTTACCGATGGCTGAGTTTTGGTACAACACATCGTATCACAGTGCTATTCAAATGTCTCCCTTCAAAGCTCTCTATGGTTATGAGCCATCGTATGGTGTATTGCCGGATTATATTTCTGTTAACCAAGAGGTAACTGACATGGTGCAGGATAGAGAGACTTTCTCTGCCTTATTGAAGGCACATTTGGCCCGAGCTCAACAACGTTTCAAACACTATGTTGATACGAACAGGTCCGAGAGGTCGTTCCATGTGGGGGAGAAGGTGTTCTGAAATTCTGACCCTATATTCGATCTTATATAGCAACTCGCCCTTGTCCGAAGTTGGCATTTAAATTTTTCGGCCCGTTTGAAATCTTGGAAAAAATTGGATCAGCAGCTTACAAGCTTCAATTACCTGAAACCAGTGCGGTGCACCCAGTGTTTCATGTGTCCCAGCTTAAGGCTTTTATTCCTGACTACACTCCGGTCTCTAATGCACTCCCGGATACTCTGATGTTGGATGTGCAGGACGTTGAACCGGAGGCGATCTTGGATCGTCGTTTGATCAAAAAAGGTAATGCCGCATATCTTCAGATTTTGGTGAAATGGACAGGCTTATCTGCAGATTTTGCATCGTGGGAAGATCATGAGGTGTTGAAGAAGCGATACCCGGCGGCTCGCGCTTGGGGACAAGCGCCGTTTCAAGGGGGAGGCACTGTCAGGGCTGATCACCTGACGAGGCGTAATACCCAGGAACCCGAGCTGTGAGGGAAGCCGGCTGGGCCGGTCGGGGGCTTGAGGAAAGTAGCTGGGCCTTGGTTGCGCGTGTGGGCCGTGGCCGCTGTGAGCCGGCCGTGTAAGGGTGATAAAACAAGATCGCTGTAGCTGTTTTGCCTTTGTCGAAAAATGAAGTGACTGTTGTCTTCTTCCCCAATCCTTCTCTCTTTCCTCTCTGTTCTGTTGCGATGGCGACCGATCGAATCGTGATACTGGAGCCCTAGGGTTCGGGTCATCACACTCGCCTACCGCCGCCGCTCCTTAGCTCGCGCTGGCGCCTCTTCCTCTCTCCCGGCTCGAGAACTAAGGACCAGCCAATACTTCCCTGTTCTCCTCACGCACGCCACAACCGCATCGGCTCCTAGTGGTAGGAAAACAAACTGGTTGCTGCCTTGGCACTGAGGCACGCGGCGGGCCGGCGGGCAACCTTGGGCTCTCCCCAAATCCGGCTGGTCAGATCCTTAGTCTGACATTCGGGTCCATTAGGGTTCCTAGGCATTTGATTGATTTATGTGTGAATCGAGGCTCGAATTGAAGTTATGCGCTCAGATCTGAATGAGTTGAGTCCAGATCGATCCTCATTCAAAGTTTTACGGCAACGATTTCAATGTGCTGCATCAAATTTTATGGTTTTTTTGGATCCAAATCGACCCCAATTCAAAATTTATGGCTCAGATTTGGGGATTTTCTATACACAGGATGGCGGTGCCCTCCATTCTATTGTCCAAAGGAACCTGAGCTTGCATCGTACTCTCACAAGTATTATGTTCGTGAGAAGGTAAGACCCCACTGGGTTTGTGATTCTTGTCATAAACAGGTTTTTGCAGATTTATGTGGAGGGATGAGGGTTGCAGCTGCTGAGCTGATGGTTCAGTCCTTTTATTACCATATCTGTGTCATGTCGCAAACCATGAGATGACCGTGAAAAAAAAGCTGGTCAGAATTTCACACCATGCATCACAATGTAGGCAATTACTGTCAGTAAATTAAGGACCTAAAACTATCAAAGCAGTATGGCCTCATAGATTAGCCAATGGGATGCAAGACAAATGACATTCAGAAACCAAAATTGATATCAGGATGTAGAAGGATTAAGACCCAAAATTAATAAATGTGTAGTGCCTTGAAAAGGCAGAGGAATTCGAGTGATTAAAAATATCCTTTTCCCTGATATTTTGATTTGTGTAACCATTAAGATAGTGTTTCGTTCGCAAGTTGGTCTCTACAAAGTGAGAGGGGCAAGATTCAGTATAACTAATTGCAGCACCTTTGAATCTTCACTGAAGGTATCTTTCGTGACTGCATTATAATCTATAACTGGAGACTTGCATTTTCTGTCCGTTGTTGGTTGGGCAATAGTCAAAAGATTTTTTCCAAGATTCTTTGGATGACATGGACCTGCATAAGCAATCCTCAAGGCATTATCCATTATCTGCCCAGCAACTTTTGCAGAAGTGATACCATTAAGGCATTTGGAACGCACATCATTTTCAGGTGAAATCACTTGAAGTTTACTAGTGTTACACACATTTCCAGTTGGAGCACCTATGCGAGGTAAAATCACAGGAATTATCAGATTAGATGTGCAACGTAGACATTATATGAATGATAACAGAGCAAAGGAAAAGCAAAGGTCTAGCAACCATATCCAGATTCCTTACCATCATTAATCCTCAATGCATGTGGTTTTGTTTTTGCTCCACCAAAATAGCTATTATGTAACTTCAATTCTCTGGATGAACCAGCCCCATAATCAGTCATGGTCTCTGGTAATTTGTCAACACACTGAATTTCAGTCTCCCTCTTGCTACCAGAGCTCTGGCCAAGGTAAACAACCTCCTTAGTGTTAGGCACAGAAAAACTCCAATAATGAAACTAAAAGAGACACCAAGATTCATACAAGACCAATTATGATGAACTCTAATTACTTTTAGTAGATAATGTTATCGACATGAAGAGATAATGTTGTAGATAAAGGCGTGCAGCAATGAAAAAAACATCATTGAAAATGAGCGTCTTTCGATATTTTGCTCTCAGACTTTTTGTTTGTTTGACTTTCTTGGCCTTTGCTGCTTTGCAGAGGTGCCATTCAAAATGTGCTTTGATATCAGTCAAAGAAAAAAAGGTATAACTTGGCTCAAATGCTCACCTGATCATCACATTCATTGTCACTGGTTTCTTTTGTCTTTAACCCATTAGCACCATTTGCACTTATATGATTGTTGGCTGCATTGTTTTTCCGACGCATTTATTTCGCTATTCATCTGCATTGGAGTTGCCAAGGCGTAAATATCCCTCAGAGAACTTAAATATATACCAGATGTTGCTAAAGACTTACATGGTCACATAAATAATATAGCACTCAAAATTTTGGACGACTGAAGTCTAAGATTACTACATATCAGCTATAGAGCTTCTGTACAGTCCATAGTATTTTAAAGGAAAGGCATCCAAAAATCAAATCCGATATTAGGTGTATAGCAATTAGCCCCAAAATCAAGTCCATGGAAAAAAAGAGGAATACAAACTATGGTGTCATAATGACTGCCAATTTGACGAGGTTGTCAGTTATCAAATTGGGAACATGTAGTTTTATTGATACTCACCGTACTTGCTGTCTCTGTTGATTTTGTAATGCATTGGTGACTTCCATCTAGGTGTAAAAGTGGTTTGCATTATTTTAGATTTTCCATATTTTGTTCGACAACTCTCCAGTTTTTAGTTAAAAATTTGTGACATAGAATTTGGATGTCTTTAAGACTGTGTACGGTATGGATGGTGGACTATTGAATTGTTCTTCATATATCTTTTCAGGATTCACGTTTCGCTCTACATGTCTTATTCGGTCATGCAAGTTGATGGATTTTTATGTTGTGGGGTCAGCGGCACCCTATTTTCTATATGTACATATTCTATCCAGATTGCACATTTTCTTTTTCCAAGTCAATTGTATCACTAAATTGGTTTGCATGCCTAAGACATAATTTTCATCTGGCTAGGTTTTGCTAGGTTCTTTTACAAAGAGTTTGTCATAGATTTATGTTACTAGGCGGATGACATTCTATTCTTTCTAACTTCCATATGGAATCTTTCATGTCATTGTACGGTATATGTTTTAGTCTATTCAATACCAAACACGTATTTTTTTTTTGCTTGGTTATTCCTGATCTTTGATGATTACCGGTTTTTCCGTGTACGTTGCAGATGTTCTACTTGGGTTGCAGATGGCTCTACTTGGGCCCTTGATTCTTTAGTGTTGTTCTATACATTGGGTTATTGTGGTCGGATGAATGATGCCCTTTTTGGCCCGTGACATGTAAAACATTGAATTCTATATTTTACCTTTCTTGCTCCATCATTGTGCTTCGCTTCATTTGAATGTTTTGTGCTTACTGTTTTTTAATACGGTACCTGCTTGCCTGATTATCCGTACATGCACATGTTCTTTTTGACATGGGACAATGCCCACGGCCAATATTGAGTTATCTATTGGTTTACATACATGAAAGGCCAATAGTTCATTCTATGTATGGATTGCCTGAAATATTACGTGGCTTGATTTCTTATACATGGTCAGTTTCTCTTTCCTATTGCTGCTTTTTTTAGTTGTTTTCCTTCATTATTTTTTTACATCTTCTTTATAAACACGCCTAGATATGAGCGAACATGGGGCTTCACCCACGCGCGAAGCGCGTGAGCTCCGCTAGTACAATACAAGCTTACAGCTAAGCGGGAGCAGATGGTGATCTTGGGGGCTTCTCGGCTATATAAACACGCCGAATGCTTAGAGCATGACGCCATGACCATACTTGATCAGAAACATTTGACCATAGAACAGTAAAGGCCATAGATAGATTCAGTAGAGCCTGTTCCTTATTTATTCTTTCTGATTCAAGAAACCTCTTTGCAGAGCCAGGATGAACAAGCCAAGGAACCAAGGGAAGAAGGGCCTTAGCAGAATGCTGAGGGAGCAGAAGGCGAGGCTCTACATCATCCGACGATGCGTTGCCATGCTTCTTTGCTGCCATGACTGATCAGTCAGCGACTGCGGCGTTTCGTTCTGGCCCCAAGACTCCCAATTTTGTTTCCTGGTCTCCATTCTTTCCCCTCGGAGTATATAGGTCTTAGTGATTCTTTCATGTGTATACCGAGGGTATCGAACGCAAGTTTTGCACTTCTTCCTCTCTTCCTCTTTTTCGCGACGGATCATGAGTTTCTTTTTTGTCGCGTATTTGATAGGTCAGAAGTGCAATATATGTTTTTCTTATAAGAACATATGGACTTTGCTTTTTGTGGGGCTAATAGATGAACACCAAGAACGTGTTTACTGTATGTTGAACCAAGCTTCTCCCTCTTTCATTTGTACAGATAATTTGTCTCTGTGCAATTGCTCTGTGCAAGTGCTAGTTCAACATTCGGTGACCTTCCCTGTTCCAGAGAGCGTGCAGCCATAGAGCACAGGTCCACAGTGCAAAAATTATGGATGAATGATTCGCATATGAACCGCCAGCAAACCAGAATATTGCTACCGACCTCCCAGTGATCACCCTGTTCCTAAACCAGGCAGCAAGTCCATGCAGGAGATATTCCTTGCCCCCCTGGGGAAACAGAGGCGCGATAGTTTGCATCACTTGACAGCAATTGGACCTGGAACTCCTTTGGTGTTTGCGTGCTATCTGTATTTGGTATATGGCCCTACCTCCTGACGTTGGATCTTAATCTGATGCGCATTAATGGACGGTATACCGTCCGAACGATATAGGTGTTTTAAATTGTGTTTCATGTGTTTCACGAACATGTCATCTTACAAGGCCTGTTTTATGTGTTTTATGAGCTTTTGATCTAATTTGATTTAAGCTGAATCAAATAGAGCCAAAAGCCATAAAACAGATGGAAAATGATTGAAGAAATCTGTAGAGAGCGTGAATCGAACCTTAGAACTCCCACAACATTAGAAATCAGAATGATGCCTATCATTAAGCTGCGCACTTTTATTTAGTCCTTTTTAATAAAAAAAAACTTTTTTGAGGTGCATGGCCATATCTCACCGCAAACTTGCCGACGCCCGCTCAAGCCGCCACATTGCCTGCAAAAGCTCGGCATGGCGTGGTGCTGTTCAACGTTGGCTTGTCTAGGCGGCGCGATCCTTGGCTTGAGCAGTGATGGAGTGGTCGTGGCGCGGGGAGGGCCATGGTGGCATGTCGGGAACGCATGGAGAAGTGATGGCTCGGACAAGCTGAGGAGAGGAGTCCGAGAAGGAGAGAATGGTGGAAAATAATCAGATCGTATTTTTCTTATTGTTTTGTAAGTTTTATTTTGCAAAAGATCATGCAATATTGAATGTGGATAGAGCACAAATTATGGAGAAATTCCGTGGCCGTGAATTTATCTATACCAATGTGTACACCAGGGAATGAATATTTGAATTGATGATAAAGCATTTTTTTTTTGAAAAAAGGAATAAAGCGGAAAATCATTTTAGAAATTTCGTTCTACTGGACATCATTAAAATTAGTGCATTGTGATGCTGATATGTCACGTACTCACGTGCGTGGCAATCTGCTTCAGTAACGTAACCTGGCCAACGGTAAAATTCAACCTTTTTTTTTTGTGATGTTTATGCGTGATTGAAACGCAACTTAAATCCCACGAGTACTTAGATGTCTCCCTGTAAATCGAGCTGCTTTACGTGAACATCACGAACAAATAGGCCCTCGCCTCGTTTGTCATGTATCCGTACCGCTCGGACGAATCACGAAAAGTGCCAGATTATCTCATCATGTCATTTTTTCGGTGCATATGGAAATTTCATTGAAATGACGTACCCTTATTTTGTACCGCATGCAATGCTGTGCTGATGTAAAGACCGAGACTTTTTTTTTCATTATCTTAAAAAATACAAGGGTATGCTGTGCTAAGAATTCTATCAATTATCCACACACTCCTTTCCACTATTAATTTTAGATCAATTTTTACATTACGTACATATTATGACTAAGGTTGAGGACTATGTGATAGCATAAACAGCTGGATAAATCAGCTTTGGTGGTACGTGCTTAAAAATAGATAGGCGGGTTGTGCTTTTCGATGGGCCGGCCATTTATTTAAGAGTTTCTAGTGATTATAAATCTAAGAATGAAAACGAAGAATTGATTAGTAACCTCCTTACCGTAATTTTTTTTATCCATTTTTTATTTTCCTTATTTTTTCTAATCTTGAAATGTCGATGCAATTCTTTTTTTTTTGCATTATAAAAAAGTGAGAAATAAATGGTGAGGCATTCCTATTTTTTTATGCATTCTTAAAAAGGTTGCATGGAAAAAAAGAATGAGTTATTTGTAATGCGTTTGTCAACTAAGGACTTGTTTGTTTCAGATTAAACTAAACTAAATTAAATTAAATGAAAATTTGTTATTTTTGAATAGGCCACATGTTGTAATATTTTGTAGTTATTTTTGTGGAGTTTTAAATAGTTCTTCTTAGAGTTCGCAAAATATTTTTTCATAATTTTTTGAATTTTTTAAAATAGATTTCGAGTGGATCACAAATTTGCTACAGTAAAATGCAACTCAACGTTAATCTAAAACAAACAAGGCCTAAACCTTAAATTCATAGAAAGAAATATTATCATTCTTTTATGGATCCTTACAAAATATTATGACGCATCTACTCTATCATAAAAATCTTAAATTGAAAAGAATGAAGCGATTGGCTAACTCCTCAACCATAAATTTTTATCCTTTTTTATTTCGTAATTCATCCGTAAAGGTTTAGTTTTGAAATAATTTTTTTAGTTGGACATATTCTTTTTATGGATCCTTATGCTCCGCTGTAAAAATCTAAAAAAGAAGAGAATGAAGTGACTGCCTAACTCCGGTACCATAAATTTCTATACATTTTATTTTTTAATTCATCTGTAAAGGTTTGGTTTGAATTTTTTTTAGTTTGCAATAAAAAGGTAGAACGAAAGAGAAGGACCTTAATCTGTTTCTCAAGTAAACCTAAAATTATTAGCAAGACTCAATTTTTTTATTCTCTTATGGATCCGTACGAAATATTATTACGCATTTGCTCCGTCGTTTTAAAAAAAGAGAGAAGTGATTACGAGACCTTCGTACCATTACTCTCTATCCATTTTCTATTTTTCTTACTTTGTCAAATATTAAAATGTTGATCCATTTCTTTTTAATTATTTTTCTGCATTCTACAAAATATTTAGAAGTAAATACTAATCCATTTTCTATTTTTTCATTATTTTTCGCATTGTAAGGAAATATGAGAAACAAAATCAACGGGGAGATTACATAAACGCAGCAGGCGGGGCTGGGTTCGAAATCCCAGCCCCTGGGGCAACGCCCAGAAGAGGCTTACCACTGAGCTGCGCACGCGCTGTGGTTTGCCTTAACTGGGGAAAAGTAAAGAAGAGGAGGCAGGAGAGGCAAGTGGAAAATCGGAAAAAAGGTTGCAGCGCCTGAGAATCGAACCGCGGTGGGCAACGTGAGACCTCGCGCCGGTAACCAAGTGACCAACTGTGGCAACCCCGACTTCACCAGGATCCACTCACAATTTATTGCTAGTCCCAGAGATCAATGCTAACAACTTGTGAGCGACCGTTTGTTGAACATCATCACATAATCACAAATAACTAAGAGAAACTATATATTATGCAAAAGTAATTGTTACACAACTACTTATTACAATTGTTTAATTAAAAATAACATAATAATGTCCATAATATACCAGAGTGCAAAAATTCAAATATACAGCGGAAAAGGTATGATGATGCTCCAATCTGACCCTTGAGTGCAAGCTAATCCACATCGAAGTCCAAAACAAGATCCTTCTGATCCTGAAGATAGACTGGACCTAATCCTTCTCCTGAATACAAATTTATTCGTAGTTTGTATAATGAGTACACGGCTACCCAGCAAGAGTCCTTATAAATGATGCAAGGATATAAATAAGAATAGGGTGGCTATTTTGCATAAACACCTACACTAGTCAGATTATTCAAAGTGTTGTAAAACAAATTTGTAGAACAATTAATAGTGATACGATTCCCAAGAAGAACACACAGAGCTCGGCTTCCGAAGCCCCTCTGAAGAACAAAACTTGCCTCGAACAACTCAAACTACACCAACCCATCAGGTTAATTATTAACACATGAGACTACCATGTACGACCTTCCTCCCCTTCTATAACCGTGGGAATGGCTATCATGATAGTTTTAACTCTGCAGAGTGTAGCACACTTTACCCATAAGCCGAGTGGTACTTTTGCATCTTAGCTCTTCCTTAGGAGCCTAGACCAAGTAACAATACAAGACGATTCATTAGTTCCCTCTGTTAACACCGATACCTCCTCTAAGGTTTAGGCACTCTGGCCCCCCTTTTGAGCCAACGGACCACAGCCCGATCTTTTCAAAGTAAAGTGTGTTAACAGTCTTCCCTAACTACTAAGTCAGGATTAGCACATGCAAGCTTAACATGCTTAAGCTAGTACTTATGGTTGCGCTTGTATGGTTTGACCGGATAAGCACACGCCCAAAGTCCTTAGACCAAGGTGACTATCTCCACAACAATCCTCAATCCATAAAATCACCCGACTTGCCACCTTAGTCAACACACGCCACGTAGGTTTTAGTTGATTAGGTAGGTTTTAGTTGATTAGGTTATTAAAGTAACTCAGCACCTCCAATCATACCAAGTCACAAGAGTAATTAAATGATGAACCTAATCAACTACCAACCCACGAGCACTAGCAACTATGCATAAGGATAGGCTAGGAAAATAACTAAGGCAGCAATAAACAGATTAAATTCACAGGGTCAATGACACAGTGTGAATATATAGGTTTCTACCCTTCCCATCATTTTATGTATGAGAAAAATAAATAAAAAAATAATAAACAGATGAGTTTTGCAAACTAGGGAGAGCAAGATGCAACTATGGGTCATGGGGATCCTCCTTCGAACGACTCCTGGAATCCTCCCGAACAACGCGAACACGGACGATCTACGCTTAAATCAGGATGCAAACAAATAAACAATAGACAATATATTTTAATAAAAATATTGAACAAATTATGACCGATGATGCCTCGGTCTTTCAAGTATCGGATTTTAGCAAACTCACTCCGAAATATTTTTCTCTTCGCTGGCGTCGCTAAACGCTCGCTTGGTGAAATCGGCGACGACGTCACGCAAAACGAGGCACACGCGCGGAGGTTGCTGCAAGGAGAATTTCGAAAAATACCAAATTAATATAGGAGGTGATAGGGATCAATTGGAGATTAACGAAAATTGGTTTGGAGGGAATTCGGCTTACGGTCAAGGAGAAATAAATGTTGAAAGGGTACTGTTCACAGGAATTTGGCCTCAGCCATAGCATCAAGAAAAGGGGAAAAATCCCCAATTCCCTTCTCTTCTCCTCAGCCAAGCACTGGAGAGAGAAACGAGGGAGAGAGAAGGAGGGGGCCACGGGGGAAGAGGGAGAGAGGAAGGAGGCGGCGGCCTTGGGGAGGAGGACCACGGCGGCGGCTTTGGTGGGGGCGGCTCCCGGCGGCGGCGTGCTCAGACGAGGTGGCGCTCCGGCGGCGGCGGCTCGGCTGCAGCGCGCTGGGGAGGGGCAGAGGCGGCGGCGCGGCTCGGTCTGGGAGCGGCGGCGGCTCCACGGGGGAGACGGCATGGGCATGGGCGGCGGCATGGGGCGGCGCTCCAGTGGGGGATAGGGTGGCGGCTGCTGCAGGCGGTGGTGCTGCGGCAATAGGGCATGGCGGCGCGGCAGCAAGGCATGGCTGTAGGGCGGCGGCGGCTCGGCCTCTGGCGGCGCTGGTTGATGCTGGGGCGGCGCGGCAGCACTTGGCCGGCGCGGTGGCATCTCGGGGCGGCGGCTCGGCCAGGGAGCAGCGGGGACGGCTTCGGCGGCGGCGGCAAGGCGTGGGCGGCGGCCATGGCTCCGGCAAGGGCGGCTGCTGGCGGCGTCATGGCAATGACGGCGACGGCAGCTCCACGGGCAGGGATGGCACGGGTTCAGGGCACCGGGGCGGTGGAGGCACCAGGGCGGCGGCGGATTGGGTGAGATGTGGGCGGCATGGCCTTTAGTGGACACCGGTGGAGGGCGGCGTGAAGGTGATGACGGCCACGACTTTGTCTATGGATGTGATCTGATTGGGTAGGGATTTGCACGGTATTTATATGGAGGTCAGGTTGTGGGCGCGGGATTGAAACTTGGCGGAATTGATTGGAAGTTAGAGATAGAAAGTTGAATTTAATCGGCGAATCCGGTTGCTTTGGGGTGGGATTCGTGTTGGATTGTGTTTTCTAGGATGAAGGTCGAGTGCAGGAGATGGTGTGATGCGTCAAGGGATCGACGACATCAGCGGTGCTTGATGTAGATCAGAGGTGGTCTTTGGTGAGCTACGGGTTGGATGGTGGCACTGCCTCGACCAAAGGAGACAAAGGCGGGGTTTCAAAGGATGTCGGCCAGAGAGGGGTGGAAGTTCGACCGGTCAGGGTTGAAGGGAGATCGATCGGGTTTAGGTTTCGATCAATGGGGATAAAGGGAAAAGATAGTGGAAAGATGGAGGAGTGGTTTGCTTACCATGGGCTGGTCTCGGCCGAGTGAAACAACATTTGATCTACTAGGGTTTCGATGGAGGTTAGTCGAAAATAGGATCTCGGGTCGATAGATAATGGTTGGAAAACGAAGGGTATGGCTCGACCAAGTGGCAGGAAAAGGTGGATCTATTTGGGTTAAAGCCGAGGAGAGGAATATGGCTTGGACGATGCTAGGGTTTTGATTGGAACGCCAACCTGGGCTTGACCGAGAGAGTTCAGGGTTTTAGCCAAGGAAGGAAACGAGCGACCGACATAGCCAAAGGCTTTTAGGGTTTCGGTCGAGAAAGAAAGATAGGTTAGGGTTCGCTTCGGTAGGGGATGGTCGTTCGACGAAGGTTGCGATGGAGGTTAACCGGAGTTAAAGATCCAGTCGAGGGAGTTTTCAAAGGAAGTCGGGTGGAATTAGGGTCTCGGGGAATGTCGGTCGATTAGGGTTTGGTCAAGAGACGATGGACCGCTTCACCGATTTAATTAGGGTTTTGATCAAGGAAGGGATGGACGATCGGGTGTGGTAGGAAGATTAGGGTTTGGGGTTTGTCGATTGAGAGGAGCGGACATTCGACCGGCAAGGGTTATGATAGAGGTCGACCGGAGTTAGGGTTTTGGCCGAGAGTCGAGCTAGGGTTTCAACTGAGAGAGGAAGTTTTCAAAGGAGACTCGACCAGGGTTTTGGCTCGACCGAGAGGATTGAGGTTTGGTCGGCCATGTTTACAAGTAATGTCGATCAGGGTTTAGTGACTTGGTCGACTCGACCGAGAGAGAGAAATGTTGTCTCGATCAGGAGATTAGGGTTTCGATCGAGCTTGGTTTCAATTGAGAGACAAAGTCAGGGTTCCAACCAAGGAACGAATAAAAGCGAGGAGTGAGCTTTTGCATTTAAATTTGTAATTTTGTAAATTGAAATGAAAATAATTAGTAAGATAAATTCTTATATGTAAATAATTGTTTGAAAATTTAGGGCTTTTCATATAAGAATCATAATAACTTAATTTAAATTTTGCCTTTTCTTTTAAAAGAAAAACTTGGGACATTCTAATATTTATTAGGATGTCACACCAACCGGCCCGCCTTGTTTATTTCGCTGCGAAAAAAATCGTTTTATATATAACGGAAGAACGGACGGTCGGATTTGGCCATTCCTGGCGATCGGACGGCCGCGGCGCTCGGAACTGTAGCAAGGGACACGTGTCGAACGGACGAACGCGTTGCTCGCGCGTTGTATATAGAATAGATAGATAGATAGATAGATAGATGTGCAGTCGTGCAGGGGACACCGCTTGAGATGGCATGAGGCCGGAGAGGAATGGGCCTACAGTAGTAGTCATGGCGGTTGGGTTGCATCGGGCTTAAATCCACCTAATGGAGTCTAACTGGGCCTAATCTCTATTTTCTGGGCCTTATCCGGTGGCCTAGAGAAATCAAATAGTGGCCAGGGCCGGGGCAGCCCTCCGGGCTCCGATCTCCACTCTCCACGCTTTCGAACCGAACGTACGGCGGGACACACACTTACACGCGGGTCCCAGGCAAACCACACGAGGGCCCAGGCGTCGGTCTCCCCGGCCACTCCAACGCAACCGGCTAGGCGGCCACCACTATTAATATCGTACCGCGCGGACTAGGGAGGCGTTTCCCTCTCGTTTCCTTTCTCCTCCTCCCGTCCCCCGGGCCGTGGCCCGCGCCTCACCTCGCCTCGCTCTGCCTCCTCCCGCCGTCGCTTCTCCTCCGCCGCGGCAGCCCAAGCACACAAACCCTAGCCGCTCCCGTTGCCGCCACCGCTGATTGTTCCCTCCTCTCCACCACAGACCAGTGCCCTATTCCTCTGCATCGGCGACGAGCCCCGTGAGGGCGCTGCGCCCCAGAGCTAGGGTTTTAGCCCCGGGGCCATGGAATTCGAGGCGGACGGCGCCCGGTCGCAGGAGCCGCGAGGCGACGCAGCCGAGGCGCCGCCGCCGCCCCCGCCGCACGAGCGCGGCGAGGTCCCCTCCCCACGCTTCGATTCGTCTCGTGCCCTAAGGTGAGCGTCAATGACTCCCTCTTATCCATGCGCAGGTGCCCCGCAAAATTATTTTGTAGGGCTGGGTCGGTTGTGTTCAGAAACCTCTGACTGGTATCTAGTTTAATCCGTGAAATTAAGTAGCCCTAGGATTTAGTTTTGCTTTTTCACGGCTATAGTCTTTGTTTTACGAGAATTTTGTGAGCTTGAGCTTGGTCAAGTTGTGATATTCGGTAGTGGTGCTGATGAGCTCTTGCCTATCTTCGAACTGGTATTCTCTGTTGAAGTTTGCAACTGGCAATGACATGAAAATAAATTATCTCACTTCAACAGGCAATAAAACGTGTATAAAATTAAATTAGTTTTCATGAATTAGTAGATATCATCTAGTCTTATGTGGAACAATGATATTACATTTTAGATTTATAGGAGGACACTGCAATGATGGAAAAAGGTGTTTGTCATGCCTTGTCAGTCCTATTGAAGGATGAAACCCCTTGTGAAAACAGAAAAAGGAGTGATTGGAGCTAACGTGTTACCCAGTTATAATTGGGAACATTTAAATTATTATCATGGCCTTGGTGAGAAGTCTGTGATGAAAGGAGAATATGATTTAGCAGCGCACTTGTTTAAATTGCTTGAACATGGATGATAGTTTATTTTACTTTTGTCTAACATTTTTATTTTACAAAGTTCCTTTTATGTGTTCTAACCTGGTTATAATATGAATAACTTGAATGCTTGATAGTTTATTTACCTTGATTTAGCATTTTTATTTTTATTTTGTGAAGTTCCTTTGATCTATTCTAACCTGCTGAAACACTGACTTGATGAAGCTCTACAGAGTTAATAAAAATACATAATATATAACCTATGATTCATGAAAATAATATCTGATACTGCTGTGTTCCATATATTCATGCCTTTAATAAATATTTCTGCGGTACGAATTACCTTTAGAAAATATTTCTGCGGTACTAATGGATATCTTTCTTACTCGCAGATTGCTGATAGAGCTTGGTACAAATGTAACAGAAGATTTGGTTGTGCTGATGCCAAATTTGCTGTCATTTTTGAAACATGATGATCCTGCGGTTGTTAAGCAATCTATAGCTAGTGGGACAAATTTATTTGCTGCTGTATTGGAAGAGATGACACTTCAGGTCCTTTTTTGTAAAGCAGATATTTATCAATGAATAAATCCACTGTTGTTGTAACTACTATCCGTTGAGATGATGCCGTTGTTGTTTGATGGGGTTGTTTTACTTGCTTCTCCAAGTTTTGGGAGTATGTCTCAAAAAACAACGGAGTGAAAACCACGTCAAAGAAATACCTAAAATCATTTTCTACAAAGAGATGTCTACAACCTCGTGGAGCGCATTTTGATTGCACTGCATGTTCTGTAGATTTTCTCTTCAGTGTTATAGAAGGCACTGCTTTGTCCTATCCACCATTTTTTGTTGTTTTCACCCCTTTCCAGTAGGCTAGTTTCATGCAGAACAGTTGCAACTTCTGACTATCATAAAGAGCCTATGATGAGAGCAGGAATGTCTATTCTTGTCTGTCCTTGACTTTCACTTGCCTGAGTCAGTGTCTCCTTTTTTATCTAAAAGCATTGAAGATCTCAAAACATGTAGTGATACCACAAAAAAGGCCAAGCATTTCAGTTATTAGGCTTGAATCATCCAGTGTTCAAACTTCTATATCCTTGTGATTCCATTAATACCATGTGAAATCTGCTACTCTGCTCCCATCATTCATTCTGATACTCAATTTTAAGTTTTTCTTTTCTGATATTTCCCAATTAGCCCCACAACTAAAAAATTGGAGAAACAGCAGACATTATCCCAGAAATGCTAGAATAGTTGGAACAAGCAACAGCTGCATGCAAGTTTGGTGCTTTTTTTCTTAATGCGAAAACAAACAGTTAAAAATGGCTTTCCTGCATTAACTGAACTAACTTACTCAGTTTTATCAATAATAAAGTGGTAATAAATGTGCTGGATTTTCCTAAAAAGAAATGCAGCCAAAACATTACCCAGTTTTAGGTTTCAAGGAATATAAAAATATTAATAGTTTCCTGTTTGATATATCTTTAAGAATTTGTCCATTCACTGATTGGAACTTTCAGAAATTGATAACGTCCAGAAAATATATCTTTTGTGAAATATGACTTGAAAATCTGAAATAAGCTTCTAGAAAAGTATCATCCATTAGATTATGTACATATTAAGTCATCTACATTTTGAAACTAACTATTGAAAGCTTGCTCAATCCTAAAGGATATTGTTTTAGTTTTCTGCAACAACTGGAGTTCCATATTTAATCATGAAAAAAAATTGAAGCTACTTTAGTCCTTACATACTAACTGAACTATTGAAGCTATAATTCTCATCGGTTGGTTGGGTAGGTATTTTGTTTGGACTAACTTACAAGTGTTGTTTATGATTAACTGGACGCACACAAGTGAAGGTGGTTAGGTGGTAAATATTACATATAGGCAGTGTTTCACAGAAAACCTATGACATGTTTTTATTATTTTTAGTTTGCCTTGAAAATACAATGTATTATCTAGGTTGAGTTTTTGAAGTACCGTCTTCCTTCTAAATTCTCTTGATCTGAATACTTATAGTGTGGACACTTAATATTAGTAACTTACTACCAATAGCTTCTTTTCTTGGTACTCACTTTTTTTTACGTAAATCTAGATTAATACGAGTGGAAAAGTTGATGCTTGGCTTGAAGATATGTGGGCTTGGATGAACCAGTTCAAAGATGCAGTCCGTGGTATGATGCGTGAGGTTAGTTTATGCTGCTGTATGCATTATGCAATTTCAATAATATGGTGAAACTGCTGCTGTTCTGTTTTTATATTTTCAGCACATCATGGAATTTTTATAAATGATGGCCCTGTGTGTTATTTGAAATGATGGTATGCTGTTATTTCCATGTTCGTAGTAACTTGCTGACTGATGCTAGCTTGTGTGACATTTAACAGCCTGGTCCTGTTGCAATTAAACTATACGCTGTAAAGTTCATTGAAACATGGATCTTGTGCTTCACAACTCAAGCCAACAATGACCGAACACAGACAATTGAAGGTATCATCGACTAGATTCATGTCAGCAATCAAATTGACCGTACTGTAAATGTGGTCTCAAATATAACACGTAACTGTTCACTCTACAAACAGGAAAGAACTGGAGATTTGATACTTCACGGTTAACTCAATTTCATCCGAGCCTTGACCCAATTGTTCTGGAAACTGATGCAAACAGGGCTTTCAACCTCCTGGTGGATATTATTCAATCAGCTTATGCTCATCGAGGAACCTTCCTAGTTGGCACTATTAATTCGTAAGTGTTTCTACCAGCTGTATTGCTTAAATAAAATAGAAGCATTTCATTTTACCCTCATCCCCAACATGCCCTCTTTTCATTAGCCCCTCCATATATGAAGATAAATATCCGTGCTATCTCTAGATTATTGTTTAATTATTTGGTTTTTTAATGCATGTTATTCATTTGTTATTCCCCCTACCTGTCCACATGTTTATCCTGAATACTGAATATGTAAACATATTTTCATAGTTCAAATGGTCTAGCAACTTCTCTGGTGTCCTACTTTTCTCATCCCATACTACCATAGTATAAGTACTTTGCAAAATGACTGCTTTGGCCATTTATATAGGCCTTTAGTTGTTTTGGCAATGATGGAAGTATGACTGGGAAGCCCAGAATTTCGTCTGTCAGTAAAACTTTGAAACCGCACTGATATTCATGTGCTCTGATTGCATATTGAAAAATTCTTTGTGGATGTTGGATGGGCTGCCTTTTGCACTTCCATTTTGGTTGTTTATCTCATAAATGTATGATTTATATTTATTTTTTTAAGAAATATAAACTGTTTGTCACTTGTTAGTCTTGCAGCTATTGCAAAGAATAGGCCAGTTTACTATGATCGCGTTCTGCACATGTTGCTTGGTTTTGACCCTACTTTGGAGACTGAGAAAGGAGCTCATTCTGCAAGTCTGCGGTGTTCCCTGAAAACAGCATTTTTAGGGTTTCTGCGGAGTCCTTTCCAGGAAATGATTGAGGTGGGCTCACCTTACCTTTAGCACTATGCTTTCTTCTATCATTTCTTGAAGTCCTAGCTGCACAAAGCTGCAGATACTTTACCGTGGCTATATATTTCATTTTTTCCATGATCTCCCATTTTATTTGTTCTTGGAGACTGTCGTTATTACATGTTGTACTTGGAGATTCTAGTGTCCTGGTATCTTTGATAAACAATTCAATTAAAACATGCGTACTACCCAAGTACAATTGGTACACCTAAAAAAATTATTTTTTCAGAAGGACGCATACAGATAGGAGAAGCCATTCTGTTGGTTTGATAGTAACAAATCTAACATACTTAACTCGCAAGGTTGTTACGTGGAACAATGGCGACATGATTAATGATTGTGATTAAACTAGTAGGTGGTATAGATCGTAATAAACTATTAATTGCTCATGAAAATGGACATGTGGTTGTCTTCATCCCATCTCATGCATGAATGCCACACACCATCAAGTAACGATCAAACGAGGACACAATTCTGCTTTGTAGTTTTGTTTAAAAAAATTTGGGTTCTACCAGCTTTTGTCTCTAATCCTCATAAGGGAGATGCTTCCATTAATGAGCCGGGTGAGTTTTAGAAGAAAGTTAGTTTAACAAGGAGCCGTGTGAGCTTTGGAATAAAATTGGCTTAACAAGGGGATCTTATGATCTGCACATTGGTAACTTGTGTTGCTCCTTTTTGTTACATCTGTTGCTAGCTATATGGACTTGATTTATTAGCTTTCTTAAACTTGTCTTGGTTTGTTTTGAGGATTTCTGCATCAGTTTTTTATGCCATAGTTTTCCAAGTTGCATCCAATATTTATTTAAAATGTATGTATATATTCCCTCCTTTCCATTCTATAAGGCGTAGTTTGACTTGAAAAAAGTCTTCGGGGATAGACTTTGACCGCTAGTTTCTCTTATTATATATTGTTGATTGATTGCTATATTATTACATTATATTCGAAACAATTTGAAATGCAAACATGCCGATATAAGTTTCATCCACTAAAGATGCATATAATTTAACTATTTTTTGGTCAAAATTGATAACGTTTGACTTTTTTTAAGTCAAATTATGCCTTATAGAATGGAAATGAGGGAGTAAATCATATCTATACTCTCAAGCTTTGTACTGATTTTTTAATGTTATTTGCTGGAGTTAAATTGCATTTGAGTCCCTGATTGGGTTTCAAATGTTCTATTCTACTTTTCAAGTTAATCATGCTTCTCTGGACAGTCCAAGGACATATTGGTAAGGCGACTTCGAGTTCTGAGTCCTGGTGAAGCAACAGAACAGACTATCAGGCAGGCAGAGAAAATGTCTAGAAATATGGAGCGTGCTTCTCGTTCTAGCAAGGTATATCACTGCATGTTTGTAAAATGTTCATCAATAGATTTGGCATGTGTTTTCCAAAATTCGCGTCCTTCAATACTGTTAATATATGTTTTTTGAAGAATTTTAAGGTGTCCTCTTATCCCAGGACGAGCCTCCAACATGGGAGATGCCTTATGGAGATAGTAATCGGAAGAATCCTGCTACCAGATCAAGCGATGCTCTTGCTATGGCTGATGGCATAGCTAAGAGAGCAAGATTTGATACCTCTTCAGCTTCAAACCCACCAGTTCAGGGAACATCTGATTATTCTGATATGCAGGTTGACAATGACGCCAATTTGGGTCACACTGATCCAGCTCTCTTAAGTAGTGATGTGTCTCCTGTTGAGAAGATGATTGAAATGATTGGTGCTCTACTTGCTGAAGGGGAAAGAGGAGCTGAATCCCTTGGTATTCTCATCGCAACTGTAGAGGCGGACGTCATGGCTGACATTGTAATAGAAACAATGAAACATCTACCTGAAGCTCTATTTCCCCTAGCGACACATAATAGTGGACATCGACCAAATTTTCAATCTTCCTCCAGTCTTCCAACAGAAAATTTGTCAGTTAACTCTCACTTTGTGCCCTTCACTCCACAATTAGCACCGCCTACAGATGAAGTCAGTGTTCCACCATCCAATGCGATTTCTATGCCTGGATTTCATGATTCTAAGCGTGACCCAAGACGAGTATGAACTATTTTTACTTCTCATTTTATCAAGTCGGAGAAGAGTCTATTGTGAAAATATCAATGTATTGCAGGATCCTCGTCGCCTTGATCCACGGCGAACAGTTGCGCCTGCTGCTATTAATTCCATACAGATGAAGGTGGACACCAGTCTTCATCAGACGAATAATTTGTCAAATATACCTTCTCCTGTTTCTGGGAAGCTTGAAAGCTGTTCAGACTATTCAGGAGACATACCTAAAAATGAAGATGAACTACATACATCTTCTCAGCCCAATCAAACAATTGCCAAAGAAAAGTCAGATTTTTTTGATGATGCCACAGAACCAGAGCCCAATTTAGAAGTGCAGGCACCAATAGACGTCGGATGTCATTCTTCTAATGTTGTTGAAAATATGGTCATTCCTTTGTCTCCAGAAGCTATTTCAAACAATGAATCTGATAGTGTGGATTTGGAGGCTGATCCCTTTTCGCCAGTTTCCAAGATATCGACACCGGAAGATACTAATCATGATTTGCCAGTCCTTCCATCTGTTTTGGAATTAAGTGACTGCGAGAAGATCTCATTGCAGAAATTAGCTGTTCGGCGGATAATTGATGACTACAATAAAAATAGCCTTAGTGCAAGATTTTCACTGCTTGCCTATTTGATTGCTCAGGTAGTATTTTGGATTGTAGTCTGTATTTTCTGCATTTCCTATATTCCTTTCTGTTAGGTTTTTGGACAGTACTGCTGTGAATGTTGCTACATTATATGCTTGTTCTCCATACCAGTTTTTTTTTTCATCATCTGTAACTTTACAGAGTGCTGCTGATGATAACATTATGGATTTGATTCAGAGGCACATCATATTTCATTATCATGATCAGGAGGTACTTTACTGACAGCGCACTATGTTTATTTTTGTTTTGTGCTCCTTCAGTGGTGTAAGTGGGGCAGATTATGTCTGACTGTTTGATCAATAAATTTTAATAGGATAAAATCCATGATAAAAAAGTCTGGCTAGATTGAAGATCCAATTTTTTTTATTGGTTAATAATTATAGACATTTTGAATTGTAATATGGATTTGTATTGTATCATCATATGCAAGTTGAGGTATTTGAAATAGGATCAGCTTGGATATTTCGTGGACTGATCCTGGCTTAAATCCGTACTTCAGTACAAGCTGATCCTGCATATAACATTAAGCTTAAATGTTTGATATCAAATCCATGTTAATCGTAGATTTGCTTGAATAATCAAGACTATATAGGCCAGTCTCATTCTTGCTCGTTCTACCACATTCAAGCGTCCATATAGGTTCAGTTGTCTAAGATCTTGTCTTTCTGGGACAAACCTGTACATAAAACAAGCTGATCTTGAGTACACATCCAGCTGTTTTTGAGCTGGCTAAGCTTGCTCTGCCTGTCTTATTTCCAGTGATGATCGCCATTTTCTAAACATAGCCTGCATGTCATCAGAATCCATGGCACTGTATATAGGCGCACAGTATTTGTGAGATTCTCACTTCTGAATATTTGTTTTCCTAGGGGCATGAACTGGCAATGCATGTGCTGTATCAGCTGCAGAGTGCCAGCGTTGCTGACTCACCAGAAAGCTCTATATCTGCTTCTAAAACTTACGAGAAGTTCTTTATATCACTTGTAAGCAAGCACATCATATTCAGATTTGATTTTGTCTTCTCATGCCTCACAGCATGTCGAACTTAGGATTGTCATTTCTTTTGTGCTCAGGCAAGATCCTTGATTGATTCGCTACCTGCTTCAGACAAGTCTTTCAGCAAACTATTGTGTGATGCACCATATTTGCCTGAGTCTTTGTTCAGATTCCTGGAGTGTCTTTGCATGTCGCAAGGTAACGGCCAACAAACAAAGGACACTGATGGTGATCGTGTCACCCAAGGCTTGGGAACTATATGGAGTCTTATTTTAGGGCGACCTCCTCTTCGGCAAGCTTGCTTGGATATCGTTCTGAAGGTTTGCAATGTTTCTTTTTCAACTGGCTGGATACTATAAAGCATTTGGACTGATTTTATTATTTTTCAATCTCTAAATTATAGTATAATGTAGATTATTTGAGCTCTTCTAATATTCATTGTCTTCAAGCATTTCGGTGTTGACTTGATTATTCTGTCTTTATTTTAGTACAAGTATCCTATTTACTACAATATCAAACATTCAGCTTAAGCATGTCCTGCTTAAATTATTTGATTATTGTTTAAATACTTCTGACTTTTGGATGCCATTTCTTGAAAATCTTGAAGTCACAAGATAAACATGATCAAATCTGATTCAATTATATTGTACTATTGCAATTTCAATTAGTTTGAGCTCACAGCAATGATAAGGTTTTCTATGCGGCTGGTTCTACACCATCATTTGTGCTATTGCCCATTTATCCTTTTTATGGATTTGCAGTGTGCCATTGACACTAATGATGATGTCCGGGGAAAAGCGGTTAGATTGGTATGGAGCAGCATTACCTAATCTTTTCTTATTTTGTTGATCTGTTATAATTACTGGGCAGACGATGTTGATGCTTGTATTTTGTTAGGTTGCAAAAAAACTATATAATCTAACATATGCATCAAACAAAGTCGAGCAGTTTGCCACAAACAGTCTTTTGGTGGTTGCTAAAAAGAATGGTTTGGAGACGGACGTTAATTTTACAACCCCAAAAGAATCCATAGCTGAGGTAATTTTTTTTAATGATTTTGATCCTTGTTATAGTGGCACTTTATAATGCACTCAGGCTCAACTAGCAGTGAAAAATGGATGCCTTTATATTGCACCCGTGCTCAACTTGGAGTGAAAAATAGATGCCGATTCATAGAGTTATTTGACTAATGAATTCAATTTGAGGAAAAATGTTTTTGCTTTTTAGATTCTTGTATCTCAATAATTTATTTATTTGTTAATTTGAACCAATTGTGAAAAAATATTTTGTTGTGTATCTGCAACATAAATATATCTTTCAGCATAAGCTTGTCTAATCAGTTCAACCACTTTTATCCTGTAGTGTCAAGTTGTGTTCCTTGATCTTAGCTTATTCCAATTCTCATTTTGTCACATGTGAGAATATTGCATATTTGCATCATTATCTAATGTACAAATTATGCTTATGTCTTGATTTTAACCTGAATTGTGCTGAAGTTCGATTCAAATTTGTACTCAAGTCTGAAAATATACAAATTTGACAAAAAATATGGATGCAAGCATTGTGAATGATCGATTCATATTTTATCCTTTTTTTATCCTAGGTTCTACCATTATGTCCCTCAGGTTTTTTTATGAGAACCTGTTCTCTATTTTTTTTTTCACTTCACAAAAAGGAGAAATGAAAGCAAAAGTTTAAGCTCTCATATGTTATAGGCACTTGCTTGATCTGTTTATTTGATCTTTCTGACTATCAAAGAGAAACAATATTAATCTGAAAGATCTTAGTTTAAGGTTCCAGTGACATAATTCTACTTGAATGAAAGGACATTTGATGAGGCTTTGAGCTTGTTTCTTGGATTTGGGGACCCAGGTTGATTGATTTTATATTATATGTTTCCTGTAGGTGGATCACAGGTCAATATAGTTAATGGCTTAATTGACTTTCTGTAGCAATAAGCTATTGGGTGGACTTCTCTTGACCTAAATATTTGCAACGTTTACAATTTCTTTACTGCAGTCTGTAGTTTCAATTTCCTTGATATATAGGGTAGATTCCTAGGTATTGTTTGGTTATTGCCACACTCAAGTTAGGTAATTTCGAATTTTTAGGTCACCATTTAGTTGACCTTGCCCTACTTTCATGGATACACGTTCTTACCCAGCTTTGCCTCATTTTTGGTAACTAATTTGGTCATCGTAAAATGTGTGGCTTGCAACACTTTGTCACAGTTAGGTGTAAACCCCCCATAATCTTCTTTATACAGTAATGAAATGGCTTAGATCTTTTGAGATACATACTGTGATTTTGTTGAATATTAGACTGAGATGACTTTCATAAAACAGGTCGAGGTAGGCAGTCAGGAAACTTCAGTCAGTGGCTCCGAGATTTTAATGGATGGACCTTCTGAAGGTGGTCCTACCATGACCTCTTCGGTTTCACCCAAACAACCAGCGGTATCAGTATCTGAGGCCAAACGACAAACTTCATTGTTCTTTGCACTTTGCACAAAGGTATCCAGATGACTAAGTGTTTTTCTTTCTTTGTGTCTCTTTTTCTGAGAGGTAGTAAAACCATCTACCTTCTTTCAGAGGCCCACACTTCTTCAACATGTGTTCAGTGTTTACGGAAGGTCTCCAAAAGTCGTCAAGCAGGTACTGCTTTTAACTTGTATCGTGCTAATTCTAATACTTTTAAAAAGAATATATATTTACTACTGAATTGTAATTACTGGCTGTACATTATGGTGCAAAATTTCGCAGTGTATTCATTGGCATGTACCCATCCTTGTAAGAAATCTGGGATCCTCATGTTCTGCAATTTTGGACATTATTCATAATCCACCCGAGGGCAGTGAAGAACTTGTTACCTTGGTATTACAATTTATCTCTGACTTCTCTTTATACAGTATTGCTATTTGCATAACATAGAAGGCCCTTATTTTTATTTCCATTTTTTTACTCTTTATAAAGATATTGCAAACGTTGACCGAAGAATCAAATCCTTCAGCTGACCTAGTTGCAGCTGTTAAACATCTGTATGAGACTAAGCTAAAGGTTCTGGTACTTTCTGCTCATATTGTGTACTACTTCAACTTGCTTGTTCATGCCTTATTGTTAGTATTGTTTGCTTACCATATTTGCTTAATCTTGTCATTTTTTATGCCAGGATGCATCTATTCTCATTCCATTGTTATCTTCATTTCCAAAGGAAGAGGTATTTGTTTCGGTTGTGTTTTATGGATACTTTAATTGCCTCGTTCTTTGTTAGCCAATGAATAGAAATATTTTCCTTGCCATGGTAATGTTTGCAAGGGCATGTATACCCTGCTCTGCACGGTCTGGTTTGGGTTGCCTATGCAATCTGCTGATTTGTTTGGCAGCTAAAATTGCAATTTGGTGTTGATTGTGGCCGCCTAATCAAGATTGTGGGCACTCTTGGAAATTGACTAGTGACCTGGACAACGAAATTAGATCGTGTGGTGTGCAGTATCTACCTTTTGAATGCGAGTTCACAAACTAAACCTATTTTTAAATATTCTTTGCTAGGAAAATATTGTTAAGGCACTTGGAATTATATTATCAAAACATACGTGGTTACCTTTTTCATATTTGTGACAGACTTATATTTATGCCCGAAGTGTTCTTGTGTGTGCTGATTCTAGGTTCTGGAATCCTTTCATTATTGGCTTCCAGATATTCAAACTCTACTTTCTTACTATAATCTGTCCAATTAAGTTTTCTGTCTTGCTGATATAATGATTAGTTTCTGTGGTCATTATGGGCCAATAAGTGTTTCTAATTAATTGATCTTACCATTGAATCATCTTGAAATAAATGTGAATTTATTTTGGAGTTACGGATAAATCTAGACACGGCACTATTTTGCAGCTAGTACTAGCATGCTAGAAAATTATTTTGATAGTTTTTCAATAATGAATAATCTATTCAAGTGTTTTTATTTTTCGTAATGTCACATATTGTGATGATTTGATCCTCTTGTGCGTATACTATATTCATTAGAAATGCAAATTTGCCTTTATCTTTCAGGTGCTGCCCATATTCCCAAGACTAGTTGATCTCCCACCTGACAGATTCCAAGATGCACTTGCTCGGATATTGCAGGTAATTTGATCATGCTTATTCGACAATGGGTTTGCATTCTCATTGCAGACTTCTTTATGAATTTTTTTTAAAAAAAAATCTATGACTTATACAGGATTGTCTGACAAAGTTTAATAAAAGTATTGATTGGGTAGAGTACCATTTATGTGATATATTGAGACCAATATTGCTGGTTACAATAGGTCTCTGATTCACATTTTAATGTTTAGGAAATGTTTTTTTGCTGTATCAAATGCTCTTAAATAATGGGGGCTACTTATCCAGTTATTTTGTCTCCTGAATTATTTTCGTGCTGACTAAGGTACTAAAGTTATGATATTTGGAGTTCAGACATAATTGAATTTGTTGAATTTTTTTTAGGATATCCTTTGCTGGAATTATTTGCTCTCTTGGCTGACCCATTAGCGTACTGCGCAACCTTGAAAATTAGTGGTTTAGCTATGAGTAAATAGAAATCTAATTGTTCTAAAAAATTGAAGTCTAATTGTTGAGCTATGAGCAAATTGAAGATATTTCTCTAGGAGCATAAGCATGGTAGACTGGTTGGTTGATTGTACTGATAGACCAGCAGGAGGGTTCCGAGCCATAATCCATTAATTAACCCATATTAAGTCCACAACATAAGCCCCGGAAGTCTAGAGACAATGGGAAAGTATGAGTAGGTTACCAACTTTTCCCTAAACGATTGTGCTTTTTGTTGAATTCATTGGTGCATGAAACGTAAGGTTGATCTGCATCAGCATTGTTTGTCCTATTCATTCTGAAAATATGATATTGCTTTCATTTCAGGACTTCATTTCTCTAATCGGTTGTATTTTTTGTTGAATTGATTGGTGCATGAAACTTGAATTGATCTGCATTGTTTGTCTTATTCATTCTGAAAAAATATATGATATTGCTTTCATTTCACAACTTATTTTTCTGTGACGGCTTTTGCTAAATAATTTCTTTTAAACTAACATCATATTTGTCTTGTTTGGAATGATTTTGTATTCATACTGACTGACACCACTGTCAATGATTTGTCACGAAGGAGCCACTCTTTACACTAACTTCTAAGACAAGCCACTCTTTACACTAACTTCTAAGACAAATAGTTTTGTTAATCTTGTATTTAAATTAACTTTGCTTTCGACAGGGATCTGCTCATACTGGGCCAGCGTTAACCCCTGCTGAAGTTCTGATTGCAATCCATGATATTAATCCTGAAAAGGATATAGTTCCCCTAAAGAAGGTAATAACATTTTTCTATTGGTTGTTTTAACGCTATATCGTGGTATTCCAGCATTGATTAACCATATTGTGAGTTTGCACAGATAGATAAGGCTTCGTAATGGCACTCAGACTAAAAGTCATTCAGTTTTTAAGTAACATACATTTTTAGTGTGCTCAGTGTAGATGTTATTTGTTGTCATGAAGTTCTGTCAATTGCTGATGGAAATGAAAATATTTTCAGGTCACAGATGCTTGCACAGCTTGCTTTGAGCAGCACACTGTATTTACTCAGCATGTTTTGGAAAAGTCATTGAATAAATTGGTACTTGCAGGCCATTGTTATTGTGTTGTGTTGTGTGTGTGTGTGCACGCACGCGTGCGTGTTTGCTTGCTTAATTGATTGGACTGTTGTGCAGGTTGACAATGTACCAGTTCCTTTTCTTTTTATGAGGACAGTTATCCAAGCACTTGATGCTTTCCCAGCATTGGTATGGTGATGCTAATTGTTATTTTTTAATGAATAAGATCTGGTTATACAGTTTTTATAGATTTATAGGCATATATGCAGTTCATAAATTGGTGTATAGATCTGTACCTGTCTTTTCCTTCTATATTGTTTACAAAGACTTCGATGTATTCTTGCTACAGAGAAGAAACAACTATTTCTTGCCAATATGCACTTTTAAAAAAACATATTTCAAATGGATTTATTTAAGAAATAATTATCATGGAAGTTTGGAGAGCATTGTTTTCCAGCAAATCTATAAAACAACCAAGTCTTGAGAATAGATGAATGACAAGCTATTGCGCTATAGCCATTTTGGGCCTTGCTACGAACCATGAAAAGACTATTTAAAACCTTGTTTTTTATTTGTTCGTTTTTATTTCTTCAGGTTGATTTTGTCATGGGGATACTCTCCAGGCTTGTCAATAAGCAGGTTTGTGATTATTATCTTGTAGTTGCATGATTTGGTTTATTTGTCTTGCCTGATATTGATTATCCAAAAAGGAGCTCTGTATTTTGTCACCAATAAAACCTGAGATAGCTATCTGTATTGCTTTGTATTCTTGTCTAAAAAATCTATTATAAAATAGGATGTCCCTTGATTGCTTCAACCTGAGTTATAGTTTCTCTTCTTATCCATAAAATAATCTATTATGTTATATTGAACAGACTAATTATCATTTGCTAAAATAAAATGTGCTAATGTTTTCTGCTGACATAGTTTGAACTATTATCTAGATTGTTTTGGGATTGAATTTAGGGATGGAAGCTCATTCAGCACCTTTTTATTTGCAGTTCATAAGCTTCAGTTTTTTTCTCTTGTTGCAGATATGGAAAATGCCAAAGCTGTGGGTTGGGTTCTTAAAGTTGGCATACCAGACTCAGCCACGCTCTTTTGATGTTTTGTTACAGGTACTAACTCTGTTATGTCATTGAATATATTCTTGCTGCATGCAGATTCTTTTGATGTTTTGTTACAGGTACTAACTCCATATTCTTTTATTCTAATGATACGACATCACAATGCTGCATGCAGTTACCTCCACCACAGCTTGAAATTGCATTGAATAAGTATCCCAATCTACGAACTCCACTCTCTTCTTTTGTTAATCAGCGAAACATGCACAGCACTTTGTCCAGGTACTTCCCTGGTATTTTTGTTAATCCTGTCTACTCACTTAATTTTCATATTGCTTTTTTTATGGCTGAGCAGGGCATACTTAACCATACAACTAGGTGGACTAGCTGATTCACCAAAACTAGCTCCCATTTCTGTACTGTTTATCACATTGTAGTATGGTATATAATTTCTGCACTAGCAAACTGTTAAAGTTTTTCTAACAATATATAGGACCTATAGGTTAGTTAATCAGTTGTGTGTGCACGTAATATATAGCTTTGGAGAGCGTTCAGGCACCTTTCATAGTGCTTCAGATGGAATTTGGTGCCTAGAGTCTTTAGTCTAGATTTTTTTTTTTTTGGTAATCCATCTCTTTGCTATTCTTTTTGGGTCTTGATGTCCTTTTATGCATGTGGCATATTATCGTGGCTTAAGCACACAGGAGTACGGTTAATGAAAATTATAATTTTTTTTATTACATCCAGTTGTATATTTGTATTTCCATATTGGTAATGTGTGGAGCTTTAAGCCAAGAAAAAACAATCAGTTTTGTTCAAAGTGTCTTGTTCATTCTAGTCTACCGGTGTAAAGTCAAAAATAAGTTAGATAAGCCGAAGAGAATGAGGCCTTAGTTTTTTACCCACCTCAGTTTCATTAAGTTCATGTCTGTATCTGATCAGTTTGTGGTCAGGAAAAGGGAAAGGAATTCTGATACAAAAAATTGATCAGAGGGTAGAGTACAGATAATCAGTGATTAGTTGTTTTTTTTTCCAAAAAAAATGAATTTGTAAAGTTGTATTGTGAAATTCTTGAAATTTCAGTACACAGAAATTCAGTCTATTGCGAAAACATTTGGCCAGTTTGTTCAAAAATTTAAATATAGTCTTTTTTACCACTTATTTACGGGATCCCAAGGCTCTGTGTCTCATCAAAGTCTTTCCAGACAAAACAACCATGGTTTTCTTCAATATCATCAGGTGTTTAGAAACCAAAATAAGAAGTCGTGTATCCAAAACTCTGGTTTAGTACAGACATCCTAAGGTGCATCCGAACAATGGTTTTCTAAAACCATGTATCCAAACAGGGCTTGAAACGTTGGTGAAATTGTCTTTCCCTGTTTTTTGTTCAATGCATTATATTTTGAAAAAAAAGAAAGAAGTTGACGTATGTTTGCATTCTTTGTTTTCTTATTTCTTATATAATGATTTCTGCATATGCAGACAAATTTTGAAAATTTTGGGCTTCATCAACGAACCACAGCAGGCACCAATGCCTTTTGTGCCTGCTGCTGCATTACAAACAGCAGATACGACCTCCTCTCTTCCTGGTGCAACCCTAATGTAAAATATGATGGTGTAACATCGATCACATGCAAGATATGTCAAACACAGATGCATACGATTCCTTTTCAAAAGTGATGATGGGACTGACATAGAGCACAGATGAAGATGGCAGGCTGGCAGCATTACGCGAGCATTTACTGGACTCGTTAGAAGAAACATTACAAGGAACATTCAGCAGGATGTGAAGTGCTGTTGAGATGATTGTTTGAAGGGAGAGATCCATTGTGCTTTGCTGGAGGGTTTGCTTATATGAATGGACGACCAAATTGTATAGTAGTACTCCTTGGTGGAAAGTAGTTCCATCGTTGTAGTTATGTCCTTCAATTGCGGACTGAGGCTTCTGTGGCACACAAGAGATGGAGCTAATGCTGTTTACAAGGAGCTAAGTGATATCAACTGTCATCATTTTGAAGTTTTGGTTGCTAGCTCTGCTGCATTCGAGTCAGGAGTCAGCATTTGACTGATTTTACTAACCAATGGTGCTGTTGACAGCTGAAACGATTCATTTTTGTTGTACGTTAACTAATTGTGCTCGCTGCTAGCATGCAGTTTTTTTTGTTAGTTCTACTCAGGAGAAAAAATTATTAGTGATTTGATTGATCGACTAGAAGTATTCAATCAAGGAAAAGGAGATAAACGTTCCTGTTCGTGTGAATGTTCATGTGATTAATTAATTTCCAATCATCATGATAAGTATAGTGTACGCTTGACCTTACGTGGCGCTTTTCTTTTGGCAAGCGGCTGCATCTGCGTTTTTTTTGTGACATTAGCTGTCATTTTGCGCCCCCCCCCCCCCCCTCCACCACCACCCACACAATTTAACATTAAACTTACATTATAAATACTTTAAATTTTGTTCAATATTTGCCCATGTCTTATGAACGACTTGTTTGGAGAAAAAAATCAACTATTAAAGGGTGTTATCGGAAGCTATTGTAGGGTGTCATCGGAAGCTACAAATGCATCTCTATTTTTACAATAACATTTCTTGTGAATAAGCTATTAAAAAACTTTATAACTATCTGCCTACCTATTCTATTCTAACTTAATCTATCAGTGTTAATTGCATCCATGTCTTTTCAAGGTGGCTTATAGCAAAAATACTAGTATAAAGTGAGAAATGTCATTTAAAATTCTATTTTGTTGCAAGCATGCCATTGAAACCTTGAAATGACGAAAATGACCTTTACCTCTTCTCCGTCATCCTTCCTTGCTAGTTGCTACACCTCATCCTTTTCAACTATAGCCAACCCAGACCTCTACTGCTTGGTTGTCGCTGTCGTTGGTCTCCTCCGCCATCTCTTTCGTCCATGCTAGATCTGGTTAGGGGGAGCCCTTTGCTCATTTGTCAATTTGTCATTGTGCTCAAGCCTAACCTCGATGTCCTAGGCTAACTGTGTCACGTTGGGCTAGTCGCGTAGTCCTTGAATTGGGTGGTGCCGCCTTGGGCTAACCATGACACTTAGGATGGGTGTGTCACCTCGAGCTAGTTGTAGGGTTGGCCGTGCAACATTTGATTGGCTATGGCTTCAACCTAAGCCTCGTCACCATGCTTTCCAGAGGAAAATGCTGGGATTTGTTGCAATGATATGTTTGCAACAAAATATACCTTATAATGACACTGTGCTATTTCTCACTTTATAATGTTTAGAGTGTGGGTGCAGTTAACCCAAAAAATAGATATCTTTTTCGGGTTAATTTTTATGAAAAAGTTGCTCTAATATAATCAATTATTTTTAACATACGCAACAAAGACTTTTGGGGTTCAATGCAGCTCACAGATTATATTGTCATTCCTCTTGCTTGTACAAAATATAGTACCATACAATACCATCTTATACAAACTAAACTGATGTGGCTATGAGAATAACCGTTCCTTTTTATCATCCTCTATGCCTAGGACATGTAGTCCCTAATAGTATTTTAGGGCATCTTTATCTTTGTATGAATTGAATCTTTCGGTCTCCAGTTGCATGAGAAGTGTTCTTCTTGCAATTCGGGCCATTTGCAAGTCTCTATTAATGGTGACATGTAGATCTTTCTTTGCTTCTCACTGATGTGGTGACGCAATATAAACCGGAAGTCCATTAAAATAGAACTCGTAGATTGCTAATGTAAAACTACATTTAGCAATACTCATGCTTCCCAAAAAGAAACCTTTTATTTTCTAATTCATGGTCTCCTTAAAAGCATTTTTACTTAGAATAAGAAATTATTATTACTACTACAATTTTGTAAGTAGTGATCGCCTGTTTTTTGAGTTTTGCAAAGGCGACTATTTATTCCACTTAGTCTAAGTTGTTTTTCACTCTGGTGACTATTTTTGCATTTAATCTATATTATTTTTTTACTTAGTTTTCTAGTGAAATTTTAGTTATTTTGTACTTAGAAAAACTTATAAATGTATGCTTGCATTATTTTTTCTAAATTTTTGTTGATCAATTGTTATTTTCAGATAGAAATATGATTCTTAAGTGTTTTAGATTAATCATGTCTAGATATTTTGTTTAACTTCTATTTTTTTTTTGGCATATGTGTTTTTTTTGTTGTTTTCTATGATTATTCATTGAGCATATGGGTGACGTAAATTTTAAAAGCAACCACATATCACTTAGTCGGCCCCTTATTATTATTGTTGTTGGATTTTTTTGCAATACTTTAAACTGTGGCATATCAACCCATATGTCAGAACTCAATGTGTGCCCAAGCACACTGTGATTTTGTGAAAACCTGATCTTACCGATGTGTATTTCGAAACCGTGATCTTGCTGAAGAACATTGTAAATTTTAATTACACTCTAACTTGTAATACGTGTTGATAGCCCTATGTTGTGGTTGTAGTTTTTTGTTTCTTTCGGTTCCTGTTGTGGTGTCGCAGGTGTGTTTTTGAGATAGTCGGTTTTAAATCATGGTGGCAGCAGTTGCACAGGTTTTTTATTTTCTCCTATATTTTACTCTAACGAGACCGGTAAAAAAACTTGGCCGGTTCGGAGTTTCGGACTAGTCGGACCCGATCTATATGGAAACCAGTCAAGCACCCAATACAGTTCGTGTCCCGTCGCCGCCGCAGGCCGCACCCACCCCCCTCAAACACCGGCGGTGGTCATGCCGCCGCAGCCTCCTCCGCTACCTTCACCTCCTCCTCCTCCTCCGCCGCCTCCGCTTCCCCCTCCCACTCCTCTCAGCGCCTGCCGCTTCCCTCTCCCGCCCGGCCGCCCGGCTCCCACCTCGCTCCTTCTCGCGCCGCCCCCGTCCCCATCCCGCGCGCTCGCGCTCCTCTTCCCCGATTCCTCCGCCTGCCTAATCCCCTCCCTCCCTGCTTCCGGCTCCGCCGCCGCCTCGGCCGCTGCCACTGCAGTCCCCTCCCCGCTCGCCGCCGCCGCCTGCTTCGCGCTCCTGCTCCCGTCCTCCCACCTCCTCTTCCTCTCCGCGCACCCGTCCCCGTCCTCCCCCGCGCTCCACCTTCGCGCCTACTCCCTCGCCTCCGGCCGCTTCGCCCCCGCCCCGCTCTCCTTTAAGCGCCACGTCTCGACCTCCGGCCTGCCCCTCCACAGCCTCCAATTCGGTCTCGGCGTCCGCCTCGCGGGCGGTGTCAACGCCGTGGCGTTGCTCTCCATGCCCGCCGGGCAGATCTGGGTGCTCGCGCCGACAATGGCCGCGGACGGGAGGACAGTGGTGTTGCATAAGTGCGCGGTCGTCGAGCTCGACCCGACGCGACCAGCATACGCGATGGAGGTCGCCATGGGTAGGCTGCTGCTCGGCGAGGTTGGCGGCGTGCGCGTGTTCTCGCTGCGGGGTTTGATTAAGGGTGGCAAGGAGAGGGAGGGTCGGAAGGAGCGTGCGGGGGCTGCTGGAAGGAGGAGTTTGTACAAGAAGAACGGGATTCTGAATGGGTTGGTTGTGCCTGTTGGGCACGGTAGTAGCGGGGGAGGCGGTGAAAGAGATGCTGTCTCCATTTGTGAGTACTTCCTGTTTTGTGAAGCTTTGTTTCTATTCTGTGATCATGTGATATGACCTTGAAAAATAGGTAGTGCTAGCTTTATGAACTACAACTAGGCAGCGTTCGGTTGCACTTGTAATGATGAGTGAATGGGGATATAAGCTAGGTTTAATCAGTAAAGGTGCGTCCTTGCCTTGTTATGTGGGGCTTTATATTTTAGTGTTCACGTAGGATTTCAAGATGAAGTAACTTTGACAGATTATGAAATAGAAATGACTTCAATCAATTTACGTTGCTTGTTCCAATGCCAAACAAGGAAAATTTGGTTATTCCTGTTAAATTAATGGTACTGTGCAATAATCTTGTCCTGACGCTCTAATTATTAGTGTCTTTGTTGATGTTGATTTAGACCCTGTTCTCCTCAGCTTATCTTATTTGACTTATCTACTTATTTGACTTATCTCCTTGAGGTAGCCTCGAGAGTCCGATCCACTTCGTTCAACTTGTGTTTTAGAGCTTTTAGACAAGTCTTTGAGATAGAAAAAAACTGGATTCAATTTTTTTTAAAATTTATACGAAGATAAGTAAATAGACAGATTAGTCAAATAAATCAGATAAGCTGACAAGAACAGACCCTTATTTCGTAGTTTCTTCAGAGAAAATTCAACAGTGAAGTAGTATGGACACTATTTTCTGTATTATTGTGACTTATGGCTGGGCATATAATTTATAATATTCGATAATGTATATTCTTGTACTGTCTCATCCTCATTTTTTCTGACTGGTGGTATCATGAGCAAAACATGTATTTGAATTTACTATCTTGTAGCATCTAAGACTAATCATTTTAAGACTTAAAAGTTTGCTAATGTTAAACAACGCTAAGTACCACACGATAATTTTTACTTGGTTACACTACAGATGATTGAGATGACATGTTGTCCGATGTTGAAATCCACTTGCATTTTTTTCAACCTTACAGTGTAAACTGCTTGCTTGATCTCTAATAAAATAACCTTTATAATACTAGAGTATTTGACTGTGAATTTTCACAGGAGTTATAAAGAGGGACTATGTAAGATACTACTCTTTTTAAATTTGTCGTGTTCATAGTTACTAACAGGCGGACATGTGGGCCGCATGCCATATATTTATCGGGACTGTTAATGCAAATGATAATTTGATAGAGAGCACATGATGATTACCTTTAATTGAATCTGGAGGGAGAGGTCCATGCAGATATGGGCAGATGGTAACCATCATATGTGTTCAACCTATGGGTATGGATTACTGGTTTTACAAAAACAAAAGGAAAGAAAGGGAAAGGGGAAAGGCATATCCATCTGACCAGCTGTACGTCTAGGCCTTTTAATTTTACCTTATTGCAAGTTTTCTAACAACACTAGCCTCTTGAACGGCAACTTTTTTCGGAGGGTGTCCTATGAGGGGATGATCATTACAGCTCAACAATGTGAACCGTATAGCATTCTTAGATAATTCTATAACATTTCATATTTGCTTCGTTTTCGGTCATGCCTTTTTGCTTGCAGTGATATAATAAAAACTCTTATTATATAATCGTATATTTTTATTACTACTGGTACTGGAGTTAGTGGTTGTACTTATATCCGCAAACAACGTTTTTTACTCATTGTTTGCATTACTTGCAGCTGCATTTTAGGATATTATACTAATATGTGGTCCAAAATTATCCATTCAGGTAAGCTTACAACTTTAAGGATACAACAGACTTCAGGGAGCAGCTCTTTCTTTTTGGCATTTAATTATGAGGATTGTAACTCACAAGGTGGCGTAGAAACAATAAAATCAGTGAAAGCTGTTTCAATCCATCCTCTTTCCAAGGACGATTTTTTGGTACTTGATTCAGCTGGAGTGTTACATGTGTTTAGTCTGCCAAATAAAGAAATGACCAAAGAAGCTGCTAGCAAGCAATATTGTGAAAATACTTATATGTACCGTTTGGATTATGCCACGAAAGTGCAATTGTTTGCTGTCTTCCCAAGCAGCTCTACAAGTGAGTTTTTGTCCTGAACTTGTTGTTTCTTTCTTATGACGGTTTACTTCATTAATAAATCTTTTCAGAGTATTTGTGCAGAGACACAAATCTTTTGGGTTTCAGATGGTGGACATTCCATACACATAATGTCAGCGTTTGATGTTGAGTCCCCTAAAAGTGACAATGGAGATGATGAAAGAGAAAGAGGATCAACAACCATTTACCTCTCAGGTTTGTAGCACCAACCTAGTTCTCTTGCCACGTTTGCTCTCATTATTAATTAATGGGTTGTTGTTGAGGTGTAGCATATCTGATTATCTACGTATGTTGGCGAGATAGGGTATTTGAAAACTTCTTGGACTTATTGATCCTAATTTTAAAGGATCTTGAAGGAACTATTGAAAGCTTTAAAAAATATTAGGAACTAAGTGAAACAACTTCTTAGTGGCCGTTCTCGAGATGTAACATAATCTGATTATCTTTTGAAATACCTGAGTGAATTTTGAGAGCTTGTTGGAGCGAATTTAGGAAGTTCTCCTTAGTTCGTAAATTTTTTAAAGCTTTCATTAGTTGCTTCAAGATTCTTTTAAGGTCCTGTTCTTTTGAGCTGATCTGAACGGCTGAAATGAATGAACTTCGAGAGCTTCTCGAGATAGTCTCGAGATTCAGGTCCATTTCATTTGACTTGCCTTTTAAAGCGTTAGGACCCACCTTCAAAACAGCGAAAAAATGGACTAAAAAAACTAAGCATATGTCTTTTTAAAACATAGATAAGCCGTTAAGCTGAAAAGACATGGGCCTAAATCAAGATTCTTTTAAATCCAGATCAATAAGTCGAAGAATTTAATTTTTAAACGCCCCATCTCACCAACATACGTAGATAAGCATATACGCTACATCTTGAGAATAACCCTTAACTTAATTCTTAGCTCAACCGGATCATTTGAGAATGTGTGGTTGTCGACAATTTCTTCGGATTTTAGTGCTGGAATATGGAAATTATATTATGAGTTGCTCAGTATCACAAGGCCATCCCAGACCTTTGAATAGTAATTTATTTCTTGAAGAGCGGTGTTGCCTGTTAGGTCATGTGCTACTAGTTCTTTGCATTTTTAAAATGTTTAATAGTTTAATTTGTAAGTTCATTCCATACCAGTTCTTTGATATGCAAAATAATAATAGCACAACCTATTCTTAACTTTTTTTTGGCTTATATTCTAATTAGCCAAGACGCTATCGCTGATCATATTTGGTTTTAGTCACCATTGGTCTATGATGTTGTCTGTAGGGGTGGAACTGAGCCAAGCTTGTGCAAGCTAGACCTGGCTTAGCTCAGGCTTTTTCTAGGTAGCAAGCTAGCTTGGCTTAGGGTATGAAAGAGGCTCGGCTCAGTCTCAGGCTCGTGAGCTTGTTGCGGTCCCACTCAACCTCTTGTTGTCTTGATGCTCATGGCCCCTTGTTCATCCAGCTGCCCGGACACACTGGCCACCGTCTCTTGTGCTCGCCTCCAGCACACATCTTTGCCCACACTGAATCTGAGCTTGTTGATCACCTTGGCCGAGGAGAGCACCCGCGAGGAGCACGCTGTCATCGCCGAGGAGAAGCTTTTCATTGCTGCCGTGGTCATCATGCATGAGCTTGTCCCTTCTGCTTTGTTGCTTCTCCAGCCCATGTTATCACCGATATCATCATCGCCCTCTGGGAAGTGAATTGGGAAAGGCGGTGAGTCTACAACTCATGGACAGCCAAGAGGAGGTGACTATGATGACGATGAGTCAATTGGTGGCTAGGGTTTAGATTTGGCATTTTGGGGAAATGTTGTCATGACTCATGAGTCGAGTCTCCAAGCTCTGCTCTGTTAGCTCGCATGTGCTAGTTATCTTTTGGCTAGGAAGGGATATTGAGCCATGGCTCAACGGGGTAGTTGGACCAATGAAGATGCTCTTGTGGAAGAATACAGGCGTAGGCTAGGAAATACGATTTTTACTTGTGTCCAATGAGTCATGAGCGAGCTAGGTTGGTTCGGGCTCGATTTTGTGCATGAGCTGAAAAACAGGCTCGGCTAGGGCTCGTTGCAAACGAGCCTGAGCCAAGCCAAAAACTGAGGGAGGCGTGAGCTAAAGTTCCAGCTCTAGCTGTCTGCCATGTAAATAATAACCCTCTCTTCTTCATTATGTTAACGTCTGTTATCTTGCAGCTATTGAAGCAATCTTTACAAGTGAAAAGGTTCAGGACATTGTACCTATCAACAAGGATTCAGTCCTTATCCTTGGTCAAGGTATGGGTTAGTGATGCATCTTGAAGCCTGGCATTCTAGATCGCCATGCATATTCTGGACGTACTAGTTTTGCTTTCTTTTTATTTTGTATTTTTCCTTGCATCATCAATAATATCGTCTTGCAGGCAACATGTTTTTGTATGGAGCTGCTTGAATTTAATTGGCTATCATATATTTGGTAAATCTATTTGAAGCACTTGTAATGGTTTCAGTTCATTCTTACATTCAATGGCTACACCAACACATTTTTTTATTTGGTATCAGATGAAGAGATGACAGTTGTTTAGATCATGAATTTGCAAATTTGAATGGTTTTTTGGCGAAATACTAGGTGATCTTCTCGACTGAGAGCTACCTTTTTATTTCCTCTCAGATCTCTCTTGTTTGTTTGTTGCTAATGCTTCACCCTTTACTTCCAAAACGCAGTGCTGTTGATTTTGAAGGCCGGCATATCTACTTGTTTTTGAGTCATCAAGCAGATAGATAAAAAAAGCTCGTGACGTCAACAGCAACCAGCAAGGATATTAAGGGGCAAGAAATTTCTCTATCTTGTCAACAAAGGTGAACACAACACTGCAAAGTTACAGGCCATCGTTCAGCACAGCTCATGGAAACATCTGAAGAGGTGAGGGCAATCTGGGATTGTGCATTTATTGTGCTAGCTGTTATGCGTTCACATTTTGTGCTCGAGGATGCCATTATGCCAGTGGGTCTGGTTGCAAGAAGGTTGCAGTCCTATTCCCAAATTCAACTGTCGTGGAACGTGGATCATTGCCAAGTGGGTCGGTGACTCGGTTATGAATGAAACTGCACATCGTGTGCTCGACAAGGGCGTTGATTCTACTGCACTTCAGAAGTTCAGATACTGGACTGGCATGTCTTGGACCTGAGTGTGTACTTCCTTATAATTGCCAGGCCGTGAGGGCGCCTCAGAAACAAATAATGTAGTAGTAGCCCTGTAATTACTGGCCTACACTGGATGAACCGGTTATCTGTCTTCCTTTGCGATGTTGACCTTGTTCTTTTCGGCTTGAATTAAATTAAATTAAATTAAAAATTTAGTTTGTCATTTTCTTACCAGCCAAACGATGCGGTGCTTTATAGTTATTTTTACAAGTTCTTCTCAAAGTTTCTAAAATATTTTTTCTTAAGAGTTTCTAAAATATATTTTATAATTTTTACTCTTTTAAAACTTCTTTCGAGGAGGTACAATTTTTTCAGATTAAACTTTTTAGCTACTTTTAGCTGAAAAAACAAAACCTCTGTTCGCAAATCTTAAGAAGAACGGCTTATCTAATTCAAAATCTTATGATTCCTCTTAAATACTAAAGGAAAAAGTCTACTTATCCTCTAAAGTGTCGACCTGGGCGCACATAACCCTCTGACTTTAAAAACTAAGTATTTTGTACCATGGACTATTGAAACCGGCGCAAATAACCTCCCGGTAGCGGTTTTGAGGGTGGTTTTACCATCGAGAACAGGTGGATGGTTTTGCCACCGTGGTAGCCTACGTGGCAACTTTAAAAATATTATTTTTAACACGGGTCCACATGTCATCCATATCTCTCTCCCATCTCTGTTCTTCCTCCCTCTCTTAGGCCTTTCATCTAGTAGGCCGAGGATGCCACCGCCTCTGTGCTGGACGATAGCAGGACGGCCCAGCGGTCGGCGGCGGCGGCTTGGGGCGCGAGGCGGTGTCGGCCTAGGGCCATGGCGCCAAGGCGTGGGCGCGAAGAAGGCTGTGACGTGTCGGCCTATGGCGCTGTGTGATGGCGTCGGCCTAGGCGCGAGGCATTGCAAGCGGCATCGGCCTATGGGGATGGAGAGGGAGAGGGGTGAGCCACAGGGAGGAAGAAGAGAGGAAAAGAGAGAGGGAATGATGGAGGAGGAGGAATAAGAGTAAGGGACAGACATGTGGCCCCGTGACATGAAATTAATTTTCATAAAAAGAAATGTCATGTGTGTAGACATGTGGCAATACCTCTCCACCTGGACCGCCATGGTGGTAAAACCGTCCTGAATACAGCTACCAGGGGTTATTTGCGCTGGTTTCAATAGTTAGTGGGACAGAATATCTGATTTTCGAAGTCAGGGGGTTATGTGCGTCCGGATCGATACTTTAGAGGGGGTAAGTAGACTTTTTCTAATACTATATGATATCAAATTTTCCCTTTCTTCCATGAGGTGATGTGCAGTGTGCCAAGAGCCAGAGAAGGATAATGAGATAAGATACCTATCGATAATATTTATCCATAGGGGTTAGGTTTAGTTCTTTTCATCTCTTCCATGACCATGAGTCAGTGTTAGAGGACAGAAAAGATAGCAATCACAACTTTGCCATCAAAAATACGGGAAAACTTGACCATCACAAATTTATCCCTTTTGTTGTATGAAAAGAACAATATTTAACTACAAGAGTTAAGTCAGAATTGTTGGATCAAAATAAAAATAGAGGTGTCTAAAACTTTGGGGGATTCCTCAAATTTGGCTTTAGTGTATGAAATTTTAGGGGAGCAATTGCACTTACTTTTAGATGATCAAATCCCAAAACACTAATTTAGTATTTAATCAGCATGGATTTGGATTCTACACGAGCTTATTAATAGAAATAAGAGTTAATACCACATTAAAAAAATTGTTTAGATTTGTCACCTTTTTAACCAAATTGGACTCTATTTACTTGTTTATACGCTTCTTACGTAAAGAATCCCGTAGCTTATGTACATATTTATACGCCTCTCCGACAAGATATTCATACAATGATCCTGACACACCTTCGTGTCGATATTCAAAACATCAATATTTGTGATACGGAGCGAACATTTTCTGTACTAGTTCTAGTGCCCTACAAGCTGCGATGCTGGTGCATGAGCCTCCTCGTTTAGTCGGCCCGATAGTCTCATGAGCCCAACGCGATACCGACCACCCGTCGCTACATGGGCCGCCGCCTCACGCCGCTGTTCTTTCCGCAGGAGAAAAATCGTATGCGCCGCTCGCACCCATCGTCGATGGGGTGCTCGCCGGCGACGGCGAGCGCGGACGTGTACGCGCTTCTGCCGTCGTAAGTTCCTGCCCTCTCGATCTCGCCGCGACGCCGCCTGCATCGCGTGCGAATGCTCCCGAGCCGCATGTGCCTTCTGCAGTTTCATTTCAGTTTAGGCCGCAGTACGTGTGATGAGTCGTGTGACGGAGCTACACCCCCTGTGAAGGAATTGTTTGGCTTGGCGTTGGCAATGGATCGGTGCTGGACTGCTGGTCGACTGATAAGGACATCTCATCGATAGAGTCAATTATTAATTATAGGTATGTTTTGTGTTAGCTAGGAATATGTTATTGGAATATTGGCGACACTGATATACATTTTCAAAAGTGGACCGGTTTGATATCAGACGACTCTCAATTGATTTTCTGTGACGTAGATTAAACACATGCATAGAAGCATAAAAGATCCAACATAAACATTTAGGTATGTGAGAAAATCGGATGATACTTTTCTAAAAATCAGTCGTCTGTATGATTAGCAAAAGCGTTCAAGAGTCAAGCCTCTGTTATATTTCATCAACGAAAGAAGATTACAACTATTACTCTAAGCAGGTTAGAACAAACCTAATTACAAGTTTGCAACATCTACCTAGAGTGATACTCCGTATTTTGTTAATACTCAAACCTCTTCTTGTCACCTTGCTAGTTGGTCTCCATTGTTTACGGCAAAACATCTTTCATAGTGAGTAGAAGTTTCATCCAGTGAGCTACTGAGCTCTTACTTCCCTAGCTGAGAATTGTAATTAGACTTTATCTTGCTTAACTTGGCAACAACATCATTCATGGGCATCCTTTCATGAGGTGCAGGTCTTGAGCAAAGTAAGCCCAACTCAATTATGGATGCAAGGCACGTGTTCAAGATGGTGGTACTGTCTTTGGAAGGCCCACTTGCATCAACATTACTGTGCAGCGGACCATATTGCAGTAGATTAGGGTCAGCGACATTTAAGAGTTCATATGGGAATGCTTGATTAACCCACTGCCTTAAGCTCAACTCATTGGCAAACATCGGATCAGTTGGTTTTTTCCTTGTGAAGACTTCAAGGAGGACAATCCCGTAGCTGTAAACGTCACTCCCCCGTGATGCTTTTCTTGTTGATCCAATCTCTATTTTCCATGTGAAAACAAAACTAGTTAGGCTATAATAGCTCAAAATAAGCATACATATAGTATTATAATACTTTCAACGGCAATTACCTGGCGCCATGTATCCTAAAGTTCCGGCCATGCTTGTTAACTCGACGGAGTTGTCATCGCCAGCCAGCAACTTGGAAATGCCAAAATCAGAAACATGTGCGATCATGTCCTTGTCAAGCAAAATATTGCTTGGCTTCAAATCAAAATGCAGGACAACTTGGAAGTGTCGATGGTGTAGATACTCCATTGCTATTGCAACATCAAGCATGATGCCAAGCCTTTGGAGGAAACTGAGGCGCCTCCCATCATTTGAGTACAACCAATCATCCAAACTACCATTGGGCATATACTCAAGAACTAGTGCTTTGAAGTCGAGATTGGAACAGGTGCTAATTATCTTCACCAAGTTTCGGTGGCGAGCCATTCGCAGCGCATGACACTCTGTTTCAAAGCTCTTGGAAGCTGCTTCATGTTGCATGTTGAGGACCTTTATTGCAATGACAGACTCATCATCTAGCTGACCTTTGAAGACCTTACCAAAGCTTCCAGCCCCTAGCAGGTTATCATCACTGAAGTTGCTTGTTGCACGGACAAGTTCATGGTAAGAGATCAACCGGAAGTTTGAAAAGCCGGTGACTAGGGGCAGTAATATCTTTCCTTGCTTATTCCTCTTTCTTCTAATCAACATGTACAGGCAAGTGACTGCAATAAAAAATGCCAGGACTGCTGGTAATAGGGCTTTTAACAGTAATCGTCTTGACTTTGAGTGTTTATTGTTCTGGCATGGTGCTATTCCTTGTCGAGGAAGGCCACAGAGTGCATTATTTCCCATCAAAGATTTGATGGTAATGTTTGAAAACACGCCTCCTTCTGGTATCTGACCTTCTAGTCTGTTGAAAGAGAGGTTCATATTACTCAGGTAAGTAAGATTGGCCAAGGACTTTGGAATGGTGCCGGAAAGGGCATTGGAGGAGAGGTCCAACTCCTCAATATTAAGCAGCTTGCCAAATGAGTCTGGTATTGATCCTTCAAATAAATTGCTGGAGAGATTCAGATTGATCATCATCCGGAGTTCTCCAAAGGAAATTGGAATGTCGCCTGATAGCTGATTGCTTGATAGATCCATGTTGGTGATTGCGGTCACTTTTCCAACATCAACAGGTAGGGTGCCACTCAAAGAGTTTTGTGACAGATCAAGCTCAATTAGTTTCTGAAGGTCCCATAGAGTTGTCGGTATGGTTGAAGACAGTGAATTTTGGGGTAATGACATAATTTGTAGCTGTCTTAGGCTACCAACACTTCTTGGAATAGAACCAACAAGTTCATTATTGCCAAGATGCAACTTAACTAGGCTTGTCAATCCACTGATTTCTACTGGGATGGTGCCAGACAACCTGTTGTTGGCGAGGTTGAGTTCTTGGAGATTGTTCATAGTAGTGATTGGTGTGGGTATCTTCCCATTCAGCTGGTTGCCACTAAGAGAAAGTATCACTAGGTTGCTAAGATTTGCCAATGTACTGGGGATGATTCCGGTGATCCTATTGTTATCTGCTTCGAAAATTTCGAGCATTGTGCTGAGGTTTCCCATGTAGGACGGTAGCCTCCCAGTAAATGCGTTGCTTGACATCCCAATTGTATTCAATCTCCTGCATTTTGATAGTACAGCCAGGAAATCCAGGTTCCCACCGAGCTGGTTCCTATCGACCCAGATGCGGCGGAGATTCAGCAAGTTCCCGAGTGACATCGGCACTGAACCACTTAAGCCATTTCCATACAAGTCTATTTGAGTAAGGTTTGAAAGATTGCCTATGGATTCTGGAATGATACCAGTTATTTGATTCTCTGATAACATCAGAGCCCTGAGGTTTCCCAACTTCCCCAATTCTGGTGGGATTTCCCCTTCTAACTTGTTTGAACTGAGGTCCAACCCAACGAGCCCGGTAAGGTTGCTCAGCTCAACCGGGATCTTTCCAGTGAGATCATTGGTTGACAAGTAAATTGTGGTGAGGTTTGGCATGGTTGCCAGCCATGATGGCACAGAACCAGTGAAGTTGTTGACAGGAATGGAGAGCATATCAAGGTTCTGGCATGCGGAAAGACCCGAGTGGATAGGTCCATTGAACCGATTTTCATTGAGGGAGAACACGGACAACATAGGAAGGTAAAAGCTCTCATTTCCAGGGATCGGACCTGAGAGATTGTTCCGTCCTACTGCTATGATTTGCAGCCGGGACATATTGAAGAGAGCTGGTGGCATGGGTCCTGAAAGAAGATTTTTTTCCAGGACTATCATCTCCAGATTCGGCAAGGAGCCGATGCCACCAGGAATTGCTCCTGTCAGCCTATTCGACCCGAGCCGCAGTGCACTCAAATTGGGCGTGTTGTTGAACAGGTCTTGCGGTATTGATCCACTCAGGTAATTGTTTGACAATCTTAGCAGCTGAAGATTGTTCAGATTTTGCAGCTCATGAGGAATTCCTCCAAAGAGATTGTTGCCATTAAGATCCAGAAGCTCGAGCCTAGTGAGGTTGCCAAGGTTCGAGGGGATGGTACCTGACAAGCTGTTGAACGAAAGATCAAGATTTTGGAGCCGAGGCAGGCCACCAAGCTCTCTCGGCACAGGGCCAGCGAGGCTGGCGTTGCTGAGGACGAGGCTGGAGAGGAAGGACAGGTTGCCAAGCTGCAGGGCGATGCTGCCCTGGAGCGGCACGTCGTTGAGCTCGAGGGCGGTGACACGCTGCCCGTGGCGATCACACGAGACCCCAACCCATGAGCAGAAGGACGCAGCGGCGGTCCAGTTGCTGGAAAGGATGCCGTGAGGGTCACTGACGAGTGCCTTGAAGGTGAGCAGCGCAGCGAGGTCCGTCGTGTTGGACGGCGGCGTGAGGGCGGCGGCGCATGGCATCAGTAAGACGAGGAGGGCTATACGGATGCAGGGAGCCATGGTGGCGAGGAAGTGAAGGTTGATGAAGAGGGTGTGGATGCGCAGTGGGTTTGTTTCTGTTTGGAGTTTTTAACATGCTTTTTAGATTTAGTAGGCGCCCATTGCTGAAAACGGAAAAGGAGTCCAGACCAACTTGCTCCATTTCTGTAATGCGCACGTGCGTATGGTTTGACGGTCAACGCGAGAAAGAAAACCTCACGTTGTCACGCTTGTACCTTTTGTCATGTTTTTTTTCATGAGTGCTGTTATAGAACAACTATTTCTCAAAAATACTATTTTAAAATGTTATTTTATTTAGATGTCTTTACAAGACACGATTCATTTTAGAACTGTCGTTACGAGTCGTCCTCTTCTTCCTTTCCATCTCCCCAACTCCCACGGGGGAGCTGTCGGGCGGCGCGATTAAACCTCCCTGACGGTGGTGGCGGCACGATGAGCCCTCTTTCCTTGCAGCGACGCTTAGCGGAGCTTGTTGGCGACGTCGGGTCGGAGTGTCGATGGAAGTGAAAATAGCAAAGGAACGGAAGAAAAAGGAAGGAGGAAGAAGATATGACAAATAGAACCCATCGATTAAAAAAACTATAGGAGTGTATAGCATGCGATGCCTGATCAGTCATGATGCATATTTTGACCGTATATTCAATTTACATATGTTGTGAATGTTTTGTATTGGTAGTTCTAGAATGAGCCACGTTTTGTGATGCCATCTAAATAAAATCGTTTGGTATAACGGCGTTTCTAAAAAATCATTGTTTTATAATGACACCCATACAATAAAACATAAGTCACATGATTATTAATTTGCATATGCTGCAACTAGACAAATTGCTGAGTGTTGTCAGATCTATCAGCAGTGCAAGTTGGTGATAATATCTTTGTGCCTTCCTGGACAATGTCTTTGGGTGCTTTGGAATCGTAGAGCCAACAGTACGGCCTTCATATGTAGACATCAGTGCCATGTCTGTAAGCAACCTGTGGTCCTGTGCAGTTTTTTTTTTCAAGTATATGGTGGGCAACTACTCTTGCAGTGGGGTTATGATGAACCTAACGGTATTCAATCATTCCTAGACTCCATTAACTAAAACTATTTTGTCTCCTCGCTAATATTTAAATTTTGGTGAGGTCCGTCTGTGATGTTACGTTTGAGTTCAATTAATTCTTAATAGAAAAGGTACATATTTGATCCCTCAACTATGACCCGTGAACCAATCTCTATTATGGAATATCGGACAAAAGTGATCCTTCAATTACCAAAATCAGACCAAAATGGTCCATTGACCAGCCAAACAACGGTTTTAGGTGTTTTTCATTCATGTGGCAGTACTTTGTAGCTGTTTTTTTTTGGTTGATGTGGTAGTACTTGTGGTTGGTTCTGTTGACATGATATTACGTAGAATCTCTCTTTCTCAAATTTGGTTGCCATGTGTTAATGCCACGTCAGCAAAAAACAACTATGTGTGTTGCAATGTCAGCGAAAACATTTTAAAACCGCTATTTGACCGATCAAGACACCGTTTTGGTCCTGCTTTGATAATTGGAAAACCACTCTTGTTCGATATTCCACATTAGGGACCAAATTTGTTCTTAAACCATAGTTGAGGGGCCGAATCAATGTCTCGTGAGTGAGCTTACTTTTTTTTTTAAAAAAAGGGAAAGGCTAGTGGGAGAGCCCCTCGATTTTTTACGCCTTGTAGTCATTTCTTTAGAGTTTTTTGCGATTCTTTTCGAAGATTTTAAAAATATTTTAAATATATTTTTCAGTTGTTTTGAGCATCTTTTCAAGGGTTCTTAACTTTTGAGCTTATAAGCTACGATAGATTTTCAGCCCTTAACTTAGGAGATAGGATAGTGTATACAAATCAATGTCGAAGCATGGACTACTGAAAATCCCTAGGAGGCATGCCTGGATGATGGGATCGCATGAGGTGTAGGCGTAGCACCGGTTTTTTGCCACAACCTTGTCATAAATATTTTAGCACTTGCTTTACATATGGACATGAATATATGTCCTTCTCTTCAGTTTACACTACTAGGGAATTGACTTTTCTAAGCGGTTAAAAAAAAAAGAGCGGACTTTTACAAGCGGTTTAATAGCCCCAAGTCAGGAGTGGACCTCTATAAGCGGTTGGGGGCACGAACCCCTTATAAAGATCAAGAATCTTAAGCGGTTTGTGTGCCCAACCGCTTCTAGAGCATCCTAAGCGGTTTGTATGCCCAACCGCTTCTAGAGCATCCTAAGCGGTTTGTGTGCCCAACCGCTTGCATCCTAAGCGGTTTGTGTGCCCAACCGCTTCTAGGGGGTTCTTTTTCGAATAGATAAAAGGACAGCTCCTCCTATCTCATCGGATATCTTGCGTGGGTGAGGTGTGAGTCATGAGGTATTGGGTTCAAATCCCACCTCCCCCAATATTATTTGCCTTTTTAGACGCGAGGCATCAGTCGCGGTTTCTTACAAACGGTTTTTAAAGGCATTACCAACCGCTTGTACAACTCCTTTTCCTAGTAGTGTTATTTGCTTATCTCTTAGTTGAAAAGTTAAACGCTATGACTTCTGCCGTCTGTTTTTTCTAACTGGAAACCTTGTCTTAAGAGTGCTACAGAATGAATCAAACAAAGTTCACGTGACTTTCTAAACTACATTGGGAAGCTCTCCAAGTTCAGATCATAAGCAAATAAACAAATAAAAAGGCAAGGGACCAAGATAAGCCGAAGAGAAGGGCCAAGAATACTTTAAAAATAACTACGGGTTACTTTATTGTTACCGGAGATTATATGTACTAATAAAACTGGATAGTCTTCGATGCAACCTAGTTTTCAGCTGAAAACACATCACCTGGAGGAGAAACCCTCGTTGATCCGCACAAGCTTGGCAGCCACATCCTTCATCGCCATCCTTTCCTCGGGCAGCTCTTGGGTGCACTGCAAACCCAAATTCAGTACCTGCGCCAGGCAGCTCCGATTGCTGCTAGATCCTCCTCTCGACCGCCAGTCGGCGGCATCCAGGAGCTCGCCGCCGCCGCTTGCTGCCTCGTCGTCTACAAAAATGTCGGGATCCACGACGCCGGCAAACCCTGATGCTCTCGCTCCGTTCACCCATTCCCTCAGGCTCAGCTCTCCGGCGAACATGCCGTCGGTGGGCTTCTTCCCCGTGAACACCTCGAGGAGCATGATCCCGTAGCTGAACATGTCGCTCTTCCGCGACGCTTTCCCCGTCGATCCGTACTCTGTTACGCTCATATCAAAAATGGATTCAACAGAAGTTAGTGGTTGCGTCATTGCAACATCTGTGGAATGAAGAGAGTGTGGTACTCAATGAATTGAGGTCCTCCGACTTCAAAGTCACTGTAACGTTGTGACATGTAGATCTCATGTAACTTGGATTCACATGTCAGTGATAAAGTTGTGTGGTTTTGAAGTCACTGTAATTGTCACTGATATGTAGATCTTTAGCTTGGATACATATACCAATGACTTTGAGAGGATCCAAATCTTAAATGATACTGAGCCCCTCTTTGATTTGTGGTTGGGTTCGATTTTGTTCGGTTGAGTTTTTTTTTTTTTTTTTTTTAAGCTAACGGGCAGGAGCTCTGCCATTTCAATTAAGTAGAAGAGAAAAATCAATTACAAGAGAGAAAGGGGGAGAGAAGAAAGCCCGGTTAAGTTTTAATCAAAGATAAAAAAAATATTTTTAATATTTTTTTAATTTTTTCATAACTCTTTTCAAAACTTAACCAAACCAAACCCATCCAAACCGAATGAATCGGGAGGCAAATGCAATCACCTGGCGCCATGTAGCCAATGGTTCCGGGCATGCTCCTAGAAAATATTGAAGTATCATCCCCGAGGAGCAACCGCGCGACACCGAAGTCGGCTACGCAGGCGGTCATGTCCGCATCAAGCAGCACGTTGCTCGTCTTCAGGTCGCAGTGCAGCACCACCTCGAAGTGCTCATGGTGAAGGTAGGCCATGGCCGACGCCACATCCAGCATGGCCTTCACCCTCTGGACGAGCCCCAGGCGTGCGCGCCTGGCTCCAGTAGTAGCACCGGAGGAGAACAACCATTCGTCCAGGCTCCCGTTCGGCATGTACTGCAGCACGAGCGCCTTGAAGTCCAGGCTCGAGCAGGTGGTGAGTATCCTCACCAAGTTTCGGTGCCGCGCCATGCGGAGCGCGCGGCACTCGTCGTCGAAGCTCCTGCCGGCTCTCTCCAGCTGCATGTCGAGGACCTTCACCGCGACGATCTGCTCGTCGTCCAGCTTGCCTCTGAACACTCTGCCAAAGCTTCCAGCTCCCAGTAGGTTATCGTCGCTGAAACCGTCAGTGGCACGGACCAGCTCGTAGTAGGAGACTGGCCTGTAGTTGTTCTCCCCAAGGCTAGTGATCACCGGCAGTGGCAGCTCATTTGGTTTCTTGTGTGAACGAATTTTGATTATAACGAGCAGGCAAGATGCTACTACTCCAGCTGCCAGTATGCTCGGAAGCAGGAGTTTTACAAGCCTTGAGTTTCTGCTCCGATGGAGGCTAAATTCGTTGTTCGGGCAGCGCGGGAACCCGAGGCGAGGAAGACCGCACAGTGCGGTGTTCCCTGCCAAAGATTGGAGGGAAATGCTTGAGAACACACCACCCGTTGGGACCTGACCACCCAGCCTATTGAAGGAGAGATTTAGGCTGGTGAGATAGCTAAGATTGGCGAAGGACTTTGGAATTGTGCCGGACAGGGAGTTGTGTGAGAGATCCAATGTTTTGATGCTGCTTAGCTTGCCAATTGCGTCCGGGACTAGATCTTGGAGCATGTTTTTGGACAAATTTAGGGTGGTTAGTGTGCTGAGTGCTCCCAACGAGACTGGTATATTGCCAAGGAATTGGTTGGAGGAAAGGTCCAATAGTGTTATTTCTTTCAGATTACCAACCTCCTGTGGCAAAGAGCCATTCAGAGCATTGTGAGACATATCAAGGTCCACGATATTCTGAAGGCCCCATAGGACTGTGGGTATTGTTGAGGTAAGCTGGTTAGATGACAGTTCTAGTCTTTGCAGCTTACTTAGATTACCAATGCTATCAGGTATGGGGCCATGGAGGTTGTTGATGGCAAGGTTTAAGGCAATTAGATTCTCCAATTTGCCAATGTCTGCAGGTATCGTCCCAGACAGATCATTGCTTGACAGCTCAATACCTTGGAGACTCTGCATCTCTGTAATTAACGCTGGAATTTTCCCTGTGAATCGGTTGTTGCGAAGATCAATGAACAACAGGTTGCTCTGATTGGTCGCCATGTCGGGGATGCTGCCGGTTATTTGGTTCTCGAATGCTCGAAAGATCTCGAGGGAGGAAAGGTTGGCGATAGAGCCGGGGATGCTACCAGTGAAGTAGTTTGTGTCCATGACAAGGTATTTCAGGCCCCTGCAACCAGAGACGTCAGCTATGAAACTGACGTCTCCACTGAGTTTATTCGACTCAATGTAGAGCTCAGTGAGAGCTTCCCCAAATGCCGATCTTGGCACAGGTCCAGTCAAAGAGTTGAAAGATACATCCAGAACAGAGAGCATGGACAAGTTCTTCATGGAGGCTGGGATAGTACCTGACAAGCTGTTCCTCTCTAGGTTCAGCCACTGCAACTGTGTCAGCCGTCCCAGCTCCGGCGGGATCTTCCCCTGGAGCTCACTCACGGTGAAGTCCAGCACCGTGAGACTGGTCAGGTTGCCCAAGCCGGCCGGGATCTCGCCGGAAAGGCCATTGTTACCCAAGGAGATGGCCACCAGCCGCGGCATGGCGGCCAGCCACGACGGTATGACGCCGGCGAAGTGGTTGTAGGCAAGGATGAGCGTCTGCAGCCGCTTGCACGCCCCAAAACCTGGGGGCACCGTGCCGGCGAGCTGGTTCTTGTAGAGGTTCACGTACTGCAACATGGGAAGGCTGAAGCTTTCGTTCTTGGGGATATGCCCGGAGAGATTGTTCTTGGTTAGGTACATTCTTTGAAGACTTGACATGTTAAACAGTGAAGGGGGTATTGGCCCTGAAAGCTGGTTTACCGACAGTGCAAGTGTCTGAATGTTTGGCAAAAAACCAATAGCACTAGGAATGCTTCCCGTCAGGCTATTAAACGCAAGGTTTAAGACGATTAGTTGATTTGTGCCGTTGAATAGGCCCTGTGGTATCTGCCCGCTCAAGCCGTTCCTACTTAGAATAAGATACGCGATGTTTTGCAGATTGTGCAGCTCGGGCGGGATCTCGCCCGTGAGGTTGTTGGACTCAAGGTCAAGAATCTCAAGCTTGGTGAGGTTGCAGAAAGCCGAGGGGACGGTACCTGAAAGGCGATTGCTTGAGAGATCAAGAGACAGGAGGCGCGACAGGTGCCCAAGATCGTCAGGAATGGGCCCTGAGAGCTCGGCACTGCTGAGGTTGAGGACGGAGAGGAAGGACAGGGTGCCGAGCTCGGCGGCCATGGAGCCGGCGAGCGGCACGCCGGGAAGCACCAGGGCCGTGACGCGCAGCCTGTGGAGGCGGCTGCAGGTGACACCGAGCCAGCTGCAGTGCGGTGTGCCGGCCGTCCAGTTGCTGCGCAGCGTGCCTTGGGGGTCGGACAGCTTGGCTTTGAAGGCGAGGAGGGCGGAGAGGTCGCCGTCGACGGTGGTGTTAGACGCCGATGCGATGAGCAGTGATGAGGCGATGATCAAGGCGTGGGGCAAGAGCGCCATGCCAGGCGCTGGAGAGCTGAGGGATCGGTGGGATCGGACGGATGGACAGTGCTGGTGGTGGTCCTGGTGGACAATGGCGGGTTCGTTCATGCAAGGCATCGTCTTATAGTTAGCTTCGCACTGATGCCTGATGGATGGAGAAGTCCATTGGAATTTGGAACTGCCGATGTGTGTACTGTACTAATTGCCCATTGGAGAGGACAGATTGAACTTGCCAACGTCATTGGCTCACTGATTAGTTATGCATGACTCTGACAGGAGTAGCTAGGCTTGACTGGCCACAAAATGTATCTATCTATTATATCTATCTATCTACTATATATACTCCCTCCGTTCCATAATACAAGGCGTATAAAACTTTTCACCAATACCAAGACAGGCTATTGAGCACAAATACTTTCCACGATTACCCCTAATTAACCATCCGCCTGATTACCTAATTCTCCGCGCAACAGCCGCGGAAGGACGCAGATATTTCAGCCGGGTCGACGCGCGCAGGCTCCTGCATGCAAACACGCGCGCGCGCAAGCTTCTGCATGCAAATACGCGCGCGGCCGGCCAATCCATGCAAGCAAATACCCGCGCCCGCGCTAATTTTGCTTGCGTACAGGAACGAATGACGAGCAGGCCAGCAAAACAAAACGGAGTAGCGCCCAAAAATGAAAAATCGAGTACACCAAAATGCATGGCGCCAGAGTAAAAACAAGGACTGTTCTTCATCTAGCAGGAGTACGTGGCAATCGAACTTGTCGAAGCCGTATATCCACGCGGCGAGATTGTACTGGTAGTGAAAACGACGGCAGCGAGAACACACCTTCGTGCGCAGGCAACGAGCACAGGACTGTTCATGTTTGCAGCGGTAGCATGGCTGGTTCGTGGCCACCGCATCCATGGCCTTGGCGCCCTGCTCAACGCCGCCGAGCACGATGATCGCGTCACTGCTCGCCAATCCATGTCCGTCGGCCTTGGAATCACCGGCCTTGGTATCGCCGGCCTTGGTATCGTCGGCCATGGAATCACCGGCCTTGGTATCGCCGGCCTCCATCGGCAAAGAAAAAAAAACGCGATTGGTTTCGTATGTTTGGAACGACCCCGCGCAAAAGTAAACGACGTGATTAGTTTCCTAATAACGCACACGCCCGTATTAAATGGAGATTGCTGCACACCCGTGACCCATCCCCGTATTGACACAGGGGTAATTCTGGAAAGCAAACCGATGCAAAGGAATAGGCGCCTTGTATTTTGTAATCGCATGAAAAAATCTATACGCCCTATATTATGGAACGGAGGGAGTATAAAGCAGAGTTAAATGGAGCCACCACATTAATCCAAAAATCCTAGAAATTTCCACGTTAATCGAAAAATAGTAGAAATTCTCACGTTAATCATAGAAAAAAGAAAAACTCTACATCGTTGAATATGGATATTATTATGTAAATCTAGCGGCCAATATTAACCTCTAACAAACTACTAAAGCTGATCTATATATTAGAGATAAACTCTAAATCTAATCTGATATAGTATATACCAAAACAAATCTAACCGCGCAAACGCACGGGCCACCTCGCTCGTTATATCTATAAAGGAGGGGAAAAAGAAGCCACCACGTGAGTCCACATCATTAAGATTATTTGAACCGTTCGATCAATGGTGGGACCAGATTATAACGGTTTAGATTAAAAAGAAGGATTCGTATCCAATACGATAAATAATAGGAAAGAGTTCCTATCCAAAACGACAGATGTTATCGTATAATAGGAAAGAGTTCCTATCCAATACGACATATGTTAGAAAAGAGTCCGTAAATATAAAAAATAAAGGATCCGTATATATAAAGGAGGGGGAAAAGAAGCCACCACGTGAGTCCACATCATCCAGATTATTTGAACCGTTCGATCAATGGTGGGACCAGATTATAATGGTCTAGATTAAAAAGAAGGATTCGTATCCAATATGATAAATAATAGGAAAGAGTTTCTATCCAATACGACAGGTGTTATTGTATAATAGGAAATAGTTCCTATCCAATACAACAGATGTTAGAAAAGAGTCCGTAAATATAAAAAATAAAGGATCCGTATATATAAAGGAGGGGGAAAAGAAGCCACCACGTGAGTACACATCATCCAGATTATTTGAACCATTCGATCAATGGTGGGACCAGATTATAACGGTCTAGATTAAAAAGAAGGATTCGTATCCAATACGATAAATAATAGGAAAGAATTCCTATCCAATATGACAGATGTTATCGTATAATAGGAAATAGTTCCTATACAATACGACAGATGTTAGAAAAAAGTCCGTAAATATAAAAAATAAAGGATTCGTATCCAATACGATAAATAATAGAAAAGAGTTCGTATCCAATATGATAGGTAATAGAAAAGAGTTTATAAATAAAAATTAAGAATAAAAAATAATAGAAAAGTAGAGTTCATACTCAATACGATAGGTAATAGAAAAGAGTTAATAAATCTAGCCACGCAATTGCGCGGGCCATCATGCTAGTTCTTTCTAAGTTCAGGGGAAGTCACTTGTGTTAGTAGAAGTTAATAGCGCCACCACATTAATTAAAAAAACTTCGACATAAACTTAAAAAAATTTAGACCATCGATTTTAATAAAGCATATTATGATGTTATTGTTTTAACTAGAACATTATAATGCGTCTGTGGTAGCTGGCCGGTGCAGCCGCCCTATCCTGCGAGTAGTCCGATCTTTGTGGAGCGGAGTCTAGTTGCGGCCTGTGACCTACCTAAGGCCCGTGGGGGAGGGGCCTCCATCTCCCCCCACCCTGTAACTTCTTCCTACTTTTGAATACATGGCAGTCCTCCTGCCTTGCTTCAAAAAAAAAAAAAAGTTGCGGCCTGTGCAAGGCCAAAAATTTGGTCTTTGACGGCTGCTTGATGTTTGTGTTACGGTCTGTGTTATTGGTCGTTGACCATCCCCCCTGCTTTGTTTCTTCTTATTTCTCTGATCTTGATGCTGATGTAATTATTCCTCCTTCTAAATGAAATAGCCAAGTTTTCTTGGCCTTCAAAAAAAAAGTAATCCGCTGTTGAAACTTACAAATCAGTATTTAAGGTATGACTTACTCCCTCCATCCCGAAATAAATGCTCTTCTAGGATTTAAATTTGTCCCAAAATAAGTACTCTTCTAGCTGCACAGTACCCTAGATTCTCCTCCCTCCACTATAAAGTATTCCTATATTCTCCTCCTACCACTATAAAATACCCCTATATTCTCTTCCCACCACTATAAATACTATAGATTCCCACCTGCATACACTTATTCTTAGTTTCTTCAAAACAACCTTAATGGACACTTATTTTGGGATGGAGGTAGTACATGTTAGAGAGCAGCTGCCGAAAATGTCAGAAATTCTCGAAGGAACAAGACAATTGTCAAGAAGAAGCTTGGACTGTAACTGTTGCAGTAGCGCCTTGCTGGCTAAGATTTTCTCCAGCAATCCATGATAGACAAAGCATGAACTTAAGTGCGTGCCCAACTAACACGCTCATGCAGAAACAAGAGAGAACCCAGGCGGCCTGTACGTACGAACGAAAGCAACTGGACTAGCTCTTGAAAGCTCTGACTGCATGCAATCGTCGTTGATCTGAACGCATCTGGATGCATAAAGAACCAATTGACGGGTTGGAATTTACAGGAAGAGCTGCCAGATTTGTCTCTTTGGTTTACTCGATCGAGAAGGACAGGAGTGGTGCAGGGGCAACTGACTGACCGTTCTTTTGGCGTGGAAGACCTGCAAGTCTTTTGGAGATATCTGTAATAAACGAGGGAGCGAGTGAGCAACACCCGTAGCTGCAAAACGGGGGCCTGATTCTACTAAATAAACATCAACAATGCCTACAACTAGCAACTTCTGAGCCAAATGATTCATTTTTTGAGTACCGAGTTCGCATTGCTTTGTTAAATTCGTTCATAACTTGATGTGTTGAATAGTATTTGGCACCAAAAAAAAAATTTAAAATTTTTTATATTATTAAAAATCATTATTTTTGACATTTCAAATGTAAAATCTTGAATTTTGTAATTTGATATTCTGAATACACTTTCTTTTGGTATTTTTTTGAATTTTCTACTTTGTTTTGAATTTTTTATCATCGGAAGGATAGTAAAGTGGCATACCGTACCATCTTTGATTTGTCTGTGGCAAATAGCGTACCAATCGCTTGCTTCTATTGTGACAAAGTTAATTTTTCTTTTCTATTTTTTGAGAGAATTTTTTCTCTTTCAAGAAGATCTATTCGAATATTTTAGACCTTGCTCTTTGGGCTCTAAAGTAGGCCCACAAAGCATAATCTAACTAGTAGGCCAGATACTTAGCCCACTACGAATCCTGGCCCTCCCATCCGAAACACCATCCTGATCCCGTCCCCAATTTTCATCGAAAATATAAAAAATAAAAAATAAACTCTGTGCCCAGCTCGTACCGGCGGCTACGGCGGCAGCGATGCGGCTGCTCTCCGGCGCCTCGACTGCCCGCCTCCCCTCCCACGTCTTCTCCTTCTCCCGCGCGATGCCTAGACGCGCGCCGGCCGCCTCCTCCCCTTGCAGGGTCGCCGCCTCGTCAACAACGGGCGCGGGCGACGGCGGCGCGCAGAAGCTGTGGCTGTTCGTCGGGCTCGGGAACCCCGGCAAGATGTACCAGGGGACTCGCCACAACGTAAGCTGCCTGACCTGCTCCGTTCATCGTAAAAGCTATCGTTTTGCAGGGTGTGCTTGTCTGTTTAGGTCATATTGGCATAACTCATATGGAGTATTGAGTTTGTGTCTTCAACTTTTAACGCCACAAACCAGCTGCACGCTCTTACCGGTGAAAACAGAACGGCATAGGTATCGACATGTAATTTTCGCCACATTGTAGAAACAAAAAAAAAAACTGTTAGGTCCTGTTTGTCAACAAAGTTTTTTAAAACTATGGTATTGTAATACTATGGTTTGTGTTTTGCTATGTCCATGAAATACTATGGTTTTCAATACCATGGTTTGCTAGCATAAGCGAGAAAACTTTAGATTGAAGTGGAGTCTACAATACTACAAAAATACCATGGTATTGCCAATACCATGGTTTTCAAAACAGAGTTTTTGGGGTTGCTTCCAAACACCCGATTGTATAAAATACCATGGTATTCTTCAAAATCATGATTTTGCCTAGAAACTATGAAAATACTTTGTCTGTGAAGGTAGACCTGGTTTCGCTTTAGTCAGGGGATGCAAGATTTTGTCATTCCAGTGGCTGGACCATTATAGATCCCTGTAGTTCTGTGTGTTAGAATATTGGGCTTTTTAATGACGTAATTAATTCTTAAAACAACCATAAATAGCACATCGCACATAATAGGTAAATCACACATCATGAACATCAACATGATCAAAACACAGATTGCACGTATCTCTAATGTGTGCGAAAACAGATATATAAACACGACTTACAGCGGATCGCTTTGGCGACAATTGATGCCATGTCAGGTTTTGTTGTAGGTAGCAGATTGGAAGTAGCGCGCTACCCAAAAACCTGATTGCTCCTAACCCGTGAAGGTTCTTTAGAGGGACTTGGTTTCGGGGACACTGCTCTCCCACGTGCCAGTGAGACGCTGGTATGCGGAATGTAGGAGCCTAGAGACGCGCTCACGCGCAGCAGCAAGGACGGAGAGACTCCCCGCAACTCACCAGATTGGTTTTCTAGGGTTTGTAGGCATGCGCGATCTAGGAGGACGACGCCCCTAAAGGGCTACTGGATCTCACGAACTGATGCAAAAAGATAAGAACCGACTTACCCACGACGCTCTTCCTTTGCACTCGCGTGGTCAGGTTTCCTAAAATCATGTGCAGGATAAGTCTAACTTTTTTTTTTGAACGAACGGGGCAGGCGCTCTGCCATTTCATTAAAAAGAAAGAAATAATACAACACCAAGAAAGAACGGCAGCCACTAGCAAAACCGAAAGGGATTTTGGCCGAAAAAACGGACCGCCACCACCTAGGTAATGCAAGGAGCCACCCACCACCACCACGACGCCAGACACGACCCACGCACAGCATGCACGATGAACGTTACAAAGGAAGACGTACCGCCGAAGACAGACCTAAGGCAACCTCCAGACCCCACCACCACAAGGATGCACGGCCAAAGAGCATGGTGCCTAGAGCCAAGTGAGCCATCACCACCTTGCGGGATGCACGGAGCATCGTCACCACCACAGGTCACCGCCATGCGGGATGTAAGATGAACCGTCACCACCACAAGGGATGCACGATCAAGAGGCCGAAGACAACACGCAAACTAGGCGCCACCATCTCATAGGATGCAAGCCTAAAAGATTGACGCCAGGCCTTCCTACAACAGCATGAACAAGAAGCTCGGTCGCCAGCCGCCACCACCGCACGGGACGCAAAGTGAAGAAAAGGAGTGAAGGAATTCTTGTCGGCGCCGCCACCAAAAACCTAGCATGCTCAGGCCTCAAAGACGCCACCACGGCCTGGGATGCACGACCAGCGCCACCGCCACGCCTGGAGCTTCACAGAACGCTGGAGGCACGGCAAGGACCAAAGCCTTTGTCACGCAGGATGCTTGGCAAGGAGCCGCCACCGCCGTGCGGGAGGCAACAACAAGCAACACGGAAGATGACGTCTTCAGCATTCAGGGCAATGGGAGGGGGCAGCATGATGATGCCTCCAGGAAGGAAAACGACGCCGGACGGCGACGCCATCACCAGCCCAAAAGGATGGGCTGGGCTTTCGCCCAGGAACCCCCACCAAGAGCCACGCTGCAGCGAACAATGGTCGCCACAGATCCAGATCCGAGCCGCCGCCGCAGACGGAGTCGGAGACGACCGCCAAGAAGAAGTCCCGCCGTCGAGCACCACAGTAGGGAATCCCCGACGCCGCCGCGCCTAGGAGCAACGCCGGCACGCCGAGGTGGGGGGAGGCAACGAGGAGGAGGGCAAGCGTGGAGCCTCCAACCGCCGACGCAACCGCCGCCCGATGGGTAGCGGTCGCCGGCGGCGGCCGGCCGAGGCGCCAGCGCCGCCGCCGGACGGCCACCCCACGAAGAAGGTTGGAAAGGAGAGAGGACTCCCGACATTGACAAGCACGGGCCGAAGCTGCACGGCCATTGCCGGAGCGCCGCCGCAGACCGAACGACGCCGCCGTCACCTGGGCAGCACAGCCGCCGTCGGAGCTGCACAACAGCCACCACCGTCGGAGCTGCACAGCCACCGCCAGAGCGCCGCCGTTATCTGGGCGAGGAGGGGAATGGAGCGGAGATGTCGCTCCCTCTGCCGACCGCCGCGCCGGCAGTCACCGACGAGTAACAAGAAACCCAAAAATGGGGGGGGAAAACCACCTCTCTCCTCCACCCCTGTGGAGAGGGCGCCGGGAGGCCCGCCGGTGACGGCCGGCCGGCGGCCGGGTGGCGGCTAAGGTTTCTGAGGGGGTCTCTGTGGAGGAGGCGCGATTCACTCGGATATGTCTAACTTAATGAAGGATTCACAAAATAAAAAACGAATTAATGGGCCAGGAGACCGATCGCACTGTGGGGTGGTCGCTCGTCGCAAGTCACAAGTCACAAGTGATGTGGGAAAATCACACGAAATGCGCGAATTGGCGCACGTGTGCATGACTTTGTATGTGCCCTTAGCTCCATTCTTCTATCATCCAATCATGGGAGGGAGAGAGCTCCACCTTATAAAGCGGTGTTTCTCCCCTCACAGTTTCCATATGGTACTAAACTTTTCACTCACCGTCCTTCATGCATGACCCTTTGAGATTTATTTGATTTTCGGAAAAATAATTTGGCCAAGCCCATAAAATTTCAACACTTCATAATGCTGTCGTTAGTTTCTGTGTTCTTGATGGTTGCCAATGGCCAGTTGTAGTATGAAGAAGGAAATCCATGTTTATCTTATAGACTTATACACGAATCAGTCTGTTTGTCAAAGCTCCAATGTACAATATATCTTTAGAGGACTTGAAATATGCCTGATTATTTACAGGTTGGATTTGAGATGATCGATGTTATAGCAGAAGCTGAGGGTATATCTATGAGCAGCATGCAGTTCAAGGCAATGGTTGGAAAGGGTAATATTCACATCAAGCATGTGTTCTTTCCAGGCCTGCGACTGGTACATTTTGTATTAATGCGTGGGATGCTAACTTGATTTTTTACTAAATTCCTGGGAGAGTTAGAATGCTTCCTCAAAAGCTATGTTTTGGGGATACTCTATTCCTGCATCCTGAACTTATCGGATGCATGTTACTCCTTCAAAATTCTGTACGTACTGTAAATCATTCATAACAAAAACTGATTCCTCATTATTCAGGTTGTATCGGCGATGTTCCTATCATGCTTGCCAAGCCACAGACATTTATGAATGCAAGTGGTGAGCCTGTAAGTACAATAATCCCAAAACAAACTTGAACACTAATTGTTCTTTTTTATTTACTTATTTTTGACACTCCATGATCTATACAGGTTGGGCAGCTAATTTCATATTTCAAGATACCAATTAATCAAGTCCTAGTGGTAAATGTTAATATTGAATTGCAGCTTTTTATCACTGATGACTGTAGTTTGTTTCTTACTTTTCTTCTACATAGATGTATGATGATCTAGATTTACCCTTCGCAAAATTGCGTCTACGGCCGAGAGGTGGACATGGCGGGCACAATGGGTACTCCACTTTTCTTGAATTTAGATCGTGAAACCCATTCCCTATATTGCTTGTTCAATATCTCAGTGTTCTTTACTTACTAATTACAGTCTGAACTATAAAGGCCTCATGACTATGGAGGCAGATAATTGCTATGCTCTCAAGTCACCAAAGCAAAGGAAAAGAAAAAAAAAACTTTCACTGCCTTTGGATGCAATGTAATGTAATCGTATGGAAGACCGTCAAAAAAAAATTGAGGCTTGTGCCACAGCTTGGCTTGATTGGAGTTCTACTTAAGCTTGAAACAACCCGAGCTCGAGCATGGATGAAGCTTGCAGCTTTGGCAAGTTCAAGCTCGGATAGTGTGGTTAGTCTGGATCCTGAGTTTTTTTCAAGCTGATCTCAAGCTTATAGCTTTTGTGGGAGGTATTGTTTTAAAGCATGGTTCGTGAGTATTTTCAAGTCTAGTTTGAGCTCTTGAGCTTTGCTCAGGATTTTGTACAAGTTGTTCTCAGTACAATATAGTTACCCAGCTGTTCGGAGCTGAGTGCGTGCTTACCTGAGCTTTGGCCAGGCCTAGCTCCTTGAGCTTAATAGGTTTGGCTTACTCGAGTTTAGCTTGTTTATAGCCCCAACTTCTTGTTGGCATTTTAAAACTTAATAAAATGTTTCTATCTATGTGACTACATAAATAAATGCAATAGATGAACCTTGGTAACATGTTCATGTACATAACTCATGTTTTTTCCTTGTAAAATAAAGAAACTGTGCTGATGTACTCTATTTGATCGTACAAATATTTTTACTATTTATTTCAAAACTGAAAGTATAAAAAAAATTATCTCCAACTATATGCAGGATGAGAAGTATTATGAAGCATCTGAAACAAAATTGTGATTTCCAACGTCTAAGAATCGGTATCCCACCCCCCCACCCCCACCCCCCCCCCTCCCAACCCTCAATCTCTCTCTCCATTTGCCAATTCTACTGATATCTTCAGGAATTGGACGACCACCTGGCAAGATGGATCCTGCTAGTTTTGTTCTCCGGCCTTTCAACAAGAAAGAGCAGGAAGAGGTTTTTACTAGAATACTTTAGAGAAATTTACTTTCATATTTCACATCTTTTCTGTTCTGTTCAGAGCTAATGTTATATTAAATGGTTCTTGAAATGCAATAATGCATTGATCCATATAAGATAATAATGAGAAGCATCTCTTTTTGCAGCTTGATTTCACATTTCATAGGGGCTTGGAGGCTGTAAGAATACTGGTACTTGAAGGATTCGAGAAGAGTGCAACTTATGTTAATGCCGCACAGTCATCTGAAATGTTGAATAGATGATGAGCTATTCATCTGTTTTTAGACTCAGTGAGCTATTCATTTTATTCCCATTCCAAAGAGAGTGAGTTGTAGGTAGGTAGAAACTGCAGAAGGTCAAACCAGTCAGCTTCAGTTCATCCAAACACTTGCATGGTGGCCCGTTTCCCTCTTCATAAAAATCGTGATGACTGAACCGTTCGTTTGAGCTTAGAAAATATTGAATGGTGATTTATACCAGGAGCTTAAATTCACCGAATTGGTGATGTTACATCTTATCTATACTGTTGCTGGCTTGTTAATTGCATCTGTAACTCGGTACTTTGCACATCGGCAGCATACTGCATTGCCTTCTATCATTTTGTATATGCTCATGTTGATTCAATAATCTCTTGTAATGACGCTCCCCTCTGCTCATTGGATTCAGCAATACTGGGTGCCCGTCCCTCAATTTCTTTTCAGCTCCTTGCAAACTGAAAAACAACGGCATGTGATAACTGCTGACTCGTAGCGGACTGGTACAGGTGGAGACAGAACTCGGTGATATCTGCTGTAAAATGCCCTGCTTCCACTACATGTTGAATTGAATTGAGCGATGATGCCCGTTTCATAAAGAAAACAAAGCAATGATAAAATAGAAAAGGGAGAGAGCTAAAACTGGCTGCCTGACATGGCTGCTGCTCCTGTTTCAGTTCAGGCAGGGTTAAAATGGCAAATCTACCTCGCTGCTTGCCTGCTTTACATCACGAGATGTTAATATTTTCAGTGTCGGGACAATGCCCCTGGAATATGCGGCGTTCACTTCAGGCGCACGTGGGCTGCGTGCGGCGCATCCTCAGATGTGATAGTCGGTGGTGGCAGTGAGCCTCGGGCCATACTATCCATCCAAAGTCGATCTGCGGCGCTCGTCCTCTCGCTCTCGATACTCCACGTTCTAAAAACGCGGTGCTTGTTAAGAGTGCCGAAAAAAGAGTTTGTGATGTTTAAATTTTTGTGGTCAGGGGGCATGAATTGCTGGGCTCAATGGATGATGTTTTTTTTCTCTCCAAAACAAGGACATAATTTGTTAGCTTTATTAGAAGAAGTAGAATACATAATAAAATAAAAAAACTCGTGCAAAGCACAAGACACAAACCGCATCGCAAACATTGTCACCATGACCTAAGAGTAACTACCTCGCAAGCAAACCCGCAACACTATGATATTGATAGGAATCAAAAGAAACAAAACTATAACTGCAGCAAAGGGTTGCCAACACGGTGCAAAACCGAACACCACGGTGAGGTGAAGGACCTGCAACAACCACCCAAATACCGGCTAACCGACAAACTTAGCCATGACGACTCAGTTAACAAAAGAGAGACTTTTAGAAGACACCAACAACACAAAAGGACCAAGATAATGCATTCAGCAAGGATACAACAGCGAGGTCACCGCCTTCACCCATCCACAATTGGATTTTCACATGGGGTAAGGGAGCACCATTGATGATGCCGCTAGGGGGACGTTGAGGAGGCGTCGCCACCATCAGCCAAGAAAAAAAAGCCCAATAAAGCTTTCGCTAGCGCACCCTCGGCCAAAAACTGTGATGCAACATCAATCTCCAAAAACCGTCGACACGCCACCCCCATGAGCCGCCTCGATGCCAGCTAGTTCCACAGGGGGATTGGGAGAACAAGACAAGGTCATTGTAATATTTGGTGTCCACTTTACACACAATTATTATTATTTAAAGTCGTTGACCCCATGTCCAATTTTCCACGTGCTTATGTTTAATATGTGGTGTATTATTAAGACATGTAATGATATTTTGGTATAATGCAAATTTTATTAGCGATACGAGGGCAATTCTCTAAAAAAAATGATCCGTAATAGTTTTGGTGGTCTTAGAAAATTACCAAGAACTCGTGTACTGTGGAGTGATGAATCTGAATCCGGAATGCTCAGTTATTCCAAAATGGGGACCTGTCCAATTACATCGCTCACTGCCCCGTGGGACCCCTGTCAGCCTCACAATTACGGCCCGCCCAATTAACGTTTAGATCGATCGACGACGACTCTCTAAAGCCTAAACCCTCTCTCCACGTCGCCAATCTCCCCCTAATCACTCCTTGTTCATCCCCACCGCCTCCCCCTCCGCCGCCGCGCCGCCCCACCATGGCGACCGCCGCCTCCTCCCTCTCCCTCCTCTTCACGCACCCCCACTCCTCCTCCACTCCCAGGCGCGTCTTCGGGCCCCACCACCGCCTTCCGCTCCTCTCCGTGCGCTGCGCCTCCGACGGTGCAGCGTCCGGCTCCACGACGGTCACCAAGCACCGCCGCCCCGCGGAGGAGAACATCCGGGAGGAGGCGGCCCGCCTCCGCGGCCCGGCGCACGACTTCTCGGCGTGGTACGTGCCTTTCCCCCCCACGCCCGACGGAGACCCCGACGAGCGCTACTCGCTCGACGACGTCGTCTACCGCTCCAGCTCCGGCGGCCTCCTTGACGTCCGCCACGACATGGAGGCGCTCGCGCGTTTCCCGGGCTCGTACTGGCGCGACCTCTTCGACTCGCGCGTCGGACGGACCACCTGGCCCTACGGCTCCGGCGTCTGGTCCAAGAAGGAGTTCGTGCTCCCGGAGATCGACTCCGACCACATCGTCTCCCTCTTCGAGGGGAATTCCAACCTCTTCTGGGCGGAGCGCCTGGGCCGCGACCATCTCGGCGGGATGACCGACCTCTGGGTCAAGCACTGCGGCATCTCGCACACCGGCTCCTTCAAGGACCTCGGCATGACAGTGCTCGTCAGCCAGGTCAACCGCCTTCGCCGCGCGCCGCTCTCGCGCCCCATCGCCGGCGTCGGGTGCGCTTCCACGGGCGACACCTCAGCCGCGCTCTCCGCGTACTGCGCGGCCGCCGGCATTCCTGCTATTGTCTTCCTCCCCGCCGATCGGATCTCGCTGCAGCAGCTCATCCAGCCGATTGCCAACGGCGCCACCGTGCTCTCGCTTGACACGGATTTTGACGGATGCATGCGGCTCATCAGGGAGGTGACAGCTGAGCTGCCGATTTACCTTGCCAACTCCCTCAACTCCCTTCGGCTTGAGGGGCAGAAGACGGCGGCCATTGAGATATTGCAACAGTTTGATTGGCAGGTCCCGGATTGGGTCATTGTCCCAGGAGGCAATCTTGGGAACATCTATGCCTTCTATAAGGGGTTTGAGATGTGTCGTGCTCTTGGGCTAGTTGATCGTTTGCCACGGCTTGTCTGTGCACAGGCTTCCAATGCAAATCCATTGTACCGGTATTACAAGTCTGGGTGGACTGAGTTTCAGCCACTTGTCGCTGAAACTACATTTGCATCTGCGATACAGATTGGTGATCCAGTATCTGTTGACCGTGCGGTGGTTGCACTAAAGGCAACAGATGGTATAGTCGAGGAAGCTACAGAGGAGGAACTCATGGATGCAATGGCACTTGCTGACCGCACTGGAATGTTTGCTTGCCCACATACTGGGGTTGCACTTGCTGCTCTGTTCAAGCTTCGAGACCAGCGTATAATTGGGCCTAATGACCGCACAGTGGTTGTTAGTACAGCACATGGACTCAAATTCACACAATCAAAGATTGACTACCATGATAGGAACATTAAGGATATGTTGTGCCACTATGCTAATCCACCGATCAATGTGAAGGCTGATTTTGGTTCTGTCATGGATGTTCTCCAGAAGAAGCTCAATGGTAATAGCTGAGCTTATGTTTAATTACCTCCAATATTACTTTCTTGTTTATCATCGCCGCAAACTCTATTTCCGCATCTCATCAAACTGTGTTTTCATGGTATGGCGCAATCATCTCTATTTTGTAGTACTAGGTCTTGAGGGTCTACTAATTATAGGCCAAAGTGGATAGAGCTATTCCTTGTACTTTCTCTGTATCATGTAACATGAATAATGAATAATGATCTCAGTGTTTGATTGAATAATTCACAATAGGTTGTGCAGGACTGCCTTTTTATTGCTCAGATTCATTTGGTTGCAAGATTTGAACTAATAAAATGCTTTAAAGTTTAAACATGTTGAATTATTGCAATTTGTGTTGCTATCATTGGTAAAAAGAGAGTTCTTGGCCTGGCTCTGACTGTGGTTGTTAATTGTGCCCAAGGTAAATAAGACCCTATAGTAATTTAGATTGACAATACTAGTTTACTACATAACATTGTTCCATAGTTATATGCCATCATAGCAGGATAGATATCTAAAATTCAGATATGGTGATTAAATGCTAAATTCTTAGTATGCTCGACCAGTCGGCCTCTTACTATTTCACAAGAGATTGTCCTAAGCACGATCTGTTCTATAGCGATCACTGTCAAATAAGAACATATTGATCATATTGTTTAGTTTCTGCGTCAGGTTAGTTGTTTACACAGTTGTATTCCCCATCTGTATTCTGGTCTTATCTGTGTACTATATTGTTATTTTTGCCGTTCCGTACTGTTGATCGTCCGACAATGGCCTACCCACACTGCCAATTGCGCGCCTGAGATCGTTTTGTTGCTTCCTTGTTCCATCTAAAAGTCTTCTACACCAATCACTTGCAGTTGTTCGCCATAGATTCTATTATTATCATGTAAGCAGATTGTGTTTGAAGCCAATCAATCAATCTATAAGTTTTTGACATTTTAATTGGAACAGGTCAAAAACGACATTGAGTTTTGGGTGATTGTGCTAATGAAAGGAATCTAAACAGAACGTAACACAGTGGCATACTGGCATCACTATGTCTAGCCTTGGAGGTTTTGTACTTGTGTACACTGAAGCGATGATCCTGAATGGAGCTGCCTACTTATTACTCCGTATTTGATATCTTTTGTTTTTATTCCTGCAAGTATGCGACATCTGAAATAACGATTGCAGAAAATCTATTGATTTTGTTGTACACTTACCCGCGAAAACACAATCCGTGGCACTTAATTAAGTCATGCGTCTGAGCTAAAATGCCATACATGAGAGAAATTAGTGTGTCTGTTGTCATCTTAGAAAAGACTATTATTTTGGGACTCGGCGCACGATTTGTGTCTCACTGATCGTATTATTCTCTCTGCCTTCAACGTTATTACTAGGTTGGTATGTTAGGAAATAAACCTAAGCGCGCGATTCTCGGTCTGACCACAAGTCTGGCCGTGCGTGCCGAGGAGATGTGCGTGTGTGCGCTGAGTTGATCGTGGGGGCGATTGGGGGTGTTTCGCGGTGTGGCGCGTGCGTCGCGGCAGAGTCTGTTAGGGAGTCGTGGTGATCCGTCGGAGGCGAGCCGGGTCATGCGCGCGCATGGCGCGTCATGCACCCGGGGTCGTGGCGTGCGGATCAGCAGGAGAGCTGGGGGGTGAGGAGTACGTGCTCCAAGGGAGGCCACCTGGGCTATAAATCGACCCTGTACTGCTCGATTGAAGACACTGCAAGCAATACAAAGAACCAGCGTTCGTGCGCTGGGCGTTTGGCCGCCATTGCTTGTCTCTCGCCACTGTTCATCGTCTTCCTCCTCCCACCGTCCTCTGTTCTGTGCGTTTGAGCGCCTAACCTTCTAACATGGTATCTAAATATCCATCGTGATTTAGCATCACTCATTCACCACACGTTTCACACATTTCGGCGATTGTAAAGTACAACTACTCGTCCGATGAGGCTGCCGCCACCATCTCCTGACTCCTGCAGTCCCGCGCGCCCTCGCTCCACACGACGCCCACCTTCTCGCGCGTCACCTCCACCCTTGTCGGCCCGGCCACCACCGCCTTCAACAGCACCAGGCACCCCCGTGGTCGACGACGAGGACGACGGCTACGACGACGAGGAAGAGGAAGGCGAGGAGGAAGACGGCACGCCAGCGGCGTAGATGGCGCTACCTGCTGGGGCAGACGGACAGCCAGTGGGACGACGACGGCGACCAGCAGGAGGGCGGCGGCAGCGGCGGCGCGCGCAGGGACGCCGGAGGCGGCGAGGACGAAGAGGAGGACGGCGGCGAGGGGCAGGAGGAGGAGATGGTGCACGTGCTGCGTGTGCATGGTGCGGCACAAGGGTGCCGCCTTCATCGTGCGGCCACACCTTTTGCCGCCTCTGCTCCCTCAAGCTCTGGCCTCTGGGTCAGCCGCGGCAACTGCCCCCTCTGCAATGGCTTCATCCAGGATATCCTCGACATCTTCTGATCACTCACCTTGGCGCGTTCAAGTAAACAACATGGTGAAACTGAGCCCCTGCGCGGTACAATAGGGGCATTTATTGCTAAATTTAGCTATTAAATTTTTTAAATACGAAACCGCCGATACTGCTGGTGTTCTCCATTAATTTGTAGGATGCTCTGGAATGTTTAAGCATGTTTATAATTGATTGGAACAAGAACGGTTCTGAGAGTTGTCACTGAAGAACAACTAGAGCCCGGAAAGACCAGAAAGCGAAAGATTTGCCGAAGAGATTTTGACTGAATCCCATCGTCATTCTCCCCTAGGCCCAGTCTCTTTTGGGCTGAGGCCCACCACACTAATTTTGTTGATATTGTTTCTTGGTTGAGCTGAAACCTACCACATCCGTTATGATATTGGGCTGTTTCTATTTCGTGTAAGCTAATACCGTATTTCCTTAATCGAACTGACAGCAATGATCTGGGCCAACAACAAGAGCAACTCAACAAAAATGAGATTAATGAATGTGGCCATATACCTTCGTTTCCTCCCTGTTAACTAAATCCTGCCCTTTCTAAATAAATGACTAATTTGAGTATTTTTATTTACTTATCCATTTGAAAAGCACAAGTTTTTCGAACATTTTTTTCTTTAAACTGAAAGGTGGGTCTAAAAACTTTAAAAGCAACATTTACCCAAAAAATAAAACGATTGCCATTTAAAAAAGTAATAAGCAAATAAGTAAAAAAACAGAACATAAATCCTCTACTCATACTGTCCTTTACTAGCACATAAATCATTGAGGAAAATCACATGAAGTATCAAAAAATGACTACAAAGTATTACAACATAGAACCTATGCAAAAATAACAAATTACATATTATAATTATAATCATATTAAATGCCCAAAGTGTGTGTAGTTTGGGTGGGGGTGGGGTTGTATATTCTATTTGTATCCACCTTAAACTCCTAATCACTCCACTTTAAACTCCTAATCGGTAGATGACCTGGAATCGTAACGAGATGTTCAGAGTGGCTGAACTCAATATTAAATAAGCTAGCTAAGCTAAATTAAGTTGAACGTTAAGATGGATTTTCCGAGGTTCTTAAATCTATTTCTTAAAACTGATCAGGTTCATTTGTGTTATTTTTAAGAGCATTTAATGATTGTTTCATGATTTAAAAAAACTGAACTAAAAAAGTTAAATCTATTTTCTACAGTCAAATAAGCCAAAGGCACTTCGAAAGTGAAAGTACCATGGCATGTCCTATGGTCTATGGATAGCTCCCACGTCTCATCTGCTAGACAGCCTAGACTGGTGCCATGCATCAAAGGTTGATACCGATACACCGTCACACAACACTTGTGTAGGCTCGAAACGAGTGTGGCGGCTATTATGCAAACTTGCTATCGGATGCAGTCCAATTCATCAATTATATATAAATAGAAGGACACAATGATTATATATAAGTAGAAGGGACACAAAGTACACAAAAGATATGGAAAGGAAAAAAATTGTATTGCTTCACATGAATTGATTATACATCATAGATTAAAACTCGCCAACACATATAGTGTATATGTTAAGGTTTTGGTTTGATCCACGTAAGCCAAAACGGGTCTCACCTCCATCAACCACACGCACCGAACAGGAACGGATCGGACGGCGGCGTTGGTTTCCCAACAACAGCAACCAGTAATTTCTGAGACCCTCTTAAGCATCCCTAACAGCCCCTCCATCCCATCCCCTAAAACATCATAGATTAAAAGTCGCCAATACATATAGTGTATACGTATGAATAGTATTTTATGGGGTAGGATGAAGAGTTTGTTGGAGATGCAAAATTTTAGATTAGTGGCGTAGCGTAGCGTATCAGCAAATTTTTTTTTTTTATATAGCTTGTTTGGTGTAATAATTTGTAACGATTTTTCTCAAGTTTTTAGTAGTCCTTTTAAAGATCCTAAAACTATTTTAAAAATTATTTTTATATTATTTAAATCTCTCTTTAAAGAATGTCAAATTTCACTGAAACTGTACAAGGCCTTAAGTCTTGACAACAATAGTTGCAGGTTAGCAACGGCGTCCGTGTCCTGGCTGGTTCCCCCCAAACAGTAGCTGCATATACTCGAGGAATTATGGATCCCGGCCGGCCAACAATTTCGCTTTCGTGTTGTGGTGTCGCCATGCATGCTTTCTCACTAGCTAAGCTAACTAGAACGATGCGATCGGCAGAGTGAACTTGCATCTTCGGATGATAGGCCCTTCTATGTTTCAGTTTAGCGTACTGTAGCGTAACATTTTATTATAGCAAAGTTTGATAATCTATAAAGAGAAATTTAAATATAGTAAAAGAATAATTAAAAAATTGTTTTAGGATCTTGAAGAGCACTACTAAAAATCTGAGAAAAAACATTACAAATTATTACACCAAATACACTATATAAAACAGATAAATTTTACTACGTACAGTGTAACACTGCGTTACCGTAAGCTACAAATAGCAAGGCCATAGAATGGTTGAATCCATACATATATGACCAACCACCCACATTGACGTACTTCTTTTTTCCCGAAAAAAATTGTAAAGTGACGTCATGCGTGAGAAACGTAGACGACTTGTTGATGGTATATTGGTATATCATGTGTAGTAGCGTGCATGCATGCGTCGGTGCGTGCCAGTACGCCGTACGAAGCACGTGCACGTTCCCTAGCTTTGCTATCTAGCTCGAACGCGTTCGCATTCCGCATTCGGTTCGCCAACCCCAGCGTCAAATTGCACAAACCGCACCATAATTTACCGCGTAGTTAAACCTGCAAGGCTGCAACCACGTGAAGCAACGCGACTATTCAGGACAGTACTTTCGTGGCTACGTGAGACGTACCAGGATGCTAATCTCTCGGTAGCCGCCGCGATCTGATAATTCTGTCATCACGATTCCTGAGGTCAAGACGGTGGAAGAAAGGAGCAACCACAGTGACAGCGGAGGAAATTGCTGGGAAACAAGTGGCACGGCAACGGCAACGGTGTGTCTGTGGACTGATCGAGCGATCGATCTCGATCGAGCTGGACGACGTGGTGGTACAAAACCGTGTTGGAAATAAGATGCACTTTTAACTTTAACTTAATCACATATTTGATAATGGCCGATCGATTTTTCCCGCAAAACAGTAAGCACAACTATAAAAAAATGTAAATTCAAATATACTCATGTACAACCACAACGGTCGGTCAAGCCACAAGCAAAATAATAACCGCAAGGGTGAGATAGCGCAAGGCGGGGACTCGGGGACTTGATCATCATCACTGTAGTCGCGACTTAGAGTGCGGTGGTTGGATGGTAATAGATTTGCTCGCCAGTGGGCACCAAAGAGGTGAAGCCACGTACTGCAGGGCTGGCGCCGCGCTCGGTGGTAGGGCCGGTGCTTCGGTGGCTGTTGGGTGGAGATGGGCGGATTTATTTATATCTGATGAAAAATACATCTCTGTTCTACGTTTAGGTAAACTTAGACCCCCATTGCCATTTGAAAGGGTGTTCGCACCCTGAAGTAGCGATCGGACGGTCTCTGTTAGATGTCGTGGTTGCTGGGTGAGAGCAGGTAATTGTCGCTCTTTTCATGGGCTCCACGCCAAACTGTGGTTATGACAAGTGGGCCTGATTGCCCTTTCAATGGGCGATAGGGTATTTTCGCCATCCGAGCAGGTGAGAGGGGGCTAGATTTTCTTAATCGCGAAACAAAAATACATTTTTGCTTAAATAATTAAAAACATAAAAAATCATAAATTTTCAATATGAAGACTACATATGGAGTAAAATGGATAAGAAAATCCCTAGGGTCACTTTTTAGATACATGGCTCAATGGCAATTTAATTAGTCACTTCAATTCGAAAATATTCTCTCAACTCCGTGGATTCAAGTTGGCAAGAGTGTCTCTTAGCAAATGAAAGCAAAATTATAGTACTGTTACGTAGCGAAGAGATAAAATTATAGTGTTAATGGTATATAGCAAAGTGGGCAAATGTACGGTCTCTTATTAGCCAATATTTTTATCTGAATATTAGAGTACTGTAGCACAGTGACAATGCGCCCAGAAGACTTGCTCCAGAAGCCAAAGACTACTAGTATCCCACGGACCACTATTCCCAAGTCGATCGAACCCCAGTAGAAACAGTGGGAGTACAGCATCCTGCAAGCGTCCATGTGGAATGTAGGATTATCTTACCTCGCCTGTGGCAGCCAAGCAATTGTGTATTTGCGTACCAACACGGCAAGCAATAGTAGCACTATATGCAATTTGCCACTATTAAAAGGGCGACGAGGCAGGCAATTTTCCCTCGCTTTCGACGAAAACCCGTGTGTTCTTTGGATGCTTTTGCGGCGGTGGCGGCGTGCGAATTCGCGTCACCCTTCATGTTGAAAAGTGCACTTTTAAATTTAACTTAGACATTTAATAAATTTAACACGTTTAATTAACCAAATAATATTCATCACACATATAACTAGACATATATGTATCTGCATCACACTTATTTCTCACATATATACTAATGCACAAAATCTATGAAACAAGCACAAATATTAATTCCACAAAATAACCCGCTTCAGTAGGAAACACATGTACCTATCTACATCGGACTTGAAACCGAGAGTAAATAATGATGACCTGGTTGTTGCGGTGGCATAGTCGATGCAGATCACAACGCAAAGAAAGTAGCCAACGCCGTGGAAGCAGTCAAAAGCGAGCAGGCACACTTGACGCTTTCCAAAAACTATATGCGTTGTCTCCGATGTAGTATCTCAATGGCAAAGGATTTCGGAGACCTACTATCCCCCTCTCCGGTGCACACTAGAGCAAAGGGATGGAGTGAGTTATGTGCGGTAACACAGTGAATAGGAAGAGGCAAAGTCCCTTTTCTCATGTGTGCGATTTCTTCTCTACTGTGTTCTACCTCTTCCAAAGAATGCGAGTTTATATTAATTTATATGCACATGGGAAGGGGGTTTTTAAAAGTAGGATAACAATAAGTTAGTAAGTTGGATTTGTCATGTAAGTTAGACAAGACAGGCAAATTAGACAAGACATGAAGCCAAAAAAAAAGGGAAAAATGATTTAATAATACACATTTAAATCGAAATTCAAAAAGTATGATGCATATTTTGGGAATGTAGATAGCATAATTAAACCAAAATTTTCCAAGAAACATGTCTAACTTGTACTTTCAATCTTTACCTAATTTGATATTTGATTCTTAGATTTCTCACCTTGTCTAACTTCACACTTGACTTCAGAATTACTCCCTCCGTTTCAAAATATAAGGCGTGCATGTATTTAGAAAAGTCAACATTTGTAACTTTTGACTAAAAATTAAGATAAATATATATATGTTTAGTGTTGCGCATGTCATATAGTTGGATTCGTATTTGAAAATACTTTTATATGATGTTAATTTTATAGTTATTGATAATATATTATGAGAGCAAATAATGGTCAAAGTTCTGCATTAAAGACCGCGTCAAAAAATTATATGTCTTATATTTTGAAACGGAGGGAGTATATAATAATATAATTATAAAAGAGAACTGCATCTGATAAAAAATTGAGCATCTGCATAGATATTGCTCACGCTTTCATATATGGGTCATTGAGATCTCTAGCAATTAAAAATACGCGTCCATATAGGTCTATCCTTGCCTGGAGAGTTCAGATGCGCCTCCTGCCCGTTCTGCCTACGCGTGGAATGCGTGTCAAGCAGCAGGTGCAGATGGGCCGAAACACCGATCGGTGAAACGTACAAAGCCACAGACTCATCCAGGACGGCAATGGATCCCATGGAATATCTCATCAGCTGGCATCAAAGTTCCATATGGGCGGCTACCGCGCGTGTCACCAAAAAAAATAAAAAGGGGCACTGCGAAAGATCGGTGTCAGAAAATGCTACTGTACGGGAGAGGCGATCCTGCTACGCACAGTGTTTACACTGTGGCCTGACAGGGGGGGCGTACGCAGTCGCACGGCATGTGAGGCAGGGTGCAGGCTCCGTTCGCGGCTGCCTGACCACGACCCGGTCGGCCCAATAAACTCCTTTCACAAGGGAAACATGACGCCTACTGCCTCTGCTCGCTCGCTTCGCCCTGCGGCGTCGATCGGCACCGGCAGCCAGGGCCGTACGCGAGGCCATCATCAAGAGCCTGTCACGTCTCGCTGACTCACTCGCTGTTTCTCGCGTACGGTCACGAGCTCACAGCTGGGATCGATCGCCTGCGCCCGGTGCTAGCATGGGATAGTGCTGGGGTGGGGGTGGGTGTTAGGGGTGGGTTTATGCGCGGTGCTGCCTGCGATGACCGGCGTCCGGCCGGCAAGCAGGCAGGGCTCGAAGTCCAGACCATGTAGCTGTCGAAACACATTATCCTCTGCAGCCCATGTTTTCCTCCCTAGGAGCATTGCTATAGCTGGTTCCCTAAAACACTGCTGTGTACAAGCTCGGTCTCTATAACGTTTCAACATAGTTTTTATCTGTCCCTAAGTTTAGAGACTTCGCTGGAGAGCATGAAAATATAGAGAACGAATAGTGATTTATAGAATGGATGTAGAGCACGAAATATAAACATCCTGCTGACGATGCTCTAAGTCCGCTAGGTATGGGATGTACATTCTTCCCATGTTTTCTTCCCCTCTATAACCTTCACCATTTGAATAGAATGTGCTTTGGTGGTTGTCGTTTTATTGTAATTGGTCAGTAATCTAGAGTTGAGCTTCAAGTCGTTTTATTGTAATTGGTTGGTGATCCGGAGTTGAGCTTCAATTATCAGCAGCAAGGTTTTAAGAGTTTAATTTTCGTACTTGTTGATTCTGAACTTTGTAATTCTGTTCTTTTGGGATGGAACTGGGGATAGTGTCCCTTTGTGCAAAAAAAATAAAAAAAAGAATGTGCTTCTTCGGTTCTTCACTAAAAGTAATGAAGAATTGAATTACTGCAAGGTGTCCGTCTTCATTGCATAAAATAAGGAAAAGTTTTTTAAAATATAATAGAGACCATGGCCGTTAATTAATGGGTGATGACTGATGATACAGGAAAATGTAAGTAAAAGACCATTATCCGTACACATATTTCTGGACTAGTTAACTAAAATCCATCTGTGGAAAACAATCTTCACATGGGGAGAGGATAAAATAATCGGTTCCAGTTCAGGCCCCAACCATTTCCGTTGGTCAAAAGGCCGTCTTAAACAAGCCAAACCACGGTCAAACAAAATATGCGCCTAATGATATCATCTACCGACGATGACGGAAAGAGCCCAACGCTTTTGATCTTCTTCTCGCCGGCCGGTCATCACACGGTTCGATCGCCGCAACACTTGCAGCATATATGTATACGTACGCTAACCACCGCCACGTCACATAGATAAACTCCAGGATTTGTTAACAATTGCTGCTGTTTCATTTGGAGTTGTACTCCATCCGTTCGCGGCTCACTACTGCGGATCGGGGCTTCCAAAGCGGCCTATCACAAGCGGCTCGCTTTAACCCGCTTGTGACCCGATCGCCACAAGCGGTTCGTAATAGCGGGTGGGAGGTGGCGGAAAGGAGCGTATCTGGCGGTTCGTGATAAAACCGCTTACGGATATATCACACTACAAGCGGTTCGTATCACCAACCGCTTGCAATCTCTATGTGCGGTTAATGTCTGAACCGCTTATAATGTATCTATCTGTGCAAGCGGTTTGTATCACGAACCGCTTAAAACCGCTTGCATATGCTTTTCCTTCCCGCCAACGATTTAACCCTTTCTTCCTCCCGAGCGAGCTTCATGCAGATATCGACGGGCGAAATTTGTTCATGCGAGGGAGGTCTTTAAAATTTTAATTGGCTAATAGCTCCAAATTAAGGTTTTCAAGGTAAGTAAACATGGTCTCAACATCATTTTCATGTAGACATTGCTTATCTTTTGCATTGATGTGGAGAAATATTAAATAATCTTGTTTGAATTGAAGGGTGTTTGTTTTGCTATAACTCTCTCTCTCTCTCTCTCATAATTTGAGGCAAGATGTAGATCTATTGGGGTTTTAAGTCTCATATTAGTTTTGTATCCTTTTTGATGATGTATAAGATGTTGAAATTAGTTGGTAGGGGTGATTATTTGTTTTAGAGAGCAAGATCTAGCTTGGTGCCTTAGCTAGCTCTCCTTCTAGATCTTTTGAGGCAATGTGGTGATCTATTGGATGGTTTTAGTTTCACATTAGTTTAAAATAGTAGGTAGGGTGATTATTTCAATTGCTATAGAGCTAAATAGATGTAGGTTTTTTACTAGGTAGGTAATACTTTATGGGAGGTATGAAATGTAATTAAAAATATTTTTGAAAAAAGTTTTTTAATTTGTGAGATTTAGTTGGTTTAGCTATAAAAATCAAGAAAATTTAGAGGTAATTAAAAAATATAGCAATTAGTTATTTCGAGTTAAATATTTCAATTTGAAAAATATAATAAGGTTCTTATTAATTTAATTGGTGCAGATGAACGGGCAATGGATGTATGCGGATCGTCGGATAAGGGAGTTCATCGATGGCGTGAATGCTTTTCTTGAAGTCGTATTTCGAGACTTGCCTCTAGGAAGCTTCGTACGGTGTCCGTGCGTAGATTGCGAGAACGAGAAAGAGCACTCAATGCGAGGACGGATCTGAGGCCACTTATTGATGAGAGGTTTCATCTTGAACTATACATGTTGGACTCACCACGGCGAAGTAGAGCATACCAAAGATAGAAGACGAAGAAGAAGCCGATGAAGAGGAAGTGACATATGATGGTATGCTTGGGACGACGACATACGAGGGCGTAGAAGATACACAAGGTGATCGGTTTGGTGTGGATGATGACTGGACGAGATCTTTGCGTGTGAGAGGAGATATCACGAGAGGAGAAACAATATAGAAAGTACCGAGGATTGTTGGAGGACGGAGAACTCTTTTGTACCCAAATTGTGGTCGAGGCACAAGAAGCTACGCGCTACTTCTGGGAGCTCATGCAATGGAAGGTCATGAATGGTGTGTCGGATAAGGGTTTCGATGAGTTCTTTGTCGCTCATAAAGAAGTTGCTCCCGAAGATAACACCTGCCGAATCCACGTATCAAGCCAAACTAGTCCTGTCCCTTAGGATTGAAAGTACGGAAGATACATGCATGTCGCAATGATGTGTCCTATATCGCGATAAATATGCCGACTTGGATGCACATCCGGTGTGCAAGGAACCCCAGTATAAGACGAAGCGTGACGATCCGGTGAAGTAGATGGGGTGCGTGTGAAGAAGAGAGCACCGCAAAAGCGTTGTGGTATTTTCCTCGATTCCAAGGCTGGGCGTATATTTGCAAACAAAGCGCATGCGAAGATGATGCGTTAGCACAAAGAAGAGCGTAAGGTCGACGGAATGCTTAGGCATCCGGCAGATGGCTCGCGATGGAGGATGGTCGATCGGAAGTACAAAGACTTCGCAAGCGAGGTGAGAAACATAAGGTTCGGTTTGAGTACCGATGGGATGAATCCTTTCGGAGACATGAGCAGCAGCCATAGCATCGGCGATCACACTATGTGTGTATAATATTCCTCCATGGTTATGCATGAAGAGAAGTACATAATGATGCGTTGTTGATCCAAGGGCCCAAGCAACCCGGAAATGATATCGATGTCTACGAAACCTTTGATAGAAGATCTTGAAACGTTATGGAGCGGTGTAAAGGTGCAGGGCGAATACAAAAGAGAGTATTTCAACTGCGTGCAATGTTATTTGTAACAATCAACGGTCGCGGTAACTTGGTAACTGTCGCCTAAGCGGCAAAGGCTTCAATGCGTGTGTGCGGTGTTTGGATCAAACCGATGGCGCGTACATGAAAGGCTCTCGAAAGATGGTGTAAATGGGGCATCGCGGGTTTCTTGTTCGAACCCAGCGTTGCGGAAGAAACGCAGAGAATTTAACGGGAGGAAGAACATCGTTCCCGGTAGAGGCATCGAAGTGGCAAGCGGTGTTTGCTATGGTGAAGGATCTGAAGGTAGTTTTGGAAAGGGTGCAGGAAGCAAATCATGCGAATGATGAGGATGGCCATGCACCCATATGGAAGAAGAAGTCAATATTTTGGGACTTGCCTTCTTGGGAAGATTTGGATGTTCGCCACTCCTTTGGACTTCATGCACATCACCAAGAACGTCTGTGTGAGTTTCCTAGGATATATAGATCTGTGCGGAAATCAAAAGATACGATGAGTGCTCGGAGCGACCTTGAAGTCTGGGTATCGGGAAGGACCTACACCACGAAAAAAGAGGTGCGGAACAAGCTGTACCTCTCGGACGTGAGTTATACTCCAAGCAAAGAAGAGAAAAAAGCGTGATAGAGTGTCTTAGCGATGTGAAGGTCCTTCCGGATACTCGTCGAACGTAAAGAGATTCGTTAATATGAAAGAGAACAAAATTGTACATCTAAAATCCCATGACCGTCTTGTCTTGATGACACAGTTGCTCCGGTGGTTTTAAGAGGTGTCTTGCCCGAGTGGGTAAGGGGACAATCACAAAGTCGTGTTCGTTTTTCAACGCTGTTTCCCGAAGGTCATCGATCCAAAAAACTAGGTGAGTTGCGGTGACGTGGTACAAAGTGTGGTTAGCCTCGAGATGATCTTTCCTCCCGCCTTTTTGATATCATGGTTCATCTCACTTTGTTCATCTAAGCAAAGAGATAGGTATTCTTGGGCCGTTTATCTCCACACATGTTCCCTTCGAGAGGTACATGAGCGTACTAAAGAAGTATGTATCGTAACCGTTCTCGGCGAAGCATGCATTGCCGAGGGTTATGTGACGAGGAGGTGGTCGAGTTACGTGTGGACTACATTGATGATCTAGACCCCATCGGCGTCCCTATATCACGCCATGAGGCGAGTGCGAGGTAAAGGGACACTTGGAAGAAAAGTAGTTGCATGCAACGATCTTGAACATTTAAGCAAGCACATTTCAACGTGTTGAAGCAATCGGCGATGGCCGCCCGTATGTCCTCCAACACAAGAATGCTCTCGTCTCCGGTTCGAGAAGAAGACGTCGTGGATAACACTGAGACACATGGATTCTTTGGCGCATGGTTACAAAACCATATCCTCAAAGCAAGTCCAACAATGAGCGGTTACAGCGCTGGCTCGGGGACCATCCGTTGAAATAGTGAGATGGCAGGGTACGAGATAAATGGTTACACATTCTACGAGATCACAAGATAACAATAGCACAAACCGAGCAATGCGGTGTCAGTATAGAAGCCACCGACAATACAGATGGGTGGACACATATTATAGATTCATAGAAGAGATATGGGAGCTCGACTATGGGCCTTTGAAGGTCCCATTGTTTAAGTGCCAATGGGTAAAACTAAGCGCAGCGGCGTGAATGTCGACAAATACGGCATGACTACCGTCGACCTCCAAGAAGTCGGCTACTTGAGAGAACCATTTGTTCTCGCGAAGGAGGTGAGACAGTCTTCTACGTATTGGACATGTCAAGCGGACCAAAGAAGAATCAAATCAAAGACAAGAAGAAGGAGCGATAAAGCGACACGTGGTTCTTCATGGCAAGCGAAGGATTGTCGGAGTAGAGGGCGTTATTGACGAGGAAGAGTACGATCGGTTAGATGAGATCCTCCATTTGCGATAGATGTTGACTTAAGCATCCTGGATGACATAGGCATGGATGCTCCGCACATACGGCGCGATCACGATGAAGGAAGAATTGTAAAGACAAAAAATGTAAATGATTAGGATGACCTATGTGGTTGTATGAACTATGTTATCATGTAATAGCATTTTTAAGAATTTATAAGATGGAAGCAATATTTTTGGAAAGAATAATGGGCTAATTACATATTAGAAATGAAAGTAATGTAAAAAATATATTTTTTTGTTTTTTGGAAAAAAATAATGGGCTAAGTACATACTTAGAAATGAAAGTAATGACAAAACAATTTTTTTTTAGTATTTTTGAAAAGAATAATGGCCTAAGTACATATTAGAAATGAAAGTAATGTAAAAAAAGATTTTTTCGTTTTTTGGGAAAAAAATAATGGGCTAATTAAGTACATATTTAGAAATGAAAGTAATGCAAAAACAAATTTTTAGTATTTTGTAAAGAATAATGGGAGCAGACATATTTAGAAATGAAAGTAATGCAAAAACAAATTTTTAGTATTTTTGTAAAGAATAATGGGCTCAAGACATATTTATATAAAAAAAAAAGCAGCAGGCATGGGCTTGAACCAGCGACCAAAGACGGGAGCCCGCACTTAAACGCCACGAGCTAGCCAAGTGAGAGTAAATTCGATTCAACAAAGGAAGGCGCAAACCATCTTAAACGTTTTAGAAAGAGACCCGCGCCTGCCACGTGTGTCCCACTTCTACAAGCGGTTCGTTCTACCAACCGCTTGTAGAAAGACTTTCTAAGCGGTTTATATCACCAACCGCTTGCGAGTAATTTATTGTGTGCAGGCGAAATTCCAAAATTTAATTTCGCTACGTGTTCTACAAGCGGTTCTTTCTACAAACCGCTTGTAAAGATATCTCTAAAAGCGGTTATTACTACGAACCGCTTGTAGAGGTTGTTTTCTAGCGGTTTGTAATACAAACCGCTTGTAGAGCTTTACTATATAACAAGCGGTTCGTCGCCTCTCCTTTCCACCCAAATTTTTCTAAGTCCCAAGCCATCGCCGTCCCCCCTCGCCACCTCGCCGTCCCACCTCGCCGTCCTCGCCACCGCGCCGTCGTCCTCGGCGCTGTCGCTTACACCTCCGCGCCGCCTCGACGGCGCTCGGCGCACCTCGCCGTCGAGCACCGCGGGCAGCTCTGCCTACCCTCGGTCGAGCCCCTTCGCCGGCGAGCCCTGGTCCTGTTCTCTGTTGACATTCTCCCGCCGATTTGAAGGCGAAGGGCGAGGTATCGAGCCCCTCTTTCTCCTCACCCCCGCTCTGTGATGCACACATGTTGTTTGACGGATTGCCCACCGCCTCGCTCCCTCCCTCCGTGGATGTTGCTCTGTGATCTTTGCTTGGTGGATCACTAATGGACTCTGTGATGTTGCTCGTGATGTGATTTAGGGTTTGGGGATCTTTGTTGGATCTTTGCTCTGTGATGTGATTTAGGATTTAGGGTTTGGGAATGTGCATATGAACCTTTGTTGGGCTTTTCTTTGGTGATTGAGAATATTTTGGGGACCTAGCCTTCGTGCTAGGGGCTATTATCTTGATCCAGGACCACTTTGCACTTGTCCCTTTAATATTTTGCTCGGTGATGTTTATTAATTTTGTGGCTATGATGATCATTAACTAGTGATGCCTTAGGAGTATTTGTGTTGTTGCCTAAATTATTATCTGAGATACACTTGCGTCTTGTCTTTCTTGTGTTCTTCCCTTTAGGATCTTTTCATTGATCGATTAGCATCTGTTTCAATGGGAATGCTCATTCAGTTAATCTGTAATTGGCATCTAGTCGATCAATTATTTTTAAGTGAAATCCACGATATATGATTGACATTAGGGCTAAAATTGATCTCTATGTTTACGGACAATGACCTTTGTATGCTTGTTTTGTAGAAAATTGTATAATAACTTTGGGCAAAGACTGATTCTCTTAGGTCTCTCTAGTCACCGATCTTTAAAAGCCTATGATAAATTGTAGATATTGATGTTGGATGGTAGTTTTATCGCAACCCATCAATATATAAATCTGAAACAAAATTTGTTTAATTATGGCCCTTGTTTTTATCTATGTTCATTGTCCTTGGTTGCTTGGCTTGATTTGCAATGTGCTTGGGATATGGGGTTTTAGCTAGGGTGTAAGGATTGGATGGCCTCGGTTGCGACTCTAGAAATCGAAATGGCGCCAGGAGCTAGAGTAGGTTTTCTAGGAGCTCCCGACGGCAACGCCAACCACCCTATCTAAGCTTAGCTAGGGTTCCTAGTTGGGTTTATGCAGCTAAAGAAATTTACATGTGTATGTGAACTTGGTGGCTAAAAGGTCTTTATTAAAGATGACATGCACATGCTACATTTGAAACTTGAAAAATTGAAATGGAGGAGATAGATGGCTTAAGTATGTTAAACCGATATTCAAGTTCAGATTTATTTGCCAATTTACGTGGATGTACATTCAAATATTGTATTCAAATATTATGCGTTTTGATGGGTGTCGAAATGGGTACATTTAAAACTGTACATTCAAATATTGTATTCAAATATTGTATGTTTTGATGGGTGTCGAGATGGATGACATCTAAGAGATGTATATGTTGTATTAAAATATTGTATTCAAATGTTGTATTCAAATAAAAAGAGATATATATGTTGTATTAAAATATTGTATTCAAATGTTGTATTCAAATAAAAAGAGATATATATGTTGTATTAAAATATAGTATTCAAATGTTGTATTCAAATAAAAGAGATATATATGTTGTATTAAATGTTCTATTATTTCGCGTGCATGCACAAAGATAGATGGCGACTCGAAAGCGATGATCTTGATTTCGATCGCGGAAATGATTTTCTACTTAACGAAATCGCGATGGGCACTCTCATAAGCTACGATGAGGCCAACCCGGTAGATCCAATGGGTGATCAGGCCGCCCCGGCTCAAGCCGGTGATCACGCAATCCATGCTCAAGCCGGTGATCCAACCGCCAGTGAAACCGGTGATCGATCCATCCGAGCTCTCGCCGATGAAACTAATGTCGACGGTACATGAGGTATATATAGTCCGGACACTAAAATAACCGTTTCTTATCGTCTCATAGAAATAAGCCTCGACACGTGTTCTGTTTTTTAAGCGGAAGCGTCCAACGGTAATCCAAGCAAATACGAGGGCCTAACAAAAAGCCGTCGACAAAGTACGTCATTACTCAAGTTTCAGCTCTTGGGAAGCGAAGCCCTATGTCGGCACTTGCCCCTTCAACAACGCTGCGAGTCATTGTGAGGATCACGTCCTATTAGCATCAAGACATGGCCCAAGGTTCTTACGGCTCTGAAAGAGCTGCTCGGAAGGATATAAAGGAAAACTTCACGATTCCGACGGCTTACGAAAACAAGTGTAAGAAATTTACTCGAGCAAGATGGCGTTATGCTTTCGATCGTGGAAGAGCGAGCTCGATAAAAAATGCGTGGAGACCGGAACAACCCAGATTTCAATAAGTATCCGAAGCTAGCGAGATCACCGCAAGCATTTGAGGAGTACAAGCCGTCGGTGAAGGCAAGGCCGCGAGTGAAAGCGAACAAGACCAATGCACGAAGAAAAATACCACCACCATCTCGGTCCGGTGGTTACATCAAAACTATGCCAAAATGGGAGAAGTAGGAAGAAGAGCTTAGAAAAAAGGGTATAGTACACAAAGAAGATCGGGAGCTCATACGTATCGGACCTTGGGCCACGGGGAAGGTCAAGGATGATGGCAAGCCGGAGATGGCACCACAAGTGCAACCCGTGAAAGAAAGGATTGTGGAAGCCATCGAGACGCAACGTCAGGGATCCTTGGTGGCGAGCGGGGAGAATGACGAGCTTACGTCACGCACTCGGGAACGCAGAACATCCGGGAAGGACACGAGGACTTGGCGGTGTGCCGTGGATGGTGGCTTCTCAAATGATCAAGCCACATCTTGGAGCCGGAAAGAAGGAAAGTAAGAGAACACAACAGTCGTCAAAATCGAGCAGAGCTCAAGGAGCATAAGGAAAACATGGCGAAATGCTAAAGCGGGAAGTGCATCTGCAATCGCCGATCTTCAAAGACCAGGTGGGGTTATCGTTATGCCTCCGGACAACGTGGTTAGTCCCCAGGCTCCGGTCGGCGAAGCGACTCGCGTCAAACAACGTCTTGACCGATGAATTGCAGCCCGGTATCCGTGGGCGACATCACCGTGCCCGCCAATGTGAGCTCGCGTCCAACCGCACAACCTCACCCTCAAGGTGGCTTATGCTTTGGCCTTCCCGGTGGAGTCGGGCGGTCATTCCATCAGTAACCCTATACCCGCGGATACTCCAAGGTCACGGTTGACGAGGTGGTGGTTGGATTTGAGGATATGGAGCTCGATATTGCTGGAGGAGACGATGTGACCAAGCTTGGAGAGGCCGTCCATAACATCATCCTCGACGGAAGAAGTACATCGTGTTTTACGATGGTGCGGAGGTGACTTCTATACCGAGGAGAACACTCCACCAAGACGGACCTCACCTCCTCCACCAAGACAGGCACGCCACCACGCAACGCCTCGCCGGAGAGAAAGCACTCCACCACTCGCTAGCGCTATGCGCAGAAGCCCAACACCGCCGCCGACCCTCAAAGCAAAAGGAAGCAAGACCTCAGGGAAACAACGAGCCGTCATCTCCCCCCAATAAGAAGCTTGCTAGCAAAAAGAGCATTTCTGCAGTTAGAACGACATCAAGCAGCAGGGCGGCCGGTTTCCCATTCAGACAGAGAATGAAGGAACCTGAAAAAACACCTTATGAGATGGCGCTGAGGAGTGAAGAGCGAGTCGCAGAAAAGTCGGGACGCATGGATACAGGGTATAAAGGTAAAACAAATCCACCGCCAAAGGAACGAATTGATCCAAAGATCGCGGACTTCTTCGCGACAACCGTTCAGCACCGACCGCCTCTCTGTACCGACTACCAAAGAACTATCAGAAAGCACATCTTCAAGAGTAAACAACCTCGGGGCACATACATGAGCAAGAAAGAACGGGAGGAGGCAAAACGTATCTGAGATGGAGTATGACTTCATGAGGGAAGCGGCCTTGATAACATAGAAGCCGCCGTGGATTAATCGATGATCTTCCAACGGCACAAGTCGGTGGCCATTTAAGCCGGGTCACCATTGCTAGACCCTAAGGACATAAAAACTACCGGTCAAGATGCGACGCAGCGCATGAATGAATACGAACATAGGTCCGCCAGGATATGCTCATTCTTGCGTCTCGTTTCAAGAAGAACATTTACATCGAGGAATGATCAATTGATAAATCTTGAATTTGAAGATCGGTACAATGTGTACCATGCAAACGCCGTCAACGTGTCCTTCATGACCTGCTGGTGCCTGTGAGTGTCGACTCCACAAGATGTATATATATATCTATACATCTTTGCTTGTCGAGAACAATAATTAATTAACTCAATTAACCCATTTTACGTAGAATGGAGATACAAAGACTTAAAAAGCAGAAGCCGAACTCGATTGGCTTCCTTGACCCTTGGTTGGTCAACGAGGAAGTCTGCCAATACCCTGGAAAACCAAAGGAAATCCACGACTACGTTATACATGTACTAGTACAACAACACTACAAGCCATACATACTTACGCCATTCAACTTTAAAATGCGTCTTGATGTCCTCACTAACATCTCGTTCTTACATTGCTTAAGGCACTGATGGCACACTATATATTGTTTAATTACATGTCATAATCAAGGCAATATATAAATAGGTTCCACTGGATCCTTATAATCATAAAGCTTGACCAAAGCATGATCATCGTCCAAGATTCACGGAGAAAACGCAAAGGAATACCAATGGATAATTAACCTCCTTAACAAAGCGTTCTGAGCTTTCAAGATATTCGAAAGGGCGTTTTAAGAAGGAATTCGATGTCAAGCTAAGCGTTCGGGTGCGCTAAAGCAGCGTAATTGCCCTTTGTCAATTAATATTTCTTGTTATTCTTGATCTGTAATTGCCCGCATCGACCATAGGTAAAACAACAATCTGGAAACAACCTATGTGGCTACTATGTGTTCCACTATATCCAAATGATGTGCCACTACGAGCTTGAGCCTCAAACTCTGAAGAGGTTCGTATATATATGCACGCAACCATGCATCTAGCAACAACTTAATAACGTTTTATGTGCTCCATTAATTTACATTATGGGTGCACGTATTTATTATTTTTCACTTTAATTTAATTGGCGGCCGACATGGATAAACACACTGAAGTGTTACCACATCATCGGTGCTCGCATTACGAGAACAACTATTCGGCTTCATTCTCGATGAGGTCATTAACCCCAAGGGCGAGTTCCATTATTGAGATCCATATTCCAACACGGACGAACTAGGGACGACTTTTACGTCGTCAAAGAGCGTCAAGAAAATCTTGCAAGAAAACATTGAACTGTTTTGTCCATTTTGCACAATGTATATTAATCATAAACTTTGTAAATTTGGTGGTGCATATAAAGTGTACATTATTACATGTATTATCTAATATATTTAAGCTTGTTTGATCGCTAATTATATGCTCATCCTATATGTATTTAAATTTAAACGACAAATAAAAAAACTCCTGCTGAAATATATATTTAAATATCTAATATATTTAAGCTTGTTTGATCGCTAATTATATGCTTATCCTATATGTATTTAAATTTAAACGACAAATAAAAAAACTCCTGCTGAAATATATATTTAAATATCTATTTACATAGGCTACAGAAATGAAAACCAGTGATAAACGTCGACACGTCTGCGCAAGCGTTTTTGAACCGCTATGGAGATGCCACTCTAAGCGGTTCGTACCTCCAACCGCTTGCACGATCTCCCACGGGCTGCCAAATTCCGCGTGCCATCGCCGCTGCGAACCGCTTGCGAGAGGGCATCACTAGCGGCTCGGAGCCGCTTGTGATGCCCTCGGGCATCGATCGCGATTGCACAAGCGGTTCTAAAACCGCTTGCACAGGCCTTACGAGCCGCTTGGGAAGTCCCGATCCGCAGTAGTGGCTATCGGTTGCTATCGGTTTCTTTTGGAGTTAAACGCCAGTGCAGTGGTGTGTGTTACAGAACCTTGTTATAGACATAATGACAACAATCATATAAAAGACAAAAAAGACAAAGCGCAGTGGTGGGATTCAGCCTTATTAATTTTTGATCGATAATACACTGAGTCTCCGCTTCTATTAATACAGGGTAAGTCCAAATTAGAAATTGTACCGACCATGACCCATCTTTGTGGAGTGCGTCATGCTTGGATCGACACACCCTGGCCCAGGTGGTTCCGCAACACCCCCCTTACCTTACCAGCAAGATGCATATGACTCATAAAATTTTTGCCTGTGATACCATAGTGCATAACATACGCTTATTTGTGTGCATGATTTACCGGTGGTGGTTTGATGATGTGGACACAAGTGTCTGCTTTGATGACTTTCAAGGCATTTTTGTCCCACCACATTGGTATAACTATCAATATTCAAAACTTGGTTCTTCTTTTAGAACACGCCAAGATCAATGCTGCCACAAAGTTATTGAAAGAAAACGTTTATTCCATTCCAATGCCGCTTTATGGGCTTTGCATTATATCAAACTAATACATTCCCAGGGAATGGTATGTCAATCGTATATTGTTGACAAGATGCATTAGTGCTCCAATTGCACTTAGATTCAGGACATCTTGCCAAAGCAATTCCTCCCCCTTTTTCTTAGGTCTCAAAGGATTTTTGCCCTCCTGCAAAGACCTCCAAATCATTGCGATTATGAAGAATTATGGTTTTTTGAAACCAAACCTTTCGAATACTTTCTGATTATTGGTTGACTGGTGCACTCAAATCTGATGAGCAAAATGCTCGAGTTACAAGCCTAGGCAAAATTTGGTTTAACCCAAATGTTCAATTATGTTCATGCTTCTTCTAATTATTTTTATTCATTTCATACAGTGATTTTCAGAGTTTCACACTATATTTTTTCACAGCTGCGCGGCAACTAGGGTAGGCTTGTGGCTGTGTGGTGTATGAAGATAGACGTGGTGGACGACGCGTGCTGTGTGCGGCGACGGTTGGTGTGCTAAAGGTGAAGACAGTTCCCAACACGCTACAAGTGCGGGAGCAACGCCGTCGGGATGTGTGGACAAGTGTTGGGGCTGTGTAGCGACCGAAGTTGTGCAACCAAGAGATGGGACCATGCGGTGGCCAGTGGGGCTAGATCTAGCGGCGGTCGACGCTTATTAGTGGTGGGGACGACAGGACGATGGCGCTACCGTGCTTAACCAGAGGCGGTGCGCGGGGCCGGGCTACAGGACGGCATGGTCCAGCGGTGGTGCTACAATACAACTGACGGCCGGTACGAGGTTATGGTACAACAATAGGGCTGTGCAATGGCATGTTAGTGCTGCAGCGCAACTGTATGGCTCCAGAGGCGGCTCGGCCATGCGGCGGTGGCGGCCGCCCCCCACGGTCGGCGGTGGCCTCGTCGCCTCGACACTCCACTCCTTGTGAAAAGGACATCACCTCTAACAATACGTCCATTCTTCCAACACATTTTGTGCAAGGACCAATGGTAAGAGCATGCGCACGTCAACTAAAACACCAGGTGAGCTCGCTCCTTAGTACAGAGAGTATTGACAAGAGCGAGTTACTACCTAATAGTATTGTGCTTGTACTTGGTAGTCATGGTGTTGATCAGCGAGGATGGCACTCTGCGACAAGACGGGTTGGGAACCAAGTCTGCGACGAGTTGGAGCCCGGGTCGGCCACAGGGAACAATCTCTATTCAAACGGGCGTAACAGATGCATATCAGCTTCGCTTAGGGCTTTAAAGAACATTACGGAGAAGCCCTCGACGAGTCCTTTCCAACAAATTTGGTCCAAAGTCCAAATTCCTTTTATAACTCACAATCGTTGAAACAAGTGGCGAACAGATTTTGTTGGGCTGCTCGGTGTTGCGTCACCTGTCTATTGGGCCTCGGGTCGTGTTCCCTCGTGGGGGTGCGCCCCAAACCTAGCCGCCACCCCTTTCACATATTAAGACCTTGTAGCCATAATTGTTAGACTCGGGTTTTGCTTAGATCATGTTGCCTTTGCAGTTACGCCGATATTCGGTTTGTGGAACCCCAATTTCATGAGATTAATATCCATTCGCAATTCGAGATTGCTTGTTATTCATTCTTGCTCGTGGTCTCGATTCGCTTGCAAGAACTAGCCTTTGTTGGTGATGTTGACCGTGATTTTGCGTGGTTGATAACGATCGGAGACAGTGGTGTTGCGATTGCAGGATTCGGTCAGATTTGATCGGAAGCCGGATCGTTTACGTCGAGTTCTCCAACAATCGAGCTTATCTTACATGTCGGAAGTTCGGGACCCCTTTTCCCATCACCTTGCCGTTGTCATGCTGCCCCGTCGACCCTAATCCGTCGCCGCGGGTGTCGATCCGGTTGCTGTCGTTGTCCGACCACATTCGACCTTTTCCACGTCCTGTGCCCCCCCCCCACACACACACACATGACGAACCCCTCCCACCACATTGCCGCCATCTTCTCGGTTTTCCTCTAAGCCCTGAGACACCGGTGAACCCCTACCCAAACACCAACCCTAGCCCTGAATCACTCGGCGATGCGCAGCAGCTAGTAAGAAGTTGGGGAAGGATCGTGGGTTGTTGACTCAAGGGATGGAGAACGAGATGGAAGGGCGTGTAGCGAAGTTGTGTGGTCTGCAGCGACATGATCGTCTGTGCGGGTGAACTGCCGTCTAGACGACTGTGAATTGGTAAGTCCATTTAAAAAAGTATTCACCTATATGGTTCTTAGTCGAGGCAACAAGATTATGCTTCTCCTACATGATGACCTCCTCGCTGAGTCGCCGGCCCGTGTGGCTGTGCTTGCACGTACCACCACTACCTCCTCGATGGGATGATCCGATATCCTATACAATGCGTAAGAACCAACTAAAGATTTTTTGGCATCCCTATAATTAACGGCGTTGCTATTTGGCAGGCGCCTGCGCGCCGGCCAAACGCGCAGGCGCCGCGATCAGCCGTTGGATCTTGGGGGCGCGCTGTCGGCCGTTGGATCATGGGTGCGTCTGAATTAATCCAATAGTTAGCACTCAATTAGTGAAAATTCCACTATATTTCTACTGTTTTTTCACATTTTCATTTACTGGAAAAAATATTTTGCGCTAGTGGAATTTTTTGCGTGAGGTCTAATCTATTATAGATTTATTTTGTTTTCTGTTTATTATAGGTTTATTTTTGTTTTCTATTTATTATCAATTTTATATTGTTTTCTATTTTTCACGTCGAGAGATTTTTTGCTTGTATAATTTGCAAAATTGTGCAGACGCAACAAATTTCACTAAAGTTCTACTGTTTTTCCACATTTCCATTTATTGGAAAAAATGTTTTGCGACCGTGAAATTTTCTTTCTTGCGAGTGTGCATGCGTATACGTGGCGTGTATTCTGTAAAACTTTGAAATTGCAGACGCTTGTCTAACGGTGCCTCCCTATAATTAAACGACCGGCATGACACACGTAGGTGATCAACACCGGGAGGAAAGCTATCCACCGAGATTAGTTAACTGAGAAACCCCTGTATACTTTTGGCGATACGAAGCACATCGGCGACTAGGCGTGTGCATGCTATTGCTACCTGTGCCTCTCCCTAGATGAGCTAGAACCTTTTCTCTTCGTCGACATCAACACGCATACTTTTATCCCTTGCATCCATCCATTCCACGCGTGACCTTAGCGTTAGTTGGCAGTGCAACACGTACGTTCACGCCAATGCATGTTCATTCCATGGATATCGACGCATCAAGCTGCTGGAGGGGATCGTATATATATTCGTACTGGTAAGACACGATCATTCGATGGTATCAAAGAAAGAAAAGGGACGAGTGGCCGAGAGCTAGCTTGAGCTCGAGCAGTAGAAATAATCGGGGAAAGATACGGCATATCGGCAACATCTGCATCTGCATCTGCATGCATGGCACATTGATTGGCAGTTGGCACGAGGCAGGAGGATGGGTTTTGTACGTACGCGCGTGTACCGGAGTACGTGACTGATGTGCCCTGTGCGAGCGTACTTCCGTTGTATTTTGTTGGTCTGCATATATGCAGCTTGCAGCAGCAGCTGGCAAAGCTGGTAGATGAGCCGCGGGCTCGGGGAGAGTTTGGAACACGTGACGCGCGCGGGGACGTGCTGGTCCCCGCTCGATCGCCCGGTGCAAAAGCCCTTCGGTTTTAACATTTCGCCCTATTCGCTTGTCTTTCGTGAGTCGTTTTTGGTTGCCCTCGTTGGCGCGTGCGGACAGGGGAATTTCGGCTGGCTCATGAGGTCAGGACTCAGGACACACATCCCAAACTAGTGGGGGCACCATCCAAAAGATCGATGCCCAGGGCTAGCTAGAGCTAGCAAAAACACTTTTTCAGGAAACAAAAGGTTCGCAAAAAAAACGTGTGATAGATGCCTTGTTCTTTTCCGAGTAAAATTGAGTTGAGTTTTACTGTATCAAAATTTATTATTTTATATAGCCTATATGTTATAATAATTTGTAACGATTTTTTGAAGACTTTTAATGTTCATATCAAAGATTGTAAAACTATTTTTAATTATTTTTTCAACCTCTTTAGACCCCTTTTCGAGAACTTGCGACTTTTGTCATAGTAAAACACAATTTTACTCAACACTTAAAAAGAACAGGGTCAGAAAGGAGAGATAGAAGGCTGCTAGAGACGAGAGGGAGGGGGGGGGGGGTCTTAGTCGTGGGAGCGAGAGGGTCTAATTAACCAGTACGTGCGTGGTTCGAGTTTGAGTACTGAACAGTAGTCATACGAAACTGTGCGATGAGCATGAATGCAACACAGAAAAGAAAACTACTATATATGGATACAAATGGAGTTCAAGGCCGCCTTTGGACCTCCCTTGTACGATTAATAAAGGGGATCGCAGTTTAGCACCTGGTGGTGTTGTCGGACGTCGGTTGCTTGTCACCCTTTTCCAAAGGGAATGAATCCGTCAGCAGCAAGTGGATAGGGAAAAAATTGAGGCTCTGCGGCTACCGATCCTTTTCACTCACGTCCAAATCTTGCAATAGAACAGTGCAAGTTTCATGCACATCCGCTATGCTCCACCTCACCCCGAGATATATATTGTAGATACAAAATGCTCGGTGCAAATATGTTCCATGTGAAATATCAGAAGAGGAAAACAAAGAGCTGCCCCATGCATGCGCGTCGCCTATTCTGTTTTGAAAATCCCAAATGCTTCTCAGTCACCACAAGCTAGTACAATACAGACATACAATACAGCCATGCGTGCTTTACAACTTGTACAATATAGTTCAAGTGTTCAACACCTTCAGATGATATTCTATTTGCCTTGCGCACGCATTTTATATTGTCTCGAGGACTATTTAATCGTGCAAGTGTGCAGCAGATTACTGCCACTTGACGTGAGCGAGAGTCAGAGAGAGACAGAGAGGCCAGGGAGAGACCACTAACCACCAGCTGGGATAGCGTCGTAGCAGCATTATCATCTCAGCATAGGCCAATGGCCTTTCACCTAGCCAGGATAGTTAAACAAGGGGCCCCTTAATTAAACAAGTGGCCATGGAAGGGACAGGGTAATAACCTTATCCTGCCCTCTCGCCAGCGTTATCTGGAAAACCAACAGCCAAAACAAATCACAGGTGGAATCTCGCTCGCCATCCGCGCTGAAACAAGGGAACCAAGGCTCGCGCACGCATCCCCCCGTCTCCATCGTTCACATGGAGGCATGCAGCAGCGAAAGGAAAATGGGACGGATGGGGGGAGCAAAACCCTAGAGAGAGATGGGGACAGCGGTAGCTAGGGGACGGAGACGGAGAGGCCAGCGGCGACGCCAATGTCAGCGGTCTCAGCAGCTGCAGATTGTTTTTCAGGGGGGGGTGCATGCATCTCATGGCGTGCATGGTCCACGCTTCATGTGAACGCCACGCTCCCTCTCCCCTCGCTCTCGCTCGTCCACCTGCATCTGCCTTCTGCCTCTGCCTGGGCACGCCCGACCCATACCGGAGGCTGGCCCGCTCCGGCCTCCGCCATGGCCTTTTCCCCCATCCTTCTCAGAACACAGCGCTAGCGCCCGTATGTATGCAGAGATCGACATGCATTGCATGCATGCTGACTTCTAGCTATCGGCACAGGCTGTGCAGTACATATATAACTGGTGCAGAAGGAGCTTTCGAGGGAACCCAACAAGGTGTTTATTTGGGTGGATTAGACCTGGTCATGGGCAACCTGACCTGACAAGCCTGACCTACCTAGAAAACCCGACCCAATCAGACCCGACTAGTGCATTGGGTCAGACTCGGACCTCGATTTGAAGCCCGGTCATTGGGCCCGAGAAAAGCTATCAACCGTGGCTAGGACGGGTTTCCAAGCTTTGGGTCGGGCTTTCAAGCTTCAGACAGGGCTCAAGCACAAATTTGAGGCCCGGTGTGTCGGGCCTGGCTAGCCTCGAGCCAAATCCTATAGGACCGAGCTTTTTCAAGCCCGGCCCGAAGTTTGATCAGGTCTAGGGTGGATAGATTTGTGTCAATGTTTAGAAAACTTTTTGATATATGAGGATTATTGATCGTATTGATCATGATAAGCTCTAGCTAAATTTGCTTTACATTCAAGTTTGCATGGTAAGCTGTTGACGGGTTAATGCGGATGCTCTTCAGGTACATATGTCCGGTGTAGACTCCCGCAAACACCTAGCTGCACATCTACATGCCAATCTTGGTTGTCGAAGAATGTGGATTGTCGATGGTTTTTTATGGCCCCACACTATTCATGGTAGATGTGTTGATTTCAGGATCCTCTAAGTCAGTCACGTCAAGAACACTACATTGTTAAGTTGGTTTCACGATTCTCTTTATATTAGTGTAGAGGGAGAGTAGGTATAGACATAGAATGTAATTCATGAAAATTCCGCAGGTAGGATTAGTTTTCAAAACAAACAAATCTTCCATGCGAATCAAATGCAGATATAGGATCCAATTAGACTTTTTTTCAAAACAAACATATCTTCTGTTGGGTCGGTTCTTTCGATTGTCGGCATGTGCGTGTTGGCTCGAAGTTGTCTCCTCCGTTATGTTGTTTAAGGTGGCTGGCTTTAGACCATGGTGGTTTGCAAGTTGATCGACTTTAGGCCGAGGTGGTAGGTGAACTGCATAGGGCCTTATTGCTTTTGCATGGGCTTTTTTTTCTGTATTTTACTATATATTTGTACGAATGACAATGATCATGTCCTTGGTTCAAAAGAATTAGACAATTTAATAAAAGTGAAAATTGGATTGTAGCCCTGAGAAATTGCAGAAATTCTCACGTAGCCCCTAAAAACTTGCATTTACTTTCTCACTACTAGATTGTCTCCATTTGTGTGGTTGCCTAGAAACCATTAGGACTGACGTGTATGACTAGGTGCCTTTTAAATGCATAGGTGGATTCCATGCCCCATTAAACGCAGAGATGACTAGCTACATGTGCAATAAATTTAAGGATGTGGTGGCATTTATTTTGAAAAAAATTTAAAAGTTCAAAGTTTTGAGAAAAAATCAAACTCAATTTTTTAAAACTTTCAAAAATTCATTGTTTTGAAAGTTCAAATTTAATTTTTCTGTAAACAAGTCTCTTTTCATGCATGCTAATCGGTGTTTACTTTCTTGGCATCGAAAATATCCGTGACATTATAATTTGGCCCGACTAAAATGGATGGCGTAGATTTTTTTTTCTTCAATCCACATTTTTTTTTAAAAAAAAAAAGAGCAAACATGGTTGTTCTATTAGACCATATTTTAATAGTTGGTTTTGCTCTTGAGACATTCTTTTCAATTTTGAACTATATATCAGAAAATAAAATTCCGGTATTACTGACCAAATCTATAGTTCATAAGCTTTGTTATTTTTCATTTTGTCCATGCTGCACATAACATGACCCTTTCGTTAATTTTTCGGCACTCAGTGATATTTTTCTCCCTTTGCAGCATATCCTTTTATTGTAATGTGTTTGTGAGAATTTTCAGAAAGGGTTGACTACTATTCTAACTTTTGAGGAGACGACTTGGAGCAGAGGTCATGAAAAGATGAGTAGCTTGGTTTCTATGAATGAAAGGAACGAAGTTTACACATGCAACTGGTCTCAGCCAGCAGCCAACTGTGTCACTGTTTGCAACCAGCCTATTGGTTTTCAGAAGGAAAAATAGTTAGCTTTGTTACAAAGCAATTCATTTGCTGAGTACCCTTTCTGTGTCATTTTATCTGTCAGAATTCTTGTATGCCACGTCTGAACTTTTTTTGGGTACATATGTGAGAACACACACAAACGTCACATTCAAAATTAGAAGCTGGGGCAGGTCCAAGAAAACATGTCATCGGGGTCATTTTAATCCTAAATCACTAGTTTTTAACTTTAAACTATAGTTTTATGTGTATATATACTAATAATGCAGCAATAGACAACAAGAGATTGTCTAAAAGGCATCAGTGTCACATGACACCAACCCTAACACCGTAGATCAGCCCCTGATTAGGAGACAATATAACAAACAAGTAAAATCAACGGGCGAGACATAAAACTATTTCCTTGGTGCTGATGTTTACATATATACGTAGCAAGTGATTTTCAACCTTAATTTATCTTATTTTACACCATGCTTCATAATGAGATAACTTAGAACATATCTTGACCGCATGTATCCTAGTTAGTAATTGGTGCAGAGAACGAAAGTATTTTTTTATTATCTTAAAAAACTAAAGTATATCTGTTTTGTGTGCCTCACACACAACAGATGGACAAAGTCAGTCAACGTTACTCCATAGTATCCACATTCAAAGATACTTTTTCTCCGGGACAACGACCCGATGAGCTCAACCAGACATCGAATGAGAAGTTGAGGAGGCCAGGGTTTCTTCCCATAAGTCTTCGCATTTTCTAGAGAGCCAGAGCATCTCCCCGACCCACTGTCCGATGGTTCTTGGTGGGCACTTGGCGGCACCATGCACAATACGTACTTGCACACGCATTCAGCTGTACACCGCGCGCCCATCAAAGCATGCACGAAGTCTCCGGTTTCGGCCTCCAAGTCTTCCCCAGTGTGCATACTGCATATGTACAGGGCCCTGTCCCCGGAGTTCAGAGTACGTCGCAGATGTGATCATGTGAGCCAAGCTGCAGCTGTAGAGCATGTACTAGAAAGCAGCAGCTGGGTGGGTGTGTGGGTGTGTGTTGGTTAATTTCCGGCGTTAATTATTCAATCCCACGAGCCGTGAAGCGCGACAAGTTGCGGCACGCAAGTCGCCGTTGCAATTACTCTACTATTTCGTGTAGCCAAGGCGCCAGCCCAGGCCACTTGCATATATGTATGAGGATGACCATATCGCCGCCCCCCGATCGCATCGCGTGGCAACAAATCTGACCGAACTTCTCGCGCGCGCATGCGGGCGCTCGGCGCGGTTGTTTTCGCCCGTGTGCCGCCGACGACGGCCAGCGCACCAAGCGAGAAAATTCTAAGCCAACTTGCAGGGTTTGAAGGCCCGGCATGCGCCGACTTATCAACCACTACCCCCCAACGGCGGCATTATCCTTGAGGTCGATTGGCTTTGGTTATAGTTTAGGGTAAGGTTAACCAACGTAGCCGACTTGTGTGATTCCAAAGGGCATATATATATCTACCATGTTTGTTTAATAGATTTGAGATTTTTTTTCTCTAGACACTCCCATTATTTTGAACAGTATCAATCGTCTCTTCCAAGAATAGGCTAGTGGCCTAGTGTGAATTACTTTAGTCATAGAGCTCACAACCATGGGTTTGAGTTTTCACGGGTACATTGAAAATCCAAATGTCAGAAGGTGAATAGAACCCCCACATGAGCGTAACCATATATAGACAGATAGTGTGTGATATGTGGTGCTTCTTTGTGATGTAGGAACGACGCCCTTCGTCATCATTGATCTATTAAAAATTCTCACGTCCGGACAGCCATCATTCGCGCATGTTCTCCTCCCGTCCCCACCTCCGCCTCACGTTCTCTCTCCCCAATCCCTAATTTCTCCTCATCCCACCTCTCGTCCTCCTTCCCCATCTCCCATCAAGCAATAGTAAGCTTTTCCCCGGATCCGGCGACCTTTATTCGTTCTTGTGTCTTCTATATTTGGTGACCTCTCCCCTCTCATGTGCCCTCCTCCCAACCACCTACTCTTGTCTCTCCCTTTCTCCCTCTCTCTACCTCTTTCTTGGTTTAGGGTTAGCGAAGAGCATTGTTGTGCCTCTTGGAAGCCCGTAAACCCCTCCTAGAGCTCGCTACATGGAGTGGAAGGATGCACTCCATTGAAATATGTAAGAAGCTATATGGAGAATGTGTACACCGAACATGACTTGAAATACACTATGTTACGTATAAAACATGGTTTTCCCTTGATATTGTTTTTGATGTGGTGAACATTTGCTCTGAAGAAATACATGTAAACACTATGAAACTTTTTTGTTTTTACTCTTTTGTGAAACATCTCTTTGCTATTATAAAATATTAGTTTTGCTGATATGAAATATGTTCTTGTGAAACATTATTCTACCCATGTTTAATTGGTACTTCACCTACGATTTATCACTACTTCACCCTGTTACATCGGTACTTCGCATGTTTCATGAGTACTTTGTCATGTTTCATCATCAGCTCATCGCATGTTGTCACGTTTTGTTAGTACTTAGTTATGTTTCATCAATATTTCAATGATGTTTCATCAGGCAAAAACAATGTATCATCAGCATTTCACCATGTTTCATATATATATATATTTTGCTTGTTGTTATGTATCATCAGTGCTTCGCCATGTTTTGTTAGTGTTTTGTCCATGTTTCATCAATATTTCACCCATGCATAGCACTTCATGTTCCATCATGATCAGGTGTGCGTCTAGCCCTCCCATCTCACATCCACATCGAGGCGCTAGGCTTGACGTATGCATTGTTATGTTTGGAATTACAAGAAAATCAAAAGCAATTGATCAATTATGTACATAAATCATCAAATATCTAACTGGTGGAGCATCATTCTCTCTCTATATATATCTATCAATTTCTATTATTACATAATTAAAACATAAGTCAACAGAGTCATCATATTAATAAAAAATCATATAAATCAAAGTAAAAAGATAAGATACATGCTAAAGATTACCGTGGAGGTAAATTACAATGTTTTAGATCGAAAGAAAGAACTGATATCAACTAAAATAAAAAAAAGGCACGAATTTGAAATGAAAGAATAGAAAGAATGGTCCATATCAGAAAATAAAAAGATACCATATCATCAAAAATAAGGAAATAAAATAAACACAAATTAGAAAGAAAAATAATAGAAAAGGCGCATCCCAACTATAAAACTAGAACAGTGTTCCATATCAACAGCAATAGTAAATAAATATATATCTTTATAAAAGTAATTATCAAATACAAGACAATAACAAAAGTTTCTACTACTATATTACAATAATATAAACATATTGGGATAGATTAGAATAGATTGAAAGAAAGTGTTCATAGCGTATACTTAAAAAGAAAAGACACAAAATTGAAATAAATAAAAATGTTCATATCAGCTATAAAACTATTAAAGAGTGCGATCATAATTTTAAGTTGAAATAAAATTTAAAATAAAATATATTTATAAAATAGTCTGTGTCAACTACAAAACTAGAAAAGAGACCATATCAACTACAATAAAAAAAAAATTAGAAATAGGGGTCCATCCATATCAACTAGAAAACTAGAAAAAAGTTAATATCAACTACAAGAAAAATATAAAATAATTACAATTCAAAGTAAGAATAATAAAAAAGCCCACATCAACTGTAAGACATTAAAAAGTTTCAAATCTAAAATATTGCAAATAGTAAAGACAAACTTTTAAACAAAAATAGGGGAAAAGGTGCATATACAGTACCTATGACTCTAGGAAAAGAATCCACATAAACTAAAATTTAAATAAATTAATTTAAAATTTAAAAGATAGCAAATGAGCTCATATAAATTGTAATAAAAAACATATATTATATTATTAAATAGAAGTCAATAGAATTACCACATGGTGCTAGAATCATGACTAAACAGAATGCTAAGCTAGCACGCATGGCGTTTTCCTTCTTCTGTTGCAATCACTTTTAAAGGTTAAACACAAGTGAGCCTGCGCAGGAAGCCTCCTGTATATTGACTAGACTTTTCCGTCAGGTTGATCCAAATCATGCCAGATGTCCCCTGTGGACAGTTTACAGTGTAGAATTCCTTGCTTCTACCTTTCCCTGGCTAATACTTCCCTGCTGTTCACTGTCGAAAGAATTTTCGGGATGGAAGTATTTATCCCACGCCAAAACTTCTAGAGAAAGAGGTAGTACACCGTAAACCAGCGGTCAAGGCACGACTAATGTTACTACAATAACAAAATAGCGTATGAGTTTACCAGTACAGGTCATCAGCAGTCAGTGGTTGCATACCATCCATCTAAAGCACTTAAACACAGTCCCAGATGCCCAAACAACAGTAACCATCAGTGTAGCCACAGGCTGCAGGTTCAATAACAAAAAATGGTCAAAAAATTTTTAAGAGGGGTTTGGATCGATGATGAGAGGCAACGTCGTTCTTCCCGGCCTAAAAGTTGTGGACTTGTTATGTTATTTGAAGAGCAAATTGTTGGTTTAGAGAGTTTTGAGAAGAAATGTAAAAGCAAACCTAAATATTTGACTTAAAAAAAATAAATATATATCCTATTTAAAGGATTCTAGTGGTCCAGAAGGAAATGAATAGATACTTTTAAACTTTGTTACAATGAATATTAGTCAGGACTACAAAGCAACCAACAATACTCAAGGACAAGCAAAAACAATAGAAGTATGAGTGGAAAGTACGGAAAAGTAAACGAGATGTGATATTTTTTTCCCTGAGGTTTGGATATGAACTCCTACTCCTTATTAAGACTACCTCTTATGCATAAGGACCGGCTCTCTTTTGAGCCTAACGTCTCGTATTCACTCGAGATAGTCCTTCACCACTTTCAAGACAAACTTCTAATCTTGTACACTAATTCAAGGGCTACCACAAGCGCCAATGACTAGCTCCTCGAATCCATGCCTTCGAAAAAGAGTAACAAGCCCGAGCGTCTTTACCACGCCAGAACAAGAGTTCACCTGAAGCACCTCGAATCAGATGGATGCACCTAGTGCTCTAAGGGCTATCTAACGGGCACCTACAGCTTTTGGAATACTCAAAATGTTGCCTAAGCAGCCTACAACACTACCTATCTCCTTAAATAGCCTCCCTCAAAATTAGTCGTTAGCCCATTGGAGATATGGGATCTCCAAAAACTAGCCTTTTTAGGCTCGCCTGACTCAATCCAGTCCACCATTGAACCTAGTCCAGTGAGACACTGCAATGCAACCTCACAAAGCCATTGGATCTAGTCTGATGTCTACCGGACCCAGTTCGATGACACAACCAGAGAGATTCTGAAGCCACCGACCCAGTCCACTGGCCACGAGCCCCTGAGATAGAACTCCACTAGACTCAGTTCAGTGACCATCGAACCTAGTATGGTGGATAGCTGACGGGGCCTCAAATTTGCTTACCTTTGAAACCCGTCATGAGGAACAGCACTAGTCCCTGGAACAGTATACTAGTGCACACATCACTTAGCTGGATCATCACATACAATAACATAAGAGCTTTATTACAGCAAAAGGGTAGTACCAAAGTCATATACCAAACTTGTAATTCTAAACTGACAGCAGTTTATATTACAGCAAAAGAATTGCCATTAAGGCGGAAGCTGCGCTATGACATTTGTGATAATCCTAAACTAAGCATGCAACTTCCGAACTGTAGGAGCTTAATGCTGGTCTAGGACATCGAAGGCAGGATCGCCTTCCTCATGGCAAGCGTAATCTCCATCATCTGGATCTTGGTAATCTAAAAGAGTGAGTGTGTGCGATGGTTAGTGCGCAATCAAACCGCACTAGCAAGTTAACACCGTCCTTAATGTAGAATAGTGATAAAGCTTTATGGTGGGGTTTCGGTTATTTTATTTGCAGAAATGCCAGTTTGAGAAATAACATATATAAAATCTTATACCTAGCCATTTTCAAAAGGACATCTCCAAAAAGATGTCGAGGAAAGAGTATATCAATATTCAACAACTCATAACCCTTGCCCAAAGACACCATACTCACGCCACCCAGGCACCCTCGATCATAGAACAAACCACTTCTTACACTCGGCAGTTTCAGCACTCTGCCAAACACTTCCTTCATACCCCTGGTAGTTTCCTAGGCGGTTTCAGCACTCCGCCAAACGCTACAATCCCTAGGCGGTTTCGGCACTCCGCCAAACGCTACAATCCCTAGGCGGTTTCGGCACTCCGGCAAACGCTACATTTCCTAGGCAGTTTTGGTACTCTGCCAAACGCTACAATTCCTAGGCAGTTTCGGTACTCTGCCAAACGCTACTTCCCCGGTCATCGACCTCACCACACCACACCCTCGGACTTTTCCAACCGACCAAGCAAAATCGACCAAGTCCCAACATACCCAGACAATACACCCCACAACAGCAATTCAATCATGCAACTTACAAAGCCCATCATGATCAAGGTATGTAATGTATCGAGTCCACTGGTAAGTTTTGGCTTACCAGTGCGGGATTGGTTACCCGATTAAATCAGTAGACCTAAGCATGTCTAAGCAGTTTTTATACCAGACTAGGAAGTCTAAATAGTTCATATTTTATGTGGACAATCAAGTGAGCATGATAGCAAAGAATCATGTTGGTTGGAAACGTATTTATCAAGATCAGGGCATGATAAATCATGATTAACAAACAGGCATAATCAAATCATATCAAGCATGCATTTTATACATTTAAAACAATATATCTTTAAAAAAACTAGGTAAAAGCATGGGCTATAGTGTTAACTCGCCTTGCGGATCCGAGGGCTGGATATGGCTATCCTCCAGATATTCTCCCTCAGGCTCCGGATCCTCTGTTAAGAGTAATAATCACGAATTACGGAATATTCTAAATAAATTATGAATGCAAATGTTGGGCTAGTTGTTAGTCGCGAACGGAAGTACTAAGCTAAGGGCCTAGGGTCGATAGGATCAAAATTACCCAAAATACCCCTAAGTTGGTATTTATACATTTCTATTCGATAAAAGGTGAAATTATCTATATTTAAGTCTTCCTTAATATATTGAGAGCCTATTCTATAGACCAAATCTTAATTTCCTAATTTTCCAAGGGTGTGGAGTCACTATACTATTTTCTAGAATTTTCTGGGATTTTGCCTAGGTGATCTGATATTTTTAATAAATGATAAGGCCTTTACGGTATTTGTTATACAACTAATTGTCTGGAAAATCAGTTAGAACGATCGGGCGAGCCCAAGATCATGCACGGCAGCGTCTTGGCGGATCACCCAACAACGCAAGATCGCGTCTTGGCCGAGCCGGCCCATTTGGCCTTCGGCCTAACCGCGACGCAGCGCGCTGAGGACGGGGCGACGTCGGTGGCGTATTTCCGGAAGACGCCGCCACTTATCCCGACACGCGGGACCGCGAACCCACTTGCAAGCGACTCAAACGAGGAGGACACCGCGAAATAGAGAGAGGGAGGCTGACGCGTGTAGTCCACCGGTCAGTGGCTTGGCTTGAGGGGAACAGTAGACTGATGACGCCATTGATGACGTCATCGTCGTCTTCCCCGCGATGGCGCGCGGACCGCACGGCTAAACCTCGGCTCGCCGGCGTACAAGGCATCTCACAGCGCGTGCATGCTATCAACGGTTTCAGCTAAATGACGCGGTCCTATTGGTACCTATGGCACGATCAGTGGTGCCCAAACAAGGCGGCGACATTGCCGGCGGCGGCGGAGCGGCTCGGTCAAGCAAGGCGACGGCCAAAGCATATGGTTTCGACTAACTTGACGAACGCATTAGCACCGGGAGGGCATGAACATGCTTACCGTGGCCTTAGCGAGGACGAAGCAGCTCTGGAGCGGCTTGGCGACGAGCGACCCCAAACCGGTTCCGAGCAGGGCAACGGCGGCGAGGCAGCTCTGGCTACGAAATGGCCAAATTGGTTGAGGGGAAATGACCGTGGGAGGATGAGGATGCTATAGCCGAAAGGAATCGGGAAATAACGTACCGTAGTCGAAGAATTCGTCAGCGACTGAAATGACGGCGCAACTACGGCGAGCGATTCCGGCCGACACAGCGACTGCGGCGACTCGTGCGTTGAGCAGCGAGCTCAAAGCGACCTCGCGAACATGCTGGACGAGTAATGGAGACTAGGTAGTGGCGAAATCGAAGGAAACCGAGAGGTGGTGGCTTGGTTAGGGTTTTTATAGGAGCTCGGGGGCGGTGGAGGCGGGACCCAGCGACGCCAGCTCAGGAGGGCTTAAGCGGTGGCGCCTACGTGTAGCAACCGCCTTGCTCCTACACAGCTCGGCAGCAGGGCCCCCTCGGTGAGGTGGAGCACCGGGGTGAAGCAGTGCTGACCGACGGGCAGGGGATAAGAGAGAGCTACAGCGAGCTGAGAGGGAGATGGTGAGCTGAGAGAGGTGGGTTGGGCTGGGATTCGGCCCAAGTTTGGCCCAAGCGAAGCCCACCCGAAAGCTTTGATGAATTTCAACTATTTCGATTAAAATTTTTGAATTCTAGTGATCTTTAATACTTTGATATTTGAATTTGAATCCTAGTTTGAATGAATTTTCAAACTGGCACATTTTGGGGTGTGACAATAGCCCCCAACCGAGTACGATGCCAACGGACCTAGTATAATGGTTAGACCCATGAGCACAAAACTACATGACCGAACCTAGTCCAGTCATCATCAGACTCTAAGCTTATGGGATAGTGCCGACAGGGCTAGTGCCCTTGTGGTTTGGGCAATGTGGTGGCCTGGTGAAGTGATTTCATGTGAGAAGGTTAGCATTGCCTCAACCTAAAGACAAGTTTTCGTGGTTCAAGACAAGGGTAGGTGTGCATGTGTGTGTTGGGTGGCTCTTGCGTTGGCGAGCTTGCAGGTTCTCGACGATGGTTCCCGGTGATTCTTAAATGCCTACACTTGGTTGTGATCTTAACAATTCGTTTCTTCTGGTCAAGGTATGTGAAGATGTGGTGGTGCTCCGGTCCGATGGGTTCATCCATAACGGCGCTAGGAACTATGAACAGGAGTCGATCTAGAAGGGTCTGAAGATGCTTGGCAGAGGCGCCGAGCCTCAATGTAGATTTTGTTTAGTATTACCTTTTTAGGGTTGTATATGCAATATTGTAATGTTTATCTTCTGGTAAATTATAATGTCCTTCTAAACAATGAAGAAAAAGACCAATCTTGGTGTTTGTTTTTTTTAAAAAAACAATTTTGGAACCACGTGGGCATAGAACAACAGGCTAGCACTACTAGCAGTCTAGCACATCTTTATTTGGCTAGCCCTTGAGCCATCCCATGAGCTGACTGGCCCACAACCACACTAACCACTGTCACGCCTCATCATGCCCCAGGCCTGAAGCCTCTCCCCGGTGACGTCACTCTGTCCTCCATGTATCTCCAAGTACAACACAACATTTTTTCTATTGTTCCAGTCACCGGAATGAGAGGAGGCCAACCTAAAAACACCAGACTCGGCAAAGCAAACCATCTGCCCACGCGGCCATGGTATGGTAGCTCGCTCTCACCCCGGGCCGACGCCACACACACACACACACACACGTCTATACGACTATATGCAACCACCGGACGCTCCTATATATCCCTCCGCTTCTTCGGTCGCCCACATATCCATCGTCCTACACTTGCCATCGGTGTGTGCTATGTGCATCGCCGCGGAAGAAGCGTAGCTGCTGAGCTGAGCTGAGCTAGTGACCGGAGCTTAGAGTGTGTGAGACAGCGAGAGTGGCGTGTTGAGCACTTGAGCTCTGGTGAAATGGTGGAGAGTACGAGCTGCCTCGTGGACGACACCAGCAGCGGCGGCGCGGCGTCCACGGACAAGCTCAAGGCGCTGGCGGAGGCCGCCGAGGCGCCGCTGGAGCGCATGGGCAGCGGTGCCAGCGCGGTGGTGGACGCAGCCGAGCCGGGCGCCGAGGCGGACTCCGGCGGCGCGGGCGCGCCGGCGGGGCGCGCCGGCGCCGGAGGGAAACTGCCGTCGTCCAAGTACAAGGGGGTGGTGCCACAGCCCAACGGGCGGTGGGGCGCGCAGATCTACGAGCGGCACCAGCGCGTGTGGCTCGGCACCTTCGCCGGCGAGGCCGACGCCGCGCGCGCCTACGACGCTGCCGCGCAGCGCTTCCGCGGCCGCGACGCCGTCACCAACTTCCGCCCGCTTGCCGACGCCGACCCCGACGCCGCCGCCGAGCTCCGCTTCCTGGCCTCCCGCTCCAAGGCCGAGGTCGTCGACATGCTCCGCAAGCACACCTACTTCGACGAGCTCGCCCAGAGCAGGCGCGCTTTCGCCGCCTCGGCCCCGATCACCGCTCCGGCCATCACGCCCTTCGCGTGCTCGCCGCCGGCGTCCCCCGCCGCGGCGGCACGCGAGCACCTCTTCGACAAGACGGTGACACCCAGCGACGTGGGCAAGCTGAACAGGCTGGTGATACCGAAGCAGCACGCCGAGAAGCACTTCCCGCTCCAGCTCCCGTCCGCCGGCGGCGAGACCAAGGGCGTGCTTCTCAACTTCGAGGACGCCGCGGCCAAGGTCTGGCGCTTCCGATACTCCTACTGGAATAGCAGCCAGAGCTACGTCCTCACCAAGGGCTGGAGCCGCTTCGTCAAGGAAAAAGGCCTCCACGCCGGCGACGTCGTCGGCTTCTACCGCTCCGCCGCCGCCGCCGGTGGCGACGGCCGCAAGCTCTTCATCGACTGCAAGCTGCGACCTGACAGCACCCTCTTGACAGACCCCGCAGATCAGCTTCAGCCGGCGCCGCTGACGAAGGCCGTGAGGCTCTTCGGCGTCGACCTGCTCACGTCATCGGCGCCGATGCCGGCGCCGGAGCAGGAGATGGCGAGGTGCAAGAGAGGCAGGGACGACATGGCGACGCCTCCCCTGCCGGCGTTCAAGAGGCATTGCATAGAGCTGACGCTAAGCTAATGTAGGGTAAAGAGTACTGCTATAGTGCTATTTGCTCGATCTCTCCAGCTAGCTAGTGTTTTTTTCGCTCGCACAATTCAGGCGATAGCTAGCTTAATTAGTCCCAGCCCCTTCTCGACATCTTAATTACGTCGTTTCTTTATTTGCCATGTTCCAGCATGCTTCATGTAAATCTTCTCCCTCCAAGAGTATACTAATCAAGTACTAAGCCCTAGAAAGATGGCTAGATCAGCTGACACAAAAAAAACAAGTCCAATTATTAGCAACATTTCCAAACTGCCCAGTTCATCCTTGCCAAAAGTCCAAACAATCTCTCAGTTTGACTTATCTTCTCTGATGCTCATCTGTAGCTGTGGTCTGTGGAGATGTGATGTGTTGCATACGGTTGAAGATTGGAGATGTGATGTGATGAGCTTGTGTTTGTCAGCAGCTGCGATACCTATCGGCGCCGCGCCCCAGGTGCATGCATGTACCGAACAGTTGTGGGGATCCGGCTATCTGAGAGGCGGCATGGCCGCTGCATGCGCGCACACCGCTGACACGCGCCCCTGTAGATGATATGCTAAACTTATCAGCAACAGGGACCTTTCCACAGGGATATGGCCGCCAATGTTGAGAAGATAATTTATAAACCGCGTGCTGTTGTTGCCTGAATCTCCGCCACATTGCAAAGCTCGCCTGCAGGCTGCAGCTGCTAGGTGGGTGGCCGCTAGCTAGCTAGTAGCTAGCAGGTGCCGCTGCGGCTGCACTCACTACTCGCTCGTCACTCGTCACTGGCCGGTACATTTACACCTATTCTGTGCTTTCAATCGTCTGCATGCGAGCTAGCTAGGCGTGGTCTTTTCCACACGTGCAACACGTTGCAGTGTCAGGTTGCTACGTAGGATATGCTCGGTGAGCGAGTGAGTAAGCGAGTGAGTGCTAGCTAGCTTGCAGGCTTCCAGCTCAGGTTGAGTTCTGCGGCGCTAGCTATGCGGCCGCCGGGCGACGAGCCGACGCGCGTACAAACCATGCGTCGTCGTCATCGTCGCCGTACCTGAGAAACCACTGGAATGTCCCGTGCTTTTCTGGTTTTGACTGGCCAAGGATTTCTGCGGGCTGTAGTGAAGGAAGAGAAGAAAGACGTAGGGCCTGTTTTTTTTTGCTGACTAAGGCCTTGTTTGAAAGTGGAGTATTTTTTGTAATTTCTATGCAAAACCATGATATTCTTAAATACCATGGTATTTTAGACTATGGGGTGTTTGGAAGCAACCCCAAAAACTCTGTTTTGAAAATCATGGTATTGGCAATACCATCATGCACTACAAGAATCAGCATGAATCTCGAGGGCTAAATCGTTTATCGAGGGCTCCAATCCGGCCCTCGAAATTATAGGCAGAATCTCGAGGGCGCTAAAAACACCCTAGTGAAAGACGCGTTTTCTCGAGGGCTAACCAGAGGCCCTAGAGATAGTTTGGACGGAGGCGCCACCATCTGACTGCCGTTTGGCCAGCTAACAGTTCTCGAGGGCTTGGCCCTCGTGAGCTGTTCCCGCCCTCGGTTCTCAAAATTTCCCAAATAAATCTCACTCGTTCTGTCTCTCAGCCCTTGACCTCTCTCTCAGTCCTCTCTCTCTCTCTCGTTCTCTCTCTCAGCTGCCGACGGCGAGGCAGGCCTTGGCCGTGAGGAGGTGGTGGCGGGCGAGGCGGCGGCAGGCGGAGGTCATAGAAGCGAGGCGGCCCCGGCGAGTGGCGGAGGCGGCGGCTGGCTGGTCTCGACCTCATCCCGACCACGGCGCCTCGACCTCATCCCCGCCTACCGCCTCGGTTACTCGCCGCCGGTGCCTCTCTCCGTCGCGGCGGCGGCCGGATCCGACAGGCGGCGGCGATCCGGCGCCTCGGCGTTATCCCGACCCGCCGCCTCGTGTCCTCGCCACGCGCGCCTCTCCGTCTCTCCGTCGCGGCGGCGGCGGATCGATGGCGGAGGCGGATCTCACCGTCGGCGCCTTGTCCGTCGCCTCCGTCGCGGCGGCGACGGATCCGATGGGAGAGGCGGGTCGCCGCCAAGCCCCACCGTCGGCTTCTCTGGCGGATCCACCGCCGTCGGCTTCTCCAGGAGCCAAATCCCGCCGCCGCCGCCTCCGTTGGTTCCTCCCTCCCTCCCTCTCTCTCTCATGTGGAGATTCGGCTGTTCATGTTCATGTGCAGATGTTCATGTTTATGTGCAGATGAATTTGTGGATTAAACCGAGCATTTTGATTCATGTTCATGTGTAGATGAATTTGTGGTTCATGTTGATGTGGAGCATTTTGATTAAGCAATATATATTTGGCATATGGATTAAACCGAGCATTGATCTTATTTTCAAAAATTCCAGTAGCTCTGGCATCATATATATAGAATTTATTTTGCTATATTCATGTGCAGATGTTCATGTGGGGATTTTTTTTTTTTTGCTATGTTACTATATGTGCATTTTTTTATATACGATAGGAAAAGGCTCTTGAGGGCTTAGCCCTCGAGAAACCGTCTCTATCTGCCGTTAAGTCAGGATTCCGTCCGTCCTGCAAGTGTTCTCGAGGGCGCCTACTGGGCCCTCGAGATTTAGCTTTATCGAGGGCCAGGCTCTCGAGAAACGTCATTTTTCTCAAGTAGCTAGTCACGAGGGCTGTTTCTCGAGGGCCGGCCCTCGAGAAAGCCTAATCTCAAGGGTTTCTCCCCTTTTCTCGAGGGTTTTTGGCCCTCGAGATTCGTGCTGATTCTTGTAGTGATGGTATTTTTGGAGTATTGTAGACTCCACTCCAATCTAAAGTTTTCTCACTTGTGTTAGCAAACTATGGTATTGAAAAACCATAGTATTTCATGGTCATAGCAAAACACAAACATGGTTTTAAAAAACTTTGTTGCCAAACAGGCCCTAACATTATTTAGTCTAATCTTACCAAAGTGTGGCAATCCACGAAAGTGTGGTGAAGAAATTTGGCGGCACACTTGTTGCAAACTCTGGCAAAAATTTCAGCCTATGACACATGGGTCCAGCGACTAAGAAAGTGTGGCAAACCACAGTTGTGCCACAGACCAAACACTTGCTAAATAAACTATGGCGTGCCTAACATTAGATGTGGCAAACTTAGTTACGAACAAAACAGGCCCGTACGGTTTGGCAGGCGCGTCGATGGGTTATTGGATGATGGAAGGGCTGCCGGTTTCTGGACGCTTGCTAGTATACTCAGGGCACCTCCAACCGTTGCCCCTATTTTTCTCCACCCAATTATCTGTTCATGTACTTCGCTGGGCAATTGTCCCATTATTATTAGTTGTTCCATTGCTATTCATTTTTCTCTATATGTCATTATTTTTTTAATCACTATTCACACCTCTTAAGCAGCGTGTCTTAGATTTTTACTGTTACAATGGTTAAATATATCTCTTTGGTGCAACAGCTGGAGAAATTTTTAAAATGTAGTATTATAGCAAATAAAATAGTATAGAAAATATAAATAAATTGTAAAAAAATATGTATATAGTAGCAAGAATATACCGACAAGAATGTCATTGGTGGCGGCATTCTACTAGCAGGGCAATGGCCTTGTTTGTTTGAGTTAAAAAGTTGTTGAAAACATTAATTTCAAAAAGTTGCGACCACGGAAAGATGTCTTGAAATGTTTAACAAGTTATGAAAAGATTATTTTATGAATAGAGCAATTTAATATCCTAAAAAAATAACTGTAAAATATTCATCATTTGGCTTACACAAAATAATAAGTTTTATTTTTTATTTAATTAATTTAAGCCGAAACAAACGATGCAATGATACGCGGTCGACCGAATGATAGATAGGCTTGGCATCAGCTCCCTCTACGTACGCTTTCTTCTTGGATTTTGATCGCTACATGCAACTGCACAGACACAGATGCAGGCAGCTAGCTAGGCAACTAACGGGGAGATATTATTATAGAAAGGATTTAGGATTTGAGCGCATGAGTGAAGGACGGATGCATCGATCTGTGAGGTGATCCCCGTCTACCGATCGAGGTGTGCGTCGTATGGGTCAGGCCTAGTCACCAACAGGTAGACTCCATCGGGCGCCACGTACGGATAGGGACGCGACCATACACGGCTCTTGGGGAGATCAGGGGGAGCTGGGCTACACTACCCACCCGGGCCAGTACCTGCCTGCAGCAGAAGCAATAATCGGCACGCGGCAACATGGGGACAAGCAAGTTGCAACAAATAAAATTGTCTCAAAGGCGCTCCCCCCATCGGTGTGGCAATCGCCTACGGAGCAGCATTGGTGTTGGCCTTTCGTAGGTGACAGATAGGCTAGAGAGAATGTAATTGCCCTCACTCGATGGCCTTGTCACAAATGTTTTCGAAGTACAAATACATGCTAATGTTTCGTAGGAGAAAATCACGGAATGGGACTCCATTGAGTCAGTGCTCCATTTCTTGTTACCGTTGAATTTTATTAAGATTCGTGCACACAAAGTAAATACATACAAAACAACATTGTCATTTACCATTAAAATGTGTGAATGCAATAAATACACAATTAATTGTTTCTAGTACTCCCTCCAGTTCTATATTTCCTGTCGTTTTAGACAAGATCTCACATACCAAGGACTAATAAATACATAGGAACTCTGCAACATGGCACTAAATGTTCATAGCTCAGCAGTGTGCTCATTGGGCTGATGTCCTGGATTCCAGGGTTCGATCCCCCAGCACACCTACTTTTCATGCATTCTTCTTTTTTCCACCAATGAGATGCGCTACATGCTTTGGAAAGGTGCTGGCTTTAACTACACAAGGCTTCAGCGATAGAAATTTTCATCCAAAGCAAAAAAAGCTCCAACGACAGGTAAATCCGAACTGGAGGGAGTAGGTACGGAGCACGGACTTCAAGGAGTCCCAAATTTTTTTACTATATGTGTGTGTGTGTGTGTGTGTGTGTGTGAGTGCGCGCTACCCATGTTTTATACGGAAAAAAAAATGAAGATGCATCTTATCTTCCGGTTGTCAGGCTCACCAAAATTATCCTTACTCAAGAGAGAAGTGGAGAGAGAAGAAATAGGGAGTAGAAAGAGAAAGGAAGATGAAGCAAGGGGAAAAGGCATATATATAGGGGCGTGGTCAATTGAACGAATACTTATCACTCAACGACATCGTCTGGGCTAGCTAGTGTTCACATTGACTTTTTTGTTATTTTTTTATTATCATGAAGCCATCTATAAAAGATTTTAAAAATAATATAAACATATAAGATTAACTTCAAAAAGTAGACCTATGATCCTTTCAAGTTTAGCTTAATATTCAACTCAATTAGTTTATTTATTCATTCAATCCAGCCACTTTGAACGTATTCTAAACTTAGAAAGAAACCAATTAAATTAGCCTATTACTTCTTATTTTTAAAAAGAATAACAAAAAAAGGTGCACACAAACTCACCCACCACATACCGCATCACAAGCGCGCACACAAGCATGCGCTTGAACACATGGTAGAAATAGTAAATTAACATCAAGGCATGCACACACACTACTAATAATTTCTAAAAAAATCCTAAAAAAGAGTAAGAACTGGAGTTGAGCCACGACCCATAGGTCCCACAACCGAGATGCTACTAGCTGAGTTCTCAATCAACCCTCTATCTACTTTGTCCCGTCTTAAACCATATATTCATTTGGATGATTACCCCTAACCATTAGGATTTTTTGTAAATGTTGAGGTGTCCACCTAACATTATCCTCTCTCATTATCTCTAAATATTTAATGGTGGGTAATAGTACGAATTGATGTAGAATTTATAGGATCAGTAAAATAAATTTAAGTTTGAAGGACTAAGTAGAATAAACTTTAAATTTTTTTCAAAGAGGGGCAGGAGAACTGCCGACCTATTTCATTGATAAGCAGGAGAAAATAAAATAAAAACCCGTGCAAACACGGGTATAACCCATGACTCATTGCAACCACAGCCAAAGCCAGACACACCTCCGCCACCGCCGGGAACACCACCGAAGCCCACTAGGCAAACGGTCGAACAGGGAGAGATATAGGAGAGGGAGAGGGGAAAACACCACCAACACTCACGCAACGACGAACGACTCCTAAAACAACAGACACAACGGTAGCCCAAAGCGCGAGACGGCAACCACGACTCCTCCAACAAGGTGAACGACAGGGAGAACCCGCCGCCAAGAATGCCGATAGGGTTTTCACCCGAGCACGGGAAGGTCTCGAAAGTGATGCCTCCAGGAGGAACGACACCAAAGGTGACGCCAACACCAGCCCAAAAAGGCAGGGCTTTCGCCCAAGACCAGCCCTACTAGCGCAAAAGGTAGAGGCCGCCGAAGACCGAAAGCAATAGAAGAACCGAGTTGCTGGTCGAAGACGAAGACCCGTAAAGTGCAGACGAACGCCGCTCCTCGACGCGGAAGAGGCCGCCCACGCCACCTGACCCCTCGGAGAAAGGGAGGGTCAAGACGACGGGGACGGGACCAAGTCAAGAGGCAGAGAATGGGGACGCCGTTAGGGAAAAGGTCTTCAGCCAACGCCGCCGGAGAAGGGCCTCCACGCCGAGTGGCCAACGCACGGGAAGCGAAGGAGACCAGACGCCACGCTCCCCAGACACCACGCCCCCCAGACAGCCTGATACGAGCCCTGCCACCAACAGGGGTCGCCGTGTCGCCGAGGACAGGCAAAGGTCCACCACGCCACCACGGAGGAGCCGAGGGGCAGCGGACACACGCCTGAGCCACTGCTCGACCACTTCGCCACCATCAAGCGGACCCCAAGCGGCCTCCACCGAGACGGGCCGAGGGAGGAAAAAGCGAAGAAGCGGTCTTGCCGAGCTCACGCCGAGCTCACGAGGCCACCGGCACACACCCACAGTACACCCACTCCAACCGCTCCGCCAACACACCGCCCAAACCGGGCCTCTTGCCCGTGGACTCGGCCTCTCGCAGAGTGGTCCCCCTGAGCGGTCTTCACCAAGACGGGCCTCGCCAAGACGGGCCCAGAAGGAGGGGAAGAAGGAAGGTAGAGGGAAAGCCGGCGCCGAGCTCCACCACTGTGCGAGAAGGTTGTGATAAAGGAGGAGGGAAGCGAACGGCGCCTCCACGGAACACAACCAACCGAAGTGCCAACGGGCTCGGAAGAGGCCGGCAGGGCCACCGGGTCCCTAACAAGGAGGGAGGGACAAGGCAGCAGAGTCGGGACCAAACACGAAGGAGGACGGAGAGAAGGCGCCGCCGGATCAGGAAAAGAGGACGGATAGGAGAAGGACGGAGAGAAGGAGCCAGAATCGCTGGAGGAGGGAGGAGAAGCTAGGGAAGGGGGGGGGGGGCGGCGTCGAGGACGGCCACCGCCGGTGAAGACGCCGCCTCTGCTCCTCGGGCCACCGCACCGCCACCAACTCCACCGCCGGCCACCAGATCTGGGCAGCCAGCGGCCGAACTGCAGAGGAACGGGGAGGGGGCTCTCCAGCCGCAATAGCATGGCGCGCGCGAAGGCCATTTTTTCAACTTTAAATTTGAATATACTCGTTTTAGAATGTACTCGTCTCTAATAAAAAAAGCGCGGAACCCTTAATTCCGTAGATACAAACCACATACAACGACACAAGTTGGAGCGTTTTTGGCATGTGTGTCACGCACGCTCAAGGTCTTTGTCCGTTTATTCGCAAGAACCATGTGAGGCAAGCGAGTGCGTCGACGCGCTACGTACGTTTGTGTGAGAGGAAGGAAATATCTACACCGTAGCTAGGATTCTTCTATAATCTGGAATCATGCATTACAATCTATATTATTTACATTATTACATAGTAATATGTTCCATTTACACCGTACAGCACATCGCTTAGACAGCAGTGATGGCAATGCAACGTTAGCCAGCTGTGTGCGTCGCGTTCTGGTTCTCTGGCTAGTTCGTTCCCACATGCATGTCGGTCAGCAGAGCGGCAGGGGCTCCAGTGGGCAGCGTGACATAAAATAAAACTTATATATATAGTCCAACTCAAGGCAGCTTTTGTTGCATTCCATGTCCTGAAAACCTGCACCATCAGAGCTGCCTTTTTTTTCTCTCTCGGGTACGTACTTTCTTTAGCTGTCGAGACAGGCGGGCAGCACGCAGCTCTGCCTCGCAGTCGCGCTCGCGCACAGGTCAAGTCCCCACCATCCCTTCCTGGAAGTTTCCCGCCGTGGACAAGCATGCATGAGAACGATGCATGAGAAGTGGCTGGCATCGCCGCAACAGCATGCTGCATGCACCCTTCCACGGCACGGCCTGGCCAATCGGGGGCACAGGAACAGAGGGTGAGATGAGAGAGGATGAGAGGAGACACAGACGCAGCAACAAAAAAAATCCAGACAGGGACAGCCCGACTTTGGAGACCACGAGCAGAATAGCCACGTTGATTGCAGCTGCGTGCGTAAACATTCGTGTCGCTCTCGCCTAGCATTTCGTCGCATTTTTAACTCTTAGCCAATGCGTTTAGCGAGGAAATCATGGCTAACGAAAAAAAGGGGCTGACTGAGAAAATTACATCCAAAAAACTGTAATTAATATTAGCGTCTATAAAAACTGATGTCCAAAGGTTTAGCGAGGAAATCATGGCTAACGAAAAAAAAGACTGACTGAGAATATTTAACGGCTAATGTTAGAATGGTTAGATCGAATGATAACTTTTAAACAAATCACGGCTAGCCAAACTTACGATTCTTAAATCTATGACTCGCAAACAAGCATGCCCTAGGTCTTACTAGTTAGTTAAGAATTATTTTAGCTGCTCGCTTAATAAGTTGTTTGGTTATCTGGATTCAAAGATATTTGCATCTATAGATGCATAATCTTACTTTTTTTCCTTGTGTTTGGTTGCCTATATCTGTTTTGAGACTCGCTCTATGGATGCAAGATTCTGCATACAACGAGACTCTGGAGAAACACAGAGAATTGGCATTTCTCTTGATGTACGCATGGCGGCCTAATGTTCTGCTCAAGGGCCTACAGTCAGTCACCATATCAAGCCATGCATGCGCTGCTACGTGGCAGGTAAATTTTTCTTTTTTCCTTTATTTTTTGTATCTTTTTATTAACATATCTGATTACCGAACCGATTTAAAAAATGGATTTCTGACATTTTTTCGAACAAAACTAGACCACACTCACTAAATAAATTTTAAAATATTTGCCTACTAAACATTCAACCAAACACTGTCTCTGCATCTGCATGCACATCCCGTATCTCACCAGTCTGGTTGAGTCGGACGGGTCAAGCTAATGAGAGAAGACAACCAAACAGCCTATAAGCATAGTGACACGATATTGCTTCTTGTGTCTTGAGTATTAAAATCGTTCTTAAAATTCCTAAATCCCACCATAACCAAATATTTCGAATTTTCAAAGTTCTCGACTTTTTTTTTTACAAAGAATACATATTTATTAAAAGTTTGGAGTTTCTTTTACATATTGACCCTTACACAGTGAGCATGCCAAACCATCATGCTATGCATGCCTTTTTGAAAAGAACCGAAAACACTAAACTATGCGTGAAGCACCACCGTATTTGCCACCTCCAGTAAGCATCAGCGCCACCCCCCAACATCATCTTCTCCCACCTCGCCCACAATAGGAAGTGGATTTAAAAGATCAACATCAAAAAGTAGTAGTGGCAGCTTAGGAGTACAGCTCAAGGAAGATTAGGCACAACATTGCCATCGCCAAAGAAGTAGAGGCTGAAGAATCCACTCAGATGACCACAAGACACTGACGAGACTCGACGGTGCATAAAGGACAAAGGACATCCCCATTCCCATCAACCAAGTGAGGGAAATCCAATCCCTCTTTTCTCCAATCCAAAACCCTACTACATCCCCTTCCGGACAACAGAAAAAGAAGGCCTGCTTCCAACATGAGACTTGAAACCAAGCAACATCGTCGACGCGTGGACTATATCCCAAGCCAAATATGTGCAACTTTCTCCATCGCTGAAGAGCGACGAGGCCTCTGAAAACTACACCCAAAAGTAAACAACTTACTAATAAACTCTATCGACTATGATCAATCATTAACCTCCTACACCAGCATGCCAAAGGCGACCGTAGACAGAGTTGATGAATCACGACTTGCACAACCACTCAAAGTGGGAAGAATCTGCCAACACCGATGCCCAAGATGCTGTTGGAAACGCCGTTGAAGCTACTGAAGTTGATATTGTTGCCAAAAGCTTAGTACAACACACCAAACCCCTCCAACAAAAGCTCACCGGAGAGGAACTGCCTCGTCGCCATAGACCATCTCATCGAAGGATTCATCTTATTTGCACCCGTACACTAGTAAACTCACCTACGTACAACCCCTACCTTGGCTTCCCGCTGCTCCCCACCTTATTGTCTCATGTCCCTGCCGCCACCGGTGACCCCAACCCAGCCCCGGCCAGATCCCTACCCAGCCTCCCCAAAGCTCTCAATCCAGCCCTGTTGGTGATTGATAAGCGGCCTGTCCTGAGGTGGGCCTTGGGCTGATTCTGCACCGGCCCACCATACGCCCGAAGGGCCCAAAAGGCCGTGCCCGGCCGCACTAGAGGGAGTGTCTAGCCCGTCGGGACCTTCCCCGGGCTTGACCAAGTCAAACCACGACCCCGGCGGCTCCATGAACCTCCCAGGCCATCTTTAGCCCGGGAGAAGGTCCCTCGGGAAGCCCGCCTACCTGTAGGCAGGTAGCGACAACCGCCACGTCCCTCCACACTTTCCTCGGCCTTGACCGGGAAGAACTGCGTTTTCCCCGGAATCCGTAGCCCGGGGGAAGGCACGCGGGCAACTTTCCTTGTCGTCTACTCCCCTGGACAGACGGCAGGTGGTTGTTACGCTACGCGACGTTTCCAACGGGCAGCGCGAGGCGGGTCTGGTCCAATCAAAGCCATATTGGGGATAAAGGGAAGTGCTTTCTCCCTAAAGAAGGTTTTCTCCCCGTATCGGCACTCCAAGACAAACACGTGTCTAGTACTGATCTGAACAGCTTCTCCCTGTAGGCTCCGGACCAGATAGAGCCCTAGAACGAGACAAGAACATCGCCACTGGAGCAAAGACCGGCGCGGGGCCCGTCGGATCAGCTCTGGGCGGCCCACCGCGCCTATAAAAGGAAGGCCTCGGACCCGGTCGAGGCAAGCAGTTCCAGACGATTCAAGCCACCCAAGCAACACCTGCATCCGAAGCTTCCTTAGCAGTAGCCTAGGTCCTTAGTAGCCACCGTTGTAAGCTCGGGATCGGTGCTTCCAAGCCCGGTCTCCGCACCTCTGTACTGTTTGCCCACCGTATAATCAACAAGACTGGAGTAGAGCTATTATCCGGCAGTGGGGGCTCGAACCAGGGTAAATCACTTGTGTCTTCATGGTTCGTATTGCTTTCCCTCTTCCTCTCACTGCACGAAGGGTCCGTACCCGAATCACCGAATCGCACCAGGCCCTTGTTCGGGAAGACAGCGTGGCCTTAGCTCTCCGTAGGCTTGGCTGCCGTCCCGGGCTGCTGAGAAGGGTGGTTGTTGGGCCTCACACCAACTATAAATTCGTCTACCGGTCCGTGGTCTTGCGGCTCTTCAGGAGTGCGTTTCCCAGACACCGTCAAGCCCCTTAACCCAGAAAAGATCCAAGAAAAGCTACCAGGATTTGGAGAGGGAGGGGCAAAAGGTGGGTCGCGGCAGAGACTCTTCACGCCGCCACTTTTTTGCCTTCTCTCGATGGGTCATGAGACTTCCTGTGACGACCTTCCTTCTAGTTCTCAACTTGCTAAGCCAAGCAATTTATATAGTACTGCCCCAAACAAGGTATATAAAACTATATTTTTTTTAAGAATAGTAACACTTAAATCGATCGATAAAGGTTGGAATGTATATTGCAAGTGCTAAGCTCAACACCGTAGCTACCAAATAATATAACAATAGGGTTTAGAGTAACATATAAGAGAGGAAAAAAATTAGAGATTGTGTGTAGAAAATAGGCTAGAGTTGAATAATAGTGAATAGTGCAGGGATAAAATTAGCTAGGGCCAGCGATAAACATGTCAAAGCAGTAACACAAGAACACATACACACAAACATATACATGCATTGAAGTGTGGCACAACCTATCTCCTATCCTTTGATTTGATTATTGATGCAACGCAGGAGTTTAACAAGAGTTTTAGAGCATCTCCAATGGTGCTTAGTCAGCTAGTATAAGTATGCTAATTCATCATTTCGCTTATATGGAGAGAAAGACAAGAGAGATATAGATTAGCCTAGAGCTGATTCCAAGATGTATGTATGTATGTTGCTACATTGTTCATATTAATTTTATATACTATGCTATAGCTAATTAATTAAAAAGTTATATATATGTTCTATGTATGGCATGTCTATTTTTCATAACTACTAATCTATCCATATCTATAAAATCGGTGATGTACGGCTACCCGATTTACACCGCGTGCAATCTTGTTACCTTGTTCATGCAATGATGCACTCCCCACGCGCCTCTTCCTCAAGGCCTCCCTCCTCCCCCACTCCGGCCTTCTCTCCTCCACCGTGCCTCCTCCGCCTCCCCTCCTCCACTGCGCCGCCTCCTCCTCCCCGCCCCGGCCGGACTCCCCGCGCCTCCTCCTCCTCCTCGCCTCCTCCTCGCGCTGCCTCCTCCACCACGCCTCCGCCTCCACCACGCCTCCGCCTCCCCTCCTCCACGGCGCCGCCTCCTCCTCCTCGCTGCTCCACCTTTCCCTGGCCCTGCCCCCACCGCCTCCTCCCGCCTCCTCCTTGCCCGCCTCCTCCTCCACCACCCGGACTCCCGCGCCGCCCCCTCCTCCCCCCCTCGGCCTCCTCTCTCCTCCATGGCGCTGCCTCCGCTTCTTCTCCTCCTCGCTGCTCCACCTCCGCTAAGCCTGCCCCCTCACCCGGCTTCCCCTCCTCCACGCGCCTCCTCCGCTCCTCCTCCTCCACTGCCTCCTCTCCTCCCCGCTCCGGCCTCCTCTCCTCCCTTTATGCTGCGAGGCGAGGCCAGCCTCCTCCATGACCCTACTGCCCGCGCCGCCTTCCTCTCTCCCTCTGCTCCCCATTCTCTCTCTCCTTCCTTTGTCCCTCTGCTTCCCATTCTCTCTCTCTCTCTCTCTCTCTCTCTCTCTCTCCCATTTTCCCTCCGCTCCCCATTTTCTCTGCTTCCCGTGTTGCATCAAAGAAGTCCTTAATTATATGCGTTGGTTTTTTTATTGTTATACAGCCTACAAATTGAAGCAAGCTCTGCAGTTTACCTTTCGTCATATATTGCAAAACGTCCGCTTAAAATGAAATGCTACTGATACATACGTATGAGATATGGTTACATCACCAATCTCTTGCACATGCGCTTCGGCGTTGCCGCATCAACGCGCGGGGTTTCATCTAGTTAATTATACCATTGAAGATTATCTTAGGGCCAAGTCAACTCTGCCTTCTATGGATGTTTGTTGAGTACTCCACTGTAGTAGTACTACCACTACCATATATGACCGGGCGATCCTGGCTCAGATCTCGGGACATGGCTAGGTCGTTTTCGTCGGGTCTTCCAGCGTGTGTTTTGCACGCGACCCCTTGCACTTTTGGAGATTCGCACATGGCTCCATGGCTATGCAATGCAATTTGCATGCATTTCACTTATGAGGATTTGTCACTTCTACTTTCACCGCTATCGTCACTCGGATAGTCTCATGTGTTATAGATATATAATCTAGACATGCAAATTGAAAGTCATGTCTTGCTAGGACGAAGATAATAAGACCATAAATACATACTCCCTCCGTTCCAAATTATAGGTTGTTTGACTTTTTTGACACGTACTTTGACTACCCGTCTTATTCAAAAAAATTTATAATTATAATTTATTTTTGTTATGATTTAGTCTATCATGAAAAGTACTTTAATAATGACTTGAGCTTTTTTCATATTTTTACTAATTTTTTGAATCAGACGAGTGGTCAAAGTACGTGTCAAAAAAGTCAAACGACCTATAATTTGGAACGGAGGGAGTACTATATTTTCGTTCAATATATGTTTTGTTGCGTGTGATTAACTACATCGATCTGCAAGTGGCGTACTCTGGTCTAGAATCTAGCTGCACGTCTCTCCAACTAGTGGTGTGTTCTCAGTCTACATTTCCCTTCGTGATTTACAGCTAATTGCTTCAGAAGATGTGGCGATGAAATGGACTACTAGTCAAAGTCAATAAGTCTACCATGCATCGTTTCCTTCAAGTACTAGTGACGCTGACGCTTTTGTTTTCAGTGGTACCCAGCTCGAACCACTGGCAATATTGACCAGATTTCGGTATGTGTTTTTTTTTTTTTTTTTGAGCAAAGGCGGAGAATGCCATCTATCGATCAAAAGAGAGAGGCTTCTGAGTTAGGGGTTTTAAAGCCTCCCCCGCAGGGCGATAAAGAATTAAGAGATTACAAAATGCGCTCCTGCGGTATGTGTTTGACTTGCACCAATTTCTCTCTCTCTCTGTGTGTGGCAGAATCACATATTGCAATTACATTACTCCAGTTCCTTTTTTTGTCTAAATGTCAGCTAGGATATTAGCGGCCAACTAAATTCACACTTACGTACCACTAGCGCTAGTACTACAAATGCTGAATAGTAGTTTGCTAAATCAGGGGGCAAACTGAAAAAATGCAATTAGTTTAGAGCCCTACTGCTAAACTGCAAGAGTACGTGGGCACTAAAGTACTAGCCCTGTGCAATCGACAAATTGATCTCTTCTACCAAGCTCGCCCCCAACGATTTAACTAATCCGCTGTGTGGCTCTTGGTGATTAGGCAAGGTGTGACAGATAGCATGCCACATGTGCTCGAGCTCACTCTAATCGCAGCAAAAGATTTACTACTAATATATTGGAGAGCTAGACGGATAAGCACCATCTGGAGATGGACATCTGAATTCTATAAAGGCATGTAATCACAGCATGCGACGCCATTGGGCTGCACTGGACACTGGTCAAACCTCACAGGGTTGAGATTGATGCATGCTTTGCTGCCTAATCGAAACCAGCTGCTTAATTAATCATTTGCCGCGCATCAAAAGCGATGAAGCTTGGTCAAGTGGTTAGGCTCCATCGCCGGGTTGTTTAATCGGCGTGGCTGCGCTCTCACTTCAGGTCTTCAGCGCCCTTCGAAAGCTACTCCCTCTCTCTCTCTGACTGAAGAGAAATGAATCAAACTTGGTTTGCCTCGAGCTGTAGCGCACTATACATATCGCTTTTTCATTTTTATTTTTGGCTTTCTGGTAGTGTTTGCATCTGATACGTACAATCATGTATATTACACATGCACTTAAAATAAAATAAACATATAACTTATCGCTTTTCTCACCTCATACTCAGGTTTCAGATGCAGATCGTGGAAATGTTTTTGGCAATGAAGTGTGTGCATCAAAAGCAGTCAGAACGGTGATATGTTAGGAGACGCTGTGGTATAGGAACGCGGAAAGGCAGTTGATCGATCAGACAGCTTTGCTTTGGGTGTAGCTGACAGCTGACCCTGGACGCGCCCATTCACATCGATCAAAATGATCATGTATTCTTGATATACGACGGCGAATTTGACCATGGGTTAGGACACTACGGAATCTCCTCGATCATCGAGGGCTAAAACCTCGCGAGAAAGCGCGAAGCCTCGCGATTTCTATTCACGAGGCCTGGCCTCGTGAATAAATCTTCATGACCGCTCCCCGCAAATAACAATAAAACACGAGGGCACGGCCCGGAATAGTTAATCGCGAGGGTTTTATTGAGCCTCGCGATTGGTAGCTGCAGACTTTATTGCGAGGTCTCCATACCGGCGAAAGTGTGGGGGCCCACGGTCCTGGCGCGAGCTACACGGCCTCGCGAATAGCCTCCCACCACATCTAATCACGAGGGCCGTGTAGCCTCGCGAATAGCCACCTTATTACGAGGGCTATATGGCCTCGCGAATAGCCACCAACTCACGATTAATCACGAGGGTCGTGTGGCCTCGCTGAATAGCCTCCTCGCCATCATTAATTACGAGGGCTATGTGGCCCTAGCGAATAGATGCTCTTTTGTTTTTTACGAGGCCATTTAGCCCTCGCGAATAAGCGTAATCAAGAAAAAAAGCTTTTATATATGAATTTGAAACAAATTTAAACAAAGATAAACACACATATATATATAGCAAGCAACATCCACATCCTCGACACATCGATATCCACACATTCTCGACATCCACACATCCACATTCACATCGACACATCGACAAAGCATAAAACGTCGACATCCATACATCCACATCCTCGACACATCGATATACACATCCACACATCCACATCCTCGACACATCCACACATCCACATCCACAAAGCACAAAGCATATATCCGCATACACAGCATTTCTAGCTACCATTATACATTTCTAGTCTCCATCTATCACGGATTGTTGTCCGGATTAGGGAAGATGGAAAGAGTACCGTCCGGTGGAGGGAAAACCGAAGAGCACTCTCAGTGCGAGGGAAGAGCGAAGAAGCTGCTTAGTAGGCTTAGAAACCCGTCATTCACAGATCCGCCCACTCGCCCGAGCATCGTGATCGACTCCTGAATCGACTTGATGGGCGGAGCCTGAAAGCGTTAAGAACTTAAGTTCTATTTCAATTGACACTTTAGCTTAGACTCGATGAAGTGACGACACTTACCGCGTCTTGGGCTGAACAAAGGGCGCGGTCCCCATTAGGTGCGTAACTAGAGCCGCCACCTTGATCAACTCACCTTTCGACCCACCCCGCACATTGGTGATCAATATAGTGTTAATGCAAATAAATGAGGATCTGATATAAGCGATGCAAGGGGTTAAATGGGAATACACGCACTAAATTGCCCTGAATGAAGCCTCATGAATTCACCCACCTTTGTTGTCGTTCTCTTTCCCACCGCTCTGAGCCGCTCTTTGGTTCATCTCCATGGTTAACCTCAACTCATGGAGCTCTTTCTGTGTCGCTCCTCTCTCCCTTTCCTCTCCTCCGCCATCTCCTCTCCCGCGCCATCTCCTCTCGTGAGCTCTGTCCCTTGGCGCGCCGAGACCTAGCATCGCGCATGAATCCACCGACACCTGCAATGAATAGTGTGGTTAGTATGTAGATGTCATGTAACACGGCGACCAAAGGAATGGAACAAATAAAGATCAAAGTCACTGATGTGGTGGAGCCCATCCCAGTGCGACCGTCGCGACTTATGCCCCATATGCGTGTAGATTACTTCACGTCCCACTCCTTCTCCGCGTCACGGGTCACCGTCTGGGGCGTGCGTCTCCTTGTACGCTTGCACGCACTGCCTCAGATTCAAAATTACTGAAATTAGCAAGTCAAGTAGTGATAAACATTGTAATAATGATATAGATTGCACTTACAATCTTGTCTTGCGTGTGGTGCCAATGATGGATTGGGAGCTTCTCGTTGTGCCTTCGTGTCATTGCCCTTCAGAGGATTCCAAGGCACCTATGTCTTCCCCACCCTCTCGGATCGCATCACATTGTGGTTGTGGGTCATAGAGAAAAACATAAAAATGAATTAAAGAATTACTCATTACCTCTTTCTTTACGAAAAATGGCGGGGACCACCTCCCGATGTACTTGATTTACTCCTTGCGCCGCCCGGTTGAGTCTGGATTGCTGAGACTTGGTCTTGAACTCTGGACTATTCCAATAATGGCCAAGTCCATCCCAAGCTTCCGGACAGTTTTGGACCCACTCAGGACGCACTTCAGAGTACTGATCAGGGGTCAAGTACTTGTCTGAAGCCTCGGTGTCAGTGAGCTGCTCGCCATGCTCTCTCCTGTATGTTGATATGTATGTCAAACAACATTACTGACATTGTAAAGAAGAGTTGTGATTCAACTTACTTGTACCAATCCTTGGTCGCGTCGAGACGTGTCCGTCTCAGCTGATCCCAGAAAAGACTCTTGGCCTTGATGTCAATGACATTGTCGAAGTCCGAGTGGGTGAGGGGCTCACGAGGTCGAAAATGTGTCTTAAAACAAATGAAAAATATATTATTAGCGTCGGAATAATGAAAGTATTTTGAAGGATGGAGAGGCTTACCGAATTCACGGACACACTCGAGGCAACGACACCGACCTTCTTCTTGCACAATCTTGTAGTCATCCCAAGTGATTCTTTGGATCGGTCCGGCCGTCCTCTTCCACTATCCCGAGATAGTGCGGTTTGAGCACCTTGAAAGTACGGAAGGTTTGGGTCTTGAGACGGTGTCGATCAGAGACATGTTGTTTGTACAAGTTCGAGAAGAGTTAGCCGTTCACAAGGATAATAATATATGGAGTTAACATTTTATCGATTAGAACTTACCGTCCCTAAGATGTCAATTGCGACACGCATATTTGTATCTTCGGAGCCCTAGGCATCTTATTGGGCCTCTTCTCTTCCTTGGCGCCGAGTGGCGGTCGGTTGGGTAGACCCTCGCCTCCTCAAAGCCACCCCGCTCATGACCACTAGAGTCATGACCTACCTCGTGACCACCGGAAGCTTGACCTGCCTCGTCCTGACTTGCCTCCTCACCCGTGTCCGGTTGATGAACCTTGGATTGGCATCCTGCGAGAATGAAATAGATTATCTTCATAATAATAACAAAAACAAATTAAACTTAAAATTAAATAGTGCTATGTAAATAATGTACCATACATCTAGCAGTAGTTCGCATCAACATCGAGTGAGTCGATATCCTCGATAGGATTATTGTTCGCATGTTCATCGCCCTGGATAACATCCACGCGACATGGTACGTAGATCATTATGTACACTAGGATTTTGCTTGCACTGTGTGGAAATAAAAGAAGTTAGAACTATGAGTCAAGGAACATACATTCGATCTTATTTTATAATTAAGACACTTACATATCTCCAAAACCAAGACAGGAAGTTAGGTCCGCCGTTGCCATCACCTCTTTCCTTCAAAGCCTTAAGCTCGTCCAGTGTAGGACTCCTTCTTCCTTTCCAGTAAATTCACCCATGCATATCGGACAAGCGAGTTTGCCGTGCATGCTCCAGTCAGAGAACATGCCATATGCAGGAAAGTCATGAATTGACCACAGATAAGCAGCTCTCATGAGAAAATTGGAGTTTGTAACTTTGTCATAAGTGATAGCTCCTGTTTCCCACAACTCGTTCAACTCATCTACTAATGGCCGTAAAAATAGATCCAAATTTCTCCCAGGACTTTTCGGACCAGGCACTATAAGTGAAAGAAACATAAATTCGTCCTTCATGAGTTGAGATGGTTTTAGATTTAGAGGGATACTAAAGACCGGCCAACAAGAGTATGATCGAGCATTCATATTGAAAGGAGTGAACCGTCTGTGGCAATCGCGAGACGACGTTTAAATGGTTCCGCCAGAAAATCGGGATGTTTGCGGTCAAAATGCTTCCAAGCTTCTCCATCGGCGGGTGAACTAACACATCAGTTTCCGTTTGTGCAACTTGTGCCACCTCATGCTATGAGATGTGTCCTCTGTCATGAAACACCGTTGGAGACGGTCTTTCAACGGAAAGTAACGCAACACTTTCTTCGCCACACTAGAACGAGACTTGTTGCCATTAGAGTCAGTGGTCTCGAAGTACCGCGACTTTCCACAATGATCACACCATGCCTTCCCTTCGTCCTCTTTGTAATACAACATGCAAAGGTTCTCACAGTAATCTATCTTCTCATATGGCATTCCTAAACCCGACAGTAGCCTTCTACACTCATACCAGGTCCTGGGCATCTTATGTCCTTCGGGCAGGGCATCACACCAACTAGCCAACATCTCATCAAAACATGCGATGGACATGTTGAACTTCGACTTCCACCCATCATACGTGTCAAATGAGAAAGGACCGTCAGCCGACGTTGCATCGTGCAAAGGCCGTTTGGCGAGTCTAAAAGCTTAAAGAAATCAGCCATGCACGGCTGCGAATCATGTTCATCACCCACATAATCGTGACCAATATCAACAACCATGTCCTCCATCCGGTCTATTTCATCAAAACCTTGAGGGGTCAGCGAGCTCAACCAGACACGATTACTCTCCCCATGGTACACCCACCGATGATAACCAACCTTAAACCCATTCTTCACTAAATGCATCTCCATTTCAATCACGAGTTCTCTTCCGCAGCTACCACATTCAGCACAAGGATAGCGACAGGCCTTGCGCCTTGAAAAGCTCGGGACACGAAATGACGAGTCCCCTCAAACCATGCATTTGTGGGTCGTCCATTCGCCACCCACCCATCGTACATCCATCTCCTATCTTCTTCCATTCCTTCACGAAAAAGTAGATATATATACGTACTTGCGTCAGGGGTTTTTACACTTGGCTAATTAGGAAGGCTTCTAAACCCACCCACGAATGGCCGTTTGAGTACAATGCGTCGTATCGCCCGTGGATTAGGGATGAAATTTCGGCAGCATAACCCTACTGGTTCCCCATGTGCAAAATACGGTCGGGTATCTTTTTAATACAATCGACACTTATATTATGCACCGGAGAACCATAGGGTTATGCAACCAAACCTCGTCCCAAATCCACGGCCGACACGACGCATCGTACTCAAACAAATATTCGGGCTGTCCATCGGGCGCCTAAACGGGTCGTCCATCGGGCGATTCGAACGTGAATCACATCTCGTAATGAAACTTAACGAATCACCGCTCGTTTCATTACGACTTATCGCGTCTCGAGCGGGTGACGTCGGTTAGGTTACATGCACACTAAACCCGTTAAACCTAATCGCATACATAGTTAATATACATAATATAATCGCATATAATCAACTCTAAACCCACGCCCTCGTGCTTAAGCCCATGCACTGCCCTCGTAACTAACCATTCAAACAGGAAAAACATGTTCACATGCAGCCCTCGCAACTAACATTTAAACACAAAAAACGCGCGAAGAAACCTTTCCGGTGGACGGGGGTGCGGCGTTGTAGTCTTGAGGCTCCTCCGCGCCTCATCTTCTGCTGCTGGTCGTGGTGCGGGCCTCCTCCTCACCTCCCTGACAACACGGCGAGGGCGAGACAATGACGGGAGGCGGGGCGGCGATCTTGAGGCGGGGGGAGATGGGAGCAGACAGCCGGGCGGAGGCGGAGGCGACGCGGCGAAGCGGCGGCGGGCGGGCGGCGAAGAGCGCGGCGGCGGGGCGGCAGCGCGGCGGGGCGGCGGCGAGCGCGCGGCGGGCGGGCGGCGGGAGCGGCGGCGGCAGCGGCAAAGGCGGCGGCGGGCGGCGGCGGCGGCGGGCAGCGACGCGGGCGGCGACGGCGCGTGGAGGCGGGCTAGGCGTGGCGCTGGGCTTTGGGCAAGTTTTGCCCAAGTCCGAGTGGATCGTGAATCTATATCCGGTAAATCGCGAGGCCAACAAGCCCTCGTAAACAACAAATCCTCTCTTTCGCGAGGGCAAATGACCCTAGCGATTAAGCGATGTCTGCCGTGTGGGCCCCGATCTTGCGCACATCTTTGTCAATATGCCAACTAATCGCGAGGGCTATCGGCCTCGTGACTATTAATCGGCGCCATAGTTTTGCGAGGGCGAATGGCCCTAGCTACTAACGAAAGTCAGCGGCGTGTCGGTCCCGAAGCGGCCATGCGCCGAGTAATCGCGAGGGCGGCAAGCCCTCGTGAATAACTACTCACGCTTGCGTTTTGCGAGGGCCATATAGCCTCGTGAATAACAAACATCTTATTTGTGGGCCCATGTCATCAGAGAGGAGATAAGACTAATCACAAGGGCCACGTAGCCCTCGCGAGATAATTGGTGCGAATTATTACGAGGGTTCAATATGTGACCCTCGTGTCTCTGAGCATTTAAATCTGAGGGTCAGATAGCCCTCACAGATAATGAATATATACGAGGGTTTTTCGGAGAACCCTCGCAACTAATAAATTTTCTCCTACACTTCTACCCTCAAATTATTTTTAAAAAATACTAAATAATAGTTTAAAATATGTTTGAGTTACTACTATTCTTTAATGTACCATTTTTTGCAATAGAAAAAAATAAAAACTTGAAACGAATTTTTCTGATATTATCTATTTCTTATCTCACACTACGAGCTTACCGATACACTAAACATTCTAGTAGACATTTTGAAAATTCATTTCGCCAAATTATATAATACGTTATTTCTGAATTACACTCATTACTTATTACCCGTTACACACTATTTAACACTTGTCTCCTCCGGGGACCGATGATGACTCCGTCGTTTGTCTCTCGGAGTCGAATTCGAGGGAGAATCCTTCACGGTATACCGGAGTTAACCAAGTTTTTGAGGAAGAACTAGGTAAGACAAGAAAGTGAGGAGATTTAAGGCTATGAGTTTTTGGTTTTCAATTTGTAGGCCTTTTTAGTCACGAGGGTTTGGACTAGGACCCTCGCTAGCGATTCTTGAGCCCCTTATTCGCGAGGTCATATTGGAGCCCTCTCGAATTATCTGATATTCGCGAGGCCATATTGGAGCCCTCTCGAATTATCCGTTATTCGCTAGGGCCATAATAAGGCCCTCGTGAGTAACCTGAGTCTTCTTCTTTTTGCGAGGGCTTATGTCAGGCCCTTGTAAATATATACTTTTTAACGAGGGATATATACTGCCCTCGTGATTTGGTTTATTATTACGAGGGTATTGCGATGGCCCTCGTGTTTCATTTTTGGCCCTCGTGAAATTGGGAATTTTCAGTAGTGGGACACCTAGAACAAACGTAGGTAAAGTACAGACATGGTGAGGTTTTCCGAAATAAAACGTACAAACAGCATGTCAAGTGTCAACCCATCCATTTTGTCGTACAAATTAAAGCGAGAGAGTTCATTAAAAAAAACCTTGATGTCAGCTAGCTAGCTACCCGCATGTGATGCGGATGAAAAAATTGAAAATGCGCTTGACGATGACGTAGCGCCAGTCACATTAACGCCGACAAAACCACGGGTTTAACGTACTGCGTCTCGTGATTGTTTATGTACAGAGTGCCGTAACCAATAGGTACGTGAGCAGAAGTTTCTTGTGCCCTCAAAATCTTTTACTCCCATTTAACCTAGTAGCAACTGATCACTTGTTCTTTTCGGCTTAAATTAAATGAAATTAAATTAAAGTTTAATATTTTTATAAGCCAAATGATGTAATATTTTGTAGTTATTTTTGTGAGATTTTATATAATTTTTTGAGTTTTAAAATAAATTTTATAATTTTTCAAACTTTTTAAGACATCTTTCGATATGGGTCACATCTTTTTTAGATTAAAATTTTCAGCAACTTTTAGCTGAAACAAACAAGATCTTATAAGAGTTTTTTATAGTGTTATTTTTTTACAACCTTTTTGTGGCCTAACACTATTTATATAGTTCATAGTATCAGATAATAAAATATCAAAAAAAATGTTACGGTTAAAGATGTCTCAAGTTTAGAGTTGTCACCGTATTTCAGCTGACAGGTTTTTCTAGGACCTAATCCAGTTGTTCGGCAGTGGGGGTGTGCACAACTAGCTCACTCATCTCTTCTCTCTTCGACGCAAGAACGCGAGAATGAACACTAAGGTTTACCCAGGTTCACGCCCCCTGATCCGATAATAACCCTAGCTCTGCTTAAGTTTCCTGCAATGTGTGAATAAGTTTCCTGCAATGTGTGAACTAGCTAATCTTCGGGAGCCCGATCTCAAGATCGTCCTCTCAAGCAGAAAAAACCCAACCCCCTCTCTACAGACGCACCCCCAGCCCTGATATACTCAGGCTGGCGTGGGTTACAACTTACAACATAGGGTGTATTAAATGATCCTACCACTGTAGCCATCATTCCTCTGGTGTTAGTCTTCGCTGTCCTCACTCTTGCCTCTGTCTTGACAATGGGACAGCATGGATAGGACAAAGCGGTCTGCCTAATCCAAGCATCTTTCTGTCACACCGTTGCAGGCGCGAACGGGACGGCTACGGAGACGGCCACAATGTAGCTAACATCGCTAGCTGAGCGGGGGCAACCATGCCGTCAAACCCCCGCGTACTCCGTCAAACCAGTGCCATCGCATTGAATGGTTCGGATTCGGTGCATTCCCGAGAAATCCTTAGCAAAGAAGCTTCCTTTCACTTTCGTCTTGTATCCCTGACAGTGGAGCCGTGCTCCCCCTGTTGCCACCGCGCGTACACCCATCCGTCTGCTCGCTGGGCGCCATGTGTCCTGGTCGCCCACCTATGCACCGGACGCCACGTGTCCTAAATAAACAGATTTGAATCTTTGTTTTATTTTGGACCAGCCCTTGATCCGCTTAGGCTCGATGTTGCTAAGTCTGGGGCGCTCCTTGATTGGATTCTGGTCACACAAGGCAGCGGAGCGGAAACACACCCCGGTGTATAATACACCGACAAGAGTCATATGTTGATTTTAATGTAAACAGCATCACAGGTACATAAAGTTGGTTGGAGTTCTCACTTAGCTGCATCAACTATGAAACTAGGCATTACAGAGTGTGCATGTTGGCTTCCCGTCTCATGACAGGTTCAAACCGCTTATGTCAGATGGTTTTAGTGTCCGCATGCCACTAGCTCAAAGCACACGTGGCCTAATATTTGCATTCAGACCTCTGTAATCGATAGAAATTTGTGCCTGCAGTAGAACATTTGTATAAAAGTACTTGTACATTTAACAATTGGTCAAATAAGACCATATATGTAGTAGATTTTCTATGAGGGCCCTGTCAATGTTGCATTATATCATAAATTGATCAATTTGCTATTGGATGATGCTTGTATCATGCTTCTTACCGCAATTTTTTTGATCTGAAGGGTGTACACTGCTATCATATTGCAAAATGTTAAATTGATAGTGCCTTTATAAAAAATCTACTACATATGGCCTTATTTGACCAACTATTAAATGTACAAGTAATTTTATAGAAATGTTCTACTGCAAGCATAATTTTTTGTCGATTACAGGGGTCTGAATGCAAATATTGGATTACGTGTGCTCTGAGCTGGTAGCCTACGGACACTGAAACCACCTAACATAAGCGGTTTGGACCTGTCATGATACTGGCAGCCAACATGTACACTCAGTAATGTCTAATTTCATAGTTGATGTACCTAAACGAGAACTATGGCCAACTTTATTTACCTGTGATGCTATTTACTCTTGATTTTAGGTTTATTAAAAGCAGATACGATGCATTGTCGCAGTCAAATCAGACAAAAACCGTGATTACTTGTACGAATTGTTCATCGATCTCGATGCGTCGCCTAGCCTTGCACTCGAGAGAAGTCATTTGAGAGCTATACATATGTATCATGCATGTGCTCAGTCTGCAGAGCACATATATGCATATAGATAAGACTTTGCGAACAATTAATAATCTAATCTATAAGAAAATGGCATGCAAATAACATAATTAGATCAAGATCAAGTTGTGAGGGGTGGGTGTACTCTCCCACAACTCCACAAGAGGCGACAACTCGGTGAAACATTCATTATTTTAGGAGTGTTACAAATTGTAAAAAGATTTACGGTGTGATAATCTTGGCCTAATTTAAAACTTGGATCATATAAGTATTAACCTAGGTCATCGGTGGCTTAATTTAAGGTCTTCGCGTGATGATTCGTCCGGTCGTATACAGCTGATATTGCTCTACGCATTAATTTGGCTTCTAGACGCGCATTGAAAATGCTAGCAAGTTTGCCGAATCTTCCCAAGCAAGCGCACGCTGCTGCATGCCTACTCTACTCTTTGAATTGACGAAAGACTTGCATCAAACAGCTGCCGCCCGCCAGACAAGAGATACTCCTATGAGTCATAGCTACGCAGATTATGACTAGCTTTTAGATTCTTTAATTCTCTCCGCATCCTCGTTTTGCCCGCCTCGTTTCTGTTCTTTGGACAGTAGAGATAACCCAAGAATCCAATGCAAACACAATTGGACACTTCCAGAGAAGAGAATAACTGCATCTCCAGAATATTAGTGATGCATCTCACGTGAAGAAGGAAAATAATTAGGTTGGACTACCAACTAATCAGCTGATATATACACAACATGATTCATATCTGGATCAGAGTTGATAATTTTCCTCCAGGTTTTCTGAAAAGGACAAGACCAAAGAAATCTATGAATTGACATGTACGTCTCAACGGTCCCTGATTATTCGTCAATACATCCGGATATTGGGTTGTTGAGATTAATCCAGGTCTATCTAGTTCAGTCAGACCTCAGAAGCACACATCATTGAAATTTTTGATGGTGTGGGCTGCCACAGAAAGCTACGATTTTTGCGCTGTCATCGGTGGCCACAGGCACTTGGAGAAATCTCCCATGTCAGATAAGTCGCCCGCCATTTAATTTGATTGAATTGAAGCCCCAGACTGGACCATCATCTCTCTGCTGTCTTCATGATTCATTCCAACATTTTTTTTATATAAAAAACCGCATCCTTCACTGAGAAGTTTGAGCAAGTGGAAATGGCGTTGTCAAGACTCGAGAGTCGAGAGCCAGGACAAATCATAAATATGATGTTGCAGTCAATTTAGATTTATACTAGTACATGGGTGCTACTACCTTTTGCAGCCTAACTTGGTTGATTAATGTGAGAAGAAAAGAACGGATTGGGCTCCAAGTTTGCTACTGTCGTGTAGCTAAAAGGGCAGGATCATAGAAGTTCCTTATCATGACAGAAATTTTGGCCCTTTTTATACAGTCAGCCGAAAACTCAGATCTGGCTAGCGATCAGGTTTCCCACGATCTTTTGGTCCAAGAAAATTGAGGCCTAAAAGTCACACGTTGGTGCGTCAGGTACGTCAGCTTGCAGGTTCTTGTCTGTTCTAGGTTCGTCTTAGCAGGCCCAACTAGGCCATGTTTGTGCAGATTCCTGAATAGATCCAGAACCCGTCACCTTGTTCAAAGTTTCTTGTTCCTATTTTTTTAAGCAAGTTTGTTCAAAGTTTGAAACTACGAAGGCTCTGTTCTTTTCAGCTTAACGGCTCAATAGCTTAATGAGCTATCTATATTTTAAAAAGATATATGCTTTGAGTTTTTTGAGTATGTTTTTTCGCCGTTTCGAATATGAGTTCTAACGCTTTAAAAATCAAGTCAAACGAAATTGATCCGAATCTCAAGACTATCTCAAGAAGCTATCAAAATTCAATCATTTATTGTTCAACCGTTCTAATCAGCCCAATACAACAAGACCAAAGTCCGTCTGTTCCTTGGAACAAGGCCAGCCATTTCCCTTCATTCCTGACCATTGTGATGGCCTAGTAGACGTACATGAGAGTGTTAGAGCTAGTTTCAAATATATGTATAAATAGGTTACGTGAACTTTAAGTTGTAATAGTTATGGGAGGGTCATCGTTAGGGTTAGACTTGTATCCTATCTCCTATATAAATAGGAGCCGGGCACCCTTGACGTGACCTGTAACAATCAAAGTGGCGGCGTAGGCACACAAAGGTCGCGGTTGGCTTGTCGTTGTGATCCAGGTGGTCGGTATACTGCGTTGTTTGGGAGGAGCGTCCATAATTGTTGCCCCGCAGATGTAGTCTGAGAGTCGAACTACACTACAACACATCGTGTCTCCGGTGTTGTTCAGATCTAGTATTAACATTCTGTTTTGCTAACAAGTGGTATCAGATTCAAGCTCGGTAACCCGAAACATCTCTTAGAGATTGCACGGTTAAGTCGGATGGGATCTGATGTTTGATGGGGGAGATTTTTGAGTTTAGTTTCACATCAGATATTGGTGATAGCTATGGGGTACGACTTAAAAGGTGGAGACATCCCTCACCCATCAGGCTAGTCTTTTGGGTTGATTTGGGTTAGTATCTAGGTTGTGGCTCCAGTTAGGCCAATGGATGTACGAGACCTGGATCCGAGACCAAGTGTTGGCCGTGAGGGAGCAAGATCGATGCTGGGCCACGAGATAGTTGCATCGTAGCAGCAGGCCCTCAAAGCCGAGATTCAGCAATGCGAATGATCGTGGAGGAGACGCGAGGATTTTGCATACGCGAGATTGTCGAAGATAGCCTGGCTTGGCGCAAGATGGAGCATGGCAGTGATCTCAGTTTTGATCAGTGGAGTCGAATACTCCAAGCGGGTGGCCTGAACTAGACCTGATCATGGGAAGCCCAGCCCGAACCCGGCCCAAAAAATCCTAGCCCAGCCTAGCCCGACCGGTGCATTGGGTCGGGCTTGGGCCTCAATCTGGAGCCCGCCCGTAAGGCCGAGCCAGTCCCGGGCCTGAGATTTGCGAGATTTTAGATGTGGGCTGGCCGGGCCAACGGACTTCGGACTCGGGCCCAATTTTAAAGCCCCGCACACTAGGGCGGGCTCAGGCCTGGTCCTGCGGGACCGGGCTTTTCCAAGCTCAGCCCAAAGCTCGGCTGGCCCGACGTTCGAACAGGTCTAGTCTGAACCCTTCGATAGGCTACGGTTAGCAAGGATTGATCAAACATGATGATTGGACTCACTACGTGGTTATTGAAGACAGGGGCTTCGACACTCGCAATCAAACTGGCCACCAGATGTGGCAAAAAATCCAGATAGATTAAGGAAAAGGGAGCGTCGCGAAGAGTGAGGCGACCGATGTTGCACAGAAGGAGGCATCATGCCGCTTCAGACACATACCATGTGTGCATGGTCGCCCAAGGTGCGGCATGTAACCTTGCATGGATGAGTGCGCACTAGTGTGCTGGAAAGCGTGTCTGATGGCTCAAAGATTGGATATGAAGGTGGAGGATTTTTTCAGGGATGTTTTCGCCCACCGGTGGAAGTCCTTGCAGTCTATAATGGCAACGACGTAATGTTCGTGGCGTATTGTGGCGCATTAGCCCGAGCTATAGAGTCGACCAGGCTCGGGCCCTAGGGATGTGCGGCCTGTTCGACTAAACAGGGCCCTCAATTTAGAGGAGCCCCGAAATTCCAACAAAAGCCCACCTAGCACTAGGCCCAGTACTGCTTAACTCCAGCCCTCCAGGCTCCAAGCCTCCAACGCAGGCCGCAATCTTGCACGGCGCACGCGGGGGGCCTCTTTGACTGATGACTCTGATTGCGGCATCGCGCGACGTTTCGCCTGGACGGCTTGCTTCGTCCCCTCTGTCCTCTGCAGATCGCAGGTCACGCCGTCACGGAGACACGGTGGTTCGCCGGCTCCACGGCCTCCACCGCAGCACCGCATTTTTCAGTTTGGCATAGGGCCTCGGATTTTGCCGGCACGGCCCTAGAGTCGACAGCCTGCAATGCTGGGCGTCGGCTCGGTGCGTCGTGGGCGCTTTGCATCCCAATGCGGTGTGCGCGCGAGGCCGCGGGCAGTTGGGCCGAACACACGCACCAAGCGCACGTGGCCCAGTTGAAGTCTCCAGTTAGGAGGCTAGCCCCAGAGGGGACGCGCATCACTCGCATGTCGGCCCAGACGCAGGAGCCGGTCCACTAGGATAGTTGCGGGGAGAAGCAGCCCAGTGAGGCGGCTGACCCCGACACAACATGTGCAGGTCGTGGGCCATGCGTCCCTAGTAGCCTAAGTGGCGACTCGGCATGGAGGCCCAAGTGGCGTCAGGTGAGGCAGTGGGCCTAGGCCATGGATATAGATCGACTTAGCCAAACTACGATATCAAATATCGTACCTTTAGTGTCGTTCAAATCTAAATCGACGTCCAATTTTGCTAAGACGCAGGAATGCTGCTCCAACGAACTCCGTATGCCTTATATAATAATAATTCGTGAAAATGACAGGCAGGAATGCTGCTCCAACAAACTCCGTTTGCCTTAATAAATGGTTCGTGAAAAATTGTTCGTCGCCTGAATCACATGTCGGATGTATCATGAATCACAGCAGCATGGTAATCAATCGTACTGGGTTCAGAGAGGAGATGCAGAAAGCGATCGTACAGTGAGGAATAAAAGCCAGGATGCAGCAACCACTCCTTGTCGAAATTAGCTACGTGTTTCTTTCCGCCACGTGAGTGCACGAGGCATCTGGATCGATCGATCCTAGCACCTGTACACTGACTACGCTCCAAGAACCAAGTGGATGGTGTTCTCATACATATCGTAGATCCAATTCTGAACAGACACATGAACTCCAGTGTCCAAAACTCTCCGCGGCGCAGTGTTCCCGATCGGAAGAGGCTCCGCGGCAAGCCTGCAAGCGCGTGAAGTGTTCTGCGAAGTTACCAGTTCGCGTCGTTGCTGCCACCGACCAGCTTCCGTGCACATGTACTGAACTCAGCGGCGCAGCTTGCATGTGCGTGCAAGAGGGAAGACTTGCCGCAGCGTCACCGATGATGAAGCGAGATCGATCCATGGCGTCGCCCATCGAGGCTCCTTGTTGACCGGTGACTAACCAGGGGTTATCGTCGGCAATGATTATACATGGGGCGATGCACAAGATCCAAACTCGATGTTAGCGAGACGATGATTTATCTGAGTTCGAGCCCTCCGTGGCGAAGGTATCCCTACTTTCTCGCTTTCTGGGATTATATGGGGTATATGTGTACAAGATGATCAAGAGATGTCTCCCTTGGTTGTGGAGATGTTCTTCAAGATGCCGAACTAGGGGCTCCCTGACCGTCTTATATAGTGGGGGGCAGGGTTACAAGATAGAGTCCTGATCGGTTACAAGGTAAGAGTTCTCTATCCTCTAGCCAGATACATAGTTATCCGGGATTACAAGTATATCTTTCCTATTAATTAGGGATAAACTTCTTTCCTTGCCGGTCAAGCCTTCTAAATTCCGAGTGGTACCCGTCCTCATTCACCCGATTTGGTCCATCCCCTATCGGATGGTCTCTTAGACCCGCCGTGTGGATATCCGGGGTCTATGTTATCCATAGTAACTCTCGAGTGCTTCATAGTCGAGTTGCTGCTCTTCTTCGTCGCATCTTGGATGAGTCATGCTTCATGCCGAGTGTTTGTAAATTGTTGCTGCTCCTTCCCGACTGGCTTCTGTCTGTTATTTGCGAGAAGACTATGAAGGACTCATAGAGAGTTGTTAGTGATACCCAGTCCGGGATTGCCGGAGTTCTGGCGGTCGGCCCGTTGTAAAGCGCATCACCTTGATTCTGATGAAATGGTACCTGTACTCATCTTGCGATGTACAGCCGGCGACCCAACATGGGGCGTATCATTGCTTTTGGCTGAAGAGCCGAGTGGTACATGTACTCGTCTTGCGGTGTACAGCTGGCGACCCAACATAGGGCGATAACCGGTTTTGATCAAGAGTCGAGTGATACCAGATTGCGTAGTGCGATATCTGTTGGCGACCACCGTGGGCGTACCATCGGTTTTGGTGAAAAGCCGAGTGATACTGCGACTGTCGTGGCGATATCTGTTGGCGACCCAACATGGGGCATACCACTGGTTTTGGCTGAAGAGCCGAGCGGTACCTATACCCCATCATAGTGGGATACAGCTGGCGACCCAACATGGGGCGTACAACTGGTTTTGATCAAGAGATTAACGGTACTGCATTCCCACCGAGTGTGATATGTTGGCGACCCAACATGGGTCGTACCACTGGTTTTGGCTGAAGAGTCGAGTGATACATGTACTCGTCGTGCGATGTACAGCTGGCGACCCAACATGGGGCGTACCACTGGTTTTGACTGAAGAGCCGAGCGGTACTGCATTCGGCCGAGTAGGATATGTTGGTGGCCCTAGAGGGCGTACCGTATTTTTAACCATCTGATACCTATACTCGTAGAGTAAAGCTTGGTCCAACATGGAGCATACCATCTGAATAGGGTTTGGCCTAATGATACATGTATCCGACTGGTGCGGTAACACAGCTAGTGTCCCAACATGGGGCATACCATTGTTGTCACCAGTAAGACTGTATCCCATCGTCATGAATACAATCAAGCGACCCCCACCACAGAGCGTACCTTAAGGAAAGAGTTTGACCATATGGTATCCATACCCGGGTAGCGGCGTATAGCATAGGCCCCAACTGGAGCGTACCATCGAAACTCAATCCCGATATCACCGGTATCTGATCCTGACATGCAGCGACCAACTAGTGACCCAACATGGGGTATACCAAGAGATGGGTAATTTTTTATAACTCTGCCAGTGATATGCCCTCAAAGGGGTGCACCGAGGCTGAATTTGGCTTAGCCCGGCCAAGCGCTTAGCCATCGGGTTGTGACGCTGCAATGAAGGCCGTAGTTAGCGCTTAGGGCACAGGATGGCCCATGACCAGAGGCGTAAGCGTATATCCGTACTAAAGATGGTGTAGACGTATAGCCGTACCGAAGTTGGTGTAGACGTATAGCATGTAGCCTTGCCGGGTGCTCACTGAGCCATAGATTTGGACGGTCGAGGCGTGGGCGTAGGCTTGTAGCCGCGCCAGATGCTCGCCGAGCCGTAGTTGTCGCTCATTGCGCAGGTCCTTCTTGCTCGTGTACGGAGTCGTAGAAAGTACTTGATGAGGTAAATCTCATGAACCCCTGTAACATGTACATATAGGATTTAGGCAGTATCTGAATGAAAACAATCACTCGGATGAAAGGTCCGACTGCTTTATGTAGATAATTTTTATACTTTTGCTACTTTTTCTTTTTGATGTTAAATTTCTCCAAGTAACCTTCCTTTTGCTAAGCACTCTGCCCGACTAGTCTAGTTTCGGGCGTCGGGAATTGGCTCATGGCTCTTTTCCCGGACACGCGTATCGAGTGACTAGAGTTCGCCGTTTATGGGCCAGAGCTTCACTACACGGAACAACCACTCGGATTCATTTGCAATCATTAAGAAAAAGTAACAAAAAGTGCACGCAAGTGCACTTATTAGGTGTAGCTCCCGACTTACTGTTTAGTTGGAGACCGACTAAGTAGCAAATCAAGAAACAATTTAGATTTATATGAAAATATTATAGTAATGAGAACTTAGCTCTGATGTAGGCGTAGGCGTGTAGCCGAGCTGTAGATTTGGATGCTCGTGGCGTGGCGTAGACGTGTTGCCGAGTGGCTTGTCGCCGAGCCATAGACATGGCGCTCGTGGCGCTGGCGTAGACGTGTAGCCGAGTGGCTTGTCGCCAAGCCGTAAACTTAAAGCTGCAGGCATGCAACCGTACCGGGCGTTTATGGCTCGCGATGGCGTACAGTCGCGCTGAATATTTGGACGCTTATGGAGCGGGCGTAGGCGTGTCGCCGAGTGGCGTGTCGCCGAGCCATAGACATGGCGCTCATGGCGCTGGCGTAGACGTGTAGCCGAGTGGCTTGTCGCTGAGCCGGAGACTTGAAGCTGCAGGCATGCAACCGTGCCGGTCGCTCATGGCGCGCAATGGCGTACAGCCGCGCTGAATACTTGAACGCTGGTGGCACGGACGTAGACGTGTCGTTGAGTAGCGTGTCGCCGAGCCATAGATTTGGGCGCTCGTGGCGCTGGCGTAGACGTGTAGCCGAGTGGCTTGTCGCCGAGCCGTAGATTTGAAGTTACAGGCGTGTAGCCGAGTGGCTTGTCGCCGGGTGCTCGTGGCGCGCGATGGCGTACAGCCGAGCTGAAAACTTGGACGCTCGTGGCGCGGGCGTAGGCGTGTCGCTGAGTAGCGTGTCGCCGAGCCATAGACTTGGGCGCTTGTGGCGCTGGCGTAGGCGTGTAGCCGAGTGGCTTGTCGCCGAGCGGTAGATTTGAAGGTACAGGTGTGTAGCCGTTTCGGGCGCTCGTGGCGCGCGATGGCGTATAGCCGAGCTATAGACATTGGAGGCGTAGGCGTATAGCCGAGTAAAGAAAGTACTCGTTCAGATCTCGATCAACACCGAGTGGCACACGTCGTGATCGGCGACGAACAGTACGTACTCGTCGAGGTCTCGCCCGTGGTGGACGGAGTTGGCCGTAGTCGTAAATGATCTCCATACGGTTGGTGTAGCTTGACGAAAGTCGATGAAAGTCCTCGCTGGTCTTCAACGTCGCACGAGATGTGGCACGATCAATCCTCACGCCGTAGCCGGCACCGACGAGCTTTACGAGCTCACCGAAATTCGCGACCTCTCTGCGCAGACTGCCTTGAAAAAGGCGTCACGGTCGCATCCAAAGTCGGATTCAGACGTTCTTAGATTCGTTGGAAAGATAACGAGATAAGCTTTCCAACGCATCTTATATCACCCTGAAAATCCTCCTAAGTCAACAGGAAATTGCGACGCAAGTTCCGTCCAGAGAACGAGAACTGATCGCATCTTCTTCTCACGTTCGTCTCGCGGTTGATGAAGCCGGCGTCGCACGATGGACGCAATAATCGTCGAGTCCGAGTGGTTTGCTGCTGATGACGGTCACCACCCGAGATTCGTTCTCTATCGGGACCTCACCATATCCGAGTCGGGAATTAAGTCCCCGGCGCACTACTTGTCGGTAGGCGGCGGTGGCGTTCCCCAACACGATCGGGAGTCCGAGTGAAGCGCTTTTGAATTTCCTCCCGGATCGGATCTTGTCCGAGTCCGAAAAAACGTTGTTAAAGTCCTTGGTTGAGTTCTCACCGTATCCGAGTCGAGAATTGATCCCCGGCGCACCACTCGGGAGTAGATGGCGGCGGCGTTCCTCGACCCGAGCGGGAGTCCAGACGAAGCGATGTCGATGTTCTCCTCAGACTAGATCGGATCCAAGTCCGGAAGAAGTGTTGGTCGTCGATTGTTTGGAGAAGCTCTTTGCTGATTCTTGATATCCTTGGAGTTATACCACGGCCTATCCGCATGCCGCATCCTGCGCAGATGGATTTTATGAGCTTGCTGAGATTCGCGATCTTTTCGCGCAGCCTGCCTTCATACGGATGTCCCGAACACATCCGGACTCCGTTTTGGGCGTTCTTGGGCTTCACGGAAAACTGACGAAATTATCTTTCCAACGCATCCAGTCTCATCCTGAAATTCCTTCTGGATCAATGGGAATTGTAGAAACAAGATGACGTCAGAATCTGTCTTCGAGTCGTCGCCGTATCCGAGTCGGAAAGCGAGCCGTTGACGCACTACTCATGAGTAGATGGCCATGGCGTTCCCCAACCTGAGCGGGAGGCGTTGTTGTAGTTCTCCCCAGATTGGATCTGATCCAAATTAGGGAAGTGGAGTCGCCGAAGCCATTGATGACGAAGTCGGCTCCGGGGGCGGAGACGACGGCGACACCGTTGATCGATGCCATCGAGCTTGACGAAGATGATCTTGACGCTGCCCCTACCTGGGACACCTAATAATTTAATACCCACCATTCCCTTCTCTGAACCCCTAGGAAGGATTTTGTTAAGGGGGGAGGTTTGTGACGTCCTGCCATACCCTTCTTCGAATCTCGGGGAAAGATTCTATTAAGGGGGGATGTTTTTGTGACGTCCCACCTTACCCTTCTCCGAATCTCGGGGACGAGATTCCGTTAAGGGGGGAGGTTTTGTGACATCCTAATAAAATTATTAGGTGTCCCAAGTTATTTAAAATAAAAAAATTAGGTAAAATCAATTTTATTATTTATCCATATTAAAAACCCATTATTACTATTATTTTATGTATTATAAAAGGCTCTATTAGTTATTTAGGTTAAGCCCTAGCTTTAGAAATAGTGATTGGGTAGTTCTTAGCACAAATCCCATGTTCGCTAGCCAGCGGAGTTGGATCCGTCCCTTTTCCTAATTTTCTGGGTCTCCGGAAATTCGGATTTGCCCAGTCAGGACATGAAATACCAAGTATTCCGCATGAAATAATGTGGAAACCGATTAGGAAAATTCTCCAAAAATTCTGAAGTCATCTTGAACTTACCACCGACCTATATCTCCGTTTCTTTAAAAGGAAGGCTCTGAATTCTACTCCGAGTCGGTTTCGGACTTCTAAACCTTTCCTACTTTCTCCCAGCCGAATTCAGCCCTCCCAAGCACTATATAAACCCCCCTAGGCCCCCTGGTCGCAGCCACCACACCCCCACCCCCGAAACCCTAGCCGCCGCCTTGGTTCTCGTGCAATCCCGAGCACCTTTTGAGGTATCGCTCTCTGTCCTGAAACCAAAGCCTAGATTAGGTTCCACCATGGTGTAGAGCTCGTCGAGACGATCAATTTGCATATATGGATTGTCCAATTTGGTGGACAATTGCATCCGGAAAGCCTCGCCGAAGTTTCTCTCTCCTCCCTGCCCTCCGCCGCCGCCGACATCGCCGCCAGCGAACCTTGTCCGCCGCCGCCCCGGAGTCCACGCTGCCAACCTCACGCCACTTGGCAGCTGCGCTGGCGTCCTCATGACCTGCCAGCGCCATCGCCATCGCCGCGCGCCGCCAGCCTGCGCGCGCGCCAAATTGTCGCGCCCGCCAGCGTGTCGCCTCGCCGTTCGCCCCGCCGCCGCCGCCGCCAACCAGGCAGCGCCCACTGCCCCCTCAAGACTCAGCGATGTCCGCGCCAGCCGGTCCCGAGCCACCACGCGTCGCCGCCGATTAGCCGCTTACCGCAGCCGCTCCGCCCGCCGCCTCGTTGCCCACGCCGTCGCCCGTCGCTGCCGCTAATCCGACGCCGCCCGGTCCTCATTGCTGCTGCTACAGCCCAACCAGCCGAGCCGTCGGTTTGTCGGCTTGTGCGGTTTAAACCGGTTTATTTTTTCTTGAGATTTCGATTTTCGAAACTTCCGGAATTGTTCGTGGAGTTCCTAACTCGATTCGTGTGATTCCAACCATTATTTTCTAAATAATTTCTAGAATTTTAACATATTTTTATTATTATATTTTCATTGTTTGGATCTGCTGTTTGTTTTGGTTTTCTTGATCTACGTGTAGATAACGTATTTTTCGGGACTGGAGACTTTTGCCGGGAATTTCTGTAGGAGATCCGTAAAGCTCCGACTTCTTCGAAGGCAAGCACTAGTTTGCATATTCCTATGCCATGTTTACAATTTCACTTTATGTCTTTATGTTATAACTACTACTTGCATTCATTCTAGATTAGTGCGTGTGTGCCTGACCATGCTAGTCTTCTACTATCATGTTGTAGCCTTGGTTGATGAACCCCTCTATAATTCCATAGCCTATCCTTTGACTAGATGCTAGGTTTGCATTGGTGATTCACTTATAAAAATGAGATGGCGGAGCCGAGGCTTCGATATGTTTTGGTTAAACTCTAATCAACTAAAATCAATGTGTGGTTGGTTAGAGGAGACCCGGATGGATGGTTCCGGGGTTGTGGATGTGTTATGGAGGTCTCCTCTTCTAAGGACTCAAACTTGTGACATGCTAGACCAAACCGAACAGTACAGCCACTTGTGCCTTTGGCCCTGGCTTAGTACCCTGCGAAATCTAATAACCACTTGCTCGTAGGCTGGCCGGTTATGGTTCGATACTTTTGCCCTAGGGTGAGGCTAGCCACTTTACCTGAGGGGTAGGTTCGTTCTTGAGACCGAATGGCTTAAATGGGGAACGCCCTCGGGTGGTGTCCAGAAGTAGTAGGCGCCCTACCTCGGCGGGCACCGGCGGGGCCGAGAAAACCAAAAGAAAAGGCAGGCGAAGTGGTAGGCGTAGTAGGCTGAAAAGGCCTTGTACCGTATCTCCTTCGGGATGAGACGGGGCTTGTGGGGAACGTGTACACACTCTGCAGAGTTAAAACTATCATGATAGCCGTGTCCACGGTTATGGACGGGGCGAGAGGTTTTCACATGTAGTCCCACCTTTTTAATAATTAAACTTGACTAATGTAGGCTGGGATTGGCCTGGTGAGAGGGTGCACCTTCCTTTGAATATTGTTGGTAATATCTTGAGATCATGCATTCACTTAATTAAAACTTGACAACTAAAATTTGTTTAGTAATAGGTTTTGTGTAAAATAACCTTTCCTCCATCATTTGCCTTTGCATACATTGTTAAGGATCGCTTGATGGGTAGCCGCGTACTCATTATACCTATCGCGGATAAATTTTATTATTCAGGTTACAACCGATCAGACCGTGAAGGGTCCGAACTCAGTGTCTGACTTGCTACGGTGTCCGGTCAATTGCTTGGATATCGTCATTTGAAGGCTCTTCTTTTCTCGATGTTCTTTTTATTGTTCTTAATATTTTGTAATATCAGTCTTATTGTAATAGCATATGATGCTACCTTGAAATACTTCGTTATTTTGAATAGTAATGGAATGCCAGCAATGATAGCCGTCGAATTGTCCATCATGAGGTACTAGTCTGGGCTAGTATCAGATCATGGTGCCGGATTCCCTGTGGTGACGCAGGGGGTCGTGACACTACCTGGCGCGCCAACTGTCGACTGGTGACTAACTGGGGTTACCGTCGGCAATGATTATATATGGGGCGATGCACAAGATCCAAACTCGATGGTAACACAAGACAGGGATTTATACAGGTTCAGGCCCTCATGGCGGAGGTAATACCCTACTTCCTGTGCTCTTGGATTATATGGGGTATATGTGTACAAGATGATCAAGAGATGTCTCTCCATGGATGGTTGTGGAGATGTTCTTCAAGATGCCGAACTAGGGGCTCCCTGCCCGCCTTATATAGTGGGGGGCAGGGTTACAAGATAGAGTCCCTGGGATTCTGGGTAGAGTCCTATCTCTATCCTCTAGCCAAATACATAGTTATCCGGGATTACAAGTATATCCTCCCTATTAATTAGGGATAAACTTCTTTTCTTGCCGGTCAAGCCTTCTAGATTCCGAGTGGTACCCGTCCTCATCCACCCGACTTGGTCCATCCCCTGTCGGGTGGTCTCTTAGGCCCGCCGTGTGGATATCCGGGGTCTATGTTATCCACACTCCTGCCAGCCTATCAGAGGGTGAAAGTGAGGTCGCAGAGACAAAGAGGACTAGCGGCCAGCATCAGGGCAATAGTACGCCAGTTTCTTAGGACATTTTATGTCGTCTCGTGTTTTTCATATAAAAGAAAAAACCTCGGACCACCGCATCAATTAAGAATCAGATAACAATTATAAATGCTTAATAAAAAAGACAAAATTGTCATGCTAAACCAAGCAATAAGTAAAAAGAAACAAACTTACACTATATTTCATAAAAAACAGACGATTTAAACAAATTAATGGTTTTAATGTTGAGCATCTTCACGTAGAAGATGATTATCGACCGTCATAAAATTTTCTGCAATTTTATAAGAGTAATTGATTCTAAAATCTTCTCGCGACATCTAAAATGATGTAGTGAAAAAGAGTATTGTAATAGCCCATTGGGCCATCCTCCAGGCCCAACCCACCTGGTGAGATAAAGGCAGTTTGAGGGGGATTGCAAGCCGACGGTTTCTCTAGGAAAAACCTAGCTGCCGCTGCTCCCATCCTCACTCCCGGCCGCCGTCCTCGTGCGCCTCCGCGCCGTTGCCATCGCTGACGCCGTGCCTTGCTGACCTGTGGTCACCGCCGTCGTCCCCGTGGCTGTGCCGCCAACCCCGTCGCCGCCCCGCGCCGTTGTCCTCGTCTCTGTGCTGCGTCGCCACCCCTGTGGTCTCCGCCGCCAGCGCCTCACCATCAGAGAGCCGCACCGCCACCTCTTACCCTGTCTCTTGAGGTAAAACCCTTCTATGGCTTGGTTGTGAAGGGGATTAGGAAAGGCGGGCGAATTAGAAGTGAGGAGGATTAGGGGAAAATGGGAGGAGGAAGAAGCCAGGGAAGCATGTGGCATGTGAGAAGGGGGAAGTGTAGTGCTGGCCATAGAAGAGGAGGGGAAGAGGAGAGAAGATGATACCATGTTGGTATTTGGATTTTTTTGTAGCTAATTCAGATTAGTTGCTAGCCATGAATATTGACTGAATTCTTGTAGACTGAATTCGATTTGATTAGTAGATGGTCAGTTTTGTGGATTAGCAAGTTTTACCTGTTAGGATCGAAATCCTAATAGGTCTGATGTCTGTGCCGTAGGCTAAGGGGTGATTTAGGACTGGTTATTTTCAGATTTGGAGCGTGCTCTTGTAGCGGAAGTTGTCAATATAGATCCTAGCTTTATTTGGAGCCGAAGGGTGTATAAATTTCTCGAGTTTTGGCTGTTCTAAGCCTGCTGTCCAGATTTCAGTATGGTTGGGTTTTGTTGGCCCTGGTGATCCTAGATAGGCTTTTGAATAGTGTAAGAGAGGGTGGACTTATAGGTGGAGATATTTATTTGTTTTGCTCCTAATGAGGAAAATATTGAGACGCGTCCATTTATGTAGGTCCTGGATGAGGATGATCGCGTCGGCTATGCATTATTCCATCGGTTTGAAGGCAAGTGTATGTTAAACTTATAGCGTATTGATGTGATTGGCTTCTGGATGTTTCTATTAGCTATGTGATCCAAACTTTAGTGATTGTGATATTTATTGATATATGTCGAAGATGTGTGAAAGTTGTATGACAAATGAGCCACTGCATTATTGCATCATGTTGCATGAGCCAGGTCGGTGAGAAAGTCGTATAACTAGTCCGGTGAGGTCAGTGAGAAAGTTATACGACTAGTCCGGAGTGCTCTAAAGTCCTACTCGGTAGGCACTTCCCGGGAGTGAAGTAATTGGTCCCCGCCTGAAAAGGATGGGCAAGGTGTGGCATCGACGGGTGCGCACCTAGCTATATCGATATGAGCTCACAGTACAGGCACATGTGCATTGCATTGCATCGAACGGACGAGAAGTGATTTGTTTGGAGTATTTGAATTGACGATTGTTTTTGTTTCTAGTGTGAAGAGAATGAACTTATGGAAGTGATCTTCGGGTTTTCGTATTTGTATTCCCTAATTGTTTATACATATACTTTGCTGAGTATTCTTAAATACTCACCCTTACTTTTATTTGGTTTTTAGGTACAGATGATGTCAATCATGCATGGGGATGGGAAAATAGAACCTGGACTTGAGCACTCACTATTTCTCATGTTATTTAGTACATTAGTTCATATGAGTTTTATTTAAATAGTTGAGTCATGTGTATAATTGAGAGTTGCAGTTATTGTTGTTTTTTTAAAATGCTATTGGTTGATAGAAATATGTATTTGCTCTCTTGATATAAACTGCCTGCCGTGGATGTCCATATAAACAGAGGAGATGCTGTCGAAATTTAGAATAATTGGTGGAGTTAGTAGCATTCCAGGCTCAGGAGGAGTTGGGGTGTTACAAGTATATTGTTAAAAACAACTAGCCTTAAATCTAATCGGTCATAATCAATTAAATGAAATAATCCAAGCTTCACCACAAAGCCGCCGGTTAATAAATCAATGAACCAAGTGACAATCCAATAGAAAAAATCATATCCCTCAACGGTGTCTACAGCAAAGTAATGACATCCTATGAGAGCCAACATCTAAATCTAATTGTTTCCACTCATTGTTGATTGCACCTACATCAAATCTATTGACATTAGACATAACAACGATACGTCCGCAAATAAAAAGACACCCTTCAAACCTTCATGGCTCATATGCATATACAGTTGCAGCATCTATCTATAAATAATACATAACTCAGTTCTCCCGTCCCCCTCGCCACGTGTCCCCTTTTTCTGGCCGTTTCGGCCACGTCTCCCCCTTTCGTGCGGCCGTCTGATCCCGCCGGCGCGCCATCCGAAAGCGCCAGACGCTTAGCTCGCTCGTTTTGCAAAAAACCCTTCGCTTTTCCGTAATCAACCCGCGCTCCACATAGTTGCTCATTCTACATTCAAACGCGCTTTACCGCACACCCCTTGCCTTTCTTATTTTACGCCCATATCCTGCCTAACCCTACCTGCTCCTGTTCCAACGCCCGCTCTTCCTCCTCCCCGCCGCCTCTCATTCATCGCCTCTCCCTCTCTCTCGCACAGCCCGGTTCCTCTCGCGAGATCTCCCTCTCCCTCTCCGCCACGTTCTCCTTGGCGATGCAAGGTGCCGGCGGCGATCGCCTCCTCCGCCGGGCGGTGACGGCTTCCATCTCCATAGCGGCGGCGGCGGCGCAAGATCTTCCATTGCGTGCCCGTCTCTCCTCGCTCGCCGGCCACCGCTGGTCGCCGGTGGCTTTCCTCGCCGCCTGTGTGCTCGCCGGTCTCCACCTCTCCCCGCGCCCCCCAGAATCCCCTCCACTATGGCGGTCTCCTCCCCGCCGTCGCTTGGCTTAGCCTGGCGCTTCAGCGCTTGCCTCTCTGGCGCCAGATCTGGCCTGCACCGCACCACAAGGAGTCCGTCGGTGACATCCAGATCCCCGCCCTCACTCATCGGTAGCGCCCCGCCCCTAATGGCCTGTCTTCCTCCGCTGCCCCTAAGGTGAGCCTCTGCTTACCATCGACATACTGAATAAGGATTCGTGACGAATGTGCAAGATTTTTAGAGCCTTTCTTTCATTTCTTTTTTCTTTTCTACGGGTAGGAAAGAGCTTTGAGAGTTCTTCTTGTAGAGCCGGAACTAATGAATAAAAAGGGTTAGATACCGCCCATAGCCCTCTACCATATCTATACAAATAGAATAGTCCTTTTATCTGATCGCTAAGCGCAGAGACGGAATCGAACCCATGACCTCAAGGTTATGAGCCTCGTGAGCTACCAAACCGCTCTACTCCGCCTGGAGAGTTGGAAACCGGTGGACTAAAAGGGTTGAATACTGAGACCTCTGCCATGACAGCCTCTACCATCTCTAGACAAATAGAATAGTCCTTTTATACGAAAAAGGAGCGGGTAGCGGAATCGAACCCGCATCGTTAGCTTGAAGGCTAGGGGTTATAGTCGACGTTGGTTGATTCTTTTTAACGCCTCTAATTCAAAACCGAACATGAGATTTTTATTTCATTCGCTCCTTTATGGATATTCTCACCACTTAACATCTATGTCGACTTTTCTATCTGAATGGAACCAAAGATCCTCGCTTAGATGATCCTTATAGACTAGGAAATAGAAATTCTACTAAATCTATCTAATCTACTTACTTGCTCCCAAATTTCATTCAAGAGATCCTGAGGAAAAGAATTAGGTTTCCACCGAGCTGAAACAATATGCCGATGGTTCTAGTAAACCAAAACTACCATTTTTTAGCTATTTGACTTCCATTTCCTTTTTTTTAACAAAAGGAGGTTTAGTTACGATTGGAAATAAACTTTTTTGTATCTTCATCCATAGATCCTTTACTCATATTTTATATTTTATTCCAAAATATGGAATACTTTATAAATAATACATAACTCAGTTCTCCCGTCCCCTCGCCACGTGTCCCATTTTTCTGGCCGTTTAACCACGTCTCCCCTTTTCGGCGTCGTCTGATCCACGGCGCTGCCATCCGAAAGCGCCAGGGCGCTAGCTCTGTCATTTTGCAAAAACCCTTCGCTTTTCCGTAATCAACCCGCGCCCACATAGTTGCTCATTCTACGCTCAAACGCGTTTGCACGACACCCTTGCCTTTCTTATTTTACGCCCATATCCCGCCTAACCCTACACTCCTGCTCCAACGCCCCGCTCTCCCTCCTCCCCGCCTCTCATTCATCGCCTCTCCCTCTCTCGCACAGCCCGGTTCCTCTCGCAATATCTCCTCTCCCTCTCGCCACGCCTCCTTGGTGGTACGAAGGTGCCTTGGCGGCGATCGCCTCCTCCCGGCCGGCGACGGCTTCCATCTCCATAGCGGCGGCGGCAGCAAGATCTTCCATTGCGTGCCCTGTCTCTCCTGCTCTGCCGCCACCGCCGTGCGTCGGTGGCCTCTTCCTCGCCACTCCGCCAGTGCTCGCCGGTCTCCACCTCTCCCAGCGCTGCCCCCACAGAATCCCCTCCACTATGGCGGTCTCCTCCCGCCGTCGGGCTCGGCCGCTGGCGCTCAGCGTCGTTGCCTCTCTGGCACCAGATCTGGCTGCCTGCACCGCCGCACCACAAGGAGTCCGTCGATGACATCCAGATCCTCGTCCTCATCTCAGCGCGCTCGCCTCTAATGGCCTGTCTTCCTCCGCTGCCCCTAAGGTGAGCCTCTCTTTACCATCCGATTGGCGCTGAATCGAGATTGATGGACGAATGTGCAAGATTTTTTTAGGGTTTAGTGGTTGTGCAATTAGCTAGATGATCGGTAATAGCATATGTTTATTTTCTTTTGCGCACAACCTATTTGTTGTATTGCATCCAAGGCATGAACGCAGCAAACACTATACGTGGTTCGATTTGGTGTCTTTGCTATGCGGAAGATGTCAAAGCCAAACAAATCAAGATGGAAGGCGGGAGGAACGAACGAAGGAGTAATCAGTCCCTAAATTTCCTTCCATGCTCGCTAGATTTAGGACTGCATCTAGGTCGTGTTTGTTTGGGTTCAGTGTAGTGCCATAGACTAATTCTTTTGTAGCCTTAAAAATTATTGATTACCTGTTATAATCGTACAATATACTATTGTAATTTGCTTAGGCATGCATTGTTTATGCTCAGGTGTAGTGCCATGGACTAATTCTTTTGTAGCCTAAAAAATTTTTGATTGTCTGTTATAATCGTACAATATACTATTGTAAACACATTGCTAGAGTTTTTAAGGGAGGATGAATTGTTAGAGTTGAGTCGTGGTTTAGTTTATAGGTTTTATCAAATCATCATTTGCTCGATTTTTTGTTCGTGCAGGCATTCGCGTTAGCACTAACAAGTAACAGACATGTTAAAGCTTCATTTTTTTGTTGGTTTGCTTCTATTAGGTCACTTTGTTGCTGTTGGGGAATCACCGCCGTTGTGCAATATTTTGTATACGCACCTCCTTGGGCTGCACATTTATGGCCATGTGAATTTGAGTACGACAAGTGTAGATTTACTTACCCAAATTGCTTTCGGTGTTTACGGCTCCCAAGTACATATTGGCTTTGGTCGCGATGTTTTCGCCCTATTTCTCGACATCTAACTGGTCATGTTGATTATTGTTTAGTACTCTGTTAGTTTCTCGTAGCTTTAGAGATTTGATGCTATGTTTAATGAGAGCTCATTGTTTGCACCGTGTTTTTCTTTGCGTGGTAGGTTTTATAGCCATCTAATATTTTTCATGCTTCACCATTTGTAGGAGGATACTTGGCCTTGATGATGATAGACTAAGTGGAGTGGGTATGATTGCACTTGCCTTTGCCGCCTACTTTTACACGAGTGATGTAAGATCCTGCTAATCTAACCATGTATTTTCCATGTATTGTTTTTATCCTGGCACTCCTTTTGGCAAGAGAACTCATCAGCATTTTGTATGATCATACTGGAATTTAAATCAATTAATCATATTGCTTAGGATGAGTTTCATGCTATATGATGCTCTGTTCGAGTTCTATAAAACAGGTCCTGTATGAGCATGTTGAATATTTACAAATTTGGAATTGTGTGTGTCTTATTTGAACTTCTTAAATTGAACCCACCTATTTGAATTGTAGTCTTCATAGAATGTAATGTGCAAGTATTTGGTTTTGGATATTAAAATATATTCGATTTAAATCAAATGTACGATTGCTTATAGTGGCTAATGTAGACTTTATTTTATTCTATGTTTAAGCTTGTTTGAAGTGATCCTATTCTATAAAATATGCAATAGGGGTTCACGCCGCTCGCCGACACGTCCGCATTTATATTACTATGGTGCCACGTCGTCCCATTGATTCGCCTATACTTAGAGGATAATTAGTGGTCCAAATAATGGTCTCGAGAAAATATGGCGGTGACTACGATCATTATTATGTCGACCATTGTTCATGTTTTGATATGTTCAGTTTTTTTGCCCATTGTCAAACAAGTCTGTGGTATATGGTGTTAATGACCAGTGTTAGTTTCTTCTCTGTGTTTTCTTCGTAGCCGCTTAATCTTTGTTCAACCGGTGTTTCGCTACTTTTTGTGGTTACTAATTTTCATTGATTATATTTGACGCCTCATGGCATGTGCATGATAAGGATGTTAGTGGGCCTTAACCTTTATGTGTAGGCTAAAATTGGTCAACATGTTTGTGTACCACCATCTTGATGGTATATGCATCGCTTATTACTTTAAAATTTGTCTATTATTATTTCCTTCTATGATTATAAGATCGACTCTATGTTTTTTAAAAATTTGTCTATTTTATTTCCTTCTATGATTATAAGATCGACTCTATGTTTTCTATACAGATGGTAATATCAATCTTTGGTAAAATAACGGGTTCTCATGTTTTCTCAAAAAAGAGATTCTTCATGTCATGTTACAGAAGATCCATGTGGCCATTCTAATGTAGGGATGATCCATTGATCTCAACTTTGTGCCATTGATTTACTTCATGTATGTTAATTTTGTTCCTGTCCTAAATATTTGAATGGACTTTACTGTTGGTGCCTATGGGCCTATTTCTTAACATAGACCATTGTTTTTCATGCTGCCCTATTTCTTATTTGTTCATAGTGCTGCTATAGTGCCATCACATTGACCATTTTTCTTTATGCTGCGTGGTATTCCTGAAAGCACCGTGCATGCCTGATTTTCTTGTTGTTTTTCACTTATAAAAGGTTTAGTTGTTCGTCATTGAAACCCCTGGTCATCAGGTTAGCAAGCATGTTATTGCACATAGACCAAACATACAAGACATTTACAAGACTTGCCTTTTTTTTCTTCAGTTTGGAAGAAAAGTGCTTATGTCAAAGATGTTAAATTCCTTTGTTTGATTCAACAAATTCCTCATTAGAATACTGAATGGATGTAACCTCATTTGTTTTTCCCAGCCTTTTGTCTCCCCCCCCCCCCCAAGTCTACATTTAAAATATCTTATATTTCCGTTAAATCATTGTGCCATCGATGTGTTTGAACTGATCGCTTCTCATTGCTTTTCAACTTTATGTCAGATGCAGCAAGAAAGAGTAGTTATACTAATTTAGACATTTTGATATTTCCTTACTCAGGTCTTCATGCCGTATATTGCTCTTCATTGTATTTAGAAATATGCTCCCAGCTATTAGTTCTATGTTGTTATACACGACTTTAAGATGTACTGGGCTATGAATTATTACCAGTTGATTATGTTGCTGGTTGTATTGTCATTATTTACATATGATGTTACTACCTATTCTTATGGATGTAGAGACCATAGATTGTTGATTTTGTTTTTTTTAGGATTGCGATTACTCATTGGACTAAATGTTTACATACATTTGTTCTCTCTGTTTTTGTGAGACATATGAAAACCAGTTAAGCATGTGACTATATTTGTTTTGTTAAGTTTGAGTTTAATTTTTATGTGCTTATGTACCTGGGAGTTTTTCGATCTATTGTGGATCCTCGGCGCGCAACGGGCGCGCAAATTCAACTAGTGTCTTTTATGAACGAAACATGCCACGGAAGTGACGGAAGAGAGCGTCGTTTATTAGAACCTACCGTGATCGTCTCGTGTTGCGCTGTTACGTTTATTAAGCAAGCAATAACTGAACTGAAGGTAGCTACATAGATGGTTAACACGTTAACAAATCAGTGGTCTCATCACGCCATCACACAACAGCACCTGAACTGGCAAACTGCATACTCGTTCCATGGCGAGCCAGCACGCGCTACTTGATTGCAATATTCAAGATGGAGAACACGGCATAATCTTAAAATTCTATGAAGCTACACAAGGGGCAAGAGTTTTTTTCGCTTGTTAAATCATGCGGTTCATGCCCGAAGCCTCTTCGAGTGCATGCTGAGAGCGTCAGCCTCAAGGACGGTTCATTTCTGGCCATGCCCCAAATTAGAGGCGAAGTTCAGATCCTAAAAATTAAACAGACTTCCGTGCCGCCTCTATCTGCGACGCACGCAGCATATAATCCGATTGGCCCATCCCTGCACAATGCACAGATCAGTGAGCCTTAACGCCGCTCATGTTAGCAGCCCCGTACCTCGCTGCTGCCATCTCCGGCCGGCTTCCATTGTTCCATCACCCGTGCGTACTGAACTCGGCACGGCAGCACAGCCAGCGCGCGTGCATGTGCATGCAGAGGACTACCCGTAGTGTCGAGTAGAGCAGCAGCAATTTATCGAGAGAGATCGACGCCATCTCTTACGCCGATCGATACTGCGGCGACGTACATAATGGGTGAAGGCTGCAGCACTCATGATTCATGAACGGAGACCAGCGGCGACGGTGCCGGCGGCCCCCTACGAGAATCCAATATATTTTCATCAGCTCAAAACGAATGAAATAAGATATATTTTTAGAGACCGACTAGAACGCAGGCGTCTGCGTTTTGCATTTAGTGCAGACGATCTTTTTTTTAGTACGATTATACAGAAATTTCACCACACAAAAATACTGAAAAACCAATAAAAAAAAGTAAAAAAACTCTGTAAGCCGCCAATCGAGCAAATTAGAGAGGTAGAGAAGAGTAGATCGATGGGCCGTCGGAGCAGGCGACGACGGCGACCTCGAGCACGGCTGCCCGGCGTTCGCGAGCACTCAGCCGTGCACGCGCCATGTTCGCCGGAGCTTAGGGGAGGCGACGGTGTTGGCGGCACGGCGGCGAGCAACATCACAGCACCATCCGGGACTCGGCGACGAGCGGTGGCCCTTCGCCACGCACTTCGTTGGCTGCAAGCTCTGCGGTGGCGGCGACTACCCGGCGAAGCGGTGCCTCGCCAGCATGGAGTGCGCCTTCAACTTCGCCGATAACCAGGTGCTCCGGCTGTACGACTTTCGGCACCGGTCACTGGATAGCGCCAAGGTCCAGCAGGTGGCGGGCCACCGGACGGAGAGCCCGCTGGAGGCCAAGGAGGCGGCGAGGGAGAGGAGGGAGGTGAGCGGTGGCGGCGGCAGCGAGCGCTAGCGCTTGCCAGAGCTGCGAAATGCAGGTGCCCGTAACGAGGCAAAAGCGATATTTTTATCAGTTTAGGGTTTATTCTCGTCAGTTTATATGATTACTTGATTCAACTATTTATCTACTTATTTTTCTTGGTTGACCAATCTGGTTAGACAAAAACATTGCATATCGTCGGTCACCAACAAAATTAGGTTTTTGAAGGCCGGCGCCAACATGGCAGTGTGAGCGCCACGCATGCATGCCCATTGCCCAGCTTCAATGGATCGCGGCCCGTGTTGCCCTTGCGCAGCCCGGTTGCCCGGTGCGACTGACTCGCTGTGGCTCCGTGACATTCGTGGGCCGGCCTTGCGAATAGGATGCTACTTTTAGTGGCCTTCTTTTGTTTCTGTCAAGGCCCACCCCTAGCACGATTTTTAAAGCCCGAGTAATAGTTCACGATTTGCCGAGGTGACGACGTGCATGAAATCAGCGAGTAGAAATTCCACGTTAATCCTAAGTATAAACTAGCGCGGTGACTCAAATAATTTATGTGAGTTAGAATTGTTAAGTTATAGTATTGTCGCACGGAGAATGACAACGCTAGCGCGTTGTTATATAGGTAGAAGATATCAGGCACAATTAAAGTTAATTCAAGATGTACACCACTAATCCATTGCAATGGTTGATGTTGATTTTTCTGTTGAATTCAACTAAAAACATACTGATCTATCAATTCAAGATCCATTACATTGATGGTCTGTATTTTTTTATTCAATTAATATGAATATATGAAGGCTTTAATTAGAGCATAATGGTGGTTGTCTATTTTTTTTTTACCTTCTCGTATGCGGGATGAACACGAGCTTTTATACCATCTTGATTTTGCTTGACTATTAGTCGCCATCTCCAACTCTTGCTCTTTGGGCTTATAAATTTTGGAGTGTTTTGATTTGCAGTAGCTGTAGATATCTTTGTAAGTTCCCACCGAGTGCTTCCTGCCATATCTAATCATGTCATAAGCTCTTTAGACTTCCAATATCTTGAATCTTATGCCCGCACTATTTTCTTTATTAGCGATGGAGGTTTTCCTTGCTGCTTATCACTTATCTTCTTATTATTACTTACCTTCCAAATTTTTAGATATACTAAGGGTTGCACGAGGTATAACCCCGGTCAAATTAAGGGTTATACAAGGTACAACCCTGGCCCGAATCACACGAGGTGCAACCTTGGTCCTACTAAAACTAAGGGTTGTGTAAAGCACAACCCTGACCTGAACATTGCAAGACAACCTCGGTGTTAATAAAACTAAGGGAGCGACTACCTAGCAGGATCCCGTCGGCTGCGCGCTTGGACGGGACTGCTAAACGACAAAAACAGCTAGCTCGCTTTGGTTCGATCGTTCGCTCACCTGGTTCTGCCCTTTCTGGTTTATACCCCATACGAGCTAGCCGTATTATTTCATTGTATTTTCCGCACACATTAGTCAGATTATTTTACCGCCGCATAGCTCGCCATATTTTCTTTCTTCTTTCTCTTTCTTAAGTAAATCAAGTTCAAAAAAAATTTCCACCTAGATTTTTTATGTATCAAATAATTTCAGATTTACACACAAGTATCATCCAAAAAATTACAGTACCGTGAGAAAAATGTTGGTGTAAAAGTATCACGTAATTCATGTTAGGTATCATAGAGGGTATGAAATAGTGTATCTCGGTATGAAATGGAGGTGTCGTATCGGTGATATCGGGTTGGTGGTATCGTTCAGGAAAAAATGGTATCAAAATGGTATCATATGTCACAACAAAAAAAGTATCGGGTCTGGGAGTTGTTGAGTATCGGTGGTATCAGGTTGATGGTATCGTCGAGTTTTATGCTATTATTGGGATATCCAAGAAAAAGGTATCATAAAGGGGTATCATATATATCACAAACAAAGTATCGGGTCTAAGGTGTCATGTATAAGTGGTAATCAGGTTGATGGTATCGTCGAATTCATGGTATCAGAAAAAGGTATCGGATTGGTGATATCGCCGATTATTGGGTAAAAACCAAGTAACGAATGAAGGTATTATCGAGTATCGCTTATGTAGTATCAAAGTTGTAGTATCGTATTTAGTATCACGTATTAGTTGTAGTAACCAAGTTGCGGATCATGTATCCAAGATCAAAGTAATAGTATCGTATTTAGTATCATGTATCAAAATTGGAGTGTCATATATGCGAGATCAAAGTTGGACTATCGTATGTATTACCATGTATCAAAGTTATAGTATCAAAGCATGTCCTATTCTCTACAAAAACAGTTGGAGTATCATGTATGTATTATCAAAGTTGTAGTATCCGGAATGTAGTATCAGGTATGTAGTATCATCAAGTATCACCAAAAAAACAGTATCGATGTAAGTATCATCGAGTATCGAGTCAAAAAAAAATCAAGTATCAGATCAAAAAAACAAGTATCAGACAGAAGTATCATCGAGTATCGAGACAAAAAAAATCAAGTACTAGATCAGACGTATCATCGAGTATCAGGTTCAAAAAATCAAGTATCGGTTCCAGGTGTCCAGTATCGGTGGTATCATATTGATGGTGTCGTCGAGTTTCATGGTATTATTGAGGTATCGAAAAAAATGTATCATGTGTCATAATAAAAAAGTATCAGGTCTAGGTGTCGAGTATCGGAAGTATCATATTGGTGGTATCATGGATTATTGAAGTTATCATCGGTTGTCAGGTCAAAAAAAAATTATCGGATCAGAAGTATCATCGAGTAACGGATCAAAAAATCAAGTATCGGTTAAAAAAAAACAAGTATCAGATTAGAAGAATCATCGAGTATCGGATCAAAAAAATCAAGTATCTGATTAGAAATATTAGGTTGAAAACTCAAGTATCGGATCAGAAGTATCATCGAGTATCAGGTTGGTAGTATCGTCAAGTTTCGATATCAGAAAAAGATATCATATATTATAAAAAAATATCGGTATCGGTAGTATGAGGTTGGTGGTATCGTCGAGTTCTGGTATCAGAAAAAGGTATATAAGGGTATCATATATCGAAAAAAAAACAGTATCAGGCTCGTGCTATCGCCAAGCTTCGGTATCTTATAACGCAAAAAATAAAAAATATATACGGTAATTTATATCTTAGTTTTAGATGAATTGTAGTTTTTACTTTGTATTAAAACGAATTTATATGAAGTAAAAATAAATCTATGAAGTTGAAAAATATCTAAAAAACGTGCAATCAATGGTACATAGCTAATAAACACACATTCGATTAGATAACAAAATAACCCGTGCATACAGTAACTAATTAGGTGAGGTATCGGTTAGACTAATTAATTAGTATAATTAGCGGTTAGGCTAATTACTAGGCACTACATGTGCTTCAGTTTACAGATCGGCCGGTGCGGTAGCGCATAAGCGCAACGCGCGCACGCGGTCGCTTTCTCGCCGATTTGTGCAGATCGGACGGTGGGATGGTGTCCCGTCGCGCGCGCCTGGAAACGGGATCCCGTTCCCAGGAAATTCTGAAAAGTAATTAAGGGCTACATGAGGCACAGTCCCTGCCCAAATCCAGAACCAAGGATCTAATCTTACGTAATCACTGTTATTATAGCTTGCTGAGGGACGATCCCTGAAAAAGGCCATGCCATCGCCTAATCTTACCAGTGACGAGAGATGGACTCATGTTCCAAACCTTAAACCGCTACAATTAATAATTATGGCCTCCTCCACCGACCGCCTGGAGGCCACTTGCGAAGTAAACTTTGGGCAGAGATTTGTAGTGGCGCTTATATATCGATTTATCTCCTTTTGTCTTGTGGTGGTTACAGCTGGAAAATCCTAGTTCTGGGAGATTGATCTCACTGACACCCAATTCGACGGCCTAGTTACAAATGATTAAGTTCGATCGCCTTGACACGTATGACATCGGACACACCAATTTGTGATCTCAGTGACATTTTGCTTTTTTCCTAATTTACCGTCGATTTTTCTATTTTCTATATGTGACTTGACCATATTGCCCTCACGTGGCCAACAAGTCAGTGAGAGAAGGAGAGGGTGCTGTCGTGCTGGGTTGGGGGAGGCGGCGTCGGCGACGAGCGGGCCTTGGGGCGCATGGGGCGCCAGCGCCCCCAATCCAGCCCAACCCCCTACCCCCATCGAATCCAGCCCAGCGAGCCCGTCAAGCCCAGGCGCCGGTCCCCAACCCTCGATGGCTCGATCCCCTTTTCCTCCTCTTTCCTCCTCCTGCCCTGCCCTCCTGGCTCCTCGTGAGCTCCCGCCCACGGTCGGCGGCCCGCCTCCGGCCTCCCGTCGTCCCCCGAAGTCGGCGAGGTCGGCGGCGGTTACCGACAATGGCGTGGTCGGCGGCGAGGCCGGCAGTTCTTTCCGCACTTGGCGCGAGCGAGCGCGAAGCGTGGCGAGGTTGCTGCTTATGCAGTGACGGCGCGCACCACGCCGCCATGGCGTGAAGGGACGAAGGCTGGTGAAGTCTTTGCTTCTTGCCATGCCGCCGCCGCCGTCACGCCATGCCGCGCTAGACGGCCGGACAGGAGGACCGCGGATGGCCGGCGCACGGCAACAAGCCGGCGAGGCCAAGGCGCTCAGGCCGTCAGGCGCACGGCCACTGGGCCACTGGCCACATGCTCGGCCCTGAAATACTGTTATACTGGTCGGTGCTTTTAGCTTTTGCTTAATTAGTTAATTGCTTACCCTTGACCTGATGATTGATGATGTTGAATGCTGAATGCTGATGCAAGTGATGGAGTGATGCTTGACTAGTTGCCTGCTTGTTTAATTTATTCTAGGATTAGCAAATTAAGTAATTAGTAAATATGCCTCGAATTGAAAATTTTATTTCAAATGATGTTATTGCCTATCCATCTTGTCGGAAGCCAATTGATGATTATCCTATTAAAATTAGAGATCAAGTGCGAAGGACATATTTGTTGAAAGGTCCAACACGTCCAGTTGGATATTTTTTCTACAAAAAAATGATGGATTGTCGAAGATCCTTTCAAGAAGCATAGTTCAAAAAGGCTATATGTGAGTATGTCACAAACTTCAAAGTTATTGTTTAATTTACTTGCTAGTATGTTACAAACTTGTAGTTTATTTCACTTGTTTATTTACACATGAATTTGGATTGTAGTAGTAACTAAAACCTATATTTAATATTTGTTTGCCTTGTTTTCGGTGGTTGGAATGTTAAGCCTAGCCCCCCCTCGAATTTGGTCCTGCGTTCGCCACTGGTCGGCGAGGCACCGGCGTTGGGGAAGGAGGCGGCGGCGAGGCACGGCGGCGCTGAGCTCGAGGCTGCAGCGGCGAGCTCGATGCCGCAGCGGTGGCGGCGTTGTGCCCACGGCCACCGGAGTAGAAGGGAGGAGAAGGGATGCTAGTTGAAGAAGACGGTGGCAAAATGGTCATTGCAATAGAGAAAAACAGTGTAAATCACGGGTAAAATTTAAAAAATAGGCAAAATGTCACTAAGGTCACAAATTCGAGTGCCTGGTGTTATACGCATCAAGGCGAATGAACTTAATGCCATTTAGAACGAGGTTATCGAATTGGGTGGTTCTAAGGTTAATCTCCCCAATACATAACATGCATTCAAAGGCCGTCTTATTTCACAATGTACAGACCGGAAGCTTTCTTTCATTGACTACGTAGATCGCGCGGTGGTTTGGGTTGGCCTGGACCTGCCTGTCGACCTGGTGCCGGTACGCTCCGCAAGAGCTGCTTGAACGTACGCCTCCGGCGAGTGGCGGTGCCGGATCGATGGCGACTCGGAGAGGGACAGCTTAATTATTCGAGTCCATGTCGGTCGAATCCAATCCGTGACAAGATAAATAGCAGATCGATGCTGCACACGTACGCATCATCAGCCAGCACGCGCGTCTTCCCTCGCCCAAAACTAGACTAATTACTAGTTAGATCGGGTTGCTGCTGCTACGTACGTACGACGTACACGACGGCACACATGGATCTCGAGAACCCTCCGGTAGACGGCGGCGGCGCCGGGGGCGACTACCACGCCATCACGGCGGACTCCGGCGACGGCGCCTCCTCTGGCTCGGTCGACGAGCTCGGCGACCGCGCCGAGCGGACCCTGACCTCCTACATGTCCGGCCTCCTCCTGTTCATCGCGCTGCTGCTCCTGTGCCGCGTCTGCGCCTACCCCGTTGGATACGACGCCCTCACCGTGGTGGCCGGCCTTCTCCTCGCCGTCGCCTGGGCTGGCGTAATCTACCTCGGCGTCCGGTGGAGGATTTTCTCTATGTTTTTCTACGCTAGATCGTAATATAGGTACTTTTTTCAATATAAGTAATATAGTAGTATGTAGATCTCCGGCATGTCATTTACATGACTATATATGCGGTATTAAATTGTAATCTCAATATATATCCTCGATGTAGTAAAAAATAGTACTTAAAAGGAAAAATAATGAAATATCACTACTTGTGCTCCCATGCATTTTATTTTACCGAACTACCGCATCACTCTCTAGATTGTCAAAACCTTACCTCAAACCAGCGGTGTGTTAAGCGCGCCGATTTCAAAGCTACACATGTCCCTGATTTCATAGATACTCTCAATACACAACTATTTATCGTGTTTAAAGGATTTTTTCTAGGATTTTTTTTTTTTACCAAAGTTGGGTGCTAACTCGTGATGCGTCATGCTCCATGATATTTAATACTCCATAATACTGGACACTTGACAAAAGCTTGATACCTAATAATTCAAGATTTTGTTATTTTGTTTTGTTTTTCTTTTTTCGTTCATCTTTGGTTTTGACCGCTTGGATACCTCTGATACATGACCCAATACCCCCGGCTAGATATCACCCTAATACTCGCATTACTTCAATGAAGCTTGATGATACCTTACTGATGCTTCAATGAAAATGAAACATGCTGATACTTCGATGAAACTTAACGATACCCTCAATGTTCAAACTGATACACGACGATACCTCAATGCTCACACAGATACACAATGATACCCTCGATAATCAAGCCGATACCCCCAACCTGACACCCTCCCATTTTATCATTTTGTGACATATTTCTAAAAGATTGGAACCATGCTACGCTAATTCTGTAATCAATTATTTTAACGAAGGCTGGATTCGTGTTAGTGTTCGGTCATTGCTCTCTCCTACCAGCTTCCATGGAATCTAAAGCTTGACTTGTAGTTCTACCATTAGTACCATGAAATGAACCGCTCGGCAGCGAGTCATGGCGGTCCATGGATGTGGCCTGCGCTTGGTTCTCTCCCTCCGGATTTAGAGCGTGCCGGAAGTACGCGTGAGGCCATAAACCTGCAATGGAACAATGCAAAACTATTAACAATCTTTACAAATTACACGACGGCACCCTGTATCTTTAAAACAACATATCAAGTTACAGTAGAACTCCCGAGTCCCGATATATGGCGCAACCCTGCTACAGAAAATGGAAAATGGCGTGTCATTCGAAAATTAGCCGGTTCTCTGAAACTATTTCAACTTACCCGGCTCTGTAAAGAGCCACATAGGCTATAATTATTTCCTCACACCTCTATTATGCCATGCCACAGCCGCCAGCCCACTTAACTGACACAGGCAGCAACTTTGCCATTTCTCTCTAGAGGCATAACTCTGTCCAAAAGAGGTAACAAAATGCTTGGCCCGACTGTCCAAGGCAGGAAGCCAGGAAGACAGAGGAAAGGGAAGTGAAAAGACAATACAGTAGGTGTATTCCGTTGTTCATGCAGTATAAAACCATCATGTTTATAAATGACATGTTTATGTATTTTGGTGGACGTTTATGAAAAAAAATATAGTTTTTCACTTGTGGGTTAAAAATTGCCAATTCGGGCAAATCTTGGTCAAAGCTACCAAATATTGGTAGGGCATGTGTTGGCTCGCATTGGACACAAACCAAACACAAAACTTATGCGTATTACGAACAATATATCAAGAAAACTTAAGTTGGTAGCAATAAGTAATTGAAGCTAACAATATATCAAAACCAAACATAATTTTTTGTGAATTGACGGGACAAAATTATTAATTTCTTTGGAGTCCTATATGGTTAGCAATCTACATAATTCTATATGGTTAGCAATCTACATAATTCTTGCTTTGTTACCCACAAGATCGCTCGAAAGACCTCAGCTTTCAAGATAGGCCAATCCGGTAGCCGACATGAAGAGGCTAAGTTGAGCCTCCGAAAAAAAGGGCACAACAAGCATAATCACTCTGTCCATAACTCTTTCCTCTCAAAAGCTGTTTGGGAGTGGCGACAGGTGACTTCTACCACTTTTGACATTGGCTCCAGGACCCCAGGGACCGTGGAGGTCGAGGTTCTAACAATTGATGATTGTGGTCCCAACCTGGAGCATGGAGCCCCTCTCGACCTAGAGATAGCACCACCTCAACTACAAGTCACCCCTAATGAGGCTGATATGGTCTTTGCGACAACATCCCACATCGGCGAAGGGGACCTTTCGGACAACGCAGGCTCCACAGGCTTTGTGTTAGAGGATGCTCAACCGACCTCCCAAGGTGGCTCAGAGACCCAAAACCGGATGTCGGTCTTCCCACCCTCGGCAATGTCTTGTATCGGCGAAGGGGGCCTTTCGACCAACGCAGACTCCATAGGCTTAGTGGCGGAGAATGCTCAACCGACCTTTCAAGGTGACTTGGAGGCTCCAAATCAGATGCCGGCCTCCCTACCCTCGCCGCCTCGCTCTGGCGTCACAAGATTTTTCATCCCCGTGAAGCCCCCTATCCTCCAAGTATTTACCAGAAGAGCATCGCGCCAGTCCATGAACGTTGTTCCGACGCCGGTCGCTACTTTACGGCGAAGCTCTCGTCTTGCGGCTAAACCCATGTCAGGGCTACCAGTAGAGGAGAAGGCCAAGAAGCTCATCGCCAAGCGTCTTGAGCCGTGGTTTGATTCCCGTGCCAAGCATGATGGCACCCTAGACCTTCTCTCCGCCCTCCTAGAAAAGCCTCTACCCGTCGATGCGGCTGCCGCATTGGCCAGCCTCTCCGGCCTCCCTCTTGCCGATCCCCCACAGACGACGAGGGCAGATCAATTGACAACATTGGGTGCCACTTCTTCGAGCAACCCACGATCGGGGTCCGATGCTTATTTGTCTCCCCAATGACATCACACATACTCAACTGGAATGTGAGAGGCCTCAATTCAGGTGCAAGGCGAAGTATTCTTCGAAATCTCATCTCCTCATCTCGAGCATCTTTGGTTTGCATCCAAGAAACGAAGTTGGACGTTGTGGATGCTCAGGTTGTGGTGGATTGCGCTGGTCGTTCCTTCGGGTCTCTTTTTGCCTGCCTCTCGGCTGTTGGAACAAGGGGAGGGATCCTTCTACTTGCGCATGAAGATTACTTTCAAATGGACGACATTGTTAGCACACCAAGGTGTCTCTCGGTAACCATCAAGTCAAAGTTGACAGCATCTCCTGGCGCATCAAGGTTATCTATGGCCCACAGTCTACATCAAATAAACTTCTCTTTCTTCAAGAGATTGCCACTCATGCATCGACTACTCTTCCCTGGCTCATCTTGGGAGACTTCAATCTTATCTACCAAACCGCGGACAAAAGCAACACTAACCTTAACCCGTCGTTTATGTATGCCTTTCGCTCAATGATCAACAACCTTGAGCTAAAAGAAATTCACCTCTCGGGTCGTCGCTTCACTTGGAGCAACGAGCGGGCCAACCCTACCTACACGAGGATAGATCGTGCCTTTTGCACTGCAGCCTGGGAGCTCCTCTTCCCAGAGACTTACCCCAGAGCTTTACCATCGTTGGTTTCTGATCACGCCCCTCTCCTCCTTTCGACGACAATGGAGCATAGGCCCGCTATATGTTTTCGCTTCGAAAACTATTGACCACGCATCGAGGGCTTCCACCAGGTAGTCCAGCAAGTTTGGAGTCGTCCAGTGGCTAACACGAACCCCTTCCGCAAACTTCACACCAAGTTCTCCCGTACTGCTAAGGCCCTCTTCAAATGGAGAAAGATCAAAGTGGGAAACTCCAGGGTTCTCCTCGCCATAGTTCATGAGCTGATCCTCCTCTTCGATCGAGTTGGCGAGGCGCGTACTCTTTGCCTATTGAAAGGGACCTTCACAGGCGATTCAAAGACCGTAGCTTGGGTCTCGCTGTGATCGAGAAAGCACGGATACGCCAACGGGCACGAGCCCAATGGGTCAAATTGGGTGATGCAAACATGAGATTTTTTCACATTCGTGCCAATTCCCGAAGAAGAAAAAACTACATTCATTCTTTAGCTACGCCCGTTGGGCCAGTCAGCTCCCAATCTGATAAGGAAAAGGAATGTCACCGCTACTTTCTAGAGCATCTAGGCACCCCCTTCAATCGTGAGCTCTCCTTGGATTGGGAACACTTGGGCTACTTATCTCATGACTTGGATGACCTAGAGTTGTCTTTCAAGGAAGAAGAGATAAAGCAAGTCGTTCTTTCCAGCCCAATAGATAAGGCGGCTGGCCCAGACGGATTTATAGGCCTTTTCTTTCGTGTTTGTTGGGACGTGATTAAAGCGGATATCATCAAAGCCTTCCACCACCTTTATGACCAAAACTCGGCCTCGTTAAATCTGCTCAACACAGCCAACATCGTCCTCTTGCAAAAGAAGGAACCCGGTCTGCAGCTGACAGACTTTCGCCCGATTGGTCTAATCCACAGCTTCAGCAAACTATTGTCCAAACTCCTGGCCAATAGACTGGCACCTCATTTGGATAGCCTAGTCTCACGAAGCCAAAGTGCATTCATCAAAGGTCGTGCCATTCAAGACAACTTCCTACACGTAAAGAATGCCATTCAAGACCACCAACACAGAAAGACCTCGGCTATCTTTCTCAAAATCGACTTCTCCAAGGCCTTCGACTCAGTCCATTGGGGCTATCTTCTAGAGGTCCTGTAGCGTCTGGGATTTGGCCAACGATGGCGTAATTGGATCTCCTCCCTTCTAGGTTCAGCCTCCTCCACCGTCCTTCTCAATGGCACTCCGGGTCCCCCTATTTACCACGCAAGAGGAGTTAGACAAGGAGATCATATCTCACCCATGTTGTTCATTTTGGCCATTGATCCTATCCAGCGGCTCTTTTTTCGGGCACAGGAAAATAATGTTCTCTCTGCTATCAACTCGAGGATGGTCTCCTTGCGGACATCTCTCTACGCCGATGACGCGGCCATCCTTATAAATCTCGTGCGCAGTGAAATTGAGACGGTCATGAATATACTCGAAGGTTTTGGGAAGGCCTCCGGACTCCATACAAATCTTGCCAAGAGTGCTGCCTACCCGATCCACTGTAGGTCGGAAGAGCTAGATGACATCTTAATATCCTTCCCCGGTATGAGAGATTCATTCCCCTGCACCTATCTCGGACTTCCTCTTCACCAATGAAAGCTCAAGAAGGTGCACTTTCTCCCCTTAATCGAGAAAGTGCAAAAACGACTTCAAGGATGGAAGGGGAGCCTCTTGAGCAAGGCCGGTCGGCTTACGCTCGTCAACACTGTCCTCTCAGCTCTACCTACGTACTTCCTATCGACTTTCCAATACCCAAGTGGGTTTCAAAGAGTTTGGACAAAATACGCGAGCCTTTCTCTTGCAGGGAGAGGAGTCATCCAGTAGTGGACACTCACTTGTCAATTGGCCAATTGTGTGCCGACCAAAGAAGATGGGTGGGCTTGGCACCCTGGATCTCCAGAAATTTGGTACAGCACTTCGTTTGCGATGGTTATGGCTCGATTGGACTGACCTAAGTAGGCCTTGGAATGGCTCTCCGGTACCTTGCAGTGATGTTGACAGAGTGCTCTTTCGCGTGGCGACGCGCGTCACCATACAAAATGGCCAGAAGGCTAACTTTTGGCTGGACAACTGGTTGCAGGGGTCCGCACCATGCAACATCGCGCCCCACCTCTTCAACATCGCAAGAGGAAAGGATCATTCTGTTGCAGATTTGCTTCCTAATGATAAGTGGATAGGTATGGTGCGGCACCTCAACACGGTGGAGCAACTTCAGGATTACCTCCACCTTTGAAGCCAACTTCATGGTGTAACGCTTACAGATGCGGCTGATGAGATCATTTGGACTCCAACCTCGGATGGTCAGTTATCCACTAAGTCGGCCTATCATCTCCAATTTCTAGGCAGCACAGGCTGTTCTCTCGGAGACATCATCTGAAAGGCACAGACAAAAAACAAATGCAAATTCTTTGCCTGGTTTCTCGCCCATGGACGCATTCATACGGCTGATGTCCTAGCTCAAAAAGGATGGCCACACCAGCCCATCTGTTCTTTATGCCAAAATAGTCCAGAAACCATTAACCATCTAATTATCCATTGTTCGTACTCTGAAGAAGTATGGAATAAGGTTCTCAATCAATACCCTCAAACGCCTAGATGGACAAACAACACGAGCTTCTGCGACTGGTGGATTGCGGCCTCTTCCCAGACAGCCGACAAAGTGGCCAAGAGGGTTCTAAATGGTCTCATAGTCTACACTATTTGAAATCTTGGAAGGAAAGAAATAGACGTATTTTTCAGCATAAGAATCTTTCTTCTAGGACGCTGGTTGATAGAATTTTGAAGGAGGTGAGGAGATGGAGCATGGGGCTCCTTGCTGCCCCAGTGTAATTTCTTTTTGTTTTTCTAGCCGTGGTTAGATCTCTGTACAGTGTGCAGTTCTCTTCTTCTTAATGAAATGGCAGAGCGCCTGCCCCGTTTGTTTTTTAAAAAAATGCAGAGCACGAAAAACTTAATTTATCCCCTGGTAATTGAAGCTACTAGTGAGTAGTAAGTATCACATACTTAATACAATATAATATCAGCGAAATCAAAGATGAATGAAATTGAATTTTACTCTAGGATAAGTAACAAATCATACCATTTTCATCAGATGGCAGAGGAAAAAACTGCAGGTAGCAAAAAGAAGCAACCACCAGTCCTACAGAACCTCATCAATAAGTTAAACTCTCAAGAATGAAGTATAGAACACGCGTTGATTTGGGACATAATTTGTATGTGTAACACTGTCAAACCTACCTAGAATTCCACCGATAAACACATCTTGCCAATGATGCCAATAGTCATCTACTCGAGAAACTGCCACTAAGGCAGCAAGAAGCAGAGGAAGGACAATAATGCAGAGTTTTGCAGCATGGCCCCTTCGATCAAAAACTTTGATTTTACCAGCCAGATACCATGACAGGAAGCCAAGACCAGAAAAAGAACCTGAGAAAAAAATGAATAAGGGTCATCCACCACAAGAACAGGTAGTATGTAAAAGCACCTGAGATCTAGAATATGAGCAATCCTATATGTTAGGCATGCTAACTTAACAACCACGAAATTTTGTATTACTGAGGTAAATATGAAAGGGCAGACTTGTTTGCACTTACAAGAACTATGGCCACTTGGAAAGCTCTTGTAACCTTCTTTGATAACACTAGCCTCACCATGACAGAGGACTCCTGTGGTGATGTTGTCGTAAGCCTAAATGACAAGTAAAACCATAAAGTTCATATGCAGGTCAGATGCAATGACCCTATCAAATTACAATAAAAATTCAACTAAAAGCCAGAGCTTCACAGGCACTCCATCAGGAAAACAGCGCCAGAAGAAATCTGGTCGTGGTCGACCAACAGCATCCTTCATTGCATCAGTTAAAACCGCAGTGATAAACACTGAAAATAAGAGACCTGCTAGGAAATGCTAGATTAATAATATGAATAGACTAGCACAAGAAACATGCAAGTAAAAATTATGAAAGTACCTAGTATGGCATGATGCAAATCATACACATTCCTCCTTTTGAAGTATATTCCGGCCATGATGAGCATAGGTCCAATTATACCAATTATCTGCGTAAGCATGTTTTTTCAAGAAATGGTACTTGAAAAGATTTATGGAAACCAACAAGGTTACACAAGAAGGGAAAAATATATACCGGCACTGCCCAAAATGGTACTGTGTTGTCTTTCATGGGGTATCTGAGGTCTGCCATCATATCTGATCCAACAAAACGATGGAATGGTTCTATAATGTTTAGCAATCCAGCTAGCACGGCTAGAAGAACCAGCACAATCCAGTCATACATGTGTAGTCGTGCAACTTTAGATCCATGAGATGTTATATAGGGAGGAGGAACTCCCAGACGAATGGGTGCTGATGGCACTGGCATCTCCTAAGTCCTGCGTAGTTAAACAACAGAGGCAACATGAGCGATCCACACAATATACCAGAGGAGTATACTTTTACGCCAGTTTATGGAACAAACTACAAAATTTCTACTATCAATTATAAAATCCTTGAATCACAAGAGAGAGTAAAGAGTAAAGGCTATGTATGAACAGCATGGTGTAGGGGTTAACTGGAATCATCGGCTCATCACTGATCAATTCCACGTGATTATGCGTTAGTTACGCTTAAACAGCAAGACATGGTTTCCGCTGTATTCTTCTCCGGATGCTATGGAAAATGGGGCAAGGCCTCTTCTAAAAAAAAAAAGTTACGCTTTTTTTTTGAAGGAATTGGCAGGAGCACTGTCTAAACACCTAGCACTCAGCCAAATACTCAAAGCCGAAGCAAGCACCGACCATCCTGAACAGAGAGAAAAGCAGAGGCAGGTTCGGCAGACCCCAGGATCCAAATCGCTGCAGCCGACATGCCGCAACGAGAACATTTTCTGTCCCAAACAAGCTCGACAAGCCAGCAGCCAAGAGCTGACCTGAGGAGGAAGAGGACAGCCAACCCTTAGCCATGGTCATTGTCCCCAAAAGCTAACACACGATTAAGAAGATCTGATCTAATTAATTGGACCACTTGCTGGAAAGATAAATAGCCATCCTGGAAGATCCTTCTATTTCTTTCTTTCCAAATGTTCCAACTCGTGTAGATGAAGATGCCATCGAAATTTCGCGTCACGTCGGCTTGGACCTTACTCCGCAAGTGCATCCACCAATCATCAAAAGGTTGCCCGGGATCCGAAACATGAAGACGTATTCCAGGGATCTTGCTGAAGATACGGCGCCAAACAGATCTGGTGACACTACAGGAGGCGAAAAGGTGGTCGACCGTTTCTTCGTAAATGCCGCACAACGGGCAAATGTGGTAGTTCGGCCACCCTCTTCTGTGTAGGGTATCCGCGGTGAGAATTTTCCTTTGTAAAGCCACCCAAATGAAGAATCTGCATTTAGGCTCCGCAGATGCCTTCCAAACAACTACCCATCTTGAGTTGAACCCTGGAACTGGATGAGATAAGCAGTTTGCGCACTGTAACGACCATGCACCGTCCACTTCCAGACCACTTCGTTTTAGGCGTCCTCTTGGAGGGTAATTTGTTGGCACTTTATCCAAAGGGATGTGAACTCCTGGATCTCAGTATGACTGGAGAGGTCGCCTAGGTCCGCCACCCATTGATTGTCGGAGAGAGCTTGGCGGACAGTGAGCGAATGCGAAGACGCTAGGGCAAAGCAGGCTGGAGCCAGAGCCTTAGGAGAAAAGCCCTGAAGCCAAGCATCCTTCCAAAAGTCGCAACGCCGTCCATCGGCAAGCTTGAAAGACACACTGGCGTTGAAAAGATCGCCATCTGTGTTTTCCTGAAGAACAGTATAAGGCACCCAAGGTTTGCTTGGGCAATCCCAACGCAACCAGTGCCACCTTTGTCGGAGGGCCCTACCGAAGCAAGATAAATCTTTTACTCCCAATCCGCCAAGTCTCTTTGGACGGCAAACCCTCTTGCAATTTACCAAAACCGGTCCCCGACCGTGGTCAGAACTTCCTTTCCACAAGAAATCCCTGCGAATTTTGTCGATCTTCTTTGCAGCCCATTTACTCAATGGGAACATTGTGAGATGGTAGACAGCAATGGAGGTTAGGACCGAGTTTATTAGGACGACTCTAGCAGCCTTTGAGAGTAGACTCCTCTTCCATCCTGCCAATCTGTTACCAATCTTGTCAAAAAGAGGCTGATAGTCATTTTTGGTTAGCCGTTTGAGCTTGAGCGGCAGACCCAGATAAGTGCACGGGAAATACTTCACGGTCATTTGCATGATAGAAGTTACGCTTAAACAGCTGCATTTTCATCATCAAGTGGCAACTGCAAGAAACAAGGAGCAGCGCGAACCGCTTCCTAGGCTCTTACATTTGGCAACCCCTCCTAGCGGCAACAGTCGCGACATGGGAGCCATCGATATTTTCCGCTCCTAATTCTTGGGATCTTTCGCGCGAAAAGACTAATCTCCGCAACCTCGCAGAGTGGTGGCGAGACATCAAACCTTTATCGAAGATAGAACGGCCGCTTTGATTTTGCTCCTCTCCTCGAGAAGTTCTCAAAGAACGGGCGTCTGTTGGAATAATTAGCACTTTCAGGTTTATTTTAATCAAGAGATAAAACACGCACAACGTCTGAGTGATAGATAAAACAGGTTGAATCCACAGAAGCACAACCTAGATACACGTGCGATACGTATCTCTCTCGTGAACTCGCAAGGAGATGACTTCTCGGACTTGGTCGTCATCGTCGTAAATGCAGTGCGAGTTGCGGCGAGGTTTGGTTACGTTCTCCAATCGACGCCGTCTTGGAGAAGGTGTTGCCGACGCAGATCGCGACGGCGTAGTGGAAGAAGTCCTCGCGGCGAAGAAGGAAGCGATGGCGATCGCGCGGCGTTTCCCAAAAACCTGATTCGCCCTACCCGGTGCAGGAGCTCGAGGGCAATCAGTTCCGGAGACCTGCTCTCCCGAACGACGGTGCACGCCGGCGCACAGGATGGGAAGAACCGAAGCGGCGGCGCAGCAGAGGGAGGTGGCAAACCCTAAGGGCTATCTGATCTGATCTCTCTGGACGGTGCGGCGGCAGATTTATATAGCAACTGCAAAAGGAGGCTGCGTCTGCGCAAGCACGAGGGTCCGGTTTCGGCGGACCATTCACGCAGAGCCGTCTTGCGCGCTTGCCCTCGGCCCCGCCAGAGCCCGAGCCCGAGCCCGAGCCCGAGCCCGAGCGAGGCGAGGCGAGGCGAGGCGAGCGCGCGCGTGTGATTCTCTATTTCTCTCTCCCATCACACTCTAGTGGGAGGGAGCAAGCTTCACTATTTAAGCATGTCCTTCACTCCTCCCACTAGCAATATGGTACTAAAGAAATTTCACATGCCTCATGTATACATGGGCCTTTGAGATTTTTCAGGAATTATTTAGAAATTGAATGGGCTAGGCCCAACAATTCTAACAATCCCCCACCAGATCTCAAAGTCCCATCAAGTTTGCCTGTTCCCAAAACTGTTTATATACCAGTGTTTCGGTGACAATGGACTATGCCTTGAATTGCACCTAGACATTTAAGCTACATTCATTCACAACTTGGACAATGGACTACGCCTTGAATTGCAAGTTTTGTGTGAACAAGTTTCACTCAAAGCCAACTGATACTTGGCTGCCAATAGGCTACCCCGCGGGTGGAGCATATAAGTCGTACTCCATGGTCCCTTCATGAGCTTACTAGAGATTACCCAAGTCTCATAGACTGCGACTTCCAACAGTCGAGCTTATATAGGTGTGTTCTTTCAAGATGCTCTGTAGGATGACATCTTCGCTAATTAAAGCCAACAGAACAACATTAAGGCAAATGCCAACCCGCCATACAGATATCGAGAGTATTGCATCTCACATGGAATGGATTAGGTTATACTCTCATCCAGCTAACCAATAGCTTATTTTTGCCAAGACCTAATTCACGTGATCTCCGATCACATAGGTCGGGTTACCACTATGGTGTAACTCACGTGGGTCTCATACCCAGTTTCCTCGATGTATTGTCTATCACACACCGTGATAAACCTTTTGTAAAAGGATCTGTCAGATTTTTAGTCGTTTGGATATAATACAACGCTATCACTCTGGAGTTTCTCAATTTCCTGACAGATTTCAGATGTCTTTTCACATGTCTTGAGGACTTCATGTTGTCCTTAAAATGTTCACCTTGACAATCACCAATTGATTATCACAGTTCATAAGGATAGCCGGAATCGGCTTTTCAACCACCGGAAGATCCATCAAGAGTTCACGCAACCACTCTGCTTCAACAGTGGCTGTGTCCAAACAGTTAATTCTGCTTCCATTGTTGAGCGTGTCAAGATAGTCTGTTTACAAGACCTCCACGAGACTGCTCCGCCACCATGAGTGAACACATATCCACTTGTGGCCTTTATCTCATCAGCGTCAGATATCCAATTGGAATCACTATACCCTTCCAGCGCTGTTGGGTAACCCGTATAGTGCAAGCCAAAGTTTGTAGTACCTCTCAAGTAGCGCATTACCCTTTCGAGTGCTCGCCAATGATCATCTCCCGGATTAGAAGTAAACCGGCTCAACTTGCTAACAGCAAACGAGATGTCTGGCCTTGTAGCGCTAGCTAGGTACATAAGTGACCCGATGATTTGAGAGTAAGTCAACTGATCTCTAGCAATTCTCTTGTTCTTTCGAAGCACAATGCTAGGATCATAGGGTGTTGGAGAAGTTTTGCAATCAGCAAAGCCAAAGCGATTCAAAAACTTTTCCACATAATGGGATTGTGACAAAGTGATCCCATCCTCACCCTTCAGTAGCTTGATGTTCAAGATTACATCAGCCTCTCCTAGATTTTTTATATCAAAATTTTGAGACAAGAAAGACTTGACCTCGTGAACCACATCAAGACTTGTCCCAAAAATTAATATGTCATCCACATAGAGACACAAAATAACGCCCTGACCCCCACCATACCGATAATATACACATTTATCGGCCTCATTCACGACAAAGCCCATGAAGTTAAAGTTCTCATTAACTTCTCATGCCATTGCTTAGGAGCTTGTTTCAGGCCATACAAAGATTTCAATTACCTACACACCTTGCCTTCTTGACCTTCTACTACAAATCCATCAGGCTGATCCATATAGATCTTCTCGTCCAACTCTCCATTTAGGAAAGTGTCTTAACGTCCATTTGATGAACAATAAGACTATGTGAGGCGACCAAGGAAAGTAGTACACTAATTGTAGTCGGTCTAGCCACGGGTGAGTATGTATCAAAGAAATCTTTGCCTTCTTTAGGTATAACCCTTGGCCAAGCCGAGCCTTATACTTTTCAATAGTACCATCGTGCCTAAGCTTCTTCTTAAATATCCATTTACACCCTACGGGTTTACAACCATAAGGTAGTTACGTGAGTTCGCAAGTCGATTCGCAAGAATGGAATCCATCTCACTCTGAACCGCCTCTTTCGATGAATCTGCATCGAGGATGCAAACGCTTCAAAATCGGCGTGGGAGTATCATCCACGAGGTACACAGTGAAGTCATCACCAAAGGATTTTGCAATCCTCTGTCTCTTGCTCCTCCTCGGAGCCTCACCGTCATCCTCCTCAGAATTTTTCTCAGGTGTTGGTTCAGGATATTCTATTTGAGTAGAAGGTTCGGGAATTATCTTACTAGTTTTACCAGAACTGCTATGCTCGATTTTCATAGGAAAGTTCTCAAAGAAAGTAGCATCATTAGACTCCATGATCGTGCCAACAGACATGTCAGACACATCTGATCTTATCTCCAAAAATCTACTGCCAACGCTACGAGGAGCATAACCCAGATGGACACAATCTACTGTCTTAGGCCCAAGCTTGCGCTTCTTTGTGATTGGCACATTGACTTTCGCCAAACAACCCGAAGTGCGCAGATAAGAAAGTGATGGCTTTCTCCCCTTCCATATTTCATATGGGGTTTTCTCCTTATTCTTTGCAGGGACTTTATTCAAGACATGACATGCAGTCAACACGGCCTCCCCACCATGCCTTAGATAAGCCAAAGATGTCTAACATGGCATTCACCAAATCGCTTAGAGTCGGTTCTTTCTTTCACCACCCCGTTTGATTGGGGCGAATAGGAGGCGTCCTCTCATGAATAATTTCATTTTCCGCACAGAATAAGTCGAACTCACTAGAGAAATACTCTCCACCACGATCCGACCTAAGTCTCTTGATTTGCCTGTCTAACTGGTTTTCAACCTCAGCCTTATAGATTTTAAAGAAGTCTAGAGCCTCGTCTTTAGTTTTCAACAGATACACATAGCAATATCTAGAAGCATCATCAATCAGAGTCATGAAATATCTCTTTCCACCCTTTGTCAACACACCATTCATCTCACAAATATCAGAATATATGAGCTCTAGAGGTGCCAAATTTCTCTCCTCGGCGGCCTTATGAGGCTTACGAGGTTGTTTTGATTGCACACAAGTCTAGCACTTCGAACCTTTGACAAAGGGGAAATTTAGGATTAAACCCATACTGCATGGCGAGACATAGAACCAAAATTAACATGACATAAACGTGAGTGCCAAACATCGACCTCACTCTCAATAGCATGATCACAAATATGGTTCACAACTTTATGACAATTATCGAAAAGAAAAAAGCGGAACAAGCCTCCGCGACTCATAGCCTTTGCCAATAAACAAACCATGTTTCGACAAGACTACCTTATTGGATTCAAACACCACTTTAAACCCATCTCTGCAGAGAAGGGACCCGCGACCGTGTTCTTATTGATTGAGGGACATCTTGCCGTTCTTGATTGCACGATCTTCCCAAGTAAACTTGGATCTACCGTACCAACACCAAGAATGAAGCATTGGACCCGTTCCCCATCAAAACGGGTGAACAGTGGAAAATTTCGATAAGAAGTGAACATTGAAGCGTCGAACACACATGCACATTAGCCCCAAGATCAATCCACCAATCGGTAGACTAATTCACTTTGAAAGAGCGATGGGTAAAACATACCCATCGGTTCCCTCACCAATGTCGCCAATGGTCACATTGATGACTTTGAAGTCATCGGATTACCCTTTTGTCTTTGCGGTTTGGACACTTCTTAACCCAAAGGCCAACCTCACCGCAAATCCAGCAAGGCATCTCATCCTTGTTCAACTTCTTCTTCTTGAATCGTTGGTTTGCTTGATTTTATTCTTCCTTTGTTCTTGCCATCTTCTTTGGACAACATTGGCGCTGGATCTGCCCTCGACTCCTTTCCCAGGTGCATCTTTAGCCCGAGCCTTCTCTTCAACATCTAGAGACGCGATCAACCCCTCAACGGAGATCTCTTGTCTCTTATGTTTTAGAGATGTGGCAAAGTTTCTCCACGAAGGAGGTAACTTGGCAATAATGCCCCCAGCCACAAACTTATCGGGTAACTTGCACTTAAAGAGTTCGAGTTCCCTCACAATGACCAGTATCTCATGAGCCTGTTCGACAACAGAACGGTTATCAACCATCTTGAAGTCGTGGTACTGCTCCATGACATACAGTTCACTGCCAGCGTCAGATGCACCAAATTTATTATTTAGCGCATCCCAGATCTCTTTCGCATCTGTGATGTTCATATACACATCACACAGACGGTCTGAGAGCACACTAAGAACTGCACCCCGAAAAAGAGTGGTGGCCTCCTGGAGCTCTTTCTCCTTTTCAGGAGTTAGGATTCCCTCTGGTTTGCCATCCTTTACCCAGTACACGTTCATATCTGTCAGCCACAGCTGCACCTTTACTTGCCATCTCTTAAAATTTACTCCACCGAATTTCTCCGGTTTCAGAGCATCAGCAAAACGAGCCATCGATAAACCAAAGTGCCTAAATATCATGTTTTTGGATTGTTTGAATAATTAGCACTTTCAGGTTTATTTTAATCAAGAGATAAAACACGCACAACGTCTGAGTGATAGATAAAACAGGTTGAATCCACAGAAGCACAACCTAGATACACGTGCAGTACACGTATCTCTCTCGTGAACTTCGCAAGGAGATGACTTCTTGGACTTGGTCGTCGTCGCCAGACGCAGTCGAGTTGCGGCGAGGTTTGGTTCTGGTTCTCCGAATCAGACGCCGTCTTGGAGAAGGTGTTGCCGACGCAGATCGCGACGGCGTAGTGGAAGAAGTCCTCGCGAAGCGGAAGAAGGAAGCAGCGAGCAGTCGTTAAAAGGAGGCTGCGTCTGCGCAAGCACGAGGGTCGGTTTGGCGGACCATTCACGCATGTGCTTGCGCTTGCCGCCTTGCCCGCCCGAGCCCCATGAGGCGAGCCTGCGCAGTGATTCTCTATTTCTCTCTCCCATCACATTCTCTAGTGGGAGGGAGTAAGCTCCACTATTTAAGCATGTCCTCCACTCCTCCCACTAGCAATATGGTACTAAAGAAATTTCACATGCCTCATGCATACATGGGCCTTTGAGATTTTTCAGGAATTATTTAGAAATTGAATGGGCTAGGCCCAACAATTCTAACACTTCTTGGCAGCAGCTTCTTGACATCACCGTCTTCGTACTGACTTGGCTCTGTAAACCAGACTCTGGGCACAAGGTTTCTACTAATTTTAGGGCTTCAAACTCAGTAGCTACGCTAGGACAAAACAAGGCGCATATGAAGTTGGGGGCCGCTTCAAAACCGTTGCGCCGAGCCGGCAGTGGAGGAGACGGGGGCATGCCGCGGCGCCGCCATTGAGATAGAGGAGGGCGTCGCTGGCCTGGCCCGATGCCGAGGTGGGAGGAAGCCGAGTCGCGGCCGTAGATCAAAAAGTACTCACGCCGATTGCCGATCCTAATTTCCGGTTTGTTTTATAGTATAAGAGATAGAGACGGGAACCTATAAGAATCCCGTTAGGTTACTAATACTAATCCGTTTATGTGATTATCTCTAATTCTAAGATTAACTAATTTCATGAATGATTAATTAATTAATTAAGATTAGAGCCGTGGGCCATGGCATTGGTGGGTAATTTTGGTGAAGTGACGGACAAAGACAAGAGAAAAAGTGAGAAGAAACTCTATTCTATTTATTATTATTAGGTATAGATATGTGAATCAATTAATTCCCAATGCTTATCTGATGCTTCTTCGATACCTCCCCCCACACACATACCTCTATTGTAGCCTCTTTTCGGGTAAGAAGAGCGGCTCATCTCTCACGTTAAGTCATGTAAAGTAAAAAAAAAAAAAAAACTAAGATGTTGACGCACTCTACACAGTCTACACACTAACACAAGCTAAGCATGTGATGTGACACATATGAGACACCTTTACAATGCATGAAAAGAAGGCAAATGGAGTTCCACGAAAACCCCTCTATGACACAAATCTCTATCCAAGGGGATGGATGAAGATCCTCGATGGTGAACATCCACCTATAGGATAAAATACTTTTTCATACATACATATGTATAAGGCGAGCGCTAGCCTTCGAACGTCCGTCCGGACGCCCGCGCGTCGGACCAACCGCGCCCATCGGATCACCGGCTACCGCGCCAATCCAACGCCCCTGAGTTCGGCCGCGTCCTAGCCTTCCCAGCGCGCGCGTTGTTAGTCGTCCTTTGATTAAATTCCCAAATAAACTTCTGATTTTTGTATAAAATTCAAACAGTGTTCAAAATGCGTGGAATAAATTTCATAAATCTTCTAAAATCGAGAGCAACCCATTTTAAATACTTTTTGAATTTTTAAATTTTTTTCACTTTTTCAAAAAAATTTTGATGTGAAACTAGGAGAAGGCGCTTATGAAACTTACATCTATATTATCGAAACTTGGCCGTGTGTTGATGAAACTTGACCGTGTACTGATGAAATCTGATGAAACTTGGATGAAACTTCGATGTAACCTGATGAAACTTGGATGAAACCTGTTGAAACTTGATGAAACTTGAATTGACCTGATGAAACTGGATGAAACTTGAAAAAACTTGGATGAAACCTGATGAAACTTGATAGTTCGACAAAGTTTTACGAGTATGAAACCTAAGTTTTACTAGGCGAAACCCAAGTTTCAGTAGGCGAACCCCAAGTTTCATCAGATAAGTTTGAAGAGTTATATGGCAACATATATCTTGTTTTGTTCGTAAAAATACGAGAAACACATTGGTGCAAACGGTTTATGGATTGAAGCATCCAGTCAAAAACTATGGTTGTCGAAAGAAAAAAAAGACCGTGGGACCCACCTGCATGCAAAGACGAGTGCCTTGCCCTCTTCGCTGCGTTCATACATACATCTTGAGACGAGTCCGTCGCGCCGGACTACCGGGTACAAGTGTTTTCGTATGTATAAATGTATCCCCATATCTGGTTTTTTTACAAATTACCATATTATAGCGTCACCGTATCACGTATCTGTAACCGTGTCCACGTATCCGGGCAATTGTCTCTGGCATCTTACAGCCGAACCGGCTAGTAGTTTGTTACCTTCTCTCACGTTTCATTCGCGCGGATACATCGCCGTCAGCCCAAGAAAGAAATATCGACACTACCAACAAGCCCACGCCACTGCCACATTGTGGCCCAAGCCTCAAACACACAACATACATTCGTGCTCGCACTGCGCCTACATCACCGGAGATGGGCCGGATCTAAGCAGCCATCGCGCGCTAACCAACAACGGCAAGACGCCAACACAGCGCGGCTAGTTCCGGCGGCTAGGTGATCACAGATCGTTGATTAGCTTCCAAAGCAAGACGCGCCGGCGTGCGTTCCCTCTCCCTCCGCCCCTTCAGCCTTGCGAATCACTGTAACCGTAGATAGGTAATAAAATATGAGAGAAAAATATAGGTGCACATATGGTATTGATTGAAGAGTGGATTATATTGATGAGATAGAAAAAGTTGAGAGATAGCATTGGACATGCCCTTACAGCCAGGGGCGGACCCAGGGCCAGGGCCACCTGGGCCGCGGCCCAGTAGCAAGGGATACCCCCATGTATTGGGTCAAAACACACAGGCCCAACACTAAGTCTCCAACAGGCAACAAGGCCCAGCCGGCTAGCCCCATTAGTTCATCTCTCACCTCTCCTCAGTCACCGTCATTCCCGTCTCTTCCCAACTCTAATGGCGCGCGCCTATTGTCCTGCCCAAGAGTGCCACCGCCGCCTCGGGTCAACGCGCCGCCGCCTCCTCCTCGGGCCCGCACGCTGCCGCCTCGAGCCGTCCTCGCGCTGACCCCGTCCAGCGACGCCCGCGCCGCCGTTGGCCGTCTCGCGCTGCCCCCGTCCCTTGACGCCGTCCTCGTCCCGCGCTGCGCGCCGCCATCCTCCCCAACTCCCCGTCCACGCGCACCGGCTCTACCGACTCCCCCCAGTTCGCTCGCCGACTGGCCGTTGCTGCGCCTGCGCCGGCTAGCTCCGGCCCTCGCTGCCGCCTCCTGCTGCTCCTGACTCGGCTCCTCCGACCTCCGACGATCGACGGGAGACGATGAGACCGGCCGGTCGCGCCCCTGCGTCTCGCCTCTCCTCAGGCCGGTGGCCGCCCGCACGCGTGTGGCGCACCTGCCTATGGCCAGTGGCCTGCCCAGGTGCCCAGCGCCTCAGCCCCTCAACGTCGCGCCGACGCCCTCCTCCAGTCCTCCACGCTGCGCCCCGGCATCCTCCTCGGCTCCTCACCTCCTCCTCCTTGGCAACTCCTCGCCTCCTCCGAATCCCACGCCGACGCCGTTTTGCCAGTGAGGAATGAAGACTTGAGGGGCATTCCGGCATCGGCATTGGTCGATTGGTTCATTAGGGGCATTCTGATTCCGGCATCGGCATTGGCCATTTGGCCAATGTAGAGCACATGAGCAGGCGAGCAGCCAATAAGCCCAGGATCAGAAGAAACTGCAGAGCTTATCTCTTAAAAGAGAGGAAATTTAATAGTTAGGTCCAAGCCTACTCTGAAGAAGACAAAGCAGCTTTAACCGGTGGACGAACAGCCATCATCCGAATGGAAATGGAGCTGGTATCATGACCCGAGTGCCCCGCAGAGTCCTATCTTAAATTTGTACATTACTTTTCAAATTTTGCTCCTACGTTAGCATGGACGTCATTTGTCGTTCTCTAACAATTAAACTAGGCCTGTAGTGGACCCTGGTCTTAGCAAAATCCCGAATCCGTCACTGCGGCTGCTCGCATGCGGACAAGGTGCCCTCGCCTGTTCGCCAGCACTAGCACGCTAGCACCTCTGCCTCTGTGATGCCGCTCGGAGATCATAGGCTGCAACGTACTGCAATCGCCCCCTCTGCATGGCATGACCTCGAGCTTGTTTCCAGGGAATGTCCCGTCCCCATCGGCATAAAAAGGCACGAATTTTTTGCGCTCATGGAACTACTCATGAGCATCAATCTGTATCTCACCTCTAAAATACAACTACTAACATATTCTCTATCACTTACTCAAATTTTTTTCACAATTTACAATACATTATAGTGTTGTAGGGTCTTCGATAGCCTATGTATATATTTGTTATAATACTCCCTCCGTTCCAAAATATAAGGCATATTTTGACTACACAAAAGTCTTCAAAGGTAGAGTTTGACTGTTAGATTCCTCTATTATATATTATGAATTGTTACATTATAATATTGTATCAAAAAACACTTTGAAATATGAATAATTTGGTACAACTTTGGTATACTAACGATGCATATTATTTGATTTATTTACGGTCAAAATTTACTAAGTTTGAAACTTTTTACTCCTATCAATCTGGCTTTATATTTTGGAACGGATGAAGTACTATAGAGAGTCTAAACCGAAGACGCTCTCAATACTAGAGAAATACTGCGTCCCAGCACTCACCAACAGCAGTAGCCTTCCGAGGCCTCATGGCGGATCAAGAAATCATCACAAGCTTCACCGGAGAGACCGGAGCCCGACGAAGGTTGAAGGTGGCGTCGCCATGTCATGTGGTACACCGCGAAGTCCCTTTTTTTCTCCTCCTCGCGATTCCGTCAAGAAGAGCTCGAAAAATATTCCACCTCGATCATCGGTCGAGCATGTGTTGAGTTTTGGACGCTCTCAGTCTCTCAGAGACGTCCCAACATCGTACAAGGAGCAGGACAGCATGCTTCACGCAATTATGCTCCGTAATTTCGGCGAGGCCACTATGCATCATGATTCATGAACGAGTGTCTGGCTCTCTGCACACCACAGCATGAAGAACAGGCCCCTCTCCAGCATTCCTTACCATTTCTTTTCTCGCCTTTTGTTTCTTGAGGATTTCGAATGCTTGCGTTTTTTGCAGTCCATATAGATTGAGCCTGAGGCATGGTTGCTCATGCAGTAAAAAAGAGATAGGAACTGCTCATTGCTCTGTCATCAAGAGAGAAGCATTTCCATATGATGCCTGCTTCGTTGCTGCGTTTTGGCTTGCCTTTTTTCCGGCCTTCTTCGCCTTGGAACCTGACAAGCCTGCGGAGTCTCAGAATCATTCCTCAATTCGTTAAAGCGAAAGACGGGCACGTTCTTTTGGGCTGATCTGAACGGCTGAACGGTTGAAATGGCTGAACTTTGAGAGCTTCTCGAGATAAGATTCGAGACCTAGATCCATCTTATTTGACTTGCCTTTTACAATGTTTGGATATACCTTCGAGACAAAAAAAAAGTGTATACTCCTTTTGCATTAAGATAAACTATTAAGCTGTTAAGCTCTGAAGAATTGGCCCTCGGCCTTGTTTGATTCAGCTTAAATTAAATTAAATAAAAATCCATTATATTTGTGTAAGCCAAACGATGTAATAATTTACAGCTATTTTTGTGAAATTTTAAATATTTTTTTACAACTTGTAAAATAATTTTTTCATAATTTTTTGAACTCTTAAGACATATTTCGAGGGGTCACATCATTTTATAAATAAAGTTTTCAGCAACTTCCAGCTCAAACCAACGAGACCCAGAGCAGGAGAAGCTGCCGATGACCCTTGTCATGTTCTAACAATCCGTCCATATTTAAACAGGCCATGATCACAATGTCCTCCGTAACCACTCGACAAAAGACAAGGCAGATATGATATCCCTTTAGTCTAATCCCGACAGAATGAACAATGCAATGGTATTAGTTAATTTATAGCACTAACTAATAGGGAGTTTTTTAATGTACGTATTTGTTAGCTTATCTACTCTTTTTGGTTATCTCTATTTTCGAAAGGGTAAATTTCTTTATTTTTGAGCCTTTTTTTTGTCTTGAAGCTCCATCTCAAATCTCTAAAAATAAGTCAAAGGCATGCCGCTTCAACGAGCTCCCAAATTTCAGTACTTTGAGCAAATAAAAATATAATAATAAATGGATATTTTCGCTCATATGATCATGTTGCCGGTGTAATAAATACCGGAGTGCAAAGAGTCATGTGAAGATCAAGCGGGCCCCACGCGTCGTGAGCGACAAGGCCCAGTGGCGTGGCGAAGCCTCGTAGCCGAGGCGAGGCCACACACGTCGTCGGTGGCGTCGAGACCTCGGCGTGGGGGCGAAGTCCCACCACGTATCAAGAGGGCCCCACACGTCGGATGGGCGACGACCCGGCGTGTGGCGAGCCCAATAAGCGTATCAAGCGGGCCCCACGCGTCGGTGAGCGACAAGGCCCGGCGTGTGGCGAGCCCCTCGATGCGCGGGCGAGGGCCCCACACGTCGGTGGGCGACGAGACCCAGCGTGTGGCGAGCCCCCACTGGCGTGTCAGCGAGCCCCACGCGTCGACGGCGACAAGGCCCTAGCGCGTGGCGAGCCCTTAGAAGACTAAACGAGGTCCCACACGCCAAAGTGGCGACGAGTCGGCGTGTGGCGAAACCCATCAACGCAGCGGCGAGGTCCCGCGCGGTGGGCGCGCTGGCGAGCCCCCTAAGCGCGCGATAGGGCCCCCATCAGCGGGGCCCGTGGCGAGGCGTTGCGGAAGAGTCTTCGGCGAAGGCTCTCCTGCTGCTGCGAAGGACGAGCGCATTGTCGCGGCATCGGTAGCGGATAAACGGTGAAGAAATGATTACCGCTTCTGATGACCCTGCAGGTCGGCGGTACCGCCACCGTGCGCAGAAGAATTGACCGTGAGAGAGAAGGTTTGCTTGAGATGGCCGCCGCGTCGGGAGGAGTAGGTGGGCCCTTGCCCGACCTCACCGGTAATCGTGCGGGTGGGTGGCCACTATGGCATGCGAGGCGCGCCGCTTCGGCGTAAGCGGCGCGCGTTTAAATCTCTCTGTCGTGTCTTGTCGATGTACTAAAATCTTGATTGCCTACCCCTCGGCTCTCTCCGCCAGCCAAAGCTTGTATAAAAGGAGAGGAGAGAGAGGAAGAGGATAGGTTGCACTAGCATCGTGCATTGAAACATTCGTAAACACATTCCATTCAACCACAACAACAAGAGAGCTAAGGCTCGTGAGGCGGGACTATTACCCGTAGAGGGTCCGAACACAGGTAATCCCGTGTGTTGCTCCTTCTGCGTCCGAGGCTCAATCGAATCGAGGCGGGTGATAGGCTAGCGGGATAGAAATCGACCGGGTGTGATCCGCATGGTTGAGCGGTGAACACGCATCGATGGCGCGCCCGGTAGGGCGCTAAGCATCGGTTCTTACTCTTCAACCTCATCAATGGCGGATCGGCGATCGCGATGGACGAGGCGGCCGCTAGAGCCGCTGACCACAGCGTCGGCCGCGGCAATGGCGGTGATCGGCCGGCGGCGATCGCCCGGCCAAGCTAAGCGGCGCTGGCGCTGGAGGAGTGCACTCCGGCCTGAGAACCTCCATGCGGCGAGGCCTGTTGGACAACCCACCGGTGCGGTGACCGGACTCCGGCGGCTCCGTGGTGGCGGTTTAGCCCTTCGTCGATGCCGCCATGGCGGTGGTGCAAGATTCGGGGCGCGGGAACCGCGTTCCGCTTCTTCCGTTCTTTCTTGCCCCGCTCTCTCGCGAATCTCTGGCGGGAGGGGGCGGGGCGAGATAACGAGGCTGGCGACTCCTACGGGGATTCGGCGGGTAGGCGTCAGTGGGTGGGATCTCGGTCCCACTTGGAGGACCGCCATCTCGACAAGGAGAAGACTGCGACAAACTCCGCAGCGGCACGATCGGTCTTGATCACAGCGCGATCTTTGCCGCCCGTGGGCACCAGGAGGGTTCCCGCGACGCTGCCTCCGTCAAGGAAGAAGGCGCCTCTTCGGCGCCATCCGGCGACAGGCTCGTGGCCGGAGTCTTATCCGGGGCAGGAGGCTCCAGAAGTCGGCTGCCGCGTCTTTTCAAAGGAGCTGCGCCGCGTCCAGTGGCCGGAGAGGTTTCGGCCCACCCCCATCGAGAAGTATGACGGCTCCACCAATCCTGACGAATTCTTGCAGATCTACACTACGGTGATGCAGCCGGCTGGAGGGTCGGGGAAGGTTGACGAACTACTTCCTGCAGCCCTCACCGTGAGCCCTCTTAGCTCATGAACACCCCCGGTCCGGTGGGGTCGTGGAAGGAGCTCTCGAGCTCTTCATCACCAACTTCGAGAACGCGTTTGAGCAGCCGGTCGAGGGCGACCTCCACAACGTGGAAGCGAAGAAGGGAGAGTCATTTGCGACTACATCCAGCCTTCAATCAGTCCGCAATACCATCCCCGACATCTCCATCGACGCCGTTGTCACGGCATTCAGGAGGGGCGCCCGAGACCCTAGGGTCAAGGAGAAGATGGCCACCCGCAAGATCAAGACGACAGAAGAGCTCTTCACCCTGGCGCACAAGTGTGCCCTTCAAAGTGAGGCTTCGCTTCGCCCGGCGGCGTGGGTGGGGACAACATGCGGCGGCGAGGCCGGACTTCGAAAACCCCGCGGAAAGGACAAGAAGAAGCGTAAAGCGGCCGAGACCGGACAGGTCATGGCGCCGAAAGCGATAACAACGGCAACGACGATGAAGGCGGCGGCGGCACGCAGCAGCGCGGGCGGGCGAAGAACGGAGGAGGTCAGCGGTGGAGGCGCGCGCGGCGGCGAGAACGGTCCCGCGAAGCGGCGAAGCGACCGCCGTGATCACGGCGGCCCGTGGCGCGACGACGGCGAGACCGCCGTCCCGCGAGTGGGCGGGGGGCTTCTTGTCCCATTCACGCGGCAGCACCCACGACTTAGCGGATTGCCATGTCGTCAAGAAGTTAGTGGACAAGCGCGTCCACGGCGGCGCAGCAAGCGTCCGGAAGCGGCAAGGGCAAGGAAGCGGCAGCAGCTTCCAGCAGCGGGCGCCGAAATTCTTGTCATCCACGGCGAATCGGCCACCTATCCGCCCCACGCTAGCTTTAAGCGTCACGATGAGGAGGTGTCGCCGCCGTGCCGCGTAAGGTCGCAAAGCGATTGGCGTGGTCGGAACAACCGTCGCGTTCGATCGAAGCCGATCACCCGGCCGATCCGCGACGATGGACATCTCCCGATCGTGGTGGCGCCCACGGTCCGGAATGTAAAGCTAGGGCGGTCTTTGGTCGACGGAGGAGTTCTCTTAACCTCTGTCCGCCCGAAGTCGCCAAGGCGCTCAGATCGACAGAACAGAGCTTCGCCGACGCTCCCATTCTTGACATCGCGCGGCCGAGTCCGTCCCGGGGCGCGTCGACCTCCGGTGACGTTCGGAGACTCAGACAATTTCCACACCGAGATGCTCGAGTTCGAGTGGCGGACTTCGACCTCCGTTACACGCCATCTTGGGTCGGCGGCGCCGACCAAGTTCATGGCGGTTTGCCACTATCGTACATGGTGGTGAAGATCCCGAGGCCCGGCCGCCCCATCGTCTTGAAGGTGGACCGCCGGGCGGCTCACGTTGCGACAAGGACGCTCTCGCTTTGGCGGGGCAATTGGCGCCCGAAGGCCGAGCCGACTCTGGGAGCTCCTCCGTGAAGATCCGTGCCTCCCCGGTTCGTCCGGGAGGTTAAGCGATCTCCTGGCGAGTCGACCGGTGAAGACCGTTCGGGTGGGCGCCTCTCGGCGCCAAATAGGAAGGCGCGTTCGTCTCCTTCCTCCATCTTAACGCAGAGCGTGTTTGCATGGCAACCGTCCGACATGGTTGGGTCCCGAAGGTGATTGAGCACAAGTGGCGGCGTTCCCGTGCGACCGGTCGTGCAAAAGGTCCGGAAGCGATCGGTGGGCGCCAAGATGTCATCGCCAAGAGGTGGACAAGCTTTTAAGGCGGGGTCGTCCGCGATGTCGCCCATCCTGTGGCTCGCGAACCCGTCCTCGTCAAAAAATCAGCAGGCGGTGGAGGATGTGTGTGGACTTCACCGACCTCAACAAGCGTGCCGAAGGATCCGTGCCGCCGCCCGCATTGATCTCATCGTCGATTCCACGGCGGGGTGCGAGCAGCTATGCTTTCTGGATACGTACTCCGGGTACCACCAGATTAGCATGGCCGAAGAAGATGAAGACAAGACCGCCTTCGTGACGCCCATGGGCGTCTACTGCTACACAAGGATGGCGTTCGGACTCAAGAATGCAGGCCGAACCTATTAGAGGGCCATGCATATCGCTCACCACCCCCAAATAGGGCGGAACACGGAGGTGTCGTCGGCGACACAGTGGTGAAATCAAAAAGCGCAGAGGAGTTGATCGGCGACACGGAAGAAACCTTCGCCAACTTGAGGAAGCATCTTGCATCAAACTCAACCACGAAAATGTGTATTCGCGATTCCGTCAGACAAGCTATTTGGACTTCCTCGTCTCCCGGAGGATTGAAGCGAACCGGACAAGATCGCGGCGATCGAGAACATGAAGCCCCGACGCGGCTTCGTAGATCTGCGGTGCTTGGTGGGTCGCTTGACCTCCTGGGCGCTTTATAGCTCGCTGAGGGATAAAGTCTTCCACTACTCAAGCTCTGAAGAAGACCAACCGATTCGAATGGATGGCGGAGGCGCAGGAGGCGTTCGACGGGTGAAGAAGTATCGACTTGCCGCCCGTCTTTGGTCGCCGGACGAGGCGAGCCGTGATCCTTTATGTCGCGGCAAACCCTCAAGTGGTCAGCGCGGTGCTGGTGGCGGAAAGAGAAGGTGTTCAACGCCCCATCTACTACGTCAGCAAAGTCCTCCACGACGCCGAGACAAGGTATTCGCAACACCAGAAGATGCTCTACGCCGTGCTGACGGCGTCCCGGAAGCTGCGTCACTATTTCCAGGGGCGAGAAATCACCGTACTGACCAAGTATCCCTTGCGGGAGATCCTCTTCAACCGCGAGGCGACGGGCCGTATCGCCAAGTGGGCCATGGAGCTGGCAGAATTCGACCTCAAATTCGCTCCCCGAACGGCCGTCAAAGGGCAAGCTCTGGCGGAGTTCGTCAGCGAGTGGACCCCGGCGGACGCAGAAGCTGAAGACGTCCTAGTACCCTCGCCGTGGACTCTCTTCTTCGACGGTTTGTTCCGGCTTGAGGGGGCTGGGGCAAGTGTCGTTCTGGTGTCTCCCACCGGCGACATTATCCGGCATCTGGTGGTGCTGGAGTTCCGCGCCACCAACAACGTCGCGAGTCTGAAGAAATTGCTCGCCGGGCTCGGGTGGCTTTGACCACAGGCATCCGTGATTGCAAGTAAAGGGCGACTCTCTCTGGTCATCAACCAGCGAGAAAGGATTTCACCCTCGGATCCGTCATGGCGGCCTACAGTGGAGGTGCGCCGTTGGACGCAACGCCGAGGTTTGGGCTTGCGACGTCCCTCGCCGCGACAACTACATGGCGGATGAACTGTCCCAAATTGCCTCGTCGAAGGCTCCTGTTTCGGCTGGGGTTTTTGAAGAAAGACTCACGCGGCCGTCCGTCGCAGCCCCCAATCCTGGCGGGGACGACGCTTTCCCTGACGCAGCTCCCACTTCTGGAGGAGACGTCACCAATCCTGCCACAGCTCCCCTGTTGGAGGGAGGAGGCGGAAGAACTGCTGAGGCGGAAATGCCGGGCCAGGCAGAGTACGTCGGCGACAATGTACGGAACGTTGCCACACTCCTCCGGGAAGGTCAGTGGATGGATCCGATCCTAGCCTACCTGCGAGACGGAGTGATCCCCGACGATGACGCGTCGGCTGAGAAGATAGCGCGCAAGGCTAAGCGCTACGCCCTGGTAGGTGGGGACCTATATCGCCAGGGCGCAAACGGAGTTCTACTGAAGTGCGTCACTCGGGAAGCGGGGAGTGCAATTCTCTCTGAGATCCATGGAGGCATGTGCGGGAGCCATTCAGGGAGCCGGGCGTTGGTTGGAAAGGTCTTCCGCCACGGCTTCTATTGGCCTCTCGCCTCCGTGATACCTTCGAGTGGTGAGGAGATGCGAAGCGTGCCAATTTCATGCTAAGCGATCCACCGACCGCCCAGCGCCGCAAACCATTCCGCTCTCTGGCCGTTCGCGATCAGAAATTGGACATCTGGGCCCGTTCCGCAGTAACCGGAGGTTTCACACATCTGTTCGTCGCCGTCGACAAGTTCACCAAGTGGGTTGAAGCCATGCCGGTCCCGGCGATCACGTCCGCCGCAGCTATAAAATTCATGAAGAGCATCTTCGTCCGGTTTGGCGTCGCCAACAGGATCATCACCGACAACGGTGCGCAGTTCAAGAGCGCCGATTTCCAAGACTGGTGCGAAGATCTGGGTACCAAGCTGTGCTTCGCCTCCGTTGCACATCCGAAGAGCAATGGGCAAGTGGAGCGGGCAAATGCGGAAGTACTCAGAGGGCTCAAGACAAGGGCTTTCGACCGTCTGGAGAAGCGCGGCAAGCGCTGGGCGGAAGAAATCCCCACCATATTGTGGGCACTGTGGACAGCTCCCAACAGAGCCACCGGCGAGACGCCCCTTCTTCTTGGTGTATGGCTAAGAAGCGGTGCTCCCATCAGAGCTCGCCTTTGGGTCCCCAAGGGTGGCGGCGTTCAGTGAAGATAGAGACCCTGACCGGCGTCAGGATGAAGTAAATCTCCTGGAGGAGATCGAGATGAGGCGGCGATCCGGGCGCCCGTATCAGCGAGCCTTCGCCGTTATCAAGCATGGCGGGTGTGTGAGAGAACACTGGCAGTAGGCGACCTCGTCCTGCGCAAAATTCAAGCGCAGGCGGGCCGCAACAAACTGTCTCCCCTGTGGGAGGGCCCCTTCAAGGTGGTCTCAGTCTCCCGCCCAGGCTCAGTCAGGCTCGCATTCGAGGATGGTCGCTAATTGATGAACACTTGAAACGTCGAGCAGCTGAGGAAGTTCTACCCGTAGGTAGCTGTTTCAAGAGCTTTTTTGGCCTTCCTTTGAAGCCGAGCGGCGAGGTCTTCTTCCTTCCCCGCTCGTCTCGGGGGCTGCATTGTACAAAGCCATCTTCAATAAAAAAGATAAGTTCCGTCTCTCTGTGGGCATCTGTTCTTTTTCGCTTTTCGCCAAAAGTCTGTTAGAAAACTCTCTGTTGAAAGTCGGTAGCGAAAAAAGTACTTAAGGTGATGGCCCTTAGTTGCAAACAAGCGCTTGAACTTGCGGTTGGGTGAAGCGATCTGCGGATGGAAGCGGGTTCTAGCTTTGGTGTGTCGGCTCGGTCTAGGCAATGCGCCAACGGCGGCACCAGCGACTAGACCACTTTTGGAAGCTAAGCTCTCGCCACGCAACGTTTAAGGTCGGTTCGCCGAGAGGCCATAAGGGTTGAAGTAACTTGATGCCTAAGGAAAAAGCGCTCACTTGCAGCAGAACATTCTGTCTAAAGCTTTTTGGCGATCAGTTGTTTAGCCGCAAGAAGTCTGTTAGAAGGCATTCTATCGAAAGCTGGTAGCGAAAGTACTTAAGGCCAATGGCCCCTTAAGTGCAAAACAAGCGCGAACTTGCGGTTGGGCGGCGATCACGGATGGAAGCGGGTTCTAGCTCGGTGTGTCGGCTCGGTCTGAGCAATGCATGCCAACGGCGCACAAATGACTAGACCACTTCGGAAGCTAAGCTCTCGCCGCATAGCGTTTAAGGTCGGTTCGCCGAGAGGCCATAAGGGTTGAAGTAACCAAAGCCTAAGGAAAAACGCTCACTTTCAATAGAACATTACATCTAAAGCTTTTAGCGTTCAGTGCCCCATTTCTTTTCGCAAGTAAGAGTTTGCGAAGTTTGATCGAGACTCATGGCAAAAGGGCAAAAGTTTGCATTAACGGGATATGTGCGATGAGTCTGGACAAAAACAAGATGAGGGAGTTCGTCTACTCCTCGTCATCATCTCCGTCGCCCTCTCTTTGGGCAGCGCCGCCCATCATCGAGACACGGTGGCGGCGAGCTCGACCGAGACTCTTCGATCCGGTCCACCGGCCGAAAAGGCTCCTCGGTGGCGGCGCCTAGGTCGAGCAGCGCGTTACCCACGGAAGATCGTGCGCAAATGGAGAATCGAGCGTCTGGCGGTTGCAGAGGAGGTGGGCCCCCACGATTAAATCTCCATTGCAGAAAGCGGAAAAAGTGCTGTCGCGACGGTTCGCGTATCATGGTGGACCCGGGGGCTACTGTCGGTGTAATAAATACCAGGGTGCAAAGAGTCCTGTGAAGATCAAGCGGGCCCCACGCGTCAGGCGGGCGACAAGGCCCCAGCGTGGCGAAACCCCTCGAGCGCGGGCGAGGGCCCCATCGTCGAGTGGGCGTCGAGCCCAGCGTGTGGCGAGTCCCACGGCGTATCAAGAGGGCCCCACACGTCGGTGGGCGACAGACCCAGCGTGGGCGAGCCCCATGGCGTATCAGCGGGCCCCACGCGTCGGCGGCGACAAGGCCCCGGCATGCGTGGCGAAACCCTCGAAGCCGGGCGAGGGCCCCACACGTCGGTGGGCGACAGACCCAGCGTGGGCGAGCCCCACGGCGTGTCAAGCGGGCCCCACGCGTCGGCGGCGACAAGGCCCCAGCCACGTGGCGAGCCCTAGAAGACTAAGCGAGGTCCCACACGCCAGCGGGCGACCGTGTCCCAGCGTGTGGCGAGCCCATCAACGCGTCGGCGAGGTCCCACGCACCAGGTGGCGCGCGTGGCGAGCCCTCATACAAGATAGGGCCCCCATGTCAGCGGGGCCCGTGGCGAGCGTTGCGGAAGAAGTCTTACGGCGAAGGCTCTTCTGCTGCGAAGACGAACGCATTTAACGCGACATCACGCGCGGATAGACAATCGAAGAAATGATTACTGCTTCTGATGACCCTGCGGTCTCGGCGGCATCCTTCGTGGCGTAGAAGAATTGACCGGCAGAGAGAAGGTTTGCTTGAGATGGCCGCCCGCGTCAGGAGGAGCAGGCTGGGCCCCACCCGCAGCCTCACCGGTGTGACTGTGCGGGTGGGTGGCCACTTGCGAAGCACGCGAGGGCGGCGCCGCTCGGCGTAGGCAGCGGCACGTTTTAAATCTCTCTGTCGTGTCTTGTCGATTGTACTAAAATCTTGTCTTGCCTACCTCCTCGGCTCTCTCCGCCAGTTCAAAGCTTGTATAAAAGGAGAGGAGAGAGAGGGAAGAGGATAGGTTGCACTAGCATACGTGCATTCGAAACATTCTGTAAACACATTCCATTCAACCACAACAACAAGAGAGCTAAGGCTCAGCAGGAGTAGGACTATTACCCGTAGGGGGGTCCGAACCTGGGTAATCCCTGTGTGTTGCTCCTTGCTGCGTCCCAGGCTCAATCTAACTGAGCGCGGCTGATAGGCTAGCAGGATAGAAATCTAACCAGGGGTGTGATCCGCAATGGTTGAGCGGTGAACACGCCGTCACATATCATTATAAAGTTCGTTTTATTTGGAATTGCCATTACAAAACGCATATTTATATTGATGCCATTCTTTTTGCAACTATTTATCACCGATACCATTGTGTAGCATTTCGAAGGATTTACGAATTATACGCGAGCCAAATACGGAATAAATACATGAAAAGCATGTGGAGGCCCGCATGTCATACTCTCCCCCTCCTTCTTCTTCCTCCCTCCTCCAACACACTCTCTCTCTCTCTCAACTCATGCAGGCCATGGTCCGCCTTCTCTTTGCTCAGCGTCGTCACCGCCGCCATCACAAGCACCTCACGCCCCACCGCCATGTCCATTCATGCCGCCCGCCCATGGAGAAGAGGTAGAAGAGAGAAGGGGGGAAGAGGAGGGAAGGAATAAGAAGGTAGAGGATGACTTGTGGGACCCAGCTGTCAAATGCGTATTTATCATGTATTCGGATTTCATATATCGTAGAAAATCCCGAAAATCTTTGATAATGATATTTTTTATAGATTATTGCAAAAAATAATGGCATCAATATAAATATGCGTTTTGTAATGGCAATTCCGAATAAAACAAACTTTATAATGGCATGTATGAAAAAAAATCATAATAAATAGATCACTTGAAAACACTAGCACTTAAGCTGCACCTTTGCGAGTACTGTGTGCATAGTGGTAAATAATTAGGCAATTGTTCTTTAGGATGCAACTTCTCATTAGTCGACTCAAAATGTTCGGTCAATGTCACAAGACATTTAATCAATAAATAGATTTACATATAGTTTGATTTTTGTAAAAAAGTTCAATTATTTACATATAAATTTACCAGATATTATGTGTTAAAATAGTATGCAAATTTGCTTACAGTTAAATTGTGCACTTTTTACAACATCGAATCATATATTAATTTAGTTATTTACTAGTTGCGTGAATATGTTGCTGAGATTTCATCCATTTTTAAGAAACTGATAGAGGAATTTCCATTTTCTTAACATTTGGCGATTTGATGATCGGATGCTATGGTACAAGTGACAAGATGGCATTAAAAAAGCGCCACCCAATTGGAACCCTGAAAATGCAGATAGGAACGGGCCATGCATTGGCATATACACGTACGTAGGGGGCCCTAACTGGAGTGGAACAAGGTTGCTTTCCCTGGTCACTTGCAGAACGAGATTGGAGATTCCCGTCAGAGACGGATGGCTGCCGCTAATGAGCGGCCTACTTCGAGTGCCTTTCGGTTGGTCGCCCTCGCCGATCGATGGAAAAGGAGAGGCGTCATACGAAGGAAAGCTCAATCCTAGCTACCATCTCTCTCTCTATCTCCCTGATACAATCCTCCTAGCTTATCCAAGAACTAGCTAGCTTTGGATGCGTCACTAGTAGTATATCTTAGCTCGTTTGGTGATATTAATTTAACTTTGGAGCACTTTTTTTTTTTTCTAGACATCGGCTGGGTGTTTGCCATATGATACCCATGCATGGAAATGGAATCATCTGTGATCGATCGATACACGACCTCCCAACCGTCAGTGTTTTGGGCTCTGGTTGCACCTAATGGTTAACGATGTGAGTGCTTGTCCGATGAGGCTGCCCATAAACAGTAGTATTTGCCCCGATGTATAGTGTGTGCTGTGCCATCCCATTAACCAAAGCAAGAAAAACACAAGCTTGATTCGGTGATTCCTGAACAGGAAGGTTGAAAGCTTCGATCTGTCCGATTTAACTAAAGCACGTGTTAAATAAAGACAGGTGATGGTGGTCGCTGGATTATCTATCTCAACAGGTCACATCTACTGGGCAACTCTATCCGGTAAAAAGAGCTTTCTCATTTGGAGGCAAAGACGGGGCACAGACGCAAGCAGCCAAGCAGCAGAGTGAAGCGTTTCCACTGGAATTATTTACCATGGTCGTTTGCACTTTGCAGAAGGCATCTCTGTGGAGATGAACAGGAACGGTGCTTTACCTTTACCTCCATTCCACCGTTGCGCTAGAGGCGATCGCTCACATCACACTGACGACTGACGAGCATCTCTGAGGCAAAAGCGGCTTCAAGCCCTATTCCCTCGTCCGATATGTGCGTCCACTAGAGCAAAAGCAAAGAATAGTTCGTTTCTCCTGGAGACGAGCAAGACGTCGGAATCCAGAGGACTTCTTGATTGAGTAAAACGCTCCATAGTTTAACATGGCGCACCGAAGCCAGCTGACTTTCTCTGCTCAAATACATCGGCTTCGGAAACTTCAGAGAAAAGAGACCCGAATAACGGTGAGCATCCATTTCAATAGAAAAAAGTCTATATTACAACTTAAATTATGACCATTCATCTACATACGAACCAAGTATTCCGTCCCCTAAAACCACGAAACTGGTGCAAATAACCTCCGCGGTGGTTTTGCTCACGTGACGTGTGACGTGGAAGTCCAATCAGCGTCTACGGTCAGCAAAAAATTCACTTAAGTATATATTTTACAAAATTTTGTTGTCGCAAAAAAAATTTTGAATTTTAAAATATCTAAAATTTAGAGAGAATGGGAGAGAGGACGACGTGGACGCTTAGATGGAGGTCTAGATAGGCATTTAACTGCCACATAGGTTGTCACTTCAACGCCAAGAGCTCGTTCTAACAGTTTTTAAACTTCCCGTGCAAACGACAACAAAATTAGAGGATCCTAAGTTCGAAGAGCCGAGCATAAAACCGACAAAAGTTTAAAAAGCTAGCCGTACAATTTTCTCTTTAGAAAAGAGGGGCGGTCTAAAACAGAGGCAGCTTGAGCCTTGAGCACGTACCTGTATGCTTTGCCTCCTTTGACTCCGAGCGGTTTACTAAAATCCCAGCGTTTTGCCGATCTCGTGTGCGCGCGCACAGGACGCAGGCAGGATCCAAGGCAAGGCAAAAACGGGCGCTGTGGGCCTGCCGCCTGTGGGCTGTGGGATGGGGGCGCCCACCATGCCCCGTCCATGGCCGTGCGTCGTGTCCCGCGGCGACGGCGAAGCCCGCAGTACGTAGCCGCACGGTCGTTCACATGTATTCCGAGACGTATACACAGTATCGAGGCAGTCAGTGCTCAGTACACACGCGAGGCTACGGATAGCAATTGCTTCTGAGCACGTGGGGCAAGCAATGCTAGCTCGTGCGTACACGCAGAAGCGTCCCTACGGTTTAGGCCATATCATGAATCCTCACAGGTCTAACAAAGAGGGTTTAACTTCGCTCTACTTTTACGAATACCTTTGGAAACAGCTGATGTAGGTCCAGTTCAACAAGAAGCCGAAACATACCAGTACCCTGATTGCCCTAAGCAGTGTACCGTTGGGTCACTAATATATATAGCCTAAAAAAAACATGTTTAATGGTACTATTTATTTGATGTTGATTTGTAGTATTCAATACTGTAGCAAAATGATAGGGATTAAATATAATAAAGAAGAATATAGGAAGAAGTAGGGTCATGATTGAAAAATAGATAAATAGAAACGGTTTTGCTCCCCCGCGGGCTCCTGCGCTCACGAGTTGGCGCAAGCGCTCACGATTTTTACATGCCATATCAGCGCCACGTCAATGCCACGTCATCATCTAACGGTGGATATAATGGCTCAGGGGGTTCCGTGCAAACGGTGCCAACTTCCAGGGTGCTCCGTGCAAACGGTGCGAACTTCCAAGGGGCAATAGAGTAAAATATAAGTTTCGGGGGCTAAGTGAAATAAGATGCCAACTTCCGAAGGCTACAGTGCAATTTACTCTTTTGAGTGAACATCAACCATACAATCACTCCTTGTTACCGATGTATGTTGTATGATTTGCTATTTGGTAGTCACATGATGGAAAGAAGGGTAGGGTGGAGAAGAAAGGAGTGGGCTCCAACGATCGAGGCGACTAGAGCATGGAGTGGAAGGCGAGTTGGTAGGGTTTGAGAGAAAAAACATTGATATTGGTCAGGAGGATTAGAGCATGTACAATGGTACACATCAGCTGTCTCTAAGCCATCTATATGGTTTGCCATGTAGGATAGATAATGATGCGGAGGAGAGAGGATGCGCATAGAGAATTGAGCCGTCTCTAATCCAAGAGATGACTCTACATGTGAATTAAGAAATCTTGTGTGATTAATTATCATAAAAAATATGCAGTTGTCTCTAAACCATCTCTACCATTTTGTGAGTTGTCTCTAAGCCATCTCTATAAGTGACATGGCAACGGTTAGAGATGGTTGTTGTCTCAACCATTGTACATGCTCTTAGATAAAAAAATCCGCATGTGCAAACACCTTCCTCGTAGACAACTCTAAAATACTCCCTCCGCCCATTTTATAAGGTGAATTTTAGTTTAAAAAAGTCTTTTAAGCTAGACTTTGGTCAATAATTTTATTATATATTATCAAGTTTTTAAAAATACATTGTACAAATTCAATTTGAAATCTAAACATATTGATACAATTTCTATGTACTAGTTATGCAAAATATTTGACCAATATATGCACATATCGATATAACTTTTGTGTACCAGTGAGGCATAATACTCGACTGATTATTAGTATATCGCAGTCTGATTTTTTAAAAAATCAAAATACGCTGGAGTTGAGTTTTATTATCCACTTGGTTCTGTTTTCTTATTATTAGAAGCGAAAAGGCCATACTACTGCGTGGTTTAACGAAACGAATCTCTGCGCGGCATTTGTTTAAGCAGCTTGGCGCCATATTTAAACATTTTATTTGACCATTTCAGTGACTCGGAACTCGGAAAGCCAACAAGTCAAGAACATCCATTGCCTCAAATCCAGGGCCACGTCAAATCCGGCACAAGAATTTACCACCTCCTCTCGTCTCCTCGACTCCTCGTGCACCCTTTTCTTCGCCTCCCTTCCTCGTCTCGCGCACACTACACAACAAAGCACGCGCAGGCACACCGCCCCGCGCCTCGCTCCCGCACTGCCATTACTGCCCCCTCACCCACCTCTGGCCTCCCCGGGGCGGCCACCTCGAGAGGAGCGTCGCCTCATGGCCGGCGGCTCGCCCGCGGCGGAGCGCCGGCGGGGGATCCGGCGCCTGCTGCTGCCCCGCGGCGAGGCCTCCAGCTCCTCGCCGCCGCCGCCGCCGCCTCCGCCGCTGCCCGAGGAGGGGCGGAGGAAGGGTTCGCCGCCGCGGCGCTGCGCGGGCTCGGGTGCACGTCGGCCGCCGCCTCGCAGGCGTACGCGCCCGGGGCGGGCGCCGCCGCGGCCGTGCGATCGTCGGCCGACTGGCACTCGCGGCGGCGGAAGAGGGGCAAAGAGAAGAGGAAGGAGAGGGGCGGAGGGGGAGGCCTCGTTGGCGGGGGGATCGGCGCTGACGTGTGGTGCGCCCCGGGGATACCGTTCGCCGCGGAGGCGTCCTCCGTGGACTGCGTGGTGGCGCGGCATCAGATGGGGAGGCCCCGCGGCGGCGAGGCGGAGAGGCCGCACAGAGAGGTGTGTGTGCTTGTCTTCTCCCTCTCCTTTCGATCCTTGCTGCCGCTCGGCGATTCGGTTCTTGTTTGGGTCTGCTCGTGCTCAGAGCTTTCTCGTTTCAATGGTTTGCTTGTTCTTGGTGGGGGGATCGTGGGTGGGTGTGTTCAAATTAAGCTTTCTCCCCCTGTTTGCTTGTGATTTGTATTCTCGTGCTTTTCTTTCACTCATTTTTTGTCTGTTGGGGAAGAAATGTTTTAAGTTCGTGAAATATTCGATATTTTCGGGTCTGGTCGCTGTTTTGCTCTCAAGAAACCTCAAAATCGTCAAGCTTTTTGTTTCAGTTTCACATTGCAACTTCCTGCGCCCATAAAAAATCGATCTTTGCAATTATTTCCTACTTTGTCCTGACAACTAATTGTGGCCTGCCGTTAATGCTGCGTTCGGTCAGTCTTAATTAGCCATTTGTTCTTTCGACATCTGAAATGCATCTCTATTCGGGGGGCACACTGGCTTCTTCTGTGTGCAACTGTGCAAGTGGAATCTCTGCCATGTTCTGCCAGACTGATCAGTGATGACTGATGAGCTCGCACCGCGCTTTTCACTCCCGCAGAGGCCCTGCCTGTCTCGGAGGGTGACCGTGCAGGAGCAGATATCCTCGTCGTTCATGGACTCGCCGCCGCCGCCGCACCTCGACGCCCCGTTCTTCGGCGCCGACCTGCTCCCCTCCGGCCGTCTCCGCCGGATGCGCGGGTACCGCCACTCCCCCGGAGGCCTCGAGGAAGAGGTACAGTGCATCCCTGCCACCTTACTACTCGTCCGCCAATGCGCTTGCTTGCACACTTCACCCCGCATCTAATTCATTTCCTCAACGTAAGAAAAGATACACAAGGCCTGGTTGGTGCGCCATTGCGGCTCCATAAGATTCCCATGCGTAGGGTAGTGAACTAGTGTGGCGCGTGATCTTGACATGTTTTGTGCAGTGATGCGTGATGCGAGTTGTTTTTGGTAATGCCGCCCCCCGTGGAGGTTGGGAGTGGTTGACTTGCTTCTTTCGTGCGCTAAACGTGATGTGAGAAAGATCATGGCCTCCTTGGAGCCATGGAGATTTGGAGATTAGCTCGCCGGCGCCTTGCGTAAGCACGATTGATTGATTAATTAAGTGGCTCCAGCCACGGGGTTTCGGTACCGGTATCTGTATTATGCGCTAGTTAATGTTGGTGGCCGTGCTTATTTGTGGTGGTGCGAGCTGAGAAGGGAGGGAAAGAGACCGGGAGCAATGTGGCGATGGAAAGAGACCTCTCAACCCATGGTCTCACACGATTCCTTCGCCTTCTACATTCTGCACGGACTACAAATATAAATGCTGGATACTTGTGTTGAGTTGCCGCTCGCCGAGCAGCCGTGCTTCTGAAATGGTCGATTGTTGTTGAACTCTGCTAATTTTCAGAACGGGAGCAAGGGTGGTGGAGCACCTGAGGTGGTGGATAATAGAATATGGCTCAATTCTCTCGTCCTACTGTTCTAGTGGATCGTACAGTGGGTGGGAATGGGCATGCTGGTGCGTGAATGATGGCCTGAAGTGGCAGTTGTAGGGTGCTAGCGCCTAGCAGTTAACCATTTATGATTAGTGCCCAGCTGTGCTGCTTGACTGAACCATTCTTTGGTGCTTCAGTCATAATCAGATCTGGAGTTGTAGTCATTCCTCCTACACTTGTCTGGTCACCTGGCTGGTGATGGCTCCTAATTAATCATTCAACATCTAGATCCACAAGCCTTGTCGGTCCCTACAGGCACCTATCAAGGATACATAGGGGAAATTTGTTCTAGCATGTTTTAGGCGACATGCTTAACTGGTTCAGCGAAATCTGTTTCCATGTTTTGCCATGGTGCCAATGTTACACTACCCGAGAAAAACCAGCCATAAATCTTTCTTCAGTGTTGTTATGTGTTGACTGCTTCTTAAGCGTGGCAAGATTTATGGCACATTACCCTAGGGCAAAGCATGGACAAATACATATTGCATATTCATGGTATTTTTGGCAAACCCATCACGTTATGCATGCTAGTAACGCCAATTTTTAGGAGTGATGCTAGTCATTCATTGCCTCTCTGATCTACATAGATGATTTCCATTGCTTCTCTCTACCCATACATGGGCCCGCTATGAGTCTTTAACCTACTATGATGTAATCTTCCCGATGAAGCTGAATCAATCTTCACCTTTTCTGTATTCATTCAGTTGTCAGTCATAAAATGGATTTTCAATAATTTGGGTCTGGGTTTAATAATTTCTCTTATATACAATCATATGTGCCTTGTTCATTGGTAAAATTCCTCCAGAAAGAAGCGTGGTGCAACTGGTCATATTGATCCTGTGCACACTCAAAAGGAGATTATGGACCTACACTTCGTTCTAGCTGTTTCAAAAACTTAATTGAACATTTGAACTGTTTTGATATGGCAGATCATGATGTTTCAGACACGAGTATTGTTGGGAGGAATGAGTATGTATGATCGGTACCAAGACTTGCGCCTTGATGTTGATAACATGACATACGAGGTCAATACCCGGTCCCTCCTGTCCAACAAATTAAATTTTGCCTCATCGTTATCATGCTCATCATCGACCATTTGTCATATAGGAATTGCTGGAGCTTGGAGACAAAATAGGATATGTTAACACAGGGTTGCGTGAGGATGAAATAGTTCGCAACCTTCGGAAAGCCAAACACCCAGCCTTTGACTCCTCGTTCCGGTTTCAAACAGAAATGGAAAAGAAATGCAGCATTTGTCAAGTAAGCTTCTACCTCGTCCCTTCTAGTTTTTTATATGCCAACACCTAGTTTCTGGTTTTTAAACCAAGTCCATTGTTGCAGGAGGAGTTTCAAGCAAATGAAGAGACGGGTAGGCTGGATTGTGGACATATCTACCATGTTTACTGTATCAAGCAATGGCTTTATCAGAAGAATGTTTGCCCAGTTTGCAAAACTGCCGTTACCAAGACTTGAAGAAGTCCAGACTTGACTCCAGGGCTACGCCTCTTGTATACCTGGGAGAAACTTGAAGAGTCTGTTGTGTCTTGTACAGTCGTTGATATATTATTATATAAACACAGCATCCATTCTTTTGCATTCGCAAATAGAAATGCCATATCTTTTATCAGATATATATATTGAATTCTCACTCTTATTGAGGGTGATTTTGAAAAGACTTGTAGCAAAATTATCCACCTGTTGTCTAGTTGCGTATCCGTTGCCATAAAAACGTTGGGTGAATACGAATTTAAGATGGGATTAGTGTCTGCGCAAATTATATTATTGGATTACTTGGCCGTGATAAGAATTGTCATTCAATCCTACCCCACTCATCCGCTCATTCTGTCAAATTGTATCTGCTAGCTATAAACACAGAAGACCGCATCTGAAAGAAAAATCCTTTTCAAATATACTGCTGTATTATTTCAATTGCATACCGACAAGTCTGATTTTAAAAGGAAACAATAACTAATCGATTGTAAAAAAAATAAGCTGATGTATTCGTTTTCCTCGGCGCTTACACCAGTTCAGCACTGTATAAGACAAACAATTACCGAGCATTTAACAGTAATGCACTGATTGTTCAGTGGTAGGCAATAATCATTAGGTACTCCATACCAGTGTACATGTGACAGAAACACGAGGCAAATGTAGAGAAGCCTCCTCACTTGCTCTTTTTGTTAATGAACATGGCATGTACAGGTGATAACTTGATGCCTAACTGTTGCGAAGAACTAAACTACAAACCTGGTTTATATAAAAACGAGCAAAAAAGGAATACACTTTTGTACCATGTCATAGTCATTACGGTGGTTTCACCATCTCTCTATTCCAATTCAAGTTGATGACTGTACAATGTCGTGTTGCAGTTCTGATGTATTTGAATAATATGGACTCAAGAAGACACTTTATCGTGTTGAGAAAGGAACTCTATTATACATGGGTACACTTCATGGACAGCCTACACCATAGCATATCACAGTGATCACCAAGGTTAGTACATGGAATAAAAAACCGAACGCTGACCATTACGTACCAGACGTTGTAAACATACCTTCCGCCCACCAACCAAGTCATAATGTGCATAGTGAGGGCCTTCAGGTTTTCCAAAAACTTTGTATGTGACCAAATGTTGAGGAATTAATTTCACAGTTTCTGCAAAAAAGTTAAAGCCTCCAAATTATCAATAATAATTTTTGTGAAGAAATTCAGACGTAGATAACCAAAGGATAGTCTGGGAACATTAACTAAACACCACCATGCACGGTCAATAATGACAACCAAAGCCTGTATGAATGGGAAATTGGAAAGTATCCCTAGGTGTTGTGAATTGTGATATGAGCTAAAGGCGACAAAGCTTTGTGGTGATGCTAGGCTCCTATCTTGTGGGCTCAGAGAAATTAAGAAATGAAACTGATGACTATCAAACACTAAAGTAAGACCATAAATCTTATTTCAAACCCTATTCTAATGTATATATGTATTGGTTTCAATATCTTAGTAGTGTTTGACCAGATATAGTTATCATTGCAATCCAAGGCATGGAAAAATGGAGTTTGTTATCACACCGTAAACAGCTTCTGGGGGGCAAATCAGATCCTCGTCTCCAGCAAGGGCAAGCACTGGAACTTTGATTTTGTGCAGATGATCTTTGAAGGAAAATGTACTGGTCCTGTTGCGCAGCCCACCATCACGGAATGCAGTCGTCAGCTGTAATAGAACCTTTGCTGGTACTGTGCCTGAAAATCATGTAATCAAGTTATCACAAGAAAAGCCATGAGCGTGCATAATGAAATCCATGAATCACAAAGATGACAAGCACATAGCAATAAACTGCCACAATCAATTTTCCTGTGCTGTTTGGTTAAAAAATACTGTAACCGATCTACTTATTTTCTTAGAAAGAAGTACATGGCAACAGGTAACAACCTCATTACACTATTTTAGTGCATGGTGTCATGCTCCTGAAAATGGTAATAGACTTCAAAACTGAAGTACTAGCATACATGCAAACCATATTAATAGCATCTGATGTCCCATATCTATCAACAACTTACAATAAACTCACATTACCAAAAAAAAAGTACTCAGAAATTTTCTGAGTTTTTTAATGCATTCAAGTATACTGATACAGCTATAAAAAATTACCTGGTTAGCTCATATTTGTACATTGTTCAACTTCTAATAGTCAGTTGCGCTCCATAAGAAAGCTTTAAAAAAGGCAAGATAGGCTTTGACTTACAAAAGTTATTTAAGATGAGCTTTGAGAGCAGTTCAGGGTCCATCATGTCCTTGGATGAAATTTGAGAACGCAGAAGTGATAAAATGTATGGCGCACGAGATGATATAGGATAAGTGCTAGACAGTAATGTCCCTAGTGGGACAGCACGAACACGCAAGATCTCCGCTGGATCTGCCTAATAAACAATATAATGGATATAAGGTTCTTGTATATATGTATAAAAATGTCAAAATGCATAATAGAACTTACAAGAGGCAGCAGCAACTTGAGTGAGGAGTTTGATGTTGTGTAGTCAACTGATGAGGCCAAGGTAACAATTGCTGCCAGCTCTGGCTCAGCCCCTTCAAATCCTTGTGAAGCAGAACAAAAGAAATTCAGTACCAAGCATTGGTAGACTTTCTGGTACAAGAGTAAGCTTAGCAGAACAAATATCTTAGATTGCAGACTTGCAAATTACAAAGACATCTGTTACAAAAATTATATGTATAGACAATATTGTTAAAAAAAAAGTAGATAAGATTGTCAGAATACAAGCCCTGAAAAGAGGATTTTAGTAGGGGGTTGGTAATAGAGATGTAATTTGATAACATATTTTTTTAGATGGCTTTCAAGTTTCAAGGAAATGAGTTACAAAACATGTTCGCTGCAAATAACCTATTTTATATGTGATGAAGATAACTGATCCATGGACCTAATCTATGTTGTATCTACTGAGGATGCATGTTAACACTTGACAATTCACACAATACACAGTTGGGCTTAAGCTTGATCAAGGAAGCTCTTGGTTATTCACCAAATCAGGCTGACATGGTTCTTTGTATTAACTGGAGCCAAGAGTTAGTGCCATTAGAAATTAAGTGAAACTAGAAAGCTCAGAATAACTAATTCATATGAATATATGATCTTTTGTAAGCCCTTTGAACAGGGAAGATTCTGACTAGCAGGTTTCTTTCATGGCAACATAACAATCAACAAATTACCAATAATGTCTCAGCTACTTCCAAGGAGTGTTTCAATAGAGAGTTAACCACTCTCGATGGTTTTGGAGAAGGAACCATCAAAAAATGATCATGTCTTGTTTGCTTGGTAATTTGATTTTAGGTATGGCCATTAATCTAGGAGGAAGTAAATTTCATGGGTGAGAATGGTAATTTGATTTTTAGTTATGACCATTAATCCAGGAGCAAATTCCATGGATGGGAAAAGAGCAAATGTCAAGACATTGAAACATTAAACAACCAATATTTGTTCACATATAGTTTCAGACCAAAGCTACTCTGGTTAGGTCTGATGACACATGAAAGTCCATTCGTTTTAACTAAAGAGAAAATTGCACTGTAACCACCTGAACTTGCAGCAATTTTCACTTAACCCCTCGAACTTGCATTTTACTTTATCAGCCCCCCTAAAGATAACCCTAAACTTGTCTTTGTTTGCGCAATTGCCCAAAATCGTCAGGTCTCCTGACCAACGCTGAGGTGGAATCCTAGGTGTCCATTAAACGCCAAAGTGGATGCCACATCGTAGTTAAGTGCTGATATGGCTAGCCACATCCAATTAAGATGAGGTGGCATCCACATCATCATCTACCTCCTCTCTTCCTCCCTCCCTATCTCTCCATTTCTCTCCTTGACAGCGCCGCCCATCATCTCCACGACCATCAGCTGAACTTCATTCCTACTGCATCACTGATGCCCCTCCCTCTCCGCTACCGGAGCACCCTCCTCCCTGTACGTCCACCACCACCACAGCTGCTAGGGGAGGAGGGGACAATGTCACAGTTGCTGCTGCTCGGAGGATGAGGATGCTGCCGCTACAGATCAAAGATGCCGCCACCGCTGCTCGAGAGAGTTCAGGCCGCCACCGCCGCCACCTGTATTCCACACCACTGTCATGGAGGAGCTTTGTGGTTCAATTCAGCGTCGACGCCACCGTAAGGAGGTGGGGAAGGCTTCGGGGACAGTCCTCCGCTGCTCGGCCTGCTCTCCGGTGGCTTGGTCCAGGTAATGGTGGCATGAGCGGTGACGATGTGAAAAATGGGGCGCGGCAGTGGCCCGAGATCCTCTTCCTCCATGACGGTAGCTCAAGGAGGGCCCAAGCCCCCTTCTTCCATGGTGGCAGCCAAAACCCCTCCCTCGGGGGTGGCAGTCCGAGCTACTCCATGATGGTGGTGGCCCAAGCAGTCCTCTCCATGGCGGTGACGGATCCAAGCCCTCCTTGGTGCTAGCATTGGGAGTCGGAGAGTGTGAGAGGGATGAGAGGTAAAAGAAAGAGAGGGGGAGTCAGGGGCCATTGGGAGGGAGGGGAGAGATTAGGGGGGAGGAGAGAGATGATGAAGAAGAAGAAGATGATGTGGACAATGACGTGGATGCATACGTGGCTAGCCACATCGACATTTAACAAACACACCAATACTTAACTGCAACATAAATACCACCTCAACGTTAGACGATAGCCCTAACAGTTTTGGGGCAACCATGCAAACGGAGACAAGGAGTGTCGCAAGTTCAGGGGCTATAGGGCAATTTCCTCTTCACTAAACATTCACAAAATCTTACTTAAAACAAATAGTAACAAGAAAGAGCCCCAATCAATTGCGTGAAGCAAACCCGATGGTGTTGTCGTATACTGCGGTGAAGCATATTGCATGACTTTTAACTTGGCAAACTTAAGCAACAATAAGTACAACAATAACATGGAGTAGCTAAGTGGCCTCAAATTTCCATGTCAAATAAATAAATAAAATTCAAAGGTGCATATGCCTGTGAAAAGAACTCCAGCTACTACCTACTAATGATAATGTAACGCTGTATTTATAAATCAACTTCCCTAGACTCAGTACCAATTGAAAATGTGAAGTATCTTGATTGTTAAATAATAAACTAAAATTGTTGGTTGTCTTGCTATCTTAAAATGATTAATGTAGATAGGGGAAAAGAGAGGTAGATGAGACGTACCACACCTTGAAACCATTGCATACAGCAAGATTCCCCCCATTGAATGACCAATGGCAAGCAATTTGCCATCCTTTGTTATGCTATGCTTTCTTATATAATCCATCTGCACAGCAACAAAAAAGATTGCCACACTTATTACATGGGTTTAAAAGGTACCACCTGCTTGATCTTTTTACAGGAAATAGTATGTCTACAAACCGCAGCAGGTACATCCTCCTCCAGATAATGGTCAAAATCCCAATCATAACTAGCAAACAGTTCCAACTGTTTCTGGAGATCTTCTATGGTTGCTGAGAGGCGTTCTTGCCATCCAAATAACCGTGGGGAAACATTTTGTTGACCTTCTCCAAGAATCTTCACAAGACGCTGACTTAAATGGCTAATTTGATCTGATATAGCTGATGTCTGTGGTAATTCCAACAGACCCAATATTCTTTCCGCGACCTCCTCAAGACTATTAGTTAATGAGGCATCAGGGACAAGGTCTGATATTCGATCAAAAAAACTGTCAGCTATGTTTCTCAGTCGACTATCTTTTACATAACCTGCGAATGTTTCGCCCAACTGTGCCAAAGCAATTGTTAACTTTGTCACTAACTGGGGTTCTTCTGATGTATTATTTTCTACCATCTTGTCTGTTAGTACTGGAAGATCAGAATTTTGAGGCTGATACTTGGACATATCTTTGGCAGGAAAAACATCATTTGCTTCCTGCGTGGAAATTTTATCTGAAGCAGAATTAGGGGATTTGTTAGACTGGGTGTTAGCTGCAGTTAATTCTGATTCCCGCATGCTCAGGCCTGCACCACGCACTTCAACAATCCATGTATCAAACCCTTGCATAGACATATGACGAGCAAATGATGCCTGACAGCATTTTTATGTATCAATAACAGTCCAAAGTCAAAGGGAAACCACAAAGTAAATCCTACAACCATGAATAACAGTAACAAGACAATCGATCCATAATGAAACTGAAATTTTTAAAACCATTTACTGACCCACCCTAGATTCAAGATTGAGGGCCCCAAGATTCAAGTAACATCAAGGGCATATTTACATGACTGAGGTTTCAAACCCCAACTGTTCAGGAATATTCCTGAGAGAGAGAGAGAGAGAGAGAGAATGCAGGAACCTATATCTAGGGTCAGTAGCCGTACCAGGGTCCAAATTTGGCTAATAAGTTAGCCCCTTCTGGGGCATTTTATATCGTTGTTCGGGCCAAAAATCAGGATACATTCTGGGGAGAAACTTGCATGGAAGAGAATCAGACGAAACACTTTTATGAAAATTCTCATAGAATAAAAAATAAAGTATTTTCAAATTTATCTACATGAATCATGCACACCTACTGACCTACCCCCCCCCCCACACCCACACACACAACATGCGCGCGTGCACACACACATAGGCACCAATTGGAACAGTGTGGTACTATGATAATAGAACACAGGAAAAAAAATGTTCTCGTTTGATGATGCCTTACTTATGAAAAATAAAGCATTTCATTTCCATCTAGTACACAGATTAATGCTTCAATCAAGAAATTCTTCCTGGCCGCATCCTAGCTCCAATACCATCAGTTATGCATACTTAGTTTTGTTCTCATGAAAATTCATATGGCTACACACATTAACTTATAACTATCAGCAATACAAGATACCGCCCATTTGTTCACATGAATCACACCTAATTTCATAAATTTTGGTACTCAAGGTATACCGATCTGTTCTGTGGCCATCACATGCTACTGTGCACTTCACTGCAGTAGATACTTGTAGTCTTATTAATCTAATATTTCGTAGTCCTGTCAAACTAATATTTCTACTGCATCCTGCTAGAAATAGACATTTTAGTGAACATTAAAAGTGATAATAAATATAGTAAACCTTTTCTAAATCTTTTGTGTTCACTGCAGCTATGTTTCTACTGCATTGATTCGTTTAGGGCATTCTATTCATTGCAGCTATAAATAATCTAACCTTTTATGTTTTAAAATTTTGAGCACATTGGTTGATTTGGGACATTATGAATTTATGATTAATGTGACTATATGTTTTCCAATTTTTTTGGATTGGAATTTTACAATGTGCCTCTGCATTATTCGGTATAACTCTAAACCAAGCCGCACATCCACAATAATTGTTTGGAAACAAGTTGAACGACAAAACCAATCTGGCGTAGACAATGACATTTTAGAAAATTCATTCTCCTTGAAACAGTAAGGGCAAAGGTATGCAATAAGCAATTTGTAGCAATTAATCAAACGTCATAAGATTTATTTCACCCAAGAAAAATGCAAATTACTATTTTAAGAATGAGCTGCACTCAATAGTAGCATCATCATCGACAAACTCACCCCAGGGGACAGGTCGAATCCCATGGCGTTGGTGGCCACTCCCGACAGCAGCATCAGCGGGTGGTTCCTTTTGGGCACCTTCACGCAAATCAACCAAGCGAGAAGCAAATCAACAACCAACCAAAAGCGACCCTAACGAAGCGTTCCCCCGCACTCCCCGCAGGAGCAAGCGCACCTCAGGCGGCGGGCGGTACCGCCAGAGCGCGAGCCGCCAGTCGGTGCCGGGCACGCGCGTGTAGTGCAGCTCGTCCGCCGTGCAGATCGCGGGCTTGTCCCCCTGCTCGCAGGCGGCGGCTTCCGCCGAGGAGAGGGCCTGCGAGGGCGAGGGCGAGGGCGAGAGCGGCGGCTGCGAGGCGCGGTAGGAGGCGAAGGCGCGAAGCCGCGGGGGCGGCGCCGGAGGGGCGCACGGGGAGGCGCGCGTGGTGGGGGAGTAGGTGAGGTGCGCGACGGCGGCGCCGGCGAGGAGGGTGCGGAGGTTGGCCGCGTGGAGGAGCGGCATGGCGAGCTTGGTGGTGCCCACTTCTGTGCCTTGTCGCGCCGGTTGAACCCAGTAACCCACTTTGGTGTATTTGATCGAGCTGCTGGGGAACTGCGGTGCGGTTGCTCTGTCTGACTGGGGCCACATGATCTGGACATGGTTCATTACCACGTGTATGGTATTCCTGCATGGCGACGCGGGGCAGCCCTCACTCCCCTAAGCGCAGACACCACACCACAGATAGGCCACGTGGACGCACCACGAGGTGCCGGTTTTGTATAAGATGGTAGATCGTCGAACGGAAATCTTTGTTGAGAAATCTGACCCAAGCCACTGTCTCTCTTGTGCCTAGCGTGCAAGGTGGGGCTATTCATTGGATCAGCCAAAATCTTAAACAAACTAGTATAAATCGAAGAGAAATCTATGTAGGTATGTCTGAAATAATTATCTCCTCACATCTTTTGCTTTGATCTATTGTGTATGATTGTTTTTCGTCGTCTTCGATTTGCGCTTGAATCAACAACCATAAACTAACACAGCATGACTCGCTCTACGAACAAGGTGTGCCGTTCCATATATTATCAAAATGGATTGATCTGTGTCTTGGTACTTGTCGGTGTAATAAATACCGGGGTACAAAGAGCCCTAGGAAGGCCACGGGGGCCCCACGCGTCAGTCGGGCGAGCAAGGCCTTAGCGCTGGCGAGCCCCTCGAAGGCCAAGAGGGCCCCGCGTCGGCGTGGCGAGCAAGGCCCAGTGTGGCGAGCCCCTCGAAGGTCACGGGGCCCCACGCGTCGGCGGGCGAGCAAGGCCCAGCGAGCGCGGCGAGCCCCTCGAGGCGAGCGAGGCCCCACGCCCAAGCGGCGGTGCGTGGGCGAGCCCCTTGACGGCGAGGGCGAGGGCCCCACGCGCGGGTGCGCATGGCGAGCCCCTCTGAGACCAGGCGAGGCTCCAGCGCGCGGGGCGAGACCCAGCGGCGAGGCATTGCGAAGAGTCTTGGACGAAGGCTCCCTCTTCTGAAGGACAAGCACATTTAATGAGACATCACGCAGCGGATAGGCAATGGAAGAAATGATTACTGCTTCTGATGACCCTTGCAGTGTCCGAAAGTATCCACCGTGGCGCAGAAGAATTGACCGGCAGAGAAGGTTTGCTTGAGGAGGCCGCCGTGTCGGGAGGAGCGGTAGGCCCCACCAGAGACTCACCGTGTGGCCGTGCTTGTCGAGGCCACTGCGAAACACGCGAGGCGGCCTTGCATGCGGCGTGAAGCGGCAGGCGCGTTTCTCTCTTCTGTCGTGTCTTGTCGATTATCTTGAGCATCAGATCTTGCCTACCCCTCGGCTCTCTCCGCCACCAAGCTTGTATAAAGGGGAGGAGAGAGGAGGACGAGCACGAGCATTCGTGCATTGGAAAACACTCTGTAAACACATTCCTTTCAACCACAATCGAGAAAAGAGTTAAGGCTCGGCGAGAGTAGGACTATTACCCGCGAGGGGTCCGAACTCAGGTAAATCTATGATCGCTCCTTGTTGTGCCCGACCTTTCGAATCGAATCGAGCTTGATCGAGTTAGCTAGCGATGAAAATCGACCAGGTGTGATCCGCATGATGGTTGAGCGGAGAACACGCCGTCGATGGCGCCTGTAGGGGAGCGCTAGCATCGGTTCAAGCTCTTGACCCTTCTTCAGAGGTGATGGCGGGCGGCGGTCCGCGATAGTGCGGCGGCGACCGCTAGAGCCGTGGCCCGAGTCGGCCATGGCGATGGCGATGAATCACCCGGACGGTGGCCGCCCGCCTAGTAGCTGGAGCCTGGCGAAGCGGCCGCCGGCCAAGCTAAGCGGCGCTGGCCTTGGAGGAGTGCACTCAAAGACAGAAACCTCCACGGCGAGGCCTTCTTTGAAAACCCACCGTTCCGGTGACTCCGGACTCCGGCGGCGCCGTGGTTGGCAACAGCCCCGATCGTCGACGCCGCCATGCGGGCGGTGGTACAAGTTTCGGGCGGGGAACCGGCGTTTCGCGTCCTCCGTTCTTTGTTGCCCTCGCACTCCTCGCAGATCTCTCTGGTGAGGAGGGCGGGGCCAAGACGACAAGAGCGGCGACCCTACGGGGCTCGGCCGGGCGGCGTCAGTGGCCCGATCTCCGGTCCCATCGGAGGACCGCCACTTGTCGCATGGAGAAGACTGCGTGACAAGCTCCGCAGGGTCGCGACCGAAGCGCGACACATGTTGCCGCCGCCGTCTTGTGAGGACCAAGCAAGAGGGCTCCAGATAGCTGCCCGACGCCAAATGAGGGTGGCGCTTCTTGGCGCCGCCTAAGCGACGGGCGGCGGGCGAGGACCGCGTTCAGAGCGAGGAGGCTCCGGCGTCGGTGCCGCGCCTTTTCTAAGGAGTTGCGCGCGTCCAATGGCGAACGGTTTCGTCCGCCCCCATCGAAAAGTCGACACTCCACCAACCCCGACGAGTTTTGCAGATCTATCGACGGTGATGCAACCGATCGGAGGGTCGGGAAGGTTCGCGAACTACTTTCCGCGGTCCTCACCGTGAGCCCGCTCGTGGCTCATGAACCCGCCCGAGTCCGTGGGGTCGTGGAAGGAGCTCTCGGAGCTCTTCGTCACCAACTTCGTGGCACCTTCGAGCGGCCGGGGTGAAGACGACCTCCACAACGTGGAAGCGAGAAGAAGAGAGTTGCTGCGCGACTATATCCGGCGCTTCGGTCAGTCCGCAACACCATCCCCGACATCTCCATCGATGCCGTAGTCACGGCATTCGAGAGAGGCGCCGAGACCCCAAGGTCAAAGAGAAGATGGCCACCGCAAGATCAAGACGACGGAGGAGCTCTTCACCTTAGCGCTAAGTCGCCCTTCAGCGAGCTCAGATCATCCGCCATGCGGGCGGGCCACCGGCGGGCGGCGAGGCCGAACCTCGAGGAACCCCGCGGCAAGGACAAGAAGAAGCGCAAAGCGGCCGAGACCGGCAGGTCATGGCAGCCGAGCGCGACGACGACGACGACGACGGCCGGCCAGCGCAATGGGCGCGCAAGGGCGTAAAAGAGGAGGAGGTCGCGGCGCCGGAATACGGTCCCGTAAAGTGGCGGAGGCGGCGGCTACTGGCGGTCGCCGTGGGTCGCGGCGGCCCAGCGGCGCGACGAAGGGCGAGATCATCGCCCGTGAGTGGGGACGGGAGGCCTTATTGTCCCATTCACCGCAACAACTCCCACGACTTGGCGGATTGCCATGTCGTCGGCAAAATGGTGGACAAGCGAGTCCACGAGCAGCAGCAGCGTCCGGCGATGGCAAGGGCAAGAGACGGCTTCGCTTGGTTTTCGGCGAGCGAGCGCGAGTTTGCCGTCATCCACGGCGGTTCGACCACCTATCCGCCCCACGCTAGCTTTAAGCGTGCGATGAGAGGTGTCGCCGCCGCGTGCGGCTTTGGGTCGATGAGGCGATTGGCGTGGTCGGAGCGGACCGTCGCGTTGATCGGGCCGATCACCCAACCATATCGCCGCCCTGGCATCTCCGATCGTGGTTGCACCCACGGTTGAATGTAAAGCTAGGGCGGTCTTTGGTAGACGGAGGGAGTTCCTCAACCTCCCGTCGCCCGGGCCGCCACGCGCTCGAGATCCAAATAGCGGGAGCTTCGCCTAACGCTCCGTTCTTGACATCGCTACGGGCCGAGTCCGTCCGGCCGGGCGATCGATCTCCGGTAACCTTGGAGGTCAAACAACTTCCGCACCGAGATGCTCGAGTTCGAGTGGCGGACTTCGACCTTCCTACAACGCCATACTAGGTCGGCGGCGCCGACCGTGTTCATGGCGGTGTGCCACTATCGTACATGGTGGTGAAGATCCGAGGCCACCGCCCCATCGTTTAAAGTGGACCGCCGGGGCGCTCCGCTGCGACAAGGACGTCCTCGCGTTGGCGAAGCGTCGGTGCCGGCCGAGGCTTCGACTGCAGGAGCTCCTCCGGCGAACCCGTGCCTCCCGGTTCGTCCGCGGAGGTTAAAGCGGTCTCCTGGCGAAGTCGACCCGGCGAAGACCGTTCGGTGGCGCCTCTCGGCGCCAAATAGGAAGGCGCTCTCGTCTCCTTCCTCCGATCCTAACGCAGCGTGTTTGCGTGGCAACCGTCCGACATGGTTGGGGTCCCCGGGAGGTGATTGAACACAAATTGGCGGCGTTCCCGCCGCGATCGTCATCGAAAGGTCCGGAAGCGATCGGTGGGCGCTAGGAAGTTATCCGCCAGAGGTGGACAAGCTCTTAAGGCGAAGTGTCGTCCGCGATGTCGCCCATCCTGTGGCTCGCGAACCCGTCCTCGTCAAGAAATCAGCAGGCGTTGGAGGATGTGCGTGGACTTCACCGACCTCAACAAAGCGCGTGCCGAAGGATCCGTGCCACGCCCGCATCGATCTCATCGTCGACTCAAGCTGCGAGGTGCGGCGGTAACTTTACGGATCGTACTCTGGGTACCACCAGTTAGCATGGCGAAGAAGATGAAGACAAGACCGCCGTTCGCCCATGGGCGTCTCATCGCTATACAAGGATGGCGTTGATTCGAAGAATCGGGCCCAACCTATCGGTGAGCCATGCATATCGCTCACCGCTCCCGATAGGGCGGAACACGGAGGTGTATGTCGATGATCCGGTGGTGAAGTCAAGAAGGCGGAGGAGTTGATCGGCGACACGGAAGAAACCTTCACCAACTGAGGAAGTTACGCATCAAGCTTAATCCAGAGAAATGCGTGTTCGCCGTTCCGTCAGACAAGCTATTTGGGATTCCTCGTCTCCTGAGGGGGATTGAGGCGAACCGACAAGATCGCGCGATCGAGAACATGAAGCCCCGACGCGACTTGGCGGATCACGGTGCTTGGTGGGTCGCTTGACCTCCCCGGGCCGCTTATAGCTCGCTGGGGATAAAAGTCTCCCACCGCTCAAGCTCCTAAAGAAGACCAACCAGTTCGAGTGGGCGGCGGAGGCGCAGGAGGCGTTCGGCATCAAGAGGTATCTTACCTCCCGCCCGTCTTTGGTCGCCCCTGACCCGGGCGAGCCGTTGATCCTCGTCGCGGAAAACTCCCAGCGGTCGGTAGCAGTCTGTGGTGGCGGAAGAGAGGCGTTCAGCGCCCATTTACTACGTCGGCAAGGTCCTCCACGACGCCAAACAAGGTATTCACAAGCACCGAAGATGCTCTACGCCGTCTTGACGGCATCCCGAAGCTACGCCACTACTTCGGGCGAAAGTCACGTGTTGACCAAGTATCCTTTGGGAGATCCTCTTCAACCGCGAGGCGACGGTCGCATCGCCAAGTGGGCCATGGAGTCGGCGGAATTGATCTCAAATTCGCTCCCGAATGGCCATCAAAGGGCAAGCTCTGGCGGAGTTCATCGTGAGTGGACTCGGCGGACACAGTGAAGATACCCACCTCCTCGCCGTGGACTCTCTTCTTGACGGCTCATTCCGGCCGGAGGGGTTTGGTAGCATCGTCTGGTGTCTTCCACCGCGATGTCATCCGGCACTGGTGGTGTTGGACTTCAGCGCCACCAACAACGTCGCGAGTATGAAGGATCGCTTTCGGGGCTCGGGGTGGCCGACCCTTGGCATCCGGCGGCTACAAGTAAAAGCGACTCTCTCCGGTCATCAACCAGCGAGGAAGGATTTCTCCTTTCGGATCCGTCATGGCGGCCTACAGGCGGAGGCGCCCGGTTGGGCGGCACTTTGAGGGTTTGGGCCGTGCACATCCTCGCCGCGACAACTACATGGCGGATGAATCGTCCCGCATTGCCTCGTCGAGGGCACCTGTTCGGTTGGGGTCTTTGAAGAAAGACTTACGCTGCCGTCCGTCGCAGACCCCATTCTGGCGGGGCGACGCTTTCCTGACGCAGCTCCACCTCTGGAGGAGACGTCACCGATCTGCTGCAGCTCCGGTTAGAGGAGGAGGCGAAGAAGCTGCTTGAGGCGGTTGAGGCGAAACGCCAAAGCCAGGCGAGTCGTCGGCGACAATGTCTGAAACGTCGTCACACTCGTCCGGGAAGGTCGATGGATGGATCCGATCCTAGCCTACCCGCGGGATGGAGTGATCCCAGCGACGGCGACGCTCGGTGAGAAGATAGCGCGCAAGGCCAAGCGCTTCATACCGGTAGGTGGGGACTGTAGACGCCCGAGCGCAAATGGAGTTCTTGAAGTCGTCACTCGGAAGCGGGAGTGAAATTCTCTCGAGATCCATGGAGGCATGTCGCGGAGCCATTGAGGCCGGGCGTTGGTTGGGAAAGCTTTTCGCCACGGTTTCTATTGGCCTCGCCTCCGGGATGCCTTCGAGCCGTGAGGAGATGCGGCGTGCTAATTTCATGCTAAGCGATCCACCGACCGCCCAGCGCCGCAAACCATTCCGCTCTCTGGCCGTTCGCGATGCGAAATTTGATATTCTGGCCCGTTCCATGAGCGCACGGAGGATATACTCATCTCGTTAAATGCGCCATCGACAAGTTCACTAAGTGGGTTGAAGCCTCGCCGGTCCGGCGATCACATCCGCAGCTGCTATCAAGTTTATGAAGAGCATCTTCGTCCGGTTCGATGTCGCCAATGAATTATCGCGACAACGGCGCTTCGCCTAAAAGCGCCGATTTCAAGATCGGTGCGAAGAGTTGGGTACCAAGCGTGCTTTGCCTCAGCTTCGCATCCGAAGAGCAATGGGCAAGTGGAGCCGCGAACGCGAAGTACTCAAAGGGCTCAAGACAAGGCGTTCGACCGCTGGAGAAGCGCGGACAGCGCTGGGCGGAAGAAGTTCCCATCAGATTATGGGCGCCGCGACAACTCCCAACAGAGCCACCAGCGAGACCCCTTCTTCTGGTGTATGGCTCGAGGCGGTGCTCCCATCGAGCTCGCCTTGCTCCCAAGAGTGGCGGCGTTCAGCGAAGACCAAGACCACGACCGGCGTCGGATGAAGTAAATCTCTGGAGGAGATCCGAGATGAATGGCGATCCGGGCCGCCAAGTATCGGCAAGGCCGCGCCGTTATCAAGCAAAGCGGGTGTGTGTGAGAACACTGGGCGTTGGGCGACCTCGTTCACATAAAATCAAAGCGCAGCGGGCGCAACAAACTATCTCCCACGTGGGAGGCCCTTTCAAAGTGGTCTCGATCTCCGCCCGAGCTCGGTCGAGCTCGCATTCGAGGACGGTCGCGAATTGGCGAACACTTGGAGCGTCGGCGGTGAAAGTTCTACCGTGAGGTAGCGATCCAAGACTTTTTTTTGTTTTCTTGGAGCCGAGCGGCGAGTCTTCTTCCTCACCGCTTCGCCTCGGGGTCACTGCGTTAATACAAAGCCATCTTCAATAAGAGATAAGTTACATCTTCTTGTGGGCATCTGTTTCTTTTTCGTCTTAAGTCATTAGAAAGCATTACATCGAAAGTGGTAGCGAAAAAGTACTTAAGGCGATGGCCCTTTAGTTGTAAGACGAACGCCTCGACTCATGATTGGGCGAGAAGCGAAGCGACTAAGCGGGTTCTAACTTTGGTGTGTCGGCTCGGTCTAGGCAATGCGCCAACAATGACACCGCGACTAGACCACTTCCGAAGCTAAGTTCTCGCCACGCGATGTCTAGGGTCGGTTCAAGAAGAGGCCATAAGGGTTGAAGTAACGGATGCCTAAGGAAACAACGCTCACTTGCGCGTAACGTTGATCTAAAACCTTTGGCGGCGGTGCCCCGGTTCAATTCCATGAAGTTAAAGTTGTGCGAAGTTCAAGCGAAACTCACAACAAAAGAGCAAAAGTTTGTTTGCATTGATAAACCGCGTTTACAAGGCAAAAAAGGCGGGAGTCCGCTTCTCCTCTGATCCTCGCCTTCCGGCGGGCGCGCCCCATCATGGACCTTGATCGGCGGCGGTGTCAACCAGCGCTGCTCAAACCGGTCCACCGGCGCGAAAAGGCTCTCCGGTGGCGGCGTCAAGATCAAGCGCGCGTCTCGAGCAAAACGATTGCCCAAGATGAACATGGCTGCCGAGAGCGCCTCGGCGACCGTCTTGATCGCCCGCGTCCGCAGCGCCGCGGAAGGACGCGGCAGGGCTTCAGCGGCTCGTCCATGCGGCGCCAACAGATCTTCTTGCGGCCGTCTCCTCCAATGAGGATGCAAAAACACCAGTGGATGCGAAGCGTCCGGAAGCCGCCAGAGGCGATCTGCGCATGTCGGCGAGGGACCGGGCGCTTCGAAGTGCTCGGCGGAGGTCTTGATCTGCTTGGCGGCGAGCGGCGGCGGCTTTAGCCGCCCGACCTCGCGAAGTCATCGCCTCGCCAGGCGGTTTCTTGGCCAAGGCCCGCCGCGGCTTCAGCCGCAGACGCTCGCTCGCCAAGGCAAGGCTTCCTCCGCGTTGCCAGTGCGGGAGAGGTGCGAAAGCCTCAAAGGAACGTCCCATGTCGGCGATCACGGCCGAGATGGCGGCGGCGCCAATGCGAGAGTGGCGAGGGTTCTCCGGCCGCCCAGGCCGGCTAACTCTCCGCCGCACAGGCGACCTCCGTCGAAGGAGCGGCGGCGGTCGGGGTTGGCGAAGTCGCGTGGAGCGGAGCTCGATGCTCCAGCGTCCGCCTGTTCCAAAGAGGGACAAGCGGGGTTCGGATATGCAAAACCGTGTAGCATGCTAACCCTAATCGAAGTGTCGCGTAAGCGAGGAAAGCCAACTGAAGCGGTGCGCCAAGGCGAAGCGAAGGGAAGCTCAAGTCGCTTGTTTGTGGCGGCGGCGGCGGCACGGTTCATGTCACCGCCGCGTCGAACAGACGCCGTATTGGCGCGCGAGCCAGTCTTACGTCTGAAGCGCCAATGTGCAGAAAGCCAAGCAGCGCGAGCGTCAGCGTGAGGAGCGGAAGAAACCGGCGCAGCGGCGCCAGTTCTGAAGAGTCGCCGCTCTTACTGTGGCGGAGCGGGCGGTGGCGCAGGCCCCCGCCGGATGGGGCCGGTGGCGGCGAGCTTCGGAACGAAGAACACGCTCTCTTGGCTCGCCCTCCTCCTCGTCGTCGTCGTCGGCGAGCGATGATAATGGCGCTTCCAAGAGCAATGAAGCGAGTCGGCCGCCACGGCAGAGCAGCAGCAGCGCATGAAGCAAGGCGGTCGCCGAGGCGGCTCAGCGGATCTGATGGTCCCCGGACCACTTGGACCGCAGGACCGAGACCTCCGTAGGGCGGCGCTGCAAGTAAGGGTTGCGCTCCGTGGATCCCACTCGCAGAGGGCGGATGCCCGTCGGCGAGGCGATGTCGCCCGGTCGGCGTGGTCGAAGCCCGCCACCCGATCCGAACACGTCGCCCGGCACGTTCCCATCAGCTGAACACCCAAAGAAGAAGCAGCGAGTTGGCTATTAGCCAAAAGTGGAAAGAAAGAAGGTACGAAATCCAAAAGAACGCGAGAGTATTCACCTCCAAGAGCAGTGCGGGTCCCGTCGTCGTCGCCGTAAATGCGTCGGTGGCGCACCCTCAAGCGGAGCGGGCAAAGACGGCGCCGCAGAAAGTCCGCCACCACGTGGGTTCCGGTGAGCCCCCGGCGGCGGAGCTCGGCAATGCGGGCCGCCATCGCCTCCGTACTCGCTAGATCGTCTGGCTGGGCCCCGATCGGCGATGGGCTCCATGGATCGTCGGGAAGAACAAGATCGTCGCAGCCACCGGAGTCCTCTCGTCTGACCATCTGCCGGTGCCGATCCTTCCAGTTGGACTTGACCGCGGCGAGGATAAAGCGGCGGCGTCGCGGGCGCAATGTAGCAGCTCCAACCGCGCCGGCGTGAGCTGTGTGCGAGATGTAGAGTCGGCGCCAGAGCGGGAGGTTTGGCATCGTCCCCACGAACATCTCGCAGAGGTGGGCGAAGATGACGAGCCATGATCGAGTTGGGGAAGGTCGCGCTGGATCCGTGAGGCGCGAAACACCCCAAGAAGAATTGAGTCTGGCGGGACAAGGCCCGCCAAGACGCTTCAGAGAAGGTCACGATCTCCCGGCGAGACTCGGCATGATGGTGCCGGCGCGGAACCGGGCGGCGGTCGGTGGCACGAAGACTGAAGCCGCGCCGCTGATCCTCATCGGCGGTGAAGCAGCGAACAACTCCGAAGGTGGTGCGGCGTCCGCGGCGGCCCTTCTTGCGCTTTGGGAGCCATGGAAAATTTGGCGGTGGCGCCGGCGAAGGCGATGGGCGACGAAGACTTAGCGTCGCGGAAGGATTGGCCATGGCTGAAGAGAAGTATTTATAGGCGTGGGGTGCGGCGCGGCGGTTTAGATTCCGCCACGCAGCAGCGGCGCCATCATTGCCTGCGCGTTTTGGTTTCCCGCAGCGCGTAGTTCCCAAGGAAGATCGTGTGCGGTGGAGAATCAGCGACGGTATCGCGGTGGTGGGTCCCCACGATTAGTCTCCGCCGCACAAGAAAGCGGAAAAAGTGTCTGTGCGACGGTTCGCGTATCATGGTGGACCCGGCTCTGTCGGTGTAATAAATACCGGTACAAAGAGCCCTAGGAAGGCCATGGGGCCCCACGCGTCGGCCAGGCGAGCAAGGCCCAATGGCGTGGCGAGCCCCTCGAGAAGGCCACGGGGCCCCACGCGTCGGCGGGCGAGCAAGGCCCAAATGGCGTGGCGAGCCCCTCAGAGGC